>OY757248.1:51543236-52205559 GCA_963583935.1 Diaperis boleti
AACGAATCTTGATATAGTATATTTTAGCAAATTTGCGCCATTGTTGATCTGAAATATCTGATTTAGAACAGTAAAACACTCTAGAAGTGTTTTTTCTATAATCCAAAAAAAAAGTAAAAAAAAAATGGTTGATGCGCTCTTTTAAAATAAATTCCCAAAAATTCAATCGAATGTTGACATTGCATATTTTAGTACATAAATTTGAGGCATTGTCGATTTGAAATATCAAATTTATGCCAGTGAACTCTTTAAGTGGCATTTGTAAAATGTGAAAAAAAAAAATTGGTGGATGCGTTCTAAAGAATAATTTCCCAAAAATTCAAATGAATCTTGATATAGTATATTTTAGCAAATTTGAGCCATTCTTGATCTGAAATGTCTGATTTAGAACAGTAAAATACTCTAGAAGTGTCTTTTCTATAATCCAAAAAAAAAAAAAAAAATTGGTGGATGAGCTCTTGTAAAATAAATTTCCAAAAGTTCAAACGAGTCTTGGTATTGTATATTTTAGTAAATTTGAGACATTGTTGATTTCAAATGTCAGATTTATATATCAGTAAAACCTTTTATATGTGTGATGTCGAAAATGTGAAAAAAAAAAAATGTGGATGCGCTCTTTTAAAATAAATTCCCAAAAATTCAATCGAATGTTGACATTGCATATTTTAGTACATAAATTTGAGACATTGTCGATTTGAAATATCAAATTTATGCCATTGAACTCTTTAAGTGGCATTTGTAAAATGTGAAAAAAAAAATGGTGGATGCGTTCTAAAGAATAAATTCCCAAAAATTCAAATAAATCTTGATATAGTATATTTTAGCAAATTTGAGCCATTCTTGATCTGAAATATCTGATTTAGAACAGTAAAATACTCTAGAAGTGTCTTTTCTATAATCAAAAAGAATATTAAAATTGGTGGATGCGCTCTTTTAAAATAAATTCCCAAAAAATCAAACGAATCTTGATATAGTATATTTTAGCAAATTTGCGCCATTGTTGATCTGAAATATCTGAGTTGGAACAGTAAAACACTCTAGAAGTGTATTTTCTATAATCAAAAAAAAAAATTTGGTTGATGCGCTCTTTTAAAATAAATTCCCAAAAATTCAATCGAATGTTAATATAGTATATTTTAGCAAATTTGAGTCATTGTTGATCTGAAATATCTGATTTATAACAGTAAAACACTCTAGAAGTGTTTTTTCTAAAATTTGAAAAAATAAAAAATTGGTGTATCAGCTCTTGTAAAATAAATTTCCAAAAATTCAAATGACTCTTGACATTGTTTATTTTAGTAAATTTGAGACATTGTTGATCTCAAATATCAGATCTATATCAGTAAAACCCTCTATATGTGTGATGTCGAAAAGGTAAAAAAAAAAATAAATTGGTGGATGCGCTCTTTTAAAATAAGCACCCAAAAATTCAAACGAATCTTGATATAGTATATTTTAGCAAATTTGCGCCATTGTTGATCTGAAATATCTGATTTAGAACAGTAAAACACTCTAGAAGTGTTTTTTCTATAATCCAAAAAAAAAGTAAAAAAAAATTGGTTGATGCGCTCTTTTAAAATAAATTCCCAAAAATTCAATCGAATGTTGACATTGCATATTTTAGTACATAAATTTGAGGCATTGTCGATTTGAAATATCAAATTTATGCCAGTGAACTCTTTAAGTGGCATTTGTAAAATGTGAAAAAAAAAATTGGTGGATGCGTTCTAAAGAATAATTTCCCAAAAATTCAAATGAATCTTGATATAGTATATTTTAGCAAATTTGAGCCATTCTTGATCTGAAATGTCTGATTTAGAACAGTAAAATACTCTAGAAGTGTCTTTTCTATAATCCAAAAAAAAAAAAAAAAAAAATTGGTGGATGAGCTCTTGTAAAATAAATTTCCAAAAGTTCAAACGAGTCTTGGTATTGTATATTTTAGTAAATTTGAGACATTGTTGATTTCAAATGTCAGATTTATATATCAGTAAAACCTTTTATATGTGTGATGTCGAAAATGTGAAAAAAAAAAATGTGGATGCGCTCTTTTAAAATAAATTCCCAAAAAATCAAACGAATCTTGATATAGTATATTTTAGCAAATTTGCGCCATTGTTGATCTGAAATATCTGAGTTGGAACAGTAAAACACTCTAGAAGTGTATTTTCTATAATCAAAAAAAAAATTTGGTTGATGCGCTCTTTTAAAATAAATTCCCAAAAATTCAATCGAATGTTAATATAGTATATTTTAGCAAATTTGAGTCATTGTTGATCTGAAATATCTGATTTATAACAGTAAAACACTCTAGAAGTGTTTTTTCTAAAATTTGAAAAAATAAAAAATTGGTGTATCAGCTCTTGTAAAATAAATTTCCAAAAATTCAAATGACTCTTGACATTGTTTATTTTAGTAAATTTGAGACATTGTTGATCTCAAATATCAGATTTATATCAGTAAAACCCTCTATATGTGTGATGTCGAAAATGTAAAAAAAAAAATTAAAATTGGTGGATGCGCTCTTTTAAAATAAACACCCAAAAATTCAAACGAATCTTGATATAGTATATTTTAGCAAATTTGCGCCATTGTTGATCTGAAATATCTGATTTAGAACAGTAAAACACTCTAGAAGTGTTTTTTCTATAATCCAAAAAAAAAGTAAAAAAAAAATTGGTTGATGCGCTCTTTTAAAATAAATTTCCAAAAATTCAACCGAATGTTGACATTGCATATTTTAGTACATAAATTTGAGACATTGTTGATTTGAAACATCAAATTTATGCCGCTCTTAAAGTGTCTTTTATAAAATGTGAAATAAATAAAAACATTGGTGGAGGCGCTTTTTCAAAATAAATTCCTAAAGATTGAAACGAATGTTGATATAGTATATTTTAGTAACAACGGCCAATAGATGTCTCCAATAATGTGTTGCAATTTTTTTATTGCTTTACGACGCTGTCCGCGCTCATTAACGCAAAACCCATAATTCAGTCAATGTTCAGAGGTGTTTTGATCTGTTTATTTATTTCTTTGAGTGACACATTCACCATTATCGATATTGTCTGCTCTCATTATTAATTCAACGTTAAAAGGTCGCACGAAAGCGTTCCACCTCTTCAAACATATTTACAAATTCTTTTCTTCCCCCTTTTTTCCATTTTCGTAGGTGCCTTTGATGACTTTTTTAATATTCGCTCGTCCGTTTGAACCATAAATTTGCATTCTTAGCAAGAGAGCACATAAAAAGCCGGCTTCCCACGGAAACTTGCAACGCGACACGCATTGTTTCGGAATTTTTGCTTCTGTAATTGTTAGCATGACGATGCGATAAAGATTAAATTTTATGCAGCTGCGGTGTAAATGTGACCCCGCCATTTAACAGGAGCTATCGAACGTTGCCGAACGACTTATTTGTCCCAGCGCTCCACCCGGAATTACACAAAAACCTCTCTGAATTCAAAACTCCACGCTCGACGTACTTTTCGGACAAAGCCGAAACCTCTTAGTCACGCAAGAACAATGCGGCGTTAAGTAAATTAAAATTATTTATTATCGAGTACGGCGGCCGTTTCTCGGTCTGCAACCTCTGTTCGATTGTCGCTCTGTATCGCCCAAAATTCTGTCGCATCACCGTTAAAAATACACCTGAAAGGAAGCAGGTACAAACCCAAATAGAAACGGTCTAGACCGAAGTGGAGGAGGTTCTTGAACAGTTTTGGCGGAATTTCGAGGAAGTGTTTGGAGAAGCGTGGCCGCATTTTGAATGGGACATAAAGAGTTCTATAATTGCGTCGGTATTTATAGGTGGGTTTTTCGATGAAGAATATTGTCGTCGGAGCAGTTGAGCAACTCGCCATTAGCAGACAATGGTGGATTTAATTAAAGATTTCTAATGAATAGTGGCAACATCGGGCGGCGTTGTGAAACACGATTTTTGCTCCAATGTGGCTGAAATTGGATATCCAACAAGTGGTTCTTCTTTTAGTTTCTTTACTTACACTCACTGTGTCTTTGGTTTTCCTGGGTGAATGGACATGCATTTACTAGTGCATAAATTAGTGCCTTTTAAAACTGATGCAGCATTTCGTTTCTACGTGAATACATGTAAATATATTTTCTGACACAATTATCGACCAGCTTTCTATCGAAACGAGTCCGTCATCCGCCGATTATTATTCCGATCTTCTTCATCGAAATCTCCGATTCAGTCCGCAGCTGGAACCCAATAACCCGATTCAGCAGCTCTCCCCTCTAATTACCGACTTTTTCAAAACGCTCGTTGCCGTTCCCATTTGCATAAACTATAAACTCTACAGGTGTATGCGACAATTATCGGTGCCCACACATTCCAAGGTCGGCAGCAATCTGACTCTCCCATTCGATCTAACAACAAAAGACAAAAAAGGTCTGCACCAGTTTCACACAGCAGCAAATTCGTCGTAACATCTCCGCCGGTTATCAGTGTTCGACACGCCCAGTGGAGAAATGCGGTCGGTGACTCTCCGGAAAATGTAACCCATTTGTGCCTGCTTCAAATACACCCGATGGAAGGTTCGTCGACCACCCCGGCATCGAAGTCTCCCGGCGCACCTGCAGCGGTCGGATTTATTGTCGCATTGTTCGTGTCCTTCGGGCAGGTGGAATGACCTTGAAGGTCGTCGTCGTCAGGGGTAGAAACGGTAGATGTCGAACTGTTGGGATCGCGTGAACTCTGCTACTGAAGAATTTTTCTGGGGAGCAACGAGCGGAACGGAAACCGAGTTAATTGCAGCGGTTACGAGATAAATTAACTGGGTGTAGCTGGTGTAATAGACGAACACTTGAAGTGGGATATTTACGGCCGTGTTTCTTTCATTCCATTCTTCCCTTTGACTCATTTTGATCTACTCAAACGAGCCAGACAGCGCTTAGTAATAATGGCGCAACATCCGGATGTTTGGCAGATACGTCAGGGCGCCAGTCGTCTCTTGCCTACTTCCACAAACAAACATTCCGAAGAGTGCTAATGACAGACATGCGCCAGGTGCCCCGCGTTTGTTTTACTCAGTTCGCTCAGGTGGTAATCTCGAAGGACCATTTAACTTGCGGCAGCCAGGTGTCCACCAATTACCCAAATCGTCCAATCCGGTCTAGCCGCACGAACGGTAAACTGGTCGTCGCAATTACCGACCACTTTCACTGCCGCCATCTCCGTCCAGTTTTTCCATCTGCTCATCACTGACCTTGGTCTTTCTGCACGGACGCCGTCCGAATGCTAAGATGCCGTCCCCTCGGTGACGATTAAGCAGTCTGGCGGACCGGAAATTGCTGCTCGCCTGTTTGGAGGGTCGCCATCTACGCGACGTATTTTTAGCTCGAGAGATTCAGGTGGACCTGGGCCAAACGCCCGGTATTTTTATCGCGACACTTTCGATCAGCAGCTGATGCTGCATTTAAAATTAGTATCCATTCGGTTATGAACGAGTCGACGTGAAAACTGATACTCTGCCGGACTGTTCTGTTGTTGAATTCACCCATGTGTTGAACGTGGGGCTGGTGTCAAAGCCAAGGCCGCGAGAGCGGTGATGGGGCGATGCCGTTCCCACATGTGGAACAATTACAGTGATTTGGTAGACTATAAAGGCTGGAAGTGGGTAATTGTGGGAATCCTAGACGACCATGCTTTCGGCCCCGCATGATAGTTTTCACGTCGCGTGTAATAAACAGAAAGATAAATCAAATTAATTTGGCTTTTTGAGTTGTTGAAAAAGTCTACATAAAATTTTGTATGCAACTCGTGTAATACATATATAGGAAAAATCTTTTTTGAATCCTGAGTATTTGTATGGTGGTTTAATATACATTTATTGCAATTCAAAAGAGTTTGCTTCCAAATCACATGTCAGCTGATGATGTTTTAGAAACCGTTAGAAAGTAGTGCAAAAATTACTTCTTTATTGCACTGTTGCATAAATTACTAATGTCTAAAACTTTTCGTATTTATTACTGTCTCTTTCGTTTGGAAAGTATTGACAGTAATGTTGCTATATTCTTTAGAAAGTTACGTTTTGGGAGGAGAAAAAACGGTGTATGCAACACGTGCAAAAAGTGGTAAAAACGTTCGGCTTTCGGCTCACATAATAAATTTCACGTCGCGTGTTATATACACTAGGAGAATTTGTCGAATTCATTTGGTTTCTTAGATTTGTTAAAAAAAATTGTTTTCACTAGTCTGGAAATTACTGGCAGTAATATTAGTATATTCTGGAGAATGGTGAGTTCCGGGACGGTTGTGGAAAAAAAAACGTTGTATGCAACACGTGCAATACACAGAAACAGAATTTCTCAAATTCACTTGGTTTGTTACGTTTGTTATTTAAAAATTTTCACATAAAATTTTGTACTCAACTGGTCCATAATCTTCCGATAATTTTTAGATTTTTTCTAAATGCTGCCTATATGTATTTTGAAGTTCCTTTCTCTGACTTCTGTTTACTAAACGCGACATCTAAATTGTCCAACGATATCGAAGCGCGAATAATAATAATAATCTTAGTATATTCTGCAGAATGGTGAGTTCCGGGACGGTTGGGGAAAAAACGTTGTATGCAACACGTGTAATAGACAGAAACAAAATTTCTCAAATAAATTCACTTGGTTTGTTACGTTTGTTATTTAAAAATTCTGACATAAAATTTTGTACGCAACTGGTCCATAATCTTCCGATAATTTATAGAAAAAAGATATTTTTAAAGACTGACTATATTTTGAAGTTCCTTTCTTTGACTTCCGTTTATTAGACACGACATCTAAATTGTCCTGCGAGAACGAACCCCGAATAATTGTAAGACAGATTTTTGCACTTGTTAGATACAATTTTTTTCTACAATCGGTCCAAAACTCATTTTACTGGAGAATTTTTCATTTTCACTAGTATCTCTTTTGTTTGGAAATTTCTGAGAGTAATATTGCTATGTATATTCTCCAGTAAAGTAAGCTTGAGGACGATTGTAGAAAAAACGCTGTATGCAACACCTGCAGAAAGTGGTAAAAACATTCTGCTTTTGGATTCACATAATAATTTTCACGTTGCGTGTTATAAACACAAAGAGAATTTGTCGAATCATTTGGTTTCTTAGATTTGTAAAAAAAAATTGTTTTCATTAGTCTGGAAATTACAAGCAGTAATATTAGTATATACTGGAGAATGTTGAGTTCCGGGGCGGTTGTAGAAAAAAATATTGTATGCAATACACAGAAACAGAAGTTCTCAAATTCATTTGGTTTGTTTGTTACGTTTGTTATTTAAAAATTCTCACATAAAATTTTGTACGCAACTGGTCTATAATCTTACGATAATTTATAGTTTTTTTTTTAAATACTGCTTATATGTATTCTGAAGTTCCTTTCTCTGACTTCTGTTTACTAAATGCGACATCTAAATTGTCCAACGAGATTCAAGCGCGAATAATTGTAATACAGATTTTTGCATGTTTTAGATACAACAGTTTTTCTACAATCGGACCAAAACTAATTTTTTTTGAGAATTTTTTATTTTCATTAGTATCTCTTTCGTTTGGAAATTTCTGAGTAATATTGCGATATTCTCCAGTAAAGTGAGTTCCGGGACGATTGTAGAAAGAACGCTGTATGCAACACGTGCAGAAAGGGTAAAAACATTCGGCTTTTGGATCCACATAATAATTTTCACGTCGCGTGTTATAAACACTAAGAGAATTTGTCGAATTCATTTGGTTTCTTAGATTTGTTAAAAAAAAAAATTGATTTCATTAGTCTGGAAATTATTGGTAGTAATCTCAGTATATTCTGCAGAATGGTGAATTCCGGGACGGTTGTGGAAAAAAAACGTTGTATGCAACACGTGTAATAGACAGAAACAGAATTTCTCAAATAAATTCACTTGGTTTGTTACGTTTTTATTTAAAAATTCTCACATAAAATTTTGTACGCAACTGGTCCATAATCTTCGTATAATTTATGTAAAAAAATATTTTTAAATACTGCCTATATGTATTTTGAAGTTCCTTTCTCTGACTTCTGTTTATTAAATGCGACATCTAAATTGTCCTGCGAGAACAAAGCGCGAATAATTGTAAGACACATTTTTGCAGGTGTTAGATAAAACAATTTTTCTACAATCGGTCCAAAACTCATTTTACTAGAGAATTTTTAATTTTCATTAGTATCTCTTTCGTTTGGAAGTTTCTGAGAGAAATATTGCTATATTCTCTAGTATCGTGAGTTTCGCGACGATTGTAGAAAAAACGCTGTATGCAACACGTGCAAAAAGTGGTAAGAACATTCGGCTTCGGCTCCGCATAATAATTTTCACGTCGCGTGTTATAAACACAAAGAGAATTTGTCGAACTCATTTGGTTTCTTAGATTTGTTAAAAAAAAATTGTTTTCATTAGTCGGGAAATTACTGGCAGTAATATTAGTACATTCTGCGCATAATGGTGAGTTTTGGGACAGTTGTAGAAAAAAACGTTGTCTGCAACACGTGCAATACACAAACAGAATTTCTCAAATTCGTTTGGTTTGTTACGTTTGTTGTTTAAAAATTCTCACATAAAATTTTGTACGCAACTGGTCCATAATCTTCCTATAATTCGTAGAAAAAGATATTTTTAAATACTGATTATATTTTGAAGTTCCTTTCTCTAACTTCCGTTTATTAAACGCGACATCTAAATTGTCCTGCAAGAACGAAACGCGAGTAACACACATTTTTGCAGGTGTTAGATACAACAATTTTTCTACAATCGGTCCAAAACTCATTTTACTAGAGAATTTTTAATTTTCATTAGTATCTCTTTCGTTTGGAAGTTTCTGAGAGAAATATTGCTATATTCTCTAGTATCGTGAGTTTCGGACGATTGTAGAAAAAACGCTGTATGCAACACGTGCAAAAAGTGGTAAGAACATTCGGCTTCGGCTCCGCATAATAATTTTCACGTCGCGTGTTATAAACACAAAGGGAATTTGTCGAACTCATTTGGTTTCTTAGATTTGTTAAAAAAAAAATTGTTTTCATTAGTCGGGAAATTACTGGCAGTAATATTAGTACATTCTGCATAATGGTGAGTTTTGGGACAGTTGTAGAAAAAAACGTTGTCTGCAACACGTGCAATACACAAACAGAATTTCTCAAATTCATTTGGTTTGTTACGTTTGTTGTTTAAAAATTCTCACATAAAATTTTGTACACAACTGGTCCATAATCTTCCTATAATTTCTAGAAAAAGATATTTTTAAATACTGACTATATTTTGAAATTCCTTTCTCTAACTTCCGTTTATTAAACGCGACATCTAAATTGTCCTGCGAGAACGAAACGCGAGTAACACACATTTTTGCAGGTGTTAGATACAACAATTTTTCTACAATCGGTCCAAAACTCATTTTACTAGAGAAATTTTCATTTTCATTAATATCTTTTTCGTTTGTAAGTTTCTGAGAGAAATATTGCTATATTCTCTAATATAGTGAGTTTCGGGACGATTGTAGAAAAAACGCTGTATGCAACACGAGCAAAAAGTGGTAAGAACATTCGGCTTCGGCTCCGCATAATAATTTTCACGTCGCGTGTTATAAACACAAAGAGAATTTGTCGAATTCATTTGGTTTCTTAGATTTGTCAAAACATTCTGTTTTCATTAGTATGAAAATTAGTGGCAGTAATATTAGTATATTCTGCAGAATGGTGATTTCCGGGACGGTTGTGGGAAAAAACGTTGTATGCAACACGTGCAATACACAAACAGAATTTCTCAAATTAATTTGGTTTGTTACGTTTGTTGTTTAAAAATTTTCACATAAAAGTTTGTACGCAACTGGTCCATAATGTTCCTATAATTTCTAGACAAAGATATTTTTAAATACTGACTATATTTTGAAGTTCCTTTCTCTGACTTCCGTTTATTAAACGCGACATCTAAATTGTCCTGCGAGAACGAAGCGCGAGTAAGACACATTTTTGCAGGTGTTAGATACAACAATTTTTCTACAATCGGTCCAAAACTCATTTTACTAGAGAATTTTTCATTTTCATTAGTATCTCTTTCGTTTGTAAGTTTCTGAGAGAAATATTGCTATATTCTCTAATATAGTGAGTTTCGGGACGATTGTAGAAAAAACGCTGTATGCAACACGTGCAAAAAGTGGTAAGAACATTCGGCTTCGGCTCCGCATAATAATTTTCACGTCGCGTGTTATAAACACAAAGAGAATTTGTCGAATTCATTTGGTTTCTTAGATTTAAAAAAAAAGTTTTCATTAGTCTGGAAATTACTGGCAGTAATATTAGTATATTCTGCAGAATGGTGAGTTCAGGGACGGTTGTGGGAAAAAACGTTGTATGCAACACGTGCAATACACAAACAGAATTTCTCAAATTCATTTGGTTTGTTACGTTTGTTGTTTAAAAATTCTCACATAAAAGTTTGTACGCAACGTCCATAATCTTCCTATAATTTCTAGACAAAGATATTTTTAAATACTGACTATATTTTGAAGTTCCTTTCTCTGACTTCCGTTTATTAAATGCGACATCTAAATTGTCCTGCGAGAACGAAGCGCGAATAATTGTAAGACACATTTTTGCACGTGTTAGATACAACATTTTTTCTACAATCGGTCCAAAACTCATTTTACTAGAGAATTTTTCATTTTCATTAATATCTCTTTCGTTTGGAAATTTCAAAGTGTTATATTACTATATTCTCCAGTATAGTGAGTTTCGGGACGATTGTAGAAATAAACGGTGTATGCAACACGTGCAAAAAGTGGTAAATGCATTTGGCTTTCGGATCCACATAATAATTTTCACGTCGCGTGTTATAAACACACGCGTGTCGAATTTGGTTCGTTACGTTCGTTATTTAAAAATTCTCACATAAAATTTTGTACACAACTGGTCCATAATCTTCCTATAATTTATAGAAAGAGATATTTTTAAGACTTCTGTTTATTAAACGCGACATCTAATTTGTCCAACGAGACCGAAGCGCGAATAATTGTAATACAGATTTTTGCATGTGTTAGATACAACATTTTTTCTACAATCGGACCAAAACTATTTCTTGGAGAATTTTTAATTTTCATTAGTTACTATTTCACCTGGAACTTTCTAACAGTAATCTAACAGTCGGAACGTTTGTAGAAAAGACGCTGTGTGCAACACGTGCAAAAAGCTTTCGGCACCGCATGTTAGTTTTCACGTCGCGTGTAATGAACAGAAACTTTGGTACAAATTGCCGACTTTTCACTTTCTTAAAACATTCACACGATGTCTAACGAATCAAACCTGTCGATGAGGAGCGTTTATTATCTTCAAAATTAACCAGCTTTCACCAGATGATAAGCATTTAATAAGTCAAAATGTGCAGGAAACTGCATAGCGCTCCGAGGGCTTTCACTTGCATTTTTGCGTTTCTAAATAACTTCTGAAGTCGACAATGTCCGCCGTTCTCTCCAGCGGTGACCGGAAAAGAGGTTGTCCGACTTTGCATGCACCGATGACTCCCGACGGCTTTTGTCCTCCCTGTACCGTTCGAACTGTATCTTCATAGCGGTGGCAAAACCGTGACTGACCAATTGCCCCTTGTTGCAGGAGCGCGGCTGGGAGTACAAGCAGATATGCGTGACCCGGGTTCCGGGTTACGGCTTCGGCATCGCCGTCTCCGGAGGCAGGGATAACCCTCATTTCGCCTCCGGCGATCCCAGCATCGCCGTCAGCGACGTCTTGGCTTCGGGACCCGCCGAACGGATATTGCAGTGAGCGCTTGTTTCGTCTTCTTCGTCTCGTACTTTTCTTCAAAACTCTTTTTTCAGAGTCAACGACAGGATCATCTCCGTAAACGGAATATCCTTACAAAACGTGGACTATGCCACCGCCGTCCAAGTCCTCCGCGATTCAGGCGACACCGTCACCCTCGTTGTCAAACGACGCACTATCCAGCACCACCACCAGCACAGTCACAGCCTCAGCGCCTCCTTCACGGGGGCGCCGTTGGCAGCGTTGGGCATCAACCCCCTACCCCCCAAAGTGATCCTCACGAAAAACTCCAAGAAAGAGGACTTCGGTATAGTCCTCGGGTGCAAGCTCTTCGTCAAAGAGATCTCCTCCAAGGCCAGAGACCAGCTGCTCAATACCAACCAGGTCCTGGTCGAGGGCGACTTTATCACCAAAATCAACAACACCAACTGCAACGACCTCATGTCCCTCAAAGAAGCGAAGAAGATCATCGACAGCACCAAGGACAAGCTCCAACTGACCGTAGCGCGAGAAGCTGCGGATGCATCCCACCAGACGCAGAGCTCCATCAGCACCACTGGGGCTGTGAACAACTTCTATAAAGGGGACGACTTTCTGACGTCACAGAGTTACTCCAATCAGAACTTGTACGTGCAGCCTCCTACTAGGAATCCCAATTTGAACACCGGCGTGGGCTTCGAGGAGAAGATGGACCCGAGTAGTGGTCCCAATTCGTTGGTTGACGATAAGAGTAATTTGGCGCCGAGGGGCAGGTCGAGGGGGCCGTTGTCGGAGGCTAACTTGAACCAATTGGAAAACAGGAACAGTTTAGGGGGGTACGGGAGGGCGAAGGGGCGGGATGAGCCCCCGCGGCCGCCCCCACCCAGAGCCGAAGGTAATTTTGATAGATAGTCGTCCAACAATAGGGTTGCCTTTTTTTTTCCTTTTAGATTACTACAGCTCTCGGAGGCAGATCTATGACGATGATCCACTAATACAAAAGAAGCAACCAATGTAAGTGTAACACTTTGATGTAACATCCGCTCATGATTTTCTTGCAGTCCCGACGCTCGCTTCGTCACCTTCCACAAAGAGGGCTCCGTGGGCATCCGCCTCACGGGCGGAAACTTTGTCGGCATCTTCGTCACGGCCGTTCAGCCCGGCAGCCCCGCCTCCCTCCAGGGTCTCCAGCCCGGCGACAAGATCCTCAAAGTCAACGACATGGACATGACGGGCGTGACCAGGGAGGAGGCCGTGCTCTTCCTGCTCTCCCTCCAGGATCGCATCGAACTCATAGTACAGTACTGCAAGGAGGAGTACGACGGCATCGTGGCCTCTCAGAAGGGCGACAGCTTTTACGTCAAGACCCACTTCCACTACGACAGTCCGGCCAAGGGCGAGATGTCCTTCCGATCTGGCGACATCTTCCACGTCATCGACACTTTATACAACGGCGTGGTGGGCTCGTGGCAGGTTTACCGCATCGGGAGGAACAACCAGGAGGTGCAAAAGGGAATCATTCCAAACAAGGCGCGCGCCGAGGAGTTGGCCACGGCGCAGTTCAACGCCACGAAGAAGGAGATGTCCGCTAACGAATCGCGAGGCAGTTTCTTCAGGCGGAGACGGAGCTCCAACAGGAGGTCCAAGAGCCTGGGAAAGGAACACTGGGACGACATTCTCTTCTCGGACACGGTGTCCAAGTTTCCGGCTTACGAACGGGTGCTGCTGAAACATCCCGGGTTCACCAGACCCGTAATCCTGTTTGGACCCATCGCCGACGCGGCCAGAGACAAACTCCTCAAAGACTTCCCCGACAAATTCATCTCACCACGTAACTATTCGGAACACGTAAGACCAAATAAGTCTCCCTTCCATTTCAGAGCTCGACACCACCGCCGAGGAGCACCCCAAGTCGCAAAAGAGCGCCTCAAACATCATCCGATTATCGGCCATCCGCGACGTCATCTCCACCGGAAAACATGCCCTCCTGGACATCACTCCCAACGCTGTCGAACGCCTCAACTACGCCCAGATGTATCCCATCGTCGTCTTCTTCAAAGCCGAGACCAAAATCGTGATTAAGCAGCTCCGCCAAGGCCTACCGAAGTCCGCCCACAAGAGCTCCAAGAAGCTGCTGGAGCAGTGCCAGAAGCTCGACAAGGTGTGGAGCCACGTCTTCAGCGCCACCATCACCATGAACGATAACACCGACAACTGGTACCGGAAGGTCCGCGACATCATCGACAAGCAGCAGAGCGGCGCCCTGTGGATGAGCGAGAGCAAGGTAAGCCCTTCGGCTTTCGGCTTCGAGGTGACGGTTTAACTTTTCAGCTGGGGATGGACATGTTTTCCGACATTTACTTTACCTATCTTTCGTCGAGCCGATCCAACTCCTTGCCCAACAGGTACAGACCGTCGAGGAGTCGTACCAGAAAAGCGCCCTTGTCTATGTACAGTACTCCCTTCCATTCCCCCTTCTCTCCCAGCCAGAGTAGCTTGTACAGTGCCAGTACCGGCCTACCATATGCAAGTACTGTTTCTTACTTTGACGCTTCCGCTACAGCACTAACCCGGAATGTTGAGGAGCCTTTGTACTATGACTGCGATCACTTTGCTAAAAGTAGAAAGGTTTTTACTATCAGGGAGGAGGAGCTTGGGGAGATTTGAGTGCTGATTTTGTTTTTGTGTGCTTGAGATTTGGGGCCACAGTGCAGGAAACAGTCAGGTCGCCATGTCAAATTTGGATGGCGTCGAGGTCTGAGTGCTTCTTGGACTGTGACCGTGTGTTCCTTTGCATTCATTCAATATTATACAACAATACGTTATTCATTTCGTACCTTGGGCATGTCGTCACTCGCTCTAACCACTTTGACTGCATGCAGCTTTGGTGTGTCTCGCCTGTTTGTGTCATCAACATCGTCATTTTAGCCCGAAGAGTCACTGTCAGACGATTTCCTGTTCCCCATGTCGTCTCTGCGGTTGTCGTACGCTAGCAGCCCGGAGAGCGACCTGGAGCACAGTCCAGGGCCGCCCGTCTCGCCGCCTCCGTCCGGGGGCCGACTCACCAAGGCCAGCTCTGATCCGAGCGTCGTGATGCCCGACAACGGCACCGACGTGCTGCCTCCATATCAGGTGAGTTACTGTGACAAGTTAGGGCTCCGGATGATTGTGATAACGGCGTTGCAGCCCAGCTACGACACCCGCTACGGCTTTAACAACGGCCAGAACAACGACGACCAAGGGGCTTTGACCAAAGAGCCGGCCTATACTTTGTCGAATCAAGACATCCCAGGTTCCGTGGACCAGTATGGCAAAAGCGGGTTGTACAACGCGCCCATGGAAGTGCGGAACGACTTCACGAACGTCCAGCATAAAAGGCAGACCAGCGCGATCCATCACGGGTCGTACGGCCACGCGAAAGGACATAGCATAAGCGAGCAGATCCCCAAGGAGGGCATGTATGGGCAGGTGCCGGACCTGCCGCCGCGGATCGACAGGGCTATCAAGCCACTGGGGCTTATCACCACCCCCAGCAAAATCCCCAACGGGTAAGTTGCCCGACGGGTGGAATGTAGTATGATCGAACGGGGCTGTTGTAGGCGATCTGCCCACGAGAGGCTCTTCGGTACGAAGCCCGGACAGCCCATGGAGAACGTGGAGCAGAACAACAACGACAACAACAATTTCAGCAATAAATTGGGCTCTCTAGAGCGCGGCCAGAACTCGAAATCGGTGAGTACCAACTGCTAGAACTTGGAAACGGACAATTACTCCCTCACTGACTTTCCAGGATTCCCTTTCCAGCTACGACTCCTTCAACAAGCAGCCCAACCCCCGCATCGGCCCCAACGCCCACGACGACCTCAAGACCACCCTATCCAAGATCGAGCCCGGCTCCGCCCAGAACTCCCCCTCCAAGTACTCCCGGTGGGACCAGAACGCCCACCTCCACAACGCCAAGATGGACCTCAAATACACCCTCCCACAGACCGACCACAACGACAACAGCCCCCGCGAATTGGAGAAAGAGACCCGCCCCCTGGAGAACATGAGTCCCAGAGGCTCCGTCGAACGCGATATCTACAGGTACTCCAGGTCGCCGGCCAAGGCCAAGGGCCACGTCGAGACCAAAACCGACTACGGAAAGTACAGTAGGAACAACAGCTCGGCCCAGGACTACGCGAGGAACTCGCACCAGGACCTGAGTCAATCGCACATGAGCGTGCCCCCCCACCATCACACGCACATGAAGAGCCCGCCCGTGCACCACAACGGGTTCGACGGGGGGCCGCCGCCAAACGGGAACGGCTACAAGCCCGTGCCGCCGCCCAAGCCCAAGAACTACAAGCCGCCTTATAAGGGACAGCAAGGAGGGTACGGAGACGGGATGGTGCAGCCGCCGATGCCGGCGTACCAGCACGGGAAGAGCCACAGCAATCCGGTGGTTAGAGAGCAGCATGATAATTTTTCTAGTTTTTGAGACTAAAAAAATTCTTTCAGGATCCGCGCGCCCAGAACATGAACTACTACTACAACATGCCCCAGAACAACAGCTGGCATACAGAGACGGCGGTGAGGTACAACTCGGAGATGCACGGACCTTACGACATGGCCCCGCCCTACGAGTCCCGAAGACATCCCAGCATTTCGTACGCGTCCAGAAGCGAAATCACGCCCATCGCTCAGAACGACCACCCGTACGGCATGGAGGGCGGCGACATGCTGATGGACGCCCGCCCTCCGGAACGGAACAACATCGTCGATCTGCAGGGCTCCAGGGAGCAACGGGGCTCCGCCTTCGAACTGTACAGGAAGCCGGTGCACCACAATCTACGGTGAGTCAGCAGCGATGCGTAGATTTAAAAAGTGTGTACACTGGTTGGAGTCTTCGATTTCGTGTTGTGGTGGTATACCTATTATAGCATGCAAAGATGTGTTTGTCGTTCGGGTGCCGACTCCCCCCATCCTACATCCCGGTTAACGTTCTACCTTTGCTAGGGGCTAATGCCACCGAGACATGCTCACAAATTCATTCACATGTTTTATCATTTCAAGGGTTCAGGAGGGCGCTTTGTTCGGCTCGCAGCCTAACATAACGCAAAATCTAAACACTAACTCGCCTAAAGTAGCGCCAAAACTAACCAAAACGCAATCGTTCAAACACCGCACCGAGGGCGTCCTCAGTCCGGCGAGACTCTTCCGGAAACTCTCGTTCAAATCGAAAAGTAGGGAGACCACCCCGAAGGCCCCCCGAAAGTTGGCGAAGCCGAGCGACGATCGGATGCGTCCGAGCAAACGCGATATCACCTCGGCCGTCGTCGACCACCGAGGTGGGACGATGGTGAACGAGTACTGGGGCGTCTCGCTGGAGGTCCCCGAAGACGCCGTGCCCAGAGGCGAGCAAAAAGAGATCTATTTCGTAATATCCGACCCGAGACTGTGCGAAACGAACGGGCCGCCGCTGGACCTCGAAAACGGTAACGATCAGTGTACATGCGGCTCGTCGCCACTCCGTGTCGCCGCGCGGAAGCGATCTCACGCCGTCTCTTTGCGTTGCAGGTGAGGCCATGCTGTCGCCGATCGTCATGTGCGGGCCCCAGGGCACCGAGTTCCTCAAGCCCGTCGTCCTCAACATCCCGCACTACGCCAACACGCTGCCCAGTCTGGGGATCAGTCTCAAGGCCACCGACTCCGAGCAGGACGTCCACACCGACTGGGACAACATCCTGCTGCCGAGCAATCACGCCGCCAACAGCGTCGCCGTCAAAGTCGACCACTTTTGAAGTTTCTTCGCACAAATTTGCTCAAGTTTGCCATTTGCGTTCGAACTACTCTCTATGTTTTGTAATTTTTATTTTTACTCTCATTTTGACTGATGTAATTGCAACTTGTAATTTTATTTGTAAATATACAAAATTTATTTTGAGCTGACTTGACGATTTTCACTTTCATATAGATGAGAAAATATGGAGCGAAAATGACCAAACAACATTATTAGCTGGTCTGGCTGCTTTTATGATTTGTTTGTCATGGTTGTTTTGTCAACCATATGAATTAGGCAACAAGTAATACTAAAGCACTATTAGTGCTATCAGTGCTCCAATATTTCATTCATCATTGTCATCATGATATCACTCTTTTAATTGAAGCGTCACTCTGATGGTTCAATCCCCCACAGTAGCCTCATTTTGAGTACTACTTCTGTTATCTTGACTATCTCGCGGGAATCATCGGCAAACGCATAGTATGCAAATTCAAATGCGACCTTGAACTCTATAGAGATGGCGCCCCAAACTAAACAAAATAAATCGGTAAAACTTCGGAGACGCCCTTGAACTTGCACATCTGCATGTGTTATTGCCGCTTCTATGAAATTAGATAATAGAGGTAGGCACGTGCCCGTGGTGATTCTGCACTGCTGCACGGAAAAACCATAATTATCTACGTACTGATTGATAAGGATTTATCTGAATTTGATAATCGATCGCTGGTTCCCATTGTAATTTCTACGGATTTGAAGCATTTCGAAACGACCTCTCGTCGCGATCAGTGTTAAGGTTGCCATGGTTCATCCAGAAGTGGAAATTGAACAGGGGGTCCTACGGGGCGTCGCCGACCAAGATCTCAACGGGGATACCTTCTTCAAGTTCCAGGGAATCCCCTACGCCAAGCCTCCTTTGGACGAGCTGCGTTTCAAGGTAGGTAGTGTTCGAAGATTTACTCAAGTGAGTCAGCAAGATCGGAAATGACGGTCAAAAAATTCAACCAGGAATCTCGGAGTTGCGGAGAGCACACCGACGGGTTTTTTTTTTAGAAAATAATCTCTGGTGAAAGTGATTAAGACTTTGATATAATCAATCCATGATAATATACTATAGCTGATAATATTTAATGCAATTCAGCGTTAAAAAATACAGCTGCTTCCAGGCTCCCCAACCCCCGGAGAAGTGGTCCGGTGTCTTGGACGCCACCAAGCACGGCAACGTCTCATACCACGCGGACCCCTTCGCTAAAACCGTCGTCGGCAACGAGGATTGCCTCTTCATCAACGTCTACACCAAAAACTTCGATCCCGACTCCAAACCGCGTCCTGTGCTCTTCTGGATCCACGGCGGGGGCTTCTTCTTCGGGTCCGGCAACGAAGAGCTTTACGGCCCCCATTTCTTGATGACCGAGGACGTCGTCGTGGTCACCTTCAACTACCGCCTGTCGATGTTCGGTTCGTCCGCTCGAACAAAAAAAAACAAAGTGTGATTGTCGATTTCAGGTTTCGCGACCTTCGACGACCCCACTCTGAACATCCCCGGAAACGCCGGTTTGAAGGATCAAGTCATGGCCCTGAAGTGGGTGCAGAAGAACATCGCGAAATTCGGCGGGGACCCTAAGAACGTCACCATCTTTGGGGAAAGCGCGGGCGCGACCGCGGTCCACCTGATGGTGTTGTCGCCTCTGGCCAAAGGGCTGTTTCACAAGGCGATTGCGCAAAGCGGCAGTGTCCTCAACCCCTGGGCGCAAGGCGGAAAAATGGCCGAGTTGCTGGGGAAGGCGCTCGGCATGGAGGGTGCTGACGACAAGACGTTGTACGAGGCCCTGAAGGGAAAGAATGCGGGGGAAATCCTTCAGGTCCAACACAAAATGCTCGCTGTCAGTTGAGTCTCCCATTAAGAGCCAGGTTGTACGTCTTTCTTCTTGCAGTTAAGTCCCCGGAATCAACCCCGACCCTTGAGCTTCGTCGTCGAGAAGAAGTCTCCCGATGCCTTCCTCTACGAGGACCCCGTGACGATTATGTCTTCCGGCACTTACAACCACGTGCCCTTCCTTACCGGCTACACCACCGCCGAAGGAATGATCTTCGAGCTGCTGAGAGGAGGGGTTTTCGACATCAACGAAATGGTCCCTTGGAACTTTAAGTATCCCACCGAGCAGCTCGATGGGGTCGTAGAAAAGATCAGGCAAAAGTACCTTACTGAAGATGAAGACTCGGAACGAGCTTACAGGCAAAAGCTTGATGTTGGTGACTTTCCAGGGTGTCTTTCGGTCTTACACTGTTTTTGCAGGTGATGTCTGACTCTCAGTTTATCTACGGCGTCCATGCCACGGTACTCACTCACCTGAAGACTTCCACAGCCCCCATCTACTTCTACAGGATGTCGGTGGAGTCGAAGCTGAATTTCTTCAAGGAGGTCATGAAGATCAAAGCTCCAGGTACGTCCATCCCTGTCCACAAATTTGTCTGAACACACCTTTTCAGGCGCATCCCATCTCGATGACGTTGGCTACTTGTTTAAAAATTTTGCAACGCCCGAGATAACCCCAGGTAGCATCGAGGACACCTCATTGAGGCGTTTCGTTAAGCTGTGGACCAACTTTGCTAGGTTTGGCGAGCCCACGCCCGACCCGAAAGATCCTTTGCTCAAAGTTTCCTGGAAGAGGGTGTCCAACCCGAGGTTGGACTTCTTGGATATCGGGAAAGATCTAGTCGCCTCGTCCAACCCTGACTCCGAGAGGATGAACTTCTGGAAGCAGCTGTTTGAAGAGAGTCCAGCCGCCAGCGTCAACTAGAATTTGTACAGTATTGCAGCTGCTTGGCATCCATGCGTTTGAAATGCATTTCTTTTCAGTTCTACAGTTTCTTCTCATAAATAAATCTCTCATAATTATCAAAATTTCTTAGGTTTTATTATTTTTAGTTTTTTGGAGTTTACTCCTTAAGAATCGATTTTTAAAGCCCGGTACGACAAGTTGATGGGTAGCAAAAAGTTGATCGTTAAGAAAATGTGTTTTTTTTTTATTTTTTTGTTTCTCACTCATTATCTCTAGGCTTTAGGCTTAAAATAAAAAAAAAAAACTCCTGAAAAACTATTGACTCTTGTCTTGTGATGCCTCTGATGCAAGTTTTATATTTTTGACACAAAAAACAAGTCTGCTATAATCGTAAATACAAAATAGTAACGCATTGACGCAACGCCTGGGTTACCGCATTTATTAACCCTCTACACGGTGCCATGTATTGTTGGTTGCCGGAGTTCTTTGTTATTGTCGTTGCCGTTTCTTACTCCGTATATTTCTCCACTCTTTTTTTACCATCTCAGTTCGATTTCTTCAGAAACTTAAAAATCTGAGAACTATTTGAAAGAAGTGAATCAAAAAACTAATATCGAATTGGCATGGAATTAGGAAGAGGACACACTTTTGTTTATAGAGTGTATTTACAATAACTTACGAGTACATTAGCCTACACAATATACAATTATACAATTGCATGCCATATAAAAATATCTTTCTACGTCTACAACGCATTTATAAATACATGGATAGTGCGAAAAACTGTCTTTCCCTATGGCAGTTCCAACAAAAATTTCAGTCGATGGCAGTAACATCACTTAACCTCATCTCGCACTAGGTACAACTATCGTCTGGTGGGCGGCGCGGCCGTGTGCTGCATGCACCCCTCCACGTTCTCGGGCCAGTCGCAGACGTTCTGGTCCGGGTTGAACACCAGATTGGAGGGACACGGCATGTGGTGCTTTCTCTCTCCCTCGCACATGTAGTACATCCTGCAGTCGGCCTTGTCGGCGTGGTAGCTGATGTGGCCGTCTTCTTCGTCGCAGGTCACTTCGTTTGCTGAAACCGACAGGTGTTATTACTGTTGCTTCGACCGTTCGAGTGCAGACTTACGATCTTTAGTGGTGTACTGTCCCGAAGAGATGGAAGTTTCGTATGGTCCCTCGAACTCCAGCTTGACCTTGTAGCCGTCCAGTTCTTGGCGCATGGCGTTGATGAGTGGGTATTTCCCGCTACCGCAGGAGCCGCGGAAGTCGTCCATGTCGACGGACCAGATCATGATGCCGCCGAAGCCTTCTTCTTTCAGCCAGGCCATCTGCGAATGGACATATCCATAGTCAAGTAAATAAAAAAATAACTGAAAAGTTCCCACCTTTGTCTTAAGACTTCTCTCGTCGTCGAAGCCTACCCACTGGTTCTCCCTGTACGCGAACGGCACCTGCTGCTCGTTGTCCCAAACGAGGGTGGTGTTGTCTTCATGAAGGAAGTCGCAGACCTCGTAGAAGCTCATGAAACCGGCCTCGGCGGTGTACTTGCCGGGCGTGCCGCCCCCGCTCGCGGGTGCGCCGATGTCAAACTGGGTGGTGTTGACCAACTCGAAACTCCGGCCATAAGTGGGCATTCCGATCATCAGCTTCTCCTTGGGGGCACCCTGCTTGACCCACTCCCGTGCAGAGAAGTCCTGGAAAAGAATTAAGTATGTGACATGCATTCGCCAAAATGGCCTAGATATTCTTACCACCGTGAGCTTCTTTTGGTAGCTGGTGGCACTCTCTAACGGGAACAGCGGCGAATTGTGTCCCACCGTCCTCTCCCACTGCCCGTGGAAGTCGTACGTCATCACGTTGATGAAGTCCAGGTACTTGGCGATTTCCGGGACATCGTACCCCGCAGCTATAGCCTCGAAGGATGCCGGAACCGCCGCCGTCAGCAACAATCTGGGCTGACCGCTGATCTTGGCCTCCCCTTCGAACGCCACCCTCAACTCCTTCAGCAAGCTGACGTAGGCGGCCCTGTCGTCCGCGCCCCTCGGGTATTCCCAGTCGACGTCCAGTCCGTTGAACTGGAACTCTCTCAGGAAGTCGATGGCGTCGTACACAAACTGGTTCATCCGGAAGACGTTACCGGTCAGCTCTTTGAAGGGGGTGGACCCGAAGGCCCAGCCGCCGATGGCGAGGAGCACCTTCAGGTCGGGGTTTTTCTCGCGGAGGGCCACCACGCGATCGTACATGTCGGGGTCCTTGTCACTGGCCTCTGCCAGCTTGTGCTCTTTAAGGGTGGCGAAAGCGTAGATGATGTGGGTGCACAGAGAGGCGTTGATGTCTTCGGGGGTGAACTTGCCGGCGCCCGGACGCTTGGCGGACCAGCTGGTCACGTAGCAGAAGATTTGGGGAGGACGGACTGAAAGAAGGAGTGTCGGCTGTAAATCTGGATCTAGCAGTAGCCAGCGAGACCGGTCACGTTCTCGGCGGGCCGCCATTCATTCAACCTACTTATTACGTAAGCGCCGGAGGGCACTTACACAACGTTCTCGCTCACCTTTTTTGCTGACGCTCGAATTTTTCAGGTGGAGTTTCTTGGTCGGCTTCCGGACGCGGTTGAGCACTTCCTGCACGGAGATCTTGATCGGGGCGGGCTTCTCGATGACGTCTTCGTCTTCTTCTTCTTCGACGGCTCCTGCTATTTCCTGCCAGTCGACGTCTTTTGCGTTCTTACCGCGGGAAATGCCCCTGAGTTCCTCTCTGGAAGAAACAGGTTTATGCGTTGATACAGAAAAAAACATATAGTACTACCTCATGGCGCCGATCAAGGGGTACTTGACTTCCCCCCCGCAGACGGTTCCAGTGAAGTCGTCCATGTCGATGGTCCATATCATAGCTCCGGCAAACCCGTTCTCTTTGATCCACTTCATTTTGTGTCTGATGGACTTCTCGTCGTCGAACCCTATCCATTGGTCGCCATGGACGGCATAAGGCACTTTCATCTCCTCGTCCCAGATGTAGGTGGCGCCGTTGCGTAGCATATCACAGACCTGGGGGAACACCACGAGTGACCCACAACCCAAATCGAGCTTCTCACCTCACCTCATAGTAAGCCAAGAAACCACTCTCTTTGGTGTAAGTCCCCTCCTTGCCGCCTCCGCTTGCAGGGGCGTGCACCCCAAACTTGGCGGTGTTGGCCAGAGTGAAACTTCTTCCATAGGTCGGCATCCCGATGACCATCTTCTCCTTGGGTGCTCCCAGCTTGACCCACAGGTTGGCGGCGTGTTCCACGTTGAGCTGCTTCTGGTATTGGCTGTCGCTGCTGGGGGAATGAAGAGGGGCGTTGTGGCCCGTCTCCCTCTCCCACTTGCCGTGGAAGTCGTAAGCCATCAGGTTGATGAAGTCGAGATAGGAAGCCACTGCAGGGACGTCGTAGCCGCCCTTGATGTTGTCGGGACCCACGGGAACGGCCGCCGAAAGGAGGAGGGTCGGTTTTTTGATCTCCTGGGCTTCGGCTTCGAATGCTTCACGGAGTTCTGGAAAACGGGGTGGACGTTGGTGGTCAACAGCTTCATTTAACCAACTACCCACCTTTGAGCAGCAACACGTAGTTCTTCTTGTCCTCCGACCCCTTCGGGTACTCCCAATCGATGTCCAGCCCGTCGAACCCTCTATCCCTCAGGAAGGGAATCGCGCTGTAAATGAACGTCTGCCTGGCGTACCTCGTCGACGCCATGTCCTTGAACTTCTGCGTACCGAAGCTCCATCCCCCGATGGCCAGTAGCGTCTTCAGATTGGGGTTGGCCTTCTTGAGCTTGTGCACCCTCTCGTACAACCCGACTTTGCCGTCCTTGGTCTCGTCGTTGCTCTCAAACGACGACAGTTTGCCCTTCTTCAGCCAGCCAAAGGCGAAGATGAGGTGAGTACACAGATCGGGGATGATGTCTTCCGGGGAGAACTTGCCGATCTTGACTCGGTACTGGGACCAGTTGGTGTAGTAGCACACGACCTTGTAGCCATCCTTGTCCTTCTTGGAGGAGGTGGCGAGGGAGTTGTCAGACTTTCGGTTGTTGGGGCGGGAGCGGAGACGGAAGCGGTTTACACTGGAGGACACCTCTTGGTCCTTGGAGACGGAGACGGTTTGGGAGACGGACTTGAGGGGGCGGCGGAGGCGGCGGCGGGTCGCTAGAAAAAAAATCGTGAATGGAACTGTAAAAATTACATCGATTTCAACAGACAAATAAAGTGTATGCATGCAGCTACCGACTTTCATTTTCGACCTTGTCGACAGCATTTTATAAGAATGTAAACAATGTCAACGCTATAATGTGCTGAAACTGTCCATGGGGGCAATAAAGCCATTGTGCCCGTGAGCATGTTGCGACATTCACGTGAACAAACAACATATGGGAAATTACCGCTCATTTGTTGCAGATTAGATACAAATTTTGTCAATCAATTTAAGAGAAATCTACATTCTATGAACTTTTAAGAATCTGAGAGACCAGAAGGATCTGCAAGACCTTAAGATATAATCCGAAAATGATATTTATTGCACAGTTTGCGTTTTGAAAGCCGTAACTTTCTACAAGCAAAAAACGATAACATGCAAAAATCAGAAGCCCCAACGTACCTCTTTCCGCCGAAGCGATCTGGAGCAACAGGAACACGACCAGACAGACGAAGAAGACCGTCCTCAGTTTACAACGAGGTCGTGGTATCTGCAAAAAGGAAACAACAGTCAGTATTTTTGAGGTCGTCGAACCAACTTCCGATCTTTCTCGCGGTCCATGCGTTTGCCGATAAATTTTTGGCACTTGTCTTGATTCTTTCGTACTTCGAGATGGTAACTGGCAGGTCTTCTGGTTAGTTTTCCAGAAGATCTCGAAAACTCTAAGGTCGTTCTGCCATTGCGTAACTGCAGAGAAATGTTTAGAAACCTCGGGTTTGCAGAGACATGCCAAAGCTTTTAGATGCTGCAAATTCTTCGCATTTTTACCTAATCGTTCCATATTCGTTGCTCAAGACGTTTAGGTAACACTCGATTGCCGCTTTCACCCAAGATGAAGGGTAAGAGTGCATTTTCTGCAGCAAACAGAGCATGCTGGATGGTCTAGAATTCCATCCAGCCACCAAGGCTAGCACCGAGAGACACACGGTTCCAGTAAAATACATGTCCGGATTTTAAAAATTGTACTACACTGAAAAAAAGTGCCTTGTGAAAAATGTTTACCATTGTGCAGTCTCTATTGAATCCAAAAAGTGTCATAACGGGCCCTTGACAAAGATGTAACCTTTGACAATTGTCGAATTTTGTATAATTTCTATAGAAATTGGACACGACACTAAAAAAGACCGTAAAAAATTCAGTGCCTGAACAAGAATCTTATGAGACATTTCTACCATTGTACAGTCTCTATTGAATCCAAAAAGTGTCATAACGGGTCCTTGACAAAGATGGAACCTTTGACAATTGTCGAATTTTGTATAATCTCTATAGAAATTGGACACGACACTAAAAAAGACCGTAAAAAATTCAGTGCCTGAACACGAGTCTTATGAAACATTTCTACCATTGTACAGTCTCTATTGAATCCAAAAAGTGTCATAACGGGCCCTTGACAAAGATGGAACCTTTGACAATTGTCGAATTTTGTATAATCTCTATAGAAATTGGACACGACACTAAAAAAAACCGTAAAAAATTCAGTGCCTGAACAAGAGTCTTATGAGACATTTCTACCATTGTACAGTCTCTATTAAATCCAAAAAGTGTCATAACGGGCCCTTGACAAAGATGTAACCTTTGACAATTGTCGAATTTTGTATAATCTCTATAGAAATTGGACACGACACTAAAAAAAACCGTAAAAAATTCAGTGCCTGAACAAGAGTCTTATGAGACATTTCTACCATTGTACAGTCTCTATTGAATCCAAAAAGTGTCATAACGGGTCCTTGACAAAGATGGAACCTTTGATAATTGTCGAATTTTGTATAATCTCTATAGAAATTGGACACGACACTAAAAAAGACCGTAAAAAATTCAGTGCCTGAACACGAGTCTTATGAAACATTTCTACCATTGTACAGTCTCTATTGAATCCAAAAAGTGTCATAACGGGCCCTTGACAAAGATGGAACCTTTGACAATTGTCGAATTTTGTATAATCTCTATAGAAATTGGACACGACACTAAAAAAGACCGTAAAAAATTCAGTGCCTGAACAAGAGTCTTATCAGACATTTCTACCATTGTACAGTCTCTATTGAATCCAAAAAGTGTCATAACGGGCCCTTGACAAAGATGGAACCTTTGACAATTGTCGAATTTTGTATAATCTCTATAGAAATTGGACACGACACTAAAAAAACCGTAAAAAATTCAGTGCCTGTACAAGAGTCTTATGAGACATTTCTACCATTGTACAGTCTCTATTGAATCCAAAAAGTGTCATAACGGGTCCTTGACAAAGATGGAACCTTTGACAATTGTCGAATTTTGTATAATCTCTATAGAAATTGGACACGACACTAAAAAAGACCGTAAAAAATTCAGTGCCTGAACAAGAGTCTTATCAGACATTTCTACCATTGTACAGTCTCTATTGAATCCAAAAAGTGTCATAACGGGCCCTTGACAAAGATGGAACCTTTGACAATTGTCGAATTTTGTATAATCTCTATAGAAATTGGACACGACACTAAAAAAGACCGTAAAAAATTCAGTGCCTTAACAAGAGTCTTATGAAACATTTCTACCATTGTACAGTCTCTATTGAATCCAAAAAGTGTCATAACGGGCCCTTGACAAAGATGGAACCTTTGACAATTGTCGAATTTTGTATAATCTCTATAGAAATTGGACACGACACTAAAAAAAACCGTAAAAAATTCAGTGCCTGAACAAGAGTCTTATGAGACATTTCTACCATTGTACAATCTCTATTGAATCCAAAAAGTGTCATAACGGGTCCTTGACAAAGATGGAACCTTTGATAATTGTCGAATTTTGTATAATCTCTATAGAAATTGGACACGACACTAAAAAAACCGTAAAAAATTCAGTGCCTGTACAAGAGTCTTATGAGACATTTCTACCATTGTACAGTCTCTATTGAATCCAAAAAGTGTCATAACGGGCCTTTGACAAAGATGGAACCTTTGACAATTGTCGAATTTTGTATAATTTCTCTAGAAATTGGACACGACACTAAAAAAGACCGTAAAAAATTCAGTGCCTGAACAAGAGTCTTATGAGACATTTCTACCATTGTACAGTCTCTATTGAATCCAAAAAGTGTCATAACGGGCCCTTGACAAAGATGGAACCTTTGACAATTGTCGAATTTTGTACAATCTCTATAGAAATTGGACACGACACTAAAAAAGACCGTAAAAAATTCAGTGCCTTAACAAGAGTCTTATGAAACATTTCTACCATTGTACAGTCTCTATTGAATCCAAAAAGTGTCATAACGGGCCCTTGACAAAGATGGAACCTTTGACAATTGTCGAATTTTGTATAATCTCTATAGAAATTGGACACGACACTAAAAGAGACCGTAAAACATTCAGTGCCTGAACAAGAGTCTTATGAGACATTTCTACCATTGTACAGTCTCTATTAAATCCAAAAAGTGTCATAACGGGCCCTTGACAAAGATGGAACCTTTGACAATTGTCGAATTTTGTATAATCTCTATAGAAATTGGACACGACACTAAAAAAACCGTAAAACATTCAGTGCCTGAACAAGAGTCTTATCAGACATTTCTACCATTGTACAGTCTCTATTGAATCCAAAAAGTGTCATAACGGGCCCTTGACAAAGATGGAACCTTTGACAATTGTCGAATTTTGTATAATCTCTATAGAAATTGGACACGACACTAAAAAAGACCGTAAAAAATTCAGTGCCTGAACAAGAGTCTTATCAGACATTTCTACCATTGTACAGTCTCTATTGAATCCAAAAAGTGTCATAACGGGCCCTTGACAAAGATGTAACCTTTGACAATTGTCGAATTTTGTATAATCTCTATAGAAATTGGACACGACACTAAAAAAACCGTAAAACATTCAGTGCCTGAACAAGAGTCTTATCAGACATTTCTACCATTGTACAGTCTCTATTAAATCCAAAAAGTGTCATAACGAGCCCTTGACAAAGATGGAACCTTTGACAATTGTCGAATTTTGTATAATCTCTATAGAAATTGGACACGACACTAAAAAAACCGTAAAACATTCAGTGCCTGAACAAGAGTCTTATCAGACATTTCTACCATTGTACAGTCTCTATTGAATCCAAAAAGTGTCATAACGGGCCCTTGACAAAGATGGAACCTTTGACAATTGTCGAATTTTGTATAATCTCTATAGAAATTGGACACGACACTAAAAAAGACCGTAAAAAATTCAGTGCCTGAACAAGAGTCTTATGAGACATTTCTACCATTGTACAGTCTCTATTGAATCCAAAAAGTGTCATAACGGGCCCTTGACAAAGATGGAACCTTTGACAATTGTCGAATTTTGTATAATCTCTATAGAAATTGGACACGACACTAAAAAACCGTAAAACATTCAGTGCCTGAACAAGAGTCTTATGAGACATTTCTACCATTGTACAGTCTCTATTAAATCCAAAAAGTGTCATAACGGGCCCTTGTCAAAGATGTAACCTTTGACAATTGTCGAATTTTGTATAATCTCTATAGAAATTGGACACGACACTAAAAAAAACCGTAAAAAATTCAGTGCCTGAACAAGAGTCTTATGAGACATTTCTACCATTGTACAATCTCTATTGAATCCAAAAAGTGTCATAACGGGTCCTTGACAAAGATGGAACCTTTGATAATTGTCGAATTTTGTATAATCTCTATAGAAATTGGACACGACACTAAAAAAACCGTAAAAAATTCAGTGCCTGTACAAGAGTCTTATGAGACATTTCTACCATTGTACAGTCTCTATTGAATCCAAAAAGTGTCATAACGGGCCTTTGACAAAGATGGAACCTTTGACAATTGTCGAATTTTGTATAATTTCTCTAGAAATTGGACACGACACTAAAAAAGACCGTAAAAAATTCAGTGCCTAAACAAGAGTCTTATGACACATTTCTACCATTGTACAGTCTCTATTGAATCCAAAAAGTGTCATAACGGGCCCTTGACAAAGATGGAACCTTTGACAATTGTCGAATTTTGTATAATCTCTATAGAAATTGGACACGACACTAAAAAAACCGTAAAACATTCAGTGCCTGAACAAGCGTCTTATGAGACATTTCTACCATTGTACAGTCTCTATTAAATCCAAAAAGTGTCATAACGGGCCCTTGACAAAGATGGAACCTTTGACAATTGTCGAATTTTGTATAATCTCTATAGAAATTGGACACGACACTAAAAAAGACCGTAAAAAATTCAGTGCCTTAACAAGAGTCTTATGAGACATTTCTACCATTGTACAGTCTCTATTGAATCCAAAAAGTGTCATAACGGGCCCTTGACAAAGATGGAACCTTTGACAATTGTCGAATTTTGTATAATCTCTATAGAAATTGGACACGACACTAAAAAAACCGTAAAACATTCAGTGCCTGAACAAGCGTCTTATGAGACATTTCTACCATTGTACAGTCTCTATTAAATCCAAAAAGTGTCATAACGGGCCCTTGACAAAGATGGAACCTTTGACAATTGTCGAATTTTGTATAATCTCTATAGAAATTGGACACGACACTAAAAAAGACCGTAAAAAATTCAGTGCCTGAACAAGAGTCTTATGAGACATTTCTACCATTGTACAGTCTCTATTGAATCCAAAAAGTGTCATAACGGGCCCTTGACAAAGATGGAACCTTTGACAATTGTCGAATTTTTTATAATCTCTATAGAAATTGGAAATGACTAAAAAAAAAACGTCAAAAATTCAGTGCTTGAACAAGAGTTTTATGAAACATTTCTACCATTGTACAGTCTCTATTGAATCCAAAAAGTGTCATAACGGGTCCTTGACAAAGATAAAACCTTTGACAATTTTTAAACTTTATATTATCTCAATAGAAATTTGGACACAAAAAAAATCGGTGTCACTTGTCCGTTGAGATGTTGAAAGCTCATGAATAATTAAAAGTTTTGTATTCCTGAAGAACAACAGTTTTCACTCATATAAAGACAATGAAGACATCAACACCCGCTCTGTTTACATGCTCGAGATGCTAACTGATAATGGAAGTGTGTCAAGGTGTCGCCGGCCGAAAATCGTTCTTGAACCGCAGATTACCATACAATATTAATGAAAGGGCGCTCCAGAAGATCGCAGTTTGACTCATCGTGAAACGACCCATTCAATGCAAATGCTCGCGGAATTAGCAGCTGGCTAATGAGCGTTCTCCGTTTTTTCGTCCTTCAGCTAACTGTTTTTGTGTGATTAGAACGCCGTCGCTCTGTGCGCTTTTACCGACGCCCAAATCGGCACCACCTCGACGGAAAAATTCCAAAAACGCGTTCGCTCTCCATCGGATCTGCACGAAAAAGGGCGCCCGAAAACCCCCATAAATGTCACGCGGACACGTTCTGTTTTGCAATTAGTCCAGCGGCTACCGCAGAAGGTCAACAACTATATCGCGAGGAGTGTCACTCGTCCGACCGGTGGGTCCCGCCGGAAGTCAATCACTCCCGACGCTCCCGACGACTTTCTCTCGTCGTTCGTGTGACTTACCAATTTCTGGACAATGAAAATTTCACTCGTGGTTTTTTCGCCACGTGAAAGTCCCGCCGCTAGGAGGTCATTAGCTCAGTGCGTGATCAGCTTTTCACCGTTTTTCCTTCCTTCGAGGAGCATCTGGTCGTGGCGGCGTTATCACGAGTGAAAGGCTCGAGCACTTATCACTGGTTTAATGTGCGTCTAACGTGCGAGTTGGACGCAGTGAAAGGTCAACTTGGACACTTTAGCGAGGAGCGTGGCCTTCGGAAAAGTACTGCATGTTGCGAAACCAGAAGAACGCTTTTTGTCTTTTTTTGCTTCATCGTTCTTTGCGTTTTTTTTTTTAATGGTCTCGTCTAAAACTGAAGTGTATAGTGACAAACAAAGCACATTAGAAATTTGTCAATTATTTTGTATTTCTCGCTGCTAGCCTTGCTGGTCGGCTGGAATTCTAGACCATCCATGCTCTGTTAACCTTTGTCTCGTAGTACAGCCAGTAGGTAGTTTTACAATTTTTGAGTTAGAGCGCACGAAGTTTAAATTCTAATCTAAAAGAGCTTTGAATCTAGATGGCTTCAATATGGAACTCAAGAGCTAGAAACTGTGGGATTTAAGAAACTAGGGACTCGGGAATTTGGAACTCCAGAACTGGAAACTACAACAAGATGGAGCCCCTCCGCATTTTGGCTTGGAAGTCAGAGCGTTTCTTGACAACATTTTCGACATTTTTTCGTTCGCCAGATCTAACGCCCTTACGTCCGTTTTTCGAAACACCTGTATCTAAGAATGAACATTTGTGCAGATCGTTTTCACATCGTTTATCACAAATTCTTGTTCTTCAATCGTAATTTTTTGTTTGCATTCTTCCTCTCTCGTTTTTAATCTTTCGTTCTCTATCTTTTCTTTTTACTCTTTGCCTTCCCTTCTTTTTTATTCCACCATCACTCTTTAGTCTTCAGGTGTCATATTTCGCTGTCTCTTTTCCCCTTCATATTTCTTATGCTTCATTCTTTCTTTGTGTTTCATAATTTATGCTACGTCTTTTCCTGTGCATAACGTTTCTCTTTTTTAATCGTCCCATATCTTTATGTTTTATCATTGGTTTCTAATATTGCGTTCCTTATCTTTTATCATTTACTTTCAATTTTTTTTATTTCGTTTTTTGGTTGAAATCCGTTGACCAACAATCGAGGGATCCAAGAAATAAAGAGGAAAGAATTAAATTAAAAACTGTTGACTTGGGGAACTAGGAACTACTTTGCAAAGAACTAAGAACTAGAAACTGAAAATCTAAGAGATTATGAAATGAACAATTCAAACTTGAAACTGCGGAACTAGAAACTAAGGAACTAGGAGCTGAGGATTTGAGAAAGTGGAAGGGAAACTGGGACTATAAACTAAAAATCTAAGAAGTTATGAAGTGAGGAACACAAAATTGAAACTGCGGAACTAGGAACTAAGGAGCTGAGGAAGTCAGAACTGAAAAACTAGGAATTCAGGAACCAGGAACTGAGGAGTTAGGAAATGGAAACTTAGGAACTAGGAGCTGAGGAATTGAATGAGTTGAAAGTAAAAAACTTAGAACCGAAGAAGTAGGAACTAAAGAACTTGAAAACTAAGAATTTGGGAACAACGTAGTGAGAAACTAGGAACTGAGGAACTTAGAACTGTGTAACTATGAACTGAAGAGCTAGAAAATGAGGAATTAGAAACTGGGAAACTAGAAACTTTGTAACTCGTAAATTAAGAACTTGGATCTGGGGAACTACGTATTGGGGAACTAGGAACTGACAAGTGGAAACTGGGAACTAAAAACTGAAAATCTAAGAAGTTATGAAGTGAGGAACACAAAATTGAAACTGCGGAACTAGGAACTAAGGAGCTGAGGAAGTCAGAACTGAAAAACTAGGAATTCAGGACCCAGGAACTGAGGAGTTAGGAAATGGAAACTTAGGAACTAGAAGCTGAGGAATTGAATGAATGGAAAGTAAAAAACTTAGAACCGAAGAAGTAGGAACTAAAGAACTTGAAAACTAAGAATTTGGGAACAACGTAGTGAGAAACTAGGAACTGAGGAACTAAGAACTGTGTAACTATGAACTGAAGAGCTAGAAAATGAGGAATTAGAAACTGGGAAACTAGAAACTTTGTAACTCGTAAATTCAGAACTTGGATCTGGGAAACTACGTATTGGGGAACTAGGAACTGACAAGTGGAAACTGGGAACTAGAAAGTGAAAATCTAAGAAGTTATGAAGTGAGGAACACAAATTTGAAACTGCGGAACTAGGAACTAAGGAGCTGAGGAAGTCAGAACTGAAAAACTAGGAACTCAGGACCCAGGAACTGAGGAGATAGGAAATGGAAACTTAGGAACTAGAAGCTGAGGAATTGAATGAATGGAAAGTAAAAAACTTAGAACCGAAGAAGTAGGAACTAAAGAACTTGAAAACTAAGAATTTGGGAACAACGTAGTGAGAAACTAGGAACTGAGGAACTAAGAACTGTGTAACTATGAACTGAAGAGCTAGAAAATGAGGAATTAGAAACTGGGAAACTAGAAACTTTGTAACTCGTAAATTAAGAACTTAGATCTGGGGAACTACATATTGAAGAACTAGGAACTAAGGAAGGGAAACTGGGACTAGGAACTCAAAATCTAAGAAATTATGAAATGAGGAACTCAAATTTGAAACTGCGGAACTAGGAACTGGGGACGTCAGAACTGAAAAATTAGGGACTCAGGAATTGAGAATTTAGGAACTGGAAACTTAGGAACCCAAACTTGAAACTGCAGGGTTAAGAACTAAAAAATTCAGGAAGTCAGTACTGAAAAAGTAGGAACTCAAGATGCAGGAACTGAGAATTGAAAAATTGGTAACTGGGAACTTAGGAACTGAGGAACTCCGAATTGAGAAGCAGGGAACTGAGGAACTAAGAACTGAGTATTTATGAATTTAGGAACTATAAAATAAGAAACTCAGGAGCTAGAAACTGTGGAATTTGTAAGATAAGAACTAGGAACTGACAGATGGACCTGAGCAACGGAGTTCTGGAAACTGGAATCTGGGGAACTGAACAGAAATGGGTCATTGGTGAAAATTATAAATAAATTTTATATTGCCGGTACATGTTTCGTAACAATTTTCGTTATGATTTTCGGGTTTTGTAACGCTAGTTGATTAGAGAATTGCCAGCAGAAACGTTGGCGGCTTCGTCGAACGCTTATAAAGCTAATAATAATGTGGCCGGAGGTGGTATAAGTGTCTTACAATCTAGTGCTCGCATATTTGCTTTCCAACGGGTTTGTTTTTGTTTGCTGTGACCCAGTGGTGCAGGATTCTAAACACTTTTGGGTGGTATATGTTGGATTCGTTCGTGGCTAGTTTTTTTTTCTCCTAAAGGGAACGATTGGTCCAAGTTCTTGGAAAAATGTTTGGTATTTGTCGCCAACAGTATTTCAACGACCTCATATTATGTTACACGTCGCATGGTCTCATTCCGCGCAAATCCGTAGTTTTAGTTTTTTGATAGAGGAATTAATTGAGATAGGGAGTGTGTAACGTCAGGTCGCCAGTCACCAGTCTGGTGCCAGTACGCCTCTCGACCCAAGCCTGCTTCCGAAGCATCGCTAACGCCGAAGAGATTCCCAAACCAGCAGTTATTACTCCTTTTGGACTTTTGGAATTTGGAAAAATAGCTAGACGAAATATTTCGAGATCTCCAATGCATTTAATGCCGAGGAACACTATCAACACCTGGAGATGTATTCCACAGCCAGATGCAGACAAATGCACTTTTGGAGCGACCGAAGACTACTTCCAAGGAGCTATGATATCTGGTAACGGTATCAGGTCCTCTCCATCTAAAGTAGAAGCAGTTCGCCAGTTTCGACAACTGAGTTTTTGTAATCTGAGAAATAGTTCTGGAATTAGCGTATCCGCTACACAGTCATGTCGAGTGACATTTAGGAACCACCATAACAGGCGTCACTGCCACCTGTTTCGTCGTCGCCGATTAAATCACTCCCATCGCTTTCACAAACACAAACGACTCTATTAGGATCCTTCGTATTCGCGTCACTCCGGCCGGATGTTGGCACCGGAAACCGTCGAACGAGCGGTCCTCAAACAACCGCACCGATCGACCTTGACATTTGCCAGCCTGCCGCTTCCATCGATTAACTGCAGCCGAAAGCGCCGAAAAAGTAAAAGTTCCTATAAATCGAGCCGCCAGCGTCGTAAATTAAACCGAATTAAAAGCGTTACGTAAGGCGCGTTTGAATGGCGGGGTGATGTAACGGCCCTTTTTTGCCGCCGGCGGTTAGGAAAGAAGGAAGCAGGAGGAGCGCGAGAACAATGCCGCTGACCCGAAACCCGGTTATCTGATAAGAACAACTCGCGAAAGCTCAAGGCCGAGAGTGAAAATCGTCGATAGTTCCAAAATCGGACATAACGGATACGGCGATATGCAAACGTCGTGCTGCGATTTTCGACACTTCCACGACATTTTGGTCGCCGCGGCCACTTCCACGTTACATAAAGTGTGTCGTAACAGCTCGATAATAATTAGAAAATACCCACTTGAAATTGCAAATATTAGCTCCGCGTATATCCAGCTTTCTCATTGTCTGCGAGCGTGTGACGCAACACCGCGGGATGCTCTGGTTCGGGCAGGTGTTCCAGAGGGACACACTCTGTATATTTGGATCGTTTCGAGTTTAGGTTTGGCGCCCGAGCTGAAAGATGTTTGGAAGGTTTTCGCCATTTCGATTTCCGCGTTGACACACATATCAGCTTCACTTCTGTGAGTGAGGGAAATGCGAAGACACAGATAGGAATCAAAGATAAGAAATGTTAAGAAAGAAAAAATAATGAAGAATGAAGAACACGATGTACAAAAAAAAACCTGAAAAAATCTCTTGGAAGACATAGTTTTTGGTGACACCATAAAAGTATTTGAATATTTACATTATTTAAAATTCAAACATTTGATTTTCGTCGGTGCTACTTGTTGTTATCATCGCATCTTAGTACCAAACCGAGGTCAGTTCAGAATCCAACCCAAACTACACCATCCAGCAAATCAGAGGTGCCCTCTAGTTTCAAAGAGCGCGATGGTCAAAAGGCAAAGTCAGTGGCGCGGGCTGGATTGAAACGGCCTTTGGGAGGTTCAAAAATGAAACACGCATTGAGCATTCTGTTAGAGTGTTACTAACTCTGGAAAAGATCTCCTCACCATTAACAAACAGTGGCTCACGTAAATGTCAGTCAACTCGTTACTCGAATGTCGAAACGCCAGACAATTTTCGATAACAACTGCAGTAAAACGTGATGAGAAATCACAATTCTGTCGAAACATCGGGAAAACGCATACCTTCCGAAACCCCAAAGACCCCCGAATCCGCCATCTGCGCACATTTCCTTCGACGAATCGACGCGAAATTTCGCAATCGGTCAGCTTCCAAGGCAAATCGCAAGTCGACGACCATGACAACTCCGCTGGTCGACGCATTTTGCTTTGTCGACCATGCGTTAAGACCGATTAGGCGTTCTACCAGTTATTATAATCAAAGTGAAATTTTTCGTGCATTTTTCACGAAACGGCAAGAAGGATGCCATCAACCTAGTGACCTGGAAAGCGGCCGTGCCGCTGCGCGAGGATGCCACTAGTCGGATCTGAGACCTCTGTTATCAAAAAGTGTCGCCGTGCGGACGACAAAATAATGTATGCAGCTATCTAGCCTCGTTGGGCAGCGAAAAGGTCTTCGGGTTTTAAAAAATTCCGAAGGTGGAGGCACGCCTTTAAACATGCAAAAAATCGCTGGTTTTGCAGAACCTACGAAACCTTGCAGAAAGTCCAAAGGATACACCTCAACGAATCAGGTTGGAGCTATCGAGATTCGCTCAGAGGTCATGGTGCTCCAAACTTGAAAGAAGGGTCTAGAAGGTCAACAATCTCGTGAAAAATTGGTAATCAGCTCATCTAACCAAATTAGTTCGGAAGTCGTGGTGACCTCAACAAAGAGCTCCTGACTAGTTTGAAGCCAACAGCTGAACAAAGACAATCTCTGGAGAGAAGGAAAAAAAAGGCTCTCTGGTGGTTGACCAAAAGCTTGCAACTTAAAAAATTCCAGAAAATCTAGATGGTCTAAAAATTTCTAGGGATGTCTACAAGACGAAATTTTGTAAAATTTTCTTTGTCTTCATATTTTCGTTCCAAGTTTAGACTTATTTCCTTTGTCTTGATTTTCTAGTTTGTAACCATTTGGGTGGGACAAAAACCTGCCTGGATGGTCGGTGGACGAAGCTGCTCTGTGGACCCCCGAAAGGACGCGAAAATACCAACAACACACATCCTGGTTCCATTTACGGTCGCACCTCGCAAATCACCATTTTACGGTCGACAAATTGTGTTCTAGATCAGACAAGAAAGTGAGACCTGGAGGACAGCTTAGAGGTTCACCTTGTTACGCGCAAGAAATAATATCCAGGAAATAAACGAAACATGTAAATTACTCGCTTGGCCGGAATAGCGATTACGAGCGGACATTCTCATTCCTGCGGCGACTGTTGGCACGCCGTCCGCATTATTTAACGCTTTAACGAGAAAGAAGTCGTCGTTAGACCTAAAAGCGTTAAATGGCTTTCGGTGTTTCTCGAACGGTGCGCGCTCCTTTCGACGGTCTAATTTGAGTACATATTGGGGTTCCTACTTAAATACAGTTTTGCTCAGATCCCTGTGCACGTACATCTTACAAAACATCCACAGATCGACCTAAATCGAAAGAGTCTTACCATTTTTCCCGGGAAACCCCTATCAGCGTCCAATTCACACAGGCACAATTCCTCACCAATTGCAGCACTTCACCGTGCACTCGCGCAAACGATCGAACGTCGACTTTTCCGCAGCGCGCTAGATTTCGAAACGTCGTTCGTCAAACTGCCGCTCTGAATTCAAACAGTTGAATTTCGCCCGATAAGGCCCCTACTTTGTTTGCCCCCCTCGAACACTGTCTCCGTCTCTTTCCCCCGCGAACATATAGCACACAATTCGAAAGTTACGGAACGGTGTCTCTGTCTCGCGCACCCGAGATATCCGTCCGTCTCTGTCGCGTCGAAGGACTGTGCCTTTCTTTTCCTAGTTGGCCTAGCCGGAGCAAGGGGCCGATGGGCCGTCGATGTTGCGGGGCGAAAAGAGACGATTCGGTGTGCAATTGTGATTTTCTTCGCTAACTAGGTCGTTGGCGACAAATACCAAAAATTTTGCGAAGAACTCAGACCAATAGTTCACGAACAACGAGTCCAATATCTACACCGAAAAGTGTTTAGAATCCTGCACCAGTGGGTCACAGCAAACAAAAACAAACTCGTTGGAAAGCGAAAATGCAAGAACTGGATTGTAAGATATTTATACCGCCTCCGGCCACATTATTAGCTTTATAAGCGTTCGACGAAGCCGACAACGTTTCTGCTGGCAATTCTCTAATCAACTGCTGTTACAAAACCCGAAAATCATAACGGAAATTGTTACGAAACATGTACCAGCGATATAAAATAAATAAATAAATACAATAGTTACATTTTCACCAATGACTCATTTCTGCTCAGTTCAGTTCCTTAGTTAGCTCTAATTCTTTAAATAAAAGTAAAAATACTACATCAGTTTCTCAAATTTTAGTTTTCAGTTCTGGAGTTCCCAATTCCCGAGTCCCTATTACGTTAGTCCCTTAGTTCGCAGCTCCTCAATTCCATTCGTCAGTTCCTAGTTCTAAATTTACAAGTTCCACAGTTTCTAGTTCCTGAGTTTCCACATTTCCTAGCTCCTCAGTTAATCGTTACTCAGTTCCTAGCGCGTCAATATATAGCTCCTCAGTTCTTAGTTTTCAGGTTCATACTTCTTCGGTTCTTATAGCTTCTTATTTCAATTCCTCAACTCGTAGTTCCTCAGTTCCTAATTACTCAATTCTCAGTTTCTGGGTCTTGAGTTCCAAATTTTTCAGTTCTGAGTTCCTGAGTTTCGTAACTTCAAGTTCGAGTTCCTCATTTCATAATTTCTTAGATTTTTAGTTTCTAGTTCCCAGTTTCTACTCGTCAGTTCCTAGTTCCTCAATACGTAGTTCCTTAGCTCCTAGTTCTTCATATACAAGTTTCAAAGTTTCCTATTCCTGATTTCCTAACTTTTCAGTTCATAGTTACTCAATTCTTAGTTCCTCATCAGTTCCCAGCTTCTCAATACTTAGTTGCCAAGTTCTTAGTTTTCAAGTTCTTTAGTTCCCACTTCTTTGGTTCTTAGTTTCTAACTTTCCACTTTTTCATTTCTTCACCTCCTAGTTCGTCCTTTCCCACTTACTCAGTTCTCAGTTCCTGGGTATTGAGTTCTTAATTTTTCAGTTCTGAGTTCGTGAGTTCCTTAGTTCTAATTTCAGCAGTTTCAAGTTTGAATTCCTCATTTCACAATCTCTTAGATTTTCAGTTTCTAGTTTCCAGTTTCCATTCGTGAGTACTCAAGTCGTAGTTACTCAATTCTTAGTTCCTCAAATACCAGTTCCTACTTATTCAGTTCTAAGATCCTGAGTTTCTGAGTTCCTTAGTTCATAGTTTCACAGTTTCAAGTTTGAGTTCCCCATTTCATAATCTCTTAGATTTTCAGTTTCTAGTTTCCAGTTTCCAAGCGTCAGTTCCTAGTTCCTCAACACGTAGTTTCTAGTTCTTAATTTACAGTTTCTTCAGTTTCCTGAGTTTCCGATTCCTCATTTCGTAACTCTTCGGTTCATAGCTACTCAATTTTTAGTTCCTCAGTTCCCAGCTTCTCAATACGTAGTTCCTAAGTTCTTAGTTTTCAAGTCCCTTAGTTCCCACTTCTATGGTTCTTAGTTTCTTTCTTTAACTTTTTCAATTCCTCAGCTCCTAGTTCCTCAGTTACTAATTCCCAGTTCTTAATTACTCAAGTCTCAGTTCCTAATTTCTTAGTTCTGAGTTCCTCAGTTCCTAGTTCTTAATCTACAAGTTCCACAGTTCCTAGCTTCTGAGTTTCTAATTAAACATTTCCTAGTTCCCCAGTTTTTAGTTTCTCAGTTCCCAGTTTCTCAATAAGTATATAGTTCCTCAGTTCTTAGTTTTCAAGTTCTTTAGTTCCTACTTCTTCAGTTCGTAGTTTCTTACTTTCCATTTTTTCAATTTCTAAGTTCCTTATTGTTTCTCAGTTCCTAGTTTCTCAATTCTCAGTTCCTGAGTATTGAGTTCCTAGTTCTTCAGTTCTGGGTTCCTGAGTTCCATAGTTTGTAGTTCCGCAGTTTCAGGTTTGAATCCCTTATTTTAATATGTCTGAGATTTTCACTTTCACTAGTTCCCAGTTCCCATTCGTATCTCAATTCTTAGTTTTCAAGTCATTTACTTCCCAATTCTCCGGTTCGTAATTTATTTCTTTCACTTTTTCAATTCCTCAGGTCCTAGTTCCTCAGTTCCTAATACCCAGTTCCTAATTACTCAAGTCTCAGTTACTGGGTCTTGAGTTCCTAATTACTCAGTTATGAGTTCCGCAGTTCCTAGTTGCGTAGCTTCAAGTTTGAGTTACTTAATTAATAATTTCTTAGATTTTCAGTTTCTAGTTCCTAGTTTCCTTTCATCAGTTGTAAGTTCCGCAGTTCCTAGTTCTTAATTTACAAGTTCCACAGTTCCTAGCTTCTGAGTTTCTAATTCCACATTTCCTAGTTCCGCAGTTTTTAGTTTCTCAGTTCCCAGTTTCTCAATACGTATATAGTTCCTCAGTTCTTAGTTTTCAAGTTCTTCAGTTCTTAGTTTCTTACTTTCCAATTTTTCAATTCCTAATTTCCTTGTTTCTCAGTTCCTAAGTTCTCAGTTCCTAGTTTCTTTTTTTTTCTACTTTTTCAGTTCTGAGTTCCTGAGCTCCATAGTCTGTAGTTCCGCAGTTTCAGGTTTGAATCCCTTATTTTAATATATCTGAGATTGTCACTTTCACTAGTTCACAGTTTCCATTCGTCAGTCCCCAGTATCTCAATTCTTAGTTTTCAAGTCATGTACTTCCCAATTCTCCAGTTCGTAATTTATTTCTTTCACTTTTTCAATTCCTCAGCTCCTAGTTCCTCAGTTCCTAATTCCCAGTTCCTAATTACTCAAGTCTCAGTTACTGGGTCTTGAGTTCCTAATTTCTCAGTTATGAGTTCCGCAGTTCCTAGTTGCGTAGCTTCAAGTTTGAGTTACTCATTTAATAATTTCTTAAATTTTCAGTTTCTAGTTCCTAGTTTCCTTTCATCAGTTGTTAGTTCCGCAGTTCCTAGTTCTTAATTTACAACTTCCACAGTTTCTAGTCTCTGAGTTTCTAATTCCACATTTCCTAGTTCCTCAGTTTTTAGTTTCTCAGTTCCCAGTTTCTCAATACGTATATAGTTCCTCAGTTCTTAGTTTTCAAGTTCTTTAGTTCCTACTTCTTCAGTTCGTAGTTTCTTACTTTCCACTTTTTCAATTTCTAAGTTCCTTATTGTTTCTCAGTTCCTAGTTTCTCAATTCTCAGTTCCTGAGTATTGAGTTCCTACTTTTTCAGTTCTGAATTCCTGAGTTCCATAGTTTGTAGTTCCGCAGTTTCAGGCTTGAATCCCTTATTTTAATATGTCTCAGATTTTCACTTTCACTAGTTCCCAGTTTCCATTCGTCAGTCCCCAGTATCTCAATTCTTAGTTTTCAAGTTATTTACTTCCTAATTCTCCGGTTCTTAATTTCTTTCTTCCTCTTTTTCAATTCCTCAGCTCCTAGTTCCTCAGTTCCTAATTCCCATTTCCTAATTACTCAAGTCTCAGTTACTGGGTCTTGAGTTCCTAATTTCTCAGTTATGAGTTCCGCAGTTCCTAGTTGCGTAGCTTCAAGTTTGAGTTACTCAATTAATAATTTCTTAGATTTTCAGTTTCTAGTTCCTAGTTTCCTTTCATCAGTTGTAAGTTCCGCAGTTCCTAGTTCTTAATTTACAAGTTCCACAGTTCCTAGCTTCTGAGTTTCTAATTCCACATTTCCTAGTTCCGCAGTTTTTAGTTTCTCAGTTCCCAGTTTCTCAATACGTATATAGTTCCTCAGTTCTTAGTTTTCAAGTTCTTCAGTTCTTAGTTTCTTACTTTCCAATTTTTCAATTCCTAACTTCCTTGTTTCTCAGTTCCTAAGTTCTCAGTTCCTAGTTTTTTTTTTTTTCTACTTTTTCAGTTCTGAGTTCCTGAGTTCCATAGTTTGTAGTTCCGCAGTTTCAGGTTTGAATCCCTTATTTTAATATGTCTGAGATTGTCACTTTCACTAGTTCACAGTTTCCATTCGTCAGTCCCCAGTATCTCAATTCTTAGTTTTCAAGTCATGTACTTCCCAATTCTCCAGTTCGTAATTTATTTCTTTCACTTTTTCAATTCCTCAGCTCCTAGTTCCTCAGTTCCTAATTCCCAGTTCCTAATTACTCAAGTCTCAGTTACTGGGTCTTGAGTTCCTAATTTCTCAGTTATGAGTTCCGCAGTTCCTAGTTGCGTAGCTTCAAGTTTGAGTTACTCAATTAATAATTTCTTAGATTTTCAGTTTCTAGTTCCTAGTTTCCTTTCATCAGTTGTAAGTTCCGCAGTTCCTAGTTCTTAATTTACAAGTTCCACAGTTCCTAGCTTCTGAGTTTCTAATTCCACATTTCCTAGTTCCTCAGTTTTTAGTTTTTCAGTTCCCAGTTTCTCAATACGTATATTGTTCCTCAGTTCTTAGTTTTCAAGTTCTTTAGTTCCTACTTCTTCAGTTCTTAGTTTCTTACTTTCCACTTTTTCAATTTCTAAGTTCCTTATTGTTTCTCAGTTCCTAGTTTCTCAATTCTCAGTTCCTGAGTATTGAGTTTCTACTTTTTCAGTTCTGAGTTCCTGAGTTCCATAGTTTGTAGTTCCGCAGTTTCAGGTTTGAATCCCTTATTTTAATATGTCTGAGATTTTCACTTTCACTAGTTCCCAGCTCCCATTCGTATCTCAATTCTTAGTTTTCAAGTCATTTACTTCCCAATTCTCCGGTTCGTAATTTATTTCTTTCACTTTTTCAATTCCTCAGCTCCTAGTTCCTCAGTTCCTAATTCCCAGTTCCTAATTACTCAAGTCTCAGTTACTGGGTCTTGAGTTCCTAATTTCTCAGTTATGAGTTCCGCAGTTCCTAGTTGCGTAGCTTCAAGTTTGAGTTACTCAATTAATAATTTCTTACATTTTCAGTTTCTAGTTCCTAGTTTCCTTTCATCAGTTGTAAGTTCCGCAGTTCCTAGTTCTTAATTTACAAGTTCCACAGTTCCTAGCTTCTGAGTTTCTAATTCCACATTTCCTAGTTCCGCAGTTTTTAGTTTCTCAGTTCCCAGTTTCTCAATACGTATATAGTTCCTCAGTTCTTAGTTTTCAAGTTCTTTAGTTCCTACTCCTTCAGTTCTTAGTTTCTTACTTTCCAATTTTTCAATTTCTAAGTTCCTTATTGTTTCTCAGTTCCTAGTTTCTCAATTCTCAGTTCCTGAGTATTGAGTTCCTACTTTTTCAGTTCTGAGTTCCTGAGTTCCATAGTTTGTAGTTCCGCAGTTTCAGGTTTGAATCCCTTATTTTAATATGTCTGAGATTTTCACTTTCACTAGTTCCCAGTTTCCATTCGTCAGTCCCTAGTATTTCAATTCTTAGTTTTCAAGTCATTTACTTCCTAACTCCATGGTTCCTAATTTCTTTCTTTCACTTTTTCAATTCCTCAGCTCCTAGTTCCTCAGTTCCTAATTCCCAGTTCCTAATTACTCAAGTCTCAGTTACTGGGTCTTGAGTTCCTAATTTCTCAGTTATGAGTTCCGCAGTTCCTAGTTGCGTAGCTTCAAGTTTGAGTTACTCAATTAATAATTTCTTACATTTTCAGTTTCTAGTTCCTAGTTTCCTTTCATCAGTTGTAAGTTCCGCAGTTCCTAGTTCTTAATTTACAAGTTCCACAGTTCCTAGCTTCTGAGTTTCTAATTCCACATTTCCTAGTTCCGCAGTTTTTAGTTTCTCAGTTCCCAGTTTCTCAATACGTATATAGTTCCTCAGTTCTTAGTTTTCAAGTTCTTCAGTTCTTAGTTTCTTACTTTCCAATTTTTCAATTCCTAACTTCCTTGTTTCTCAGTTCCTAAGTTCTCAGTTCCTAGTTTCTTTTTTTTTCTACTTTTTCAGTTCTGAGTTCCTGAGTTCCATAGTTTGTAGTTCCGCAGTTTCAGGTTTGAATCCCTTATTTTAATATGTCTGAGATTGTCACTTTCACTAGTTCACAGTTTCCATTCGTCAGTCCCCAGTATCTCAATTCTTAGTTTTCAAGTCATGTCCTTCCCAATTCTCCGGTTCGTAATTTATTTCTTTCACTTTTTCAATTCCTCAGCTCCTAGTTCCTCAGTTCCTAATTCCCAGTTCCTAATTACTCAAGTCTCAGTTACTGGGTCTTGAGTTCCTAATTTCTCAGTTATGAGTTCCGCAGTTCCTAGTTGCGTAGCTTCAAGTTTGAGTTACTCAATTAATAATTTCTTAGATTTTCAGTTTCTAGTTCCTAGTTTCCTTTCATCAGTTGTAAGTTCCGCAGTTCCTAGTTCTTAATTTACAAGTTCCACAGTTCCTAGCTTCTGAGTTTCTAATTCCACATTTCCTAGTTCCGCAGTTTTTAGTTTCTCAGTTCCCAGTTTCTCAATACGTATATTGTTCCTCAGTACTTAGTTTTCAAGTTCTTTAGTTCCTACTTCTTCAGTTCTTAGTTTCTTACTTTCCACTTTTTCAATTTCTAAGTTCCTTATTGTTTCTCAGTTCCTAGTTTCTCAATTCTCAGTTCCTGAGTATTGAGTTTCTACTTTTTCAGTTCTGAGTTCCTGAGTTCCATAGTTTGTAGTTCCGCAGTTTCAGGTTTGAATCCCTTATTTTAATATGTCTGAGATTTTCACTTTCACTAGTTCCCAGCTCCCATTCGTATCTCAATTCTTAGTTTTCAAGTCATTTACTTCCCAATTCTCCGGTTCGTAATTTATTTCTTTCACTTTTTCAATTCCTCAGCTCCTAGTTCCTCAGTTCCTAATTCCCAGTTCCTAATTACTCAAGTCTCAGTTACTGGGTCTTGAGTTCCTAATTTCTCAGTTATGAGTTCCGCAGTTCCTAGTTGCGTAGCTTCAAGTTTGAGTTACTTAATTAATAATTTCTTAGATTTTCAGTTTCTAGTTCCTAGTTTCCTTGCATCAGTTGTAAGTTCCGCAGTTCCTAGTTCTTAATTTACAAGTTCCACAGTTCCTAGCTTCTGAGTTTCTAATTCCACATTTCCTAGTTCCTCAGTTTTTAGTTTCTCAGTTCCCAGTTTCTCAATACGTATACAGTTCCTCAGTTCTTAGTTTTCAAGTTCTTCAGTTCTTAGTTTCTTACTTTCCAATTTTTCAATTCCTAACTTCCTTGTTTCTCAGTTCCTAAGTTCTCAGTTCCTAGTTTCTTTTTTTTTCTACTTTTTCAGTTCTGAGTTCCTGAGTTCCATAGTTTGTAGTTCCGCAGTTTCAGGTTTGAATCCCTTATTTTAATATGTCTGAGAATTTCACTTTCACTAGTTCACAGTTTCCATTCGTCAGTCCCCAGTATCTCAATTCTTAGTTTTCAAGTCATGTACTTCCCAATTCTCCGGTTCGTAATTTATTTCTTTCACTTTTTCAATTCCTCAGCTCCTAGTTCCTCAGTTCCTAATTCCCAGTTCCTAATTACTCAAGTCTCAGTTACTGGGTCTTGAGTTCCTAATTTCTCAGTTATGAGTTCCGCAGTTCCTAGTTGCGTAGCTTCAAGTTTGAGTTACTTAATTAATAATTTCTTAGATTTTCAGTTTCTAGTTCCTAGTTTCCTTGCATCAGTTGTAAGTTCCGCAGTTCCTAGTTCTTAATTTACAAGTTCCACAGTTCCTAGCTTCTGAGTTTCGAATTCCACATTTCCTAGTTCCTCAGTTTTTAGTTTCTCAGTTCCCAGTTTCTCAATACGTATATAGTTCCTCAGTTCTTAGTTTTCAAGTTCTTCAGTTCTTAGTTTCTTACTTTCCAATTTTTCAATTCCTAATTTCCTTGTTTCTCACTTCCTAAGTTCTCAGTTCCTAGTTTCTTTTTTTTTCTACTTTTTCAGTTCTGAGTTCCTGAGCTCCATAGTCTGTAGTTCCGCAGTTTCAGGTTTGAATCCCTTATTTTAATATATCTGAGATTGTCACTTTCACTAGTTCACAGTTTCCATTCGTCAGTCCCCAGTATCTCAATTCTTAGTTTTCAAGTCATGTACTTCCCAATTCTCCAGTTCGTAATTTATTTCTTTCACTTTTTCAATTCCTCAGCTCCTAGTTCCTCAGTTCCTAATTCCCAGTTCCTAATTACTCAAGTCTCAGTTACTGGGTCTTGAGTTCCTAATTTCTCAGTTATGAGTTCCGCAGTTCCTAGTTGCGTAGCTTCAAGTTTGAGTTACTCATTTAATAATTTCTTAAATTTTCAGTTTCTAGTTCCTAGTTTCCTTTCATCAGTTGTTAGTTCCGCAGTTCCTAGTTCTTAATTTACAACTTCCACAGTTTCTAGTCTCTGAGTTTCTAATTCCACATTTCCTAGTTCCTCAGTTTTTAGTTTCTCAGTTCCCAGTTTCTCAATACGTATATAGTTCCTCAGTTCTTAGTTTTCAAGTTCTTTAGTTCCTACTTCTTCAGTTCGTAGTTTCTTACTTTCCACTTTTTCAATTTCTAAGTTCCTTATTGTTTCTCAGTTCCTAGTTTCTCAATTCTCAGTTCCTGAGTATTGAGTTCCTACTTTTTCAGTTCTGAATTCCTGAGTTCCATAGTTTGTAGTTCCGCAGTTTCAGGCTTGAATCCCTTATTTTAATATGTCTCAGATTTTCACTTTCACTAGTTCCCAGTTTCCATTCGTCAGTCCCCAGTATCTCAATTCTTAGTTTTCAAGTTATTTACTTCCTAATTCTTCGGTTCTTAATTTCTTTCTTCCTCTTTTTCAATTCCTCAGCTCCTAGTTCCTCAGTTCCTAATTCCCAGTTCCTAATTACTCAAGTCTCAGTTACTGGGTCTTGAGTTCCTAATTTCTCAGTTATGAGTTCCGCAGTTCCTAGTTGCGTAGCTTCAAGTTTGAGTTACTCAATTAATAATTTCTTAGATTTTCAGTTTCTAGTTCCTAGTTTCCTTTCATCAGTTGTAAGTTCCGCAGTTCCTAGTTCTTAATTTACAAGTTCCACAGTTCCTAGCTTCTGAGTTTCTAATTCCACATTTCCTAGTTCCGCAGTTTTTAGTTTCTCAGTTCCCAGTTTCTCAATACGTATATAGTTCCTCAGTTCTTAGTTTTCAAGTTCTTCAGTTCTTAGTTTCTTACTTTCCAAGTTTTCAATTCCTAACTTCCTTGTTTCTCAGTTCCTAAGTTCTCAGTTCCTAGTTTCTTTTTTTTTCTACTTTTTCAGTTCTGAGTTCCTGAGTTCCATAGTTTGTAGTTCCGCAGTTTCAGGTTTGAATCCCTTATTTTAATATGTCTGAGAATTTCACTTTCACTAGTTCACAGTTTCTATTCGTCAGTCCCCAGTATCTCAATTCTTAGTTTTCAAGTCATGTACTTCCCAATTCTCCGGTTCGTAATTTATTTCTTTCACTTTTTCAATTCCTCAGCTCCTAGTTCCTCAGTTCCTAATTCCCAGTTCCTAATTACTCAAGTCTCAGTTACTGGGTCTTGAGTTCCTAATTTCTCAGTTATGAGTTCCGCAGTTCCTAGTTGCGTAGCTTCAAGTTTGAGTTACTCAATTAATAATTTCTTAGATTTTCAGTTTCTAGTTCCTAGTTTCCTTTCATCAGTTGTAAGTTCCGCAGTTCCTAGTTCTTAATTTACAAGTTCGACAGTTCCTAGCTTCTGAGTTTCTAATTCCACATTTCCTAGTTCCGCAGTTTTTAGTTTCTCAGTTCCCAGTTTCTCAATACGTATATAGTTCCTCAGTTCTTAGTTTTCAAGTTCTTCAGTTCTTAGTTTCTTACTTTCCAAGTTTTCAATTCCTAACTTCCTTGTTTCTCAGTTCCTAAGTTCTCAGTTCCTAGTTTCTTTTTTTCTACTTTTTCAGTTCTGAGTTCCTGAGTTCCATAGTTTGTAGTTCCGCAGTTTCAGGTTTGAATCCCTTATTTTAATATGTCTGAGATTGTCACTTTCACTAGTTCACAGTTTCCATTCGTCAGTCCCCAGTATCTCAATTCTTAGTTTTCAAGTCATGCACTTCCCAATTCTCCAGTTCGTAATTTATTTCTTTCACTTTTTCAATTCCTCAGCTCCTAGTTCCTCAGTTCCTAATTCCCAGTTCCTAATTACTCAAGTCTCAGTTACTGGGTCTTGAGTTCCTAATTTCTCAGTTATGAGTTCCGCAGTTCCTAGTTGCGTAGCTTCAAGTTTGAGTTACTCAATTAATAATTTCTTAGATTTTCAGTTTCTAGTTCCTAGTTTCCTTTCATCAGTTGTAAGTTCCGCAGTTCCTAGTTCTTAATTTACAAGTTCCACAGTTCCTAGCTTCTGAGTTTCTAATTCCACATTTCCTAGTTCCTCAGTTTTTAGTTTCTCAGTTCCCAGTTTCTCAATACGTATATAGTTCCTCAGTTCTTAGTTTTCAAGTTCTTTAGTTCCTACTTCTTCAGTTCTTAGTTTCTTACTTTCCACTTTTTCAATTTCTAAGTTCCTTATTGTTTCTCAGTTCCTAGTTTCTCAATTCTCAGTTCCTGAGTATTGAGTTTCTACTTTTTCAGTTCTGAGTTCCTGAGTTCCATAGTTTGTAGTTCCGCAGTTTCAGGTTTGAATCCCTTATTTTAATATGTCTGAGATTTTCACTTTCACTAGTTCCCAGTTCCCATTCGTATCTCAATTCTTAGTTTTCAAGTCATTTACTTCCCAATTCTCCGGTTCGTAATTTATTTCTTTCACTTTTTCAATTCCTAAGCTCCTAGTTCCTCAGTTCCTAATTCCCAGTTCCTAATTACTCAAGTCTCAGTTACTGGGTCTTGAGTTCCTAATTTCTCAGTTATGAGTTCCGCAGTTCCTAGTTGCGTAGCTTCAAGTTTGAGTTACTTAATTAATAATTTCTTAGATTTCAGTTTCTAGTTCCTAGTTTCCTTTCATCAGTTGTAAGTTCCGCAGTTCCTAGTTCTTAATTTACAAGTTCCACAGTTCCTAGCTTCTGAGTTTCTAATTCCACATTTCCTAGTTCCGCAGTTTTTAGTTTCTCAGTTCCCAGTTTCTCAATACGTATATAGTTCCTCAGTTCTTAGTTTTCAAGTTCTTCAGTTCTTAGTTTCTTACTTTCCAATTTTTCAATTCCTAACTTCCTTGTTTCTCAGTTCCTAAGTTCTCAGTTCCTAGTTTCTTTTTTTTTCAACTTTTTCAGTTCTGAGTTCCTGAGTTCCATAGTTTGTAGTTCCGCAGTTTCAGGTTTGAATCCCTTATTTTAATATGTCTGAGATTGTCACTTTCACTAGTTCACAGTTTCCATTCGTCAGTCCCCAGTATCTCAATTCTTAGTTTTCAAGTCATGTACTTCCCAATTCTCCGGTTCGTAATTTATTTCTTTCACTTTTTCAATTCCTCAGCTCCTAGTTCCTCAGTTCCTAATTCCCAGTTCCTAATTACTCAAGTCTCAGTTACTGGGTCTTGAGTTCCTAATTTCTCAGTTATGAGTTCCGCAGTTCCTAGTTGCGTAGCTTCAAGTTTGAGTTACTCATTTAATAATTTCTTAAATTGTCAGTTTCTAGTTCCTAGTTTCCTTTCATCAGTTGTTAGTTCCGCAGTTCCTAGTTCTTAATTTACAACTTCCACAGTTTCTAGTCTCTGAGTTTCTAATTCCACATTTCCTAGTTCCTCAGTTTTTAGTTTCTCAGTTCCCAGTTTCTCAATATGTATATAGTTCCTCAGTTCTTAGTTTTCAAGTTCTTTAGTTCCTACTTCTTCAGTTCGTAGTTTCTTACTTTCCACTTTTTCAATTTCTAAGTTCCTTATTGTTTCTCAGTTCCTAGTTTCTCAATTCTCAGTTCCTGAGTATTGAGTTCCTACTTTTTCAGTTCTGAATTCCTGAGTTCCATAGTTTGTAGTTCCGCAGTTTCAGGTTTGAATCCCTTATTTTAATATGTCTCAGATTTTCACTTTCACTAGTTCCCAGTTTCCATTCGTCAGTCCCCAGTATCTCAATTCTTAGTTTTCAAGTTATTTACTTCCTAATTCTCCGGTTCTTAATTTCTTTCTTCCTCTTTTTCAATTCCTCAGCTCCTAGTTCCTCAGTTCCTAATTCCCAGTTCCTAATTACTCAAGTCTCAGTTACTGGGTCTTGAGTTCCTAATTTCTCAGTTATGAGTTCCGCAGTTCCTAGTTGCGTAGCTTCAAGTTTGAGTTACTCAATTAATAATTTCTTACATTTTCAGTTTCTAGTTCCTAGTTTCCTTTCATCAGTTGTAAGTTCCGCAGTTCCTAGTTCTTAATTTACAAGTTCCACAGTTCCTAGCTTCTGAGTTTCTAATTCCACATTTCCTAGTTCCGCAGTTTTTAGTTTCTCAGTTCCCAGTTTCTCAATACGTATATAGTTCCTCAGTTCTTAGTTTTCAAGTTCTTTAGTTCCTACTCCTTCAGTTCTTAGTTTCTTACTTTCCAATTTTTCAATTTCTAAGTTCCTTATTGTTTCTCAGTTCCTAGTTTCTCAATTCTCAGTTCCTGAGTATTGAGTTCCTACTTTTTCAGTTCTGAGTTCCTGAGTTCCATAGTTTGTAGTTCCGCAGTTTCAGGTTTGAATCCCTTATTTTAATATGTCTGAGATTTTCACTTTCACTAGTTCCCAGCTCCCATTCGTATCTCAATTCTTAGTTTTCAAGTCATTTACTTCCCAATTCTCCGGTTCGTAATTTATTTCTTTCACTTTTTCAATTCCTCAGCTCCTAGTTCCTCAGTTCCTAATTTCCAGTTCCTAATTACTCAAGTCTCAGTTACTGGGTCTTGAGTTCCTAATTTCTCAGTTATGAGTTCCGCAGTTCCTAGTTGCGTAGCTTCAAGTTTGAGTTACTCAATTAATAATTTCTTAGATTTTCAGTTTCTAGTTCCTAGTTTCCTTTCATCAGTTGTAAGTTCCGCAGTTCCTAGTTCTTAATTTACAAGTTCCACAGTTCCTAGCTTCTGAGTTTCTAATTCCACATTTCCTAGTTCCGCAGTTTTTAGTTTCTCAGTTCCCAGTTTCTCAATACGTATATAGTTCCTCAGTTCTTAGTTTTCAAGTTCTTTAGTTCCTACTTCTTCAGTTCGTAGTTTCTTACTTTCCATTTTTTCAATTTCTAAGTTCCTTATTGTTTCTCAGTTCCTAGTTTCTCAATTCTCAGTTCCTGAGTATTGAGTTCCTACCTTTTCAGTTCTGAGTTCCTGAGTTCCATAGTTTGTAGTTCCGCAGTTTCAGGTTTGAATCCCTTATTTTAATATATCTGAGATTTTCACTTTCACTAGTTCCCAGTTTCCATTCGTGAGTCCCTAGTATCTCAATTCTTAGTTTTCAAGTCATTTACTTCCCAATTCTCCGGTTCGTAATTTATTTCTTTCACTTTTTCAATTCCTCAGCTCCTAGTTCCTCAGTTCCTAATTCCCAGTTCCTAATTACTCAAGTCTCAGTTACTGGGTCTTGAGTTCCTAATTTCTCAGTTATGAGTTCCGCAGTTCCTAGTTGCGTAGCTTCAAGTTTGAGTTACTTAATTAATAATTTCTTAGATTTTCAGTTTCTAGTTCCTAGTTTCCTTTCATCAGTTGTTAGTTCCGCAGATCCTAGTTCTTAATTTACAACTTCCACAGATTCTAGTTTCTGAGTTTCTAAATCCACATTTCCTAGTTCCCCAGTTTTTAGTTTCTCAGTTCCCAGTTTCTCAATACGTATATAGTTCTTCAGTTCTTAGTTTTCAAGTTCTTTAGTTCCTACTTCTTCAGTTCTTAGTTTCTTACTTTCCACTTTTTCAATTCCTAACTTCCTTGTTTCTCAGTTCCTTCAGCGGAGGTGTTCCATCTCTTGTTGGAACCAAATTCGTGCGTTGGACATATCACCGAGTGCGGCTGTCAACGTTTCTTAAAGAAAAATAGTGTCCTATTAGATGTCCACGGATTTATTTCGCCGCAATGCGATTCTTGTGTGCAAATAACCTAGACAAATAAAACTACAGAGTCGACAGGCTTATTGGAGCCGGACCGGCGACCTGACCAGCACCGACCTCACACGGTCACTATCTTAATTAATTCCTATTCTAAAAAACTAAGACTACGTATTTGCGCGAAATGGGATCATGCTACGGGTAACTACATTAGGAACTACGAATGCATGGGTTTGACAACAGAAGCTGTTCTAGAAGGCGTTGATGATGTCTGGGACAGCATACATGTAATTTTCAAATGAGAAATAAAGTAGACTGTCATATGTCAAAAATTAAACGTCAAGCGTTAATAAACCGATTGATTTCATTTGATATATCACTCGAATAAGTGGCGTTAAAGATAAAAAAGATATATATTATTTTTCACCCTGTGATAAAGAAGATAAATGGAATAATTTAGAACAAATAGGAAACACAAGAAAACAAACGTTAGGGAAGAAAGATGGATGATAAAAAATTAAATTAAATGTATAGTATAAAGAAAAGAGAAAAAGTCCATTTGGGTTGTTGGTCGACTAGAAATTCGAAAATTCCGCGTGCGATGCGGGAGTGCTAATTAACGAATTAGAGACTCAGAGAAAGTTAATTAGACACCTACATTCAGCAAATTTATGCGCGATGAAGAATAAAAGCTGTTGTTGCAGTCGTCGTGATTATGAACAATAGCAAGGTCGAAAGCGAGCCGTGAACCGCTCCAGGTCCGGAATCGGGCCAAATTCGCCACAATGCAGTTCCCAGCCACGACCCGAAAAGGCTGTAATTGCCCAATTACTGGAATTCTAAAAAATAACTGCGGTGGCTCGAAGGACCAAACTGGGACTTGAGCTTGTGTCGGTAAAATTTAGTATGTAGGTGTATCGTTATATATCAGCCTGCCGAGATGATGCAAGAATGGATAAATTGACAATAGATGGAAATGAGATAAACTATACCGTTTCAGGTTATGTATAAACATGAGAATTAGCATGTAAAGGACGATAACAGTAGTACCGTGTCTGTGGCTACTTTTACAACCACAAATGCCAGTCTAAGATTGTACCAAAGGTTGCACATATTAAGAGAAAGTGTAATTTATTGTGGTACTAATAGTACCGTTTATAGCCGATGGTAAAAATACCGGGCTGATTATCAGGTGAGTAAGACCATAGATCGAATGACTAAACACGAAATACATAATTAGTATAATATTACGAAGTGCGAAGGACTTGGGGTCGCCAAAACCAAAATAGAACTGGTACCACCACTTGTCTCTCTTGCATCACAGCCTTCTCACGTAAATCTCCCGGTCGGTACCAGTTCGCAGGTGGTGACAGGTGGATGGTCCATGAATGAACCATTGTGGTACCCTTTAACATGCACTTTCACTCAATCGTCGACTTTCACTATGCATGGGACAAAAACCCGATTTTGTCCGGCGATTCAAAAAAAGGTACCACTATCAGCAGCTAGTGAACTAGTTCAGAGCATCGTCGATCTCCGCTCATTGTTTATCCGTTTTTTTTTTTCGATTTCGAGACTTTCTAAATTATGAAAAACGGTCGTTCGAGCGGGCCGCTCGGCCTTAATGGGTCACGCAAATGCCCCCGATTAGCGGCACAAGGTTTTTCGTCTTGTAAAAATATCTCAAATCGTAAAGGCTATTATCGGCGAAGAGAAAACGCCAATTAAGAGGAAAGGTTAAGTCCTGTTTAAATGACGACTAGGCTTTGTGTCTTTGTAATAAAGCCATTTATATAAGTACTTGATTGGTTTGAAAGTAAGTTTTTTTTTTTCATTTTATTAGAATTTTATTAGAATCTGCTTGTTTAGTTGTGGCAATTCTGGTCACTAGGATTTGTATAAGTAGTTGCCAGCATGTTAAGATGTTCATTCGAGGACATGATTGTATTACTGGTTATATATACAGTAGTGGCCTTTTGGATTGTGAAAACACGAAGAACAAATAAAAAAAGACAAGTAATGATCAAAAGAATGGAAATAAAAAAAATGATAATAGTAAAATCACAAGTAAAACACCAGACTGAAAAGTTTCGAACAAACAAGTGAAAAAAAACTGAAAGATGATTGAGCAGACTGTTTTCATCATTACAATGTCACATTTGAACAGATAAAGACACCCGGAGGTTTATATGGGAAGATCGAAGAAAAGGCGGAAAATGGAGGATGCGCCACTTGAAGAAAAACTGTAAAAAATTCAGTAGGCCTTTGAGGGTGTAGTTTGTCTAATTTCGGAGCTGTTGTCATCATTACAATGTCACATCTGAACAGATAATGACTCTCTGAATCCCACGGGGGAAAATTGAAGAAAGGGCGAAAAATGGTGGATGCGCCACTTGAAGAAAATATGTAAAAAATTCAATCGGCCTTTGAGGGTGTAGTTTGTCTAATTTCGTAGCTGTTTTCATCATTACAATGTCACATCTGAACAGATAATGACCCCCTGAAGCCCACAGGAGAAAATTGAAGAAGGGGTGAAAAATGGTGGATCCGCCACTTGAAAAAAATATGTAAAAAATTCAGTAGGCCTTTGAGGGTGTAGTTTGTCTAATTTCCTAGCTGGTTTCATCATTACAATGTCACCTCTGAACGGATAATGACTCCCTGAAGCCCACAGGAGAAAATTGAAGAAGGGGTGAAAAATGGTGGATCCGCCACTTGAAAAAATTATGTAAAAGATTCAGTAGGCCTTTGAGGGTGTAGTTTGTCTAATTTCGTAGCTGTTTTCATCATTACAATGTCACATTTATACAGATAATGACTCCCTGAAGCCCACAGGAGAAAATTGAAGAAGGAGTGAAAAATGGTGGATCCTCCACTTGAAGAAAATCTGTAAAAAATTCAGTAGGCCTTTGAGGGTGTAGTTTGTCTAATTTCGGAGCGGTTTTCATCATTACAATGTCACATCTAAACGGATAATGACTCCCTGAAGCCCACAGGAGAAAATTCAAGAAAGGGTGAAAAATGGTGGATGAGCCACTTGAAGAAAATCTGTAAAAAATTCAATCGGCCTTTGAGGGTGTAGTTTGTCTAATTTCGGAGCTGTTTTCATCATTACAATGTCACATCTGAACAGATAATGACTCCCTGAAGCCCACAGGAGAAAATTGAAGAAGGGGTGAAAAATGGTGGATCCGCCACTTGAAAAAAATATGTAAAAAATTCAGTAGGCCTTTGAGTGTGTAGTTTGTCTAATTTCGGAGCTGGTTTCATCATTACAATGTCACATCTGAACGGATAATGACTCCCTGAAGCCCACAGGAGAAAATTGAAGAAGGGGTGAAAAATGGTGGATCCGCCACTTGAAAAAAATATGTAAAAAATTCAGTAGGCCTTTGAGTGTGTAGTTTGTCTAATTTCGGAGCTGGTTTCATCATTACAATGTCACATCTGAACGGATAATGACTCCCTGAAGCCCACAGGAGAAAATTGAAGAAGGGGTGAAAAATGGTGGATCCGCCACATGAAGAAAATATGTAAAGAATTCAGTAGGCCTTTGAGGGTGTAGTTTGTCTAATTTCGGAGCTGTTTTCATCATTACAATGTCACCTCTGAACAGATAATGACTCCCTGAAGCCCACATGAGAAAATTGAAGAAGGGGTGAGAAATGGTGGATCCGCCACTTGAAGAAAATATGTAAAAAATTCAGTAGGCCTTTGAGGGTGTAGTTTGTCTAATTTCGAAGCTGTTTTCATCATTACAATGTCACCTCTGAACGGATAATGACTCCCTGAAGCCCACAGGAGAAAATTGAAGAAGGGGTGAAAAATGGTGGATCCGCCACTTGAAGAAAATATGTAAAAAATTCAGTAAGCCTTTGTGGGTGTAGTTTGTCTAATTTCGGAGCTGTTTTCATCATTACAATGTCACATCTGAACGGATAATGACTCCCCGAAGCCCACAGGAGAAAATTGAAGAAAGGGTGAAAAATGGTGGATTCGCCACTCGAAGAAAATATGTCAAAAATTCAGTAGGCCTTTGAGGGTGTAGTTTGTCTAATTTCGTAGCTGTTTTCATCATTACAATGTCACATTTATACAGATAATGACTCCCTGAAGCCCACAGGAGAAAGTTGAAGAAAGGGTGAAAAATGGTGGATGCGCCACTTAAAGAAAATATGTAAAAAATTTAGTAGGCCTTTGAGGGTCTAGTTTGTCTAATTTCGAAGCTGTTTTCATCATTACAATGTCACATCTGAACGGATAATGACTCCCTGAAGCCCACAGGAGAAAATTGAAGAAAGGGTGAAAAATGGTGGATGCGCCACTTGAAGAAAATATGTAAAAAATTTAGTAGGCCTTTGAGGGTCTAGTTTGTCTAATTTCGGAGCTGTTTTCATCATTACAATGTCACCTCTGAACAGATAATGACTCCCTGAAGCCCACATCAGAAAATTGAAGAAGGGGTGAAAAATGGTGGATCCGCCACTTGAAAAAAATATGTAAAAAATTCAGTAGGCCTTTGAGGGTGTAGTTTGTCTAATTTCGGAGCTGGTTTCATCATTACAATGTCACATCTGAACGGATAATGACTCCCTGAAGCCCACAGGAGAAAATTGAAGAAGGGGTGAAAAATGGTGGATCCGCCACTTGAAGAAAATATGTAAAAAATTCAGTAAGCCTTTGTGGGTGTAGTTTGTCTAATTTCGGAGCTGTTTTCATCATTACAATGTCACATCTGAACGGATAATGACTCCCCGAAGCCCACAGGAGAAAATTGAAGAAAGGGTGAAAAATGGTGGATTCGCCACTCGAAGAAAATCTGTAAAAAATTCAATCGGCCTTTGAGTGTGTAGTTTGTGTAATTTCGGAGCTGTTTTCATCATTACAATGTCACATCTGAACGGATATTGACTCCTTGAAGCCCACAGGAGAAAATTGAAGAAGGGGTGAAAAATGGTGGATCCGCCACTTGAAAAAAATATGTAAAAAATTCAGTAGGCCTTTGAGTGTGTAGTTTGTCTAATTTCGGAGCTGGTTTCATCATTACAATGTCACATCTGAACGGATAATGACTCCCTGAAGCCCACAGGAGAAAATTGAAGAAGGGGTGAAAAATGGTGGATCCGCCACTTGAAAAAATATGTAAAGAATTCAGTAGGCCTTTGAGGGTGTAGTTTGTCTAATTTCGGAGCTGGTTTCATCAGTACAATGTCACATCTGAACGGATAATGACTCCCTGAAGCCCACAGAAGAAAATTGAAGAAGGGGTGAAAAATGGTGGATCCGCCACTTGAAAAAATATGTAAAGAATTCAGTAGGCCTTTGAGGGTGTAGTTTGTCTAATTTCGGAGCTGTTCTCATCATTACAATGTCACATCTGAACGGATAATGACTCCCTGAAGCCCACAGGAGAAAACTGAAGAAAGGGTGAAAAATGGTGGATCCGCCACTTGAAGAAAATCTGTTAAAAATTCTGTGGGCGTTTGAGGGTGTAGTTTGTCTAATTTCGGAGCTGTTTTCATCATTACAATGTCACATTTATACAGATAATGACTCCCTGAAGCCCACAGGAGAAAATTGAAGAAGGAGTGAAAAATGGTGGATGAGCCACTTGAAGAAAATCTGTAAAAAATTGAATCGGCCTTTGAGGGTGTAGTTTGTCTAATTTCGGAGCTGTTTTCATCATTACAATGTCACATCTGAACAGATAATAACTCCCTGAAGCCCGCAGGAGTAGATTCAAGAAAGGGTGAAAAATGGTGGATCCGCCACTTGAAGAAAATCTGTAAAAAATTCAATCGGCCTTTGAGTGTGTAGTTTATGTAATTTCGGAGCTGTTTTCATCATTACAATGTCACATCTGAACAGATAATGACTCCCTGAAGCCCACAGGAGAAAATTGAAGGAAGGGTAAAAAATGGTGGATGCGCCACTTGAAGAAAATATGTAAAAAATTCAGTAGGCCTTTGAGGGTCTAGTATGTCTAATTTCGGAGCTGTTTTCATCATTACAATGTCACATCTGAACAGATAATGACTCCCTGAAGCCCACAGGAGAAAATTGAAGGAAGGGTAAAAAATGGTGGATCCGCCACTTGAAAAAAATATGTAAAAAATTCAGTAGGCCTTTGAGGGTTTAGTTTGTCTAATTTCGGAGCTGTTTTCATCATTACAATATCACATTTATACAGATAATGACTCCCTGAAGCCCACAGGAGAAAATTGAAGAAAGGGTGAAAAATGGTGGATTCGCCACTCGAAGAAAATATGTAAAAAATTCAGTAGGCCTTTGAGGGTCTAGTTTGTCTAATTTCGGAGCTGGTTTCATCATTACAATGTCACATATGAACAGATAATGACTCCCTGAAGCCCACAGGAGAAAATTGAAGAAAGGGTGAAAAATGGTGGATTTGCCACATGAAAAAAATATGTAAAAAATTCAGTAGGCCTTTGAGGGTCTAGTTTGTCTAATTTCGGAGCTGTTTTCATCATTACAATGTCACCTCTGAACAGATAATGACTCCCTGAAGCCCACATGAGAAAATTTATGAAAGGGTGAGAAATGGTGGATCCGCCACTTGAAAAAAATATGTAAAAAATTCAGTAGGCCTTTGAGGGTGTAGTTTGTCTAATTTCCTAGCTGGTTTCATCATTACAATGTCACCTCTGAACGGATAATGACTCCCTGAAGCCCACAGGAGAAAATTGAAGAAGGGGTGAAAAATGGTGGATCCGCCACTTGAAGAAAATATGTAAAGAATTCAGTAGGCCTTTGAGGGTGTAGTTTGTCTAATTTCGGAGCTGTTTTCATCATTACAATGTCACCTCTGAACAGATAATGACTCCCTGAAGCCCACATGAGAAAATTGAAGAAGGGGTGAGAAATGGTGGATCCGCCACTTGAAGAAAATATGTAAAAAATTCAGTAGGCCTTTGAGGGTGTAGTTTGTCTAATTTCGAAGCTGTTTTCATCATTACAATGTCACCTCTGAACGGATAATGACTCCCTGAAGCCCACAGGAGAAAATTGAAGAAGGGGTGAAAAATGGTGGATCCGCCACTTGAAGAAAATATGTAAAAAATTCAGTAAGCCTTTGTGGGTGTAGTTTGTCTAATTTCGGAGCTGTTTTCATCATTACAATGTCACATCTGAACGGATAATGACTCCCCGAAGCCCACAGGAGAAAATTGAAGAAAGGGTGAAAAATGGTGGATTCGCCACTCGAAGAAAATATGTCAAAAATTCAGTAGGCCTTTGAGGGTGTAGTTTGTCTAATTTCGTAGCTGTTTTCATCATTACAATGTCACATTTATACAGATAATGACTCCCTGAAGCCCACAGGAGAAAGTTGAAGAAAGGGTGAAAAATGGTGGATGCGCCACTTGAAGAAAATATGTAAAAAATTTAGTAGGCCTTTGAGGGTCTAGTTTGTCTAATTTCGGAGCTGGTTTCATCATTACAATGTCACATATATACAGATAATGACTCCCTGAAGCCCACAGGAGAAAATTGAAGAAAGGGTGAAAAATGGTGGATTTGCCACATGAAAAAAATATGTAAAAAATTCAGTAGGCCTTTGAGGGTCTAGTTTGTCTAATTTCGGAGCTGTTTTCATCATTACAATGTCACATCTGAACGGATAATGACTCCCTGAAGCCCACAGGAGAAAATTGAAGAAAGGGTGAAAAATGGTGGATGCGCCACTTGAAGAAAATATGTAAAAAATTTAGTAGGCCTTTGAGGGTCTAGTTTGTCTAATTTCGGAGCTGGTTTCATCATTACAATGTCACATATATACAGATAATGACTCCCTGAAGCCCACAGGAGAAAATTGAAGAAAGGGTGAAAAATGGTGGATTTGCCACATGAAAAAAATATGTAAAAAATTCAGTAGGCCTTTGAGGGTCTAGTTTGTCTAATTTCGGAGCTGTTTTCATCATTACAATGTCACATCTGAACGGATAATGACTCCCTGAAGCCCACAGGAGAAAATTGAAGAAAGGGTGAAAAATGGTGGATGCGCCACTTGAAGAAAATATGTAAAAAATTTAGTAGGCCTTTGAGGGTCTAGTTTGTCTAATTTCGGAGCTGGTTTCATCATTACAATGTCACATATATACAGATAATGACTCCCTGAAGCCCACAGGAGAAAATTGAAGAAGGGGTGAAAAATGGTGGATCCGCCACTTGAAAAAAATATGTAAAAAATTCAGTAGGCCTTTGAGGGTGTAGTTTGTCTAATTTCCTAGCTGGTTTCATCATTACAATGTCACCTCTGAACGGATAATGACTCCCTGAAGCCCACAGGAGAAAATTGAAGAAGGGGTGAAAAATGGTGGATCCGCCACTTGAAAAAATTATGTAAAAGATTCAGTAGGCCTTTGAGGGTGTAGTTTGTCTAATTTCGTAGCTGTTTTCATCATTACAATGTCACATTTATACAGATAATGACTCCCTGAAGCCCACAGGAGAAAATTGAAGAAGGAGTGAAAAATGGTGGATCCTCCACTTGAAGAAAATCTGTAAAAAATTCAGTAGGCCTTTGAGGGTGTAGTTTGTCTAATTTCGGAGCGGTTTTCATCATTACAATGTCACATCTAAACGGATAATGACTCCCTGAAGCCCACAGGAGAAAATTCAAGAAAGGGTGAAAAATGGTGGATGAGCCACTTGAAGAAAATCTGTAAAAAATTCAATCGGCCTTTGAGGGTGTAGTTTGTCTAATTTCGGAGCTGTTTTCATCATTACAATGTCACATCTGAACAGATAATGACTCCCTGAAGCCCACAGGAGAAAATTGAAGAAGGGGTGAAAAATGGTGGATCCGCCACTTGAAAAAAATATGTAAAAAATTCAGTAGGCCTTTGAGTGTGTAGTTTGTCTAATTTCGGAGCTGGTTTCATCATTACAATGTCACATCTGAACGGATAATGACTCCCTGAAGCCCACAGGAGAAAATTGAAGAAGGGGTGAAAAATGGTGGATCCGCCACTTGAAAAAAATATGTAAAAAATTCAGTAGGCCTTTGAGTGTGTAGTTTGTCTAATTTCGGAGCTGGTTTCATCATTACAATGTCACATCTGAACGGATAATGACTCCCTGAAGCCCACAGGAGAAAATTGAAGAAGGGGTGAAAAATGGTGGATCCGCCACATGAAGAAAATATGTAAAGAATTCAGTAGGCCTTTGAGGGTGTAGTTTGTCTAATTTCGGAGCTGTTTTCATCATTACAATGTCACCTCTGAACAGATAATGACTCCCTGAAGCCCACATGAGAAAATTGAAGAAGGGGTGAGAAATGGTGGATCCGCCACTTGAAGAAAATATGTAAAAAATTCAGTAGGCCTTTGAGGGTGTAGTTTGTCTAATTTCGAAGCTGTTTTCATCATTACAATGTCACCTCTGAACGGATAATGACTCCCTGAAGCCCACAGGAGAAAATTGAAGAAGGGGTGAAAAATGGTGGATCCGCCACTTGAAGAAAATATGTAAAAAATTCAGTAAGCCTTTGTGGGTGTAGTTTGTCTAATTTCGGAGCTGTTTTCATCATTACAATGTCACATCTGAACGGATAATGACTCCCCGAAGCCCACAGGAGAAAATTGAAGAAAGGGTGAAAAATGGTGGATTCGCCACTCGAAGAAAATATGTCAAAAATTCAGTAGGCCTTTGAGGGTGTAGTTTGTCTAATTTCGTAGCTGTTTTCATCATTACAATGTCACATTTATACAGATAATGACTCCCTGAAGCCCACAGGAGAAAGTTGAAGAAAGGGTGAAAAATGGTGGATGCGCCACTTAAAGAAAATATGTAAAAAATTTAGTAGGCCTTTGAGGGTCTAGTTTGTCTAATTTCGAAGCTGTTTTCATCATTACAATGTCACATCTGAACGGATAATGACTCCCTGAAGCCCACAGGAGAAAATTGAAGAAAGGGTGAAAAATGGTGGATGCGCCACTTGAAGAAAATATGTAAAAAATTTAGTAGGCCTTTGAGGGTCTAGTTTGTCTAATTTCGGAGCTGTTTTCATCATTACAATGTCACCTCTGAACAGATAATGACTCCCTGAAGCCCACATCAGAAAATTGAAGAAGGGGTGAAAAATGGTGGATCCGCCACTTGAAAAAAATATGTAAAAAATTCAGTAGGCCTTTGAGGGTGTAGTTTGTCTAATTTCGGAGCTGGTTTCATCATTACAATGTCACATCTGAACGGATAATGACTCCCTGAAGCCCACAGGAGAAAATTGAAGAAGGGGTGAAAAATGGTGGATCCGCCACTTGAAGAAAATATGTAAAAAATTCAGTAAGCCTTTGTGGGTGTAGTTTGTCTAATTTCGGAGCTGTTTTCATCATTACAATGTCACATCTGAACGGATAATGACTCCCCGAAGCCCACAGGAGAAAATTGAAGAAAGGGTGAAAAATGGTGGATTCGCCACTCGAAGAAAATCTGTAAAAAATTCAATCGGCCTTTGAGTGTGTAGTTTGTGTAATTTCGGAGCTGTTTTCATCATTACAATGTCACATCTGAACGGATATTGACTCCCTGAAGCCCACAGGAGAAAATTGAAGAAGGGGTGAAAAATGGTGGATCCGCCACTTGAAAAAAATATGTAAAAAATTCAGTAGGCCTTTGAGTGTGTAGTTTGTCTAATTTCGGAGCTGGTTTCATCATTACAATGTCACATCTGAACGGATAATGACTCCCTGAAGCCCACAGGAGAAAATTGAAGAAGGGGTGAAAAATGGTGGATCCGCCACTTGAAAAAATATGTAAAGAATTCAGTAGGCCTTTGAGGGTGTAGTTTGTCTAATTTCGGAGCTGGTTTCATCAGTACAATGTCACATCTGAACGGATAATGACTCCCTGAAGCCCACAGAAGAAAATTGAAGAAGGGGTGAAAAATGGTGGATCCGCCACTTGAAAAAATATGTAAAGAATTCAGTAGGCCTTTGAGGGTGTAGTTTGTCTAATTTCGGAGCTGTTCTCATCATTACAATGTCACATCTGAACGGATAATGACTCCCTGAAGCCCACAGGAGAAAACTGAAGAAAGGGTGAAAAATGGTGGATCCGCCACTTGAAGAAAATCTGTTAAAAATTCTGTGGGCGTTTGAGGGTGTAGTTTGTCTAATTTCGGAGCTGTTTTCATCATTACAATGTCACATTTATACAGATAATGACTCCCTGAAGCCCACAGGAGAAAATTGAAGAAGGAGTGAAAAATGGTGGATGAGCCACTTGAAGAAAATCTGTAAAAAATTGAATCGGCCTTTGAGGGTGTAGTTTGTCTAATTTCGGAGCTGTTTTCATCATTACAATGTCACATCTGAACAGATAATAACTCCCTGAAGCCCGCAGGAGTAGATTCAAGAAAGGGTGAAAAATGGTGGATCCGCCACTTGAAGAAAATCTGTAAAAAATTCAATCGGCCTTTGAGTGTGTAGTTTGTGTAATTTCGGAGCTGTTTTCATCATTACAATGTCACATCTGAACAGATAATGACTCCCTGAAGCCCACAGGAGAAAATTGAAGGAAGGGTAAAAAATGGTGGATGCGCCACTTGAAGAAAATATGTAAAAAATTCAGTAGGCCTTTGAGGGTCTAGTATGTCTAATTTCGGAGCTGTTTTCATCATTACAATGTCACATCTGAACAGATAATGACTCCCTGAAGCCCACAGGAGAAAATTGAAGGAAGGGTAAAAAATGGTGGATCCGCCACTTGAAAAAAATATGTAAAAAATTCAGTAGGCCTTTGAGGGTTTAGTTTGTCTAATTTCGGAGCTGTTTTCATCATTACAATATCACATTTATACAGATAATGACTCCCTGAAGCCCACAGGAGAAAATTGAAGAAAGGGTGAAAAATGGTGGATTCGCCACTCGAAGAAAATATGTAAAAAATTCAGTAGGCCTTTGAGGGTCTAGTTTGTCTAATTTCGGAGCTGGTTTCATCATTACAATGTCACATATGAACAGATAATGACTCCCTGAAGCCCACAGGAGAAAATTGAAGAAAGGGTGAAAAATGGTGGATTTGCCACATGAAAAAAATATGTAAAAAATTCAGTAGGCCTTTGAGGGTCTAGTTTGTCTAATTTCGGAGCTGTTTTCATCATTACAATGTCACCTCTGAACAGATAATGACTCCCTGAAGCCCACATGAGAAAATTTATGAAAGGGTGAGAAATGGTGGATCCGCCACTTGAAAAAAATATGTAAAAAATTCAGTAGGCCTTTGAGGGTGTAGTTTGTCTAATTTCCTAGCTGGTTTCATCATTACAATGTCACCTCTGAACGGATAATGACTCCCTGAAGCCCACAGGAGAAAATTGAAGAAGGGGTGAAAAATGGTGGATCCGCCACTTGAAGAAAATATGTAAAGAATTCAGTAGGCCTTTGAGGGTGTAGTTTGTCTAATTTCGGAGCTGTTTTCATCATTACAATGTCACCTCTGAACAGATAATGACTCCCTGAAGCCCACATGAGAAAATTGAAGAAGGGGTGAGAAATGGTGGATCCGCCACTTGAAGAAAATATGTAAAAAATTCAGTAGGCCTTTGAGGGTGTAGTTTGTCTAATTTCGAAGCTGTTTTCATCATTACAATGTCACCTCTGAACGGATAATGACTCCCTGAAGCCCACAGGAGAAAATTGAAGAAGGGGTGAAAAATGGTGGATCCGCCACTTGAAGAAAATATGTAAAAAATTCAGTAAGCCTTTGTGGGTGTAGTTTGTCTAATTTCGGAGCTGTTTTCATCATTACAATGTCACATCTGAACGGATAATGACTCCCCGAAGCCCACAGGAGAAAATTGAAGAAAGGGTGAAAAATGGTGGATTCGCCACTCGAAGAAAATATGTCAAAAATTCAGTAGGCCTTTGAGGGTGTAGTTTGTCTAATTTCGTAGCTGTTTTCATCATTACAATGTCACATTTATACAGATAATGACTCCCTGAAGCCCACAGGAGAAAGTTGAAGAAAGGGTGAAAAATGGTGGATGCGCCACTTAAAGAAAATATGTAAAAAATTTAGTAGGCCTTTGAGGGTCTAGTTTGTCTAATTTCGAAGCTGTTTTCATCATTACAATGTCACATCTGAACGGATAATGACTCCCTGAAGCCCACAGGAGAAAATTGAAGAAAGGGTGAAAAATTGTGGATGCGCCACTTGAAGAAAATATGTAAAAAATTTGGTAGGCCTTTGAGGGTCTAGTTTGTCTAATTTCGGAGCTGGTTTCATCATTACAATGTCACATATATACAGATAATGACTCCCTGAAGCCCACAGGAGAAAATTGAAGAAAGGGTGAAAAATGGTGGATTTGCCACATGAAAAAAATATGTAAAAAATTCAGTAGGCCTTTGAGGGTCTAGTTTGTCTAATTTCGGAGCTGTTTTCATCATTACAATGTCACATCTGAACGGATAATGACTCCCTGAAGCCCACAGGAGAAAATTGAAGAAAGGGTGAAAAATGGTGGATGCGCCACTTGAAGAAAATATGTAAAAAATTTAGTAGGCCTTTGAGGGTCTAGTTTGTCTAATTTCGGAGCTGGTTTCATCATTACAATGTCACATATATACAGATAATGACTCCCTGAAGCCCACAGGAGAAAATTGAAGAAAGGGTGAAAAATGGTGGATTTGCCACATGAAAAAAATATGTAAAAAATTCAGTAGGCCTTTGAGGGTCTAGTTTGTCTAATTTCGGAGCTGTTTTCATCATTACAATGTCACATCTGAACGGATAATGACTCCCTGAAGCCCACAGGAGAAAATTGAAGAAAGGGTGAAAAATGGTGGATGCGCCACTTGAAGAAAATATGTAAAAAATTTAGTAGGCCTTTGAGGGTCTAGTTTGTCTAATTTCGGAGCTGGTTTCATCATTACAATGTCACATATATACAGATAATGACTCCCTGAAGCCCACAGGAGAAAATTGAAGAAAGGGTGAAAAATGGTGGATGCGCCACTTGAAGAAAATATGTAAAAAATTCAGTAGGCCTTTGAGGGTCTAGTTTGTCTAATTTCGGAGCTGGTTTCATCATTACAATGTCACATCTGAACGGATAATGACTCCCTGAAGCCCACAGGAGAAAATTGAAGAAGGGGTGAAAAATGGTGGATCCGCCACTTGAAAAAAATATGTAAAAAATTCAGTAGGCCTTTGAGGGTGTAGTTTGTCTAATTTCGTAGCTGTTTTCATCATTACAATGTCACATTTATACAGATAATGACTCCCTCAAGCCCACAGGAGAAAATTGAAGAAAGGGTGAAAAATGGTGGATCCGCCACTTGAAGAAAATCTGTTAAAAATTCTGTGGGCGTTTGAGGGTGTAGTATGTCTAATTTCGGAGCTGTTTTCATCATTACAATGTCACATTTATACAGATAATGACTCCCTGAAGCCCACAGGAGAAAATTGAAGAAAGCGTGAAAATGGTGGATGCGCCACTTGAAGAAAATCTGTTCATGGCATGGTTCATGGCACCGCACGTGAATGCAGTGGGAGGGTGGGCCGCAGCATCCAGAACTGACTGATTGACTAAGAGTATTGGAATGCCAACCATTTTTTGACTTAAAGATTTTGAAATTGGATTGAACACGAGAGTTAGTTCTAGATTTAAAAAAAAATGAGTTTTTTTACACTGTAGTGCTGGTGCTTAGGGCGCTGACCAAAAAACTTGGACGAAGTAACAAACTATATTCACAAAATATGTACAGAGGTTTTAAAAGCAGACTTTTCGAACTTGGTCTCTTCCGGTAACGGTCCTCAGCCAGAGAGAAGCTAGAGTTGAGAGCAGCTCTCGTTCTGATCTTGAAAGGCCAGCACACGTCTCTTTATCTGGGTGTCCAGGTAGTCCGTAAGGGTTGAGGGTGCGCGCAATGGGTGAGACTACCGAGTGGGGCTGAGGGTGCTAGTCTGGTGGGCGCGTGGAGAACTAATTGCGTGTAATAATTGATAGATTTTACAACTTAAAATTATTTTGTGTCAATTATTGTGTTTCTTTCTGAATAATACGTCTAGACAATTTAAATGTCAAAGAATTTTTGTCAAGAATTTATTTATATGAAATATACATAGATTTAATTGCAGTAAAGCACAGCTTCACCAACGATTTTTAAAATAAGCTCACAGTTGTTGTAAAATTGTCTCCAAAACGAGATTGAACAACATTGTGAACTTTCCCTCTAGTGGATTTTTCTTCGTGCGTTGGATAATGTTTAACGACGCTGTCCGCGCTCAACTTTTGGGTAACTTTCGAGTCTTTAAAGTAATATTGAGCGCAGATAGCGTCTTTATACTATGTGGAAAATAATCCATGTTGGATTCCATCTTAGACCATCCCTTCCTCTTCTATATTAAGCTCAAGAACGTGTTGCTGTTTGGGGGAAGAGTTGTAGCACCATAGGAAAACGCCAATAAATATTGTCAAAACGTTTATTCAGCCCTTCTTTGTAACTTCACTTTTTGGCCATGAACACACTTCGTGGCTACATCAACTTTCAATTTTATGGCGGACACGCTTTCGTACGGTGTTCCCACAATTATGTAGTGTCTCAAGATCGTGGCCAGGACGGCCTTCATGGCAACTTCGGCGTATTTGAAACCTGAAATGGAAGTCTTCAGCGAGGTGTATGTACCGGGGAGAATAGTTGTTACGTCACGCAACCATCTTTACTAACCCAAACAGTTCCTCGGTCCCTTACTGAACGGCAAGTACGAATAAGGGTGTCTCGTCGATCCCTCCGTCTCTGAGAACCTGTCAGGGTCAAACTTCAAGGGCTCCGGCCACAGGTCCGCGTTCCTATGCATGCAAATCGTTGGGACCAATACAGAGCTGCCCTTGGGGAAGGTGTGTCTTTCCAGGACTAGGTCTCTGACGAGGTAGCGCCCTATTATGGGCCCTATTGGAAACAGTCTTAAGGTCTCTTTAATTACAAGGTCCAAATATCCCAGTTGTGGGATGTCCTCCGAGGTCACACTCCTGTTGCCGCAAACGGCAACTAGCTCTGAGTAAACTCTCATCTGGAAAAACCAACTGGTAAGAATAAAAGGAGTTATTAGTACAACCTGGATCTCTTGGTGCATGCCGAGCATCATAAAGACGTAGCCCATGGTCAGGGCGGTGGCGTCTCCAGCTGCTATCAAGATTGTTCGGACCTCTTCGATGGAGTCCTCTTCAGTCCAGGCGTCGTCGTCGTCGTTCTCTAGTTCGAAGAATAGGTCCAATAGGGCGAATTGCTCGCCTTTGCTGCCACATCTTTTTGCACTGATAATCTAGAAATACCATTGGTTAAATGAAAATCGTGAGTCCCACTACCTTGTTGAGAAAGTTGGACACCTCCTGAGACAACATTTTGCTCTCGCGGGACCAAGAAGTCATCTTCCAGATCCATTCAACTTGCAACAGGGGATTCGTTATACGCTTGTAGCTGATCTCTGACAATCTAACAGAAAATTACAAGATCCACACGTTCGGAAAACTACCTTGAAGTCCACAGGAGGAGATTCTTCCTGACGTCAAGCTGGCTCCCCAGTGTGGTCTCTAAAGTGTCTTTTTACCAAAGTATTGTGCGCACGTCCATGCTTACCGGCAACGAAGTCCAAGGTGCACTCCGACAAGATCGGAAACAAATCAAAATAGCCCTCATAACGGTCAACATTCCCCACCAAAATTCGAGCGTGTTTGGCGAAAACCTCCACGAAGGAATTCAACACCCTCTGTTTGAACGCCACACCGATCAACTTCCTGTGGACTTTCCACTCGGCGGCTAAAATGTGCTCTTTACGGCTGTTAATTACAATACGCACCAACCTGGAAGGAGTAATAGTCCGTTTCCGAAAACCGGGCGCAAGTACTTCATACCGTCCACCTTGTCCAAGGCTGTATTCAACACCACTCGAACATCCTCGGGTCTAGAAACGACGAACACCAATTTATTTCCCAACCAGAGCTTGTACACTTCCCCGAATTGTCCAGTCCGTCGGAAGAACCCTTCCAAGACGCTTCCGTAAAAGACATAACTGCTGCCGATTACGGGAAAGGACCAGGGGCCAGCCACTTGTGCTGCGCGCCAATAGAGGTGACGTTTTCTCCACAGAAGTGTCACCAGGAAGTACAAGTAGCACACGGCGATGATTTTGACGAGGTTGTGTGTCTCGATCATTTTCAAATTGAGAGATAGACTCGTCGCGGGCCCCTTTATAAACGCTCTTCAAGGCTGGTGCTGATGCGATCTTTTATTGGTGAATTTGCGCTTCAAATTAGAAATGTTTCTGCAAAGCTAATAAATGGAAAACTAACGTAAATTGGACCTGTATCTACTAAGGTTAGTCGCATTGCATCCGGTCCCTTTTGAAGGTCTTAAACTTTTTTTGGTCTATCGACTGTACTAGTACTTTTCTTTTACTATGTTTTGATTGTGAGGACACGCATAAATTCCATTTACACTGAAAGGAAAGCCTAAAACATCACATTGCCACATTCCAAATGTTGACCAAAAAATAATGGTAAGTGTACAATTATTCGTATAGAGCTGAAAATTGAAAATTGGGACAGGTAAAATATCGAAAGTCCTCACTGATCCTATGTCTGCTGAAAAATATATTCAAGGTCAAATTCTAAAGTATCATAAAAATAGGTCCGAAAAAATTGTAGGTAGATCATGCAATTATCTGCAAAAATTGTTCTTATACATTTTTTTAGACATAATCCACAATCTATTGTGATTGAGTTTTATTAAATAATATTCTATTAACTAAAAGTACTATTTGTAATGATTAAAGTGGCAGGAATTATTATTGTTGATTTCAGGAAAATTGCAGTCTGACTGATAATCTTCAAATGCTTCAACAGTAATGTCTTCTTCGCTTTCTTCGTCTTTTTCTTGCTGGATATCTGTAAATTGTTCTAAGAAAAATGCATCGATATCGTAAAAATCCTCATCTGTTGTATTTGTTTCAACATTACAGCAAGAGTGGCCTTGACAATAATTGGTACATACTGGTGAACAAAATAATTAATTGTAATAGTGTACCCAACATATGTACCAATTTTCAGCTCTGTGCGAATTAATGTAAATTGAAATGTCTATTTTGACCGTACTATTTAATTTTTTACGTTTTGCGTTACCAAAATCGATTGTAACAATAAAATATTTAAATTATTATAAACAATATACAATAAATATTTCCACAAGGTAACAGTGATCTTATTATGAAGTATAAATGTAAAAAGATCTCCTCGATGTGAAATAATTCTGGCAACTTTATTTAAACAATTAAACGATTTTTAATAAAAATTATAGCTCCTCGAAATAGCCTAAATTGTTGAAAAATCGATTTAAAACATTCTCAACTGAATATTATTTTTGAAGTGTTTTAATTTTTCGGAATTTTGAAATTAATATTTGATAGTACAAAGAAAAATGTAAACATAGCAATGCCGCTGTCACGGTTTGGAGTTGAGACTTTTTAATTGAATATTTCCTCTTCTCTCAGAATTTTGTTCCATATTTACGCTATAACTTTTGCAATAATCATAAATGGGCTAATTTATTTTATGTACTGTCAAATTACACGTTTTTAAGATTTATAGCACTATAGTGACACTATGGTCGCTTGACATTTTGAAGTCATCGCTTTGCCTTGTGCTATTAATTTCAAAGGTGCGTTTTGCATAGTACAAAACCATGTAAACATTTATCGAAAAGTGATATAAGATTCCTAGAACACAAAGTATAAAGACCAAATTATTATCATCATGACGTCCTTGTCCCTAACAAGAACTTGTGTCAGAATGACGTAAATGAAAATTCTGCATGTCCTCTTCGTCACCTTCTTGTTGTTTATTATATTACCATTCTTCATCTTGAATGGCTTCGTCGGCTTGGTGTTCTTCGTCATTCACCATTTTTGGAATGACAGTAACTGATGCATTCTCAGTTATGGCCAAATGAAAAGGTAATAATAATATATTCTTGCTTGTCAGATAAAGAAGTTGGATTTATTTTCGTTCTTAGATCGAAGAATCGACAAATGGTAAACTACTATAGACTCCGAAAAATTAAAACTGTATAAACACAAATGTCTGTGTATTCACACGTGTTTTCATGCAATGACGGAATGCTTTTCTCAAAAAACGAACATAACACCAAAGGAAAAGCTCCAGGGACTGGATGCGGTGCGACTAGCCTTGGACCATTTTTACGTTGCTTTGTCAAATTCTATTAATTAGGATTGTAGAAATAAAAATATCTCGTCTATTTATTTTAATAATCTCAATATTAAAGGTGACAATTCGAAGTGCAAATCCACCAACAAAAGTTCGCAGTTCCAGAAGAGCAGAGAATTGTCTCAGAAGGTCTCCAGCTTCATGTAGTGTACTAGATTGTCAGTACCCGCAGACGTAACAATAGAAATGGAAAATACTTTTAGACCAAAGAGTACCCAGTCTCAGTAAGTCGGACGTAGGCGTGACCATGAGCTACGTCTTGATGATGTTGGGCATGCACGTTGTACTGATAACTCTTTTTATTGTTACCAGTGTTTTTTTTTTATGAAAGTATACTCAGAGCAAATAGCTGTCGCCGCAACAGGGGTTTCACCTCGCAGGATTTCCCACAACTGAGCAGAGATTATGTGCAACTGAGTTATTTGGACCCTGAGACCTTCCGACTGTTTCCAATGTTTTCAGTAGTGTTGGTTGCATAACTCAAAATTCTGATTACTTTTTAATTTGAGTTTGTCAGTAGGCTACAGTCTAAAGGTAATAAACAATACTTATTAGCTTTTGTCGTGCCGCTGCGACTCGGCAACTCTTCCTCCAAATAGCCCCACATCCAGTAAGAGAAATGAATGCTATGTCAGTAGTTGGAGCCATCTACGGTTGTTACGTCAACGGTGGTCTTGATTGACATACTGACAGTGACGCTCACAACCATCAAAACATAACCTTCAAAACCGAAAAAAAAACACCAGAATTTCCGAATAAAATGCCTTCTTCCGGCTAACTTCAACCCGAATTTTTATCGAAATATCATCAACCGCAATCTTCGGTTTCTGCACCATGTGACTCATCCCCACATCCCATTCGAGGCCCCATTGCTCAAACCCCATTTACATTCCTCTCGTGCTGTGATCAACCTAGTCTTTAAACCAATCAAAATCATGAACTCGTGCCCCTTCTGCCCCTTCGAGTCAAAATGCGAAACAATCCTCAACAATCATATCAAAGTCCACGACGGGAGTCTGGGCCTCCTTGCCGAATTCGAAGACAATAAACCCACGGACTGTCTGTGCGACCACTGCAAGATCGAGCAGCTGCAGTTCCTCGGCCGCATCGACCAGCCCAAGGACAACATCCGGGCGGAGGAGTTCAAGGAGGAGCTCTTCCCGGACGAAGTGAACGAACACACGATTCTAGTGGACCCGGTGAAGTTCGAGCCGAACTTCCAGAAAATGTGGTTCAAATGTGACGATTGCCGGTACAAATCGCGGGACAGCGAGAACCTGAGGAGGCACTACATTTTGAAGCACGGAGACGGCAGCGAGATCCCGTGGTACTACTGCGAGCACTGCCCCTACAAGAGCAAGCAGAAGAGCGCCATGAACGTGCACATGAAGCACAAACACATCCCCGACGATGAGATCAAGTGGTACTACTGTGACCAGTGTGCTTACAAGACCAAGACCAAGTCCTGTTTGGGATACCACAAGTACCAGCATGCCAAGCCCGAAAACATACATTGGCATCCATGTGGACATTGCGACTACAAGGCCAAGACGCGCAGCCGACTCAACAAACACGTGTCGGAGCTGCACAGCGCCCCGGGGGACATCAAGTGGCTGAAGTGCGAGTACTGCCTCATGTACATCACCAGGCGGAACTCCTCGTTAAAGCTGCACATCCGCAGGAAGCATGCCGAATTCCTCAAATAAACTCTATGTACTTATAGTTATTTATTAACAATACACTTTAGTGTTCACTTGGCCGTTTTTGTGGCCCCAAAGGGACAGAGGGGCCTGTTTAAGCAGTCGCCGCATTTGGGTCTGACGCCCTGGCATATCTGCTGCCCGAAACCCACCAGAAGGTTGTTGACCTCCTCCCACAACTCTTTGGGTAGCCAGTCTTCCAATCCCTTCCTTGTTTCTTCAGGAGTCTTGCTTTTGACCCAGCCAAGGCGGTTAGTGATCCTGTGGACGTGCGTGTCCACTGCGATACCGGTGGTCTGCCCCCAGGCCTCCAACATGCAGAGGTGTGCCATCTTGGGGCCCACCCCCGGCAGTGCGCACAGCCCCTCCACGGTCTTGGGGATGTCTCCGTTGTGCTCGCTTTTTAGTATCTGGGTGCTCTTTTTGATGAATTTGACCTTGTTCTGACCAGAAATATCATTGTTTATACCCCAATTCTATCCCCTATGAACTTACTCTCCAAAAACTGACTGGATAAATGAGCTCCCCCAGTTTCTCATCTGTAGTGGCTAGAATGTGATCAACGCTACACCCGTGTTCTTGCAGCTTCTTCATAGCGGCATGCGTGACCTGGTCTTTGGTTTGGCTGCTGAGCATCAAAGACAACAGAACCTGGTATCGAATCACCTATAACACTTTCACATAAGAGCCCAAAACTCACCATAAACCTTATTGTTACCTCAGGGCTCGCTGTTTCGTCCTGGCACTTATCGCACCCCATCGAGTCCACGGGGGCGTCGCCCTCCTTCCTCATTTCACGCAGGTTTTCCAAAACCTGTTCCCAGTTGGCCGGGGGACCCTTCTTACTATTCTTTGTTGGAGCATCGACTGGGCCAACACTTAGATGCGGGCGTTTGGAAGGTTTGCCTCCGGGATTTGACGGGGCTGCGGAAGGTTCTGTGAGGTTGGACGCACGGTCTGTGTTATCGAGGGGGCTGCCGCTGGGGTCGTTGACAGGCGCCCGGCTACGAGTCACACGGTCCGTGATGGCCACCTTTCTTGTAGTTGTGCGTTTCATCGCTTGATATTTTTTGTTTCATTCAAAAAACTTGTAAAATCGACGGCAAAAAGTGAGGTTAGAAGTTTAAATGGCGGGTGGCAGCACTGCGTTCCTCCAAGAAGAAAAATATTTTATTGAAATATGGTTACCCGGTTATACAATAATTACTTATTAGAAATCAAATGAAGTGGTGGAGTTCACTTTAATTCTTTTCTGGTCAATTTAAAGAGAAAATATTTTTTAGATGTGCAGACTAGGACCTTTCGCTCGCTTTCATTGTCGGGTTGGCAACTCGATCGTTACAAAAATCTAACCTCTGTAATGGCATAATTGTTTATGGGTTTTACAGATTAAAACGATTTGTTGGATCGATTAGAGCCATTAGTAGGCCCTCTTTGGTACTTTTCTACCAGCGGAGGAGACACAGTACTATTGTCACCGTCATGGAGCCCCAAAGCCAGCCCGAGGTAAAGCCCGACCTGTCCAGGTTCAAGCTGACTCCCAAGCGCAAACTGGGGGTCAAAGCCGAATCCGAAGCAGCCGAGGCTAGTAACAGCACGGAAGCGAAGCATGTGAAGCGCGAACACATAAAAATTGGACCCCCAAACTGGGAAACTATGCTGTCTCATATAAGAGAAATGAGGAAGAATTTCGACGCCCCTGTTGATTCTATGGGGTGCGACAAGTGCCAAGAAGATGGTGCCTCTCCAGCTGTGTGCAGACATAATTTTATCCTTCATTTTTTTAATTTCAAGTTATAGGTGTTCCGCTATCAGGCCCTGTTGTCTCTGATGCTCAGCAGCCAAACCAAGGACCAAGTTACCTATAACGCCATGTTGAAGCTCCAACAACACGGCTGCACAGTGGACAACATTCTGAGCACCTCTGATGAAAAGCTGGGAGAACTAATTTACCCTGTGGGCTTCTGGAAAGTGCCCCCTTGACTTCTCAACCCTTTCTCACTTTCCACTTGCAGAGCAAAGTCAAGTACATAAAAAGGACCACCGAGATCCTAAAGCGGGACTACCGGGGCGACATCCCCAAAACTGCCGAGGATCTCTGCAAACTGCCTGGAGTGGGCCCCAAAATGGCGCACCTATGCATGAAGACCGCATGGAACGAAGTCACGGGGATCGGGGTCGACACTCACGTACACCGAATCTGCAACAGGCTGGGATGGGTCAACTCCAAGACGCCGGAGGGGACCAGAAAGAGTTTGGAGGAGTGGTTACCGAGGGAATTGTGGGTGGAAATTGGGCTGTTGTTGGTGGGATTTGGGCAGCAGGTTTGCCAGCCTGTTAGGCCTCAATGTGGCACGTGTCTGAACAGCACTATTTGTCCGTATGGGGCCAGATGGGTTAAGAACGAAGGCGGCGGCAAAAAATAAATTAAACCGCCGACAGACATTACATCAGGGGTCTTTATAATAATGAATTGATGGTATTATAAATATTCAACGTTTATTTTCCTACAGCCAATTTATCATTATTTATTATTATGGCCATTATTTAATAAATAATAAATACAACAGCAACTGAACAGATTTACAACTCACTTCAGTGAAGTCCATGTTTCCTCATTTGGTGATTCCTCAAATTATACTTCTGTTTTGTTCTATAGGGGCAGAAATCGCATTCGTGCCAATTGATCCTCTCCATCTCCGTGTGCCTGTTGACGATGTGCTGCTTCAAATGCGTACTCCGCTTGGCTCTGTAATCGCACAGCTTACACTCGTACCAAAATATCTCCTCATCACTTGTGTGCTTGTTTCGTAAATGAAGGGTCAACAACTCTTTCTTGTAAGTTCTGTACGGGCAATGCGCGCAAATGAACCACTCCATGTCGTCCGGGGCCACGTGCTTGCTTAACGTGTGCCTCGCCAAGTTGATTTTCTGCTTCGCCTTGTACGGGCAGTGCTCGCATTTGAACCAAACAATGTCGTCCACCTTGGTGTGTTTGTTGCGGAAGTGCAGCACGAGCAAGTACTTCCGGATGGCTTTGTAGGGACAATGCGCGCATTGGAACCACTGGATCTGGTTGATCGCCGCGTGGTTCGTGTACATGTGGCGTTTCAGGTGCGCGTTGGTCTTGGTCTTGTAGGTGCACTGACCACATTCAAACCACTGAACCTGGTCGAGCTCCGTGTGCATGGTGAGGACGTGTTGTTTCAGGTTGCCTTTCTGTTTGGTTCTGAAGGAGCAGTAGAAGCACTGGTGCCACCGGATCAGCTCGGGGGGCGTGTGCATGTTGTACTTGTGGAGCCGGAGGTTGGCCCAGTAGCGGCCTTTGTAGCTGCACTTGTTGCAGTGGTACCATTTCTCCGGTTTGGGCTCTTGAGTGCACTCCTTCAAGTGCTTGAGTAGGACTAGTTTTGAGCACGTTTGGAACGCTTGGCACTTTTTACATCTGTACTTTTTTTTCTGGATTAACTTCGAGAGAGGGACGTCCTCGTCCTCGCTGGAGATGCACAGGATCTCCTCCCAGTCCTTCTTGTGCTGGGTCAGGGCCAACTTGTAGTTGGTCTCGTAGTAGCACTCGTCGCATTTGAAGGTCTGTATCCTGGAGGCGCAGTCGAAGTGGTCCGTCAGAGGACAATTCCAGGGCAACAGAACTCTGCAGTTGAGACACTTGTCCGGTTCGGTTTCATCGCTCTTGATGATCACCTCCAAGGGGGGGCTGTCGGCTCGGTCCATATTTTTGTTCGAAATTGGCGGCTGTCACTACATGACAGGCACCAGTAACTCGATTATTTCGTCAAAAGAGCAGGTTTTACCTCGTCTTGGGGACCAACCTTGTCTGGACCCCAAAGTGGGAATTTCACGTTTTTGGGAGTTCTAGGTTAACACGAGGGTGGCCAACGTTCTAGAAGCACAAGAATACAACCAACATCTGCGGATGACAGTCGACAGATTGAGGCAACAGGGCGCACTCTGGTGGCAGAGTGGCGCCACAAAACTGTACGCGGGTAAAGTGGGTTGCCTATACATGAAACGGAAATTTGTAAAAAATGTTTCTTGGTGAATCAAAAGTAATATTAATTTACTGGCTTTGAACGGCAAAATTCTCAATCTACATGTAAATTTTCCTTTCTAGTATTTTTATGAATACTAAATGGACCCACATATTTTGTACAACAATTTAATATCTTTATAACACTGTTACAGAATCCCAAAAGAGACTAAAAATTCACACATATTTAGCATCTTCAAATAAAACACTTTCAGCACTTAACCTAACCGGGCTGCCGCTCCAGCCCGCAGAGATCCCATTCCATCACAAAATATGCTCGTGCAACACATGCTGCTTCAACATGGACTGCTTGAACTCGAACTGGCACAAATCGCACTTGTGCATTTTCAGCCGGGGGTCGACGTGATCCTTCGCCACGTGATTTTCCAGCTTGTTCTTCTCTGTCGCCACAAAGAGGCACAGCAAACACTTGTAGTAAACCACAGTGGTCGCCGACACGTGCGTTTGTAAAATGTGGCTACTGAAGTCCTTTTCGTCGTCACTCCTGAATTTGCAGTTCTGCAGCGGGCACCGCTGAGTGTAACTTACGGCACTAACGACGACGGTGTCGGACTTGTCCTCGTGCTGACGTGAGTGCCTGGTGAGTTCCCGAAGGATAGGGAAGATGTAGGAACATTGGCTGCATCTATACTGTTTTTGCTTTAAGGGGTGTCGGGACCGCTTGTGACGATTGAGACGGTACTTGTGTGCGGTGGTGTAGGTGCACGACTGGCACCGGTGGATCTGCGGCTCAATATATTTTCTTACATGTTCCACTTCCGTGGTATAATAACAGTTTGTGGCATGCGATACGAGCAGCAGTTGGGAGTGTGTGCTGAATGGGCAATTATTGCATCCATATCGGGGGCCACGTTTATGTACCACCAGAACGTTTGTTGCACAGCCGTGGGGCTCTATGCGGCTATATTGACACAAGAAGGGGGTGAGCCAGAACTGCTTGTGGTGGTTCAAATGGCTGTGAACTAAGGGCAAAGACTTGGTTCTGTAGGAACACATTCGGCATTTATAGTACTTCCAGATTGTGTGAGTGTCGTGTTGTACTTTGATAATGTCTAGGTTGAGCTCGTTGCCCATATTGTCTTCATTCGAGTCCAGACCATTTTGGGCATTTCCACCTGAAAGAACTACTTTTTTACCTGAATTGGGCTAAACGTCACAAATACCGTCTGAGAATCTCATTGTTTAGCCAGTAAACAAAAAATCACAAAAAAATCTGGCTGTCAAATTCTCAAATCTAGGGTTGTAATGGAAAAATGGATTTTAGCTCTCACAGGTCATTGTATTTTCTGATCGCCGGATCCTTGTCTTCGGCAAGAAATTACCAGTTGATGTTATCTTCTACATTATTGAATCAAAGAGGCTGTGGCATAGACGATAGTCAATAATAGCTCCGTTTACACGTTTCATTGTGCGAGTTTCGTGTAAACGGGGCTATTACACATTTGGGTTCAAAACAAATCAGAGGTTCCAAAAAGTGACTGGTCGTTGATGTCATTTTCTGATAAATTACTTCTGGAGTGCTTACAGTAACTAAAAATAAAATATTTAAATAAAATTTTAATAGACTCACAATCGATGATCATTATTTTAACCTTCAATATTTTATTTTACATCTTATTGTTATTAATATCTCGGAGTTTTGACAATCTATCGACAGTTGACAGAATGTCAACAAGTCTGATCCACAGTAGTGAGTTTGGGAAGTGTCTACAGGATCACGTCTTACGTTGTCCCAGTATTTTCTGCTCGCGGTGGTACTGATAACGCAAAACATGATTGTTTCTTCCGCCATGCTGTGTACGTAACATAGGTATTCGAACTAAAAACTGCTATCTCAACCATCATATATTTGCCATGTATTAAAATTTTTTTGTACAAAACAACCAACTACCATAAACTACCATAAAACATATTGGATGACGGCACATCATAACAACCTTCGCTGGAGCAACCCCCAGGCCGTCTCAACTTGCTTCCTCGTGTCCTCCACCTCCCACAACGTGCACAACACCACATTCGCATTCCTCACGTACACCTTATTGGTCGGCTGGCTGTCGATCCGCCCGGCAGCCTGGTCTTCCGTCAGCCCATTTCTCGCGACTAATCTCTTGATGGCTTCATTACGCGGAATTAACGTTGTCCACACCTACAAAAGAGGCGGTCTAGAATAAAGTGGTGACACGAACTGAAGTCGGTACTTCATGGCAGTACTTGTCCCATCCGGCGGCCAGGAGGACAGCGGCCTCCACCACGACGACGTCCCTCTTACTGTTCGCAATGAGCTCCAGAACCTCCCTGCCTATCTCCGGCCACACCAGCGAGTTTAGCACCTTCAGCTCGTCCTAGAAGCGACGTACAGGTGGTGCAAACATATATTCGAATTTACCGGGCTTTTGAAAACGATCGCTCCCACCGCCCTCCGGTCGATCTCGCCCTCGGGCGTCAAAATGCCGGCGCCGAAGTGTTCCACCATACGCGCGTGGCACGGTTTTCCCCTCTTGTACACCTCGTGGCCAATCAGATCGCAGTTGATCACTTCGGCCCCGCACTGGGCCAGCCATGTAGCAACGCCCGACTTGCCGCTGGCCACGCCCCCTGCAAGTTTAACGTCGCTAGTGCCATCTAACGGTCGGGGTCACTACCTGTCAGCCCGATAACGTAGGGTTTGGGTCCCAGGCTTTTCGGGACAGGCTTCTTCAAGAGGGTCCCCAACAGTCTGATTCTGGCGTTACTAGAGCTGATCTTGGGCTCCTCGTTGGAGCTGCGGTGCGGCTCATCCAGCAGTCTGACGGGCAGGACGTCCAACTTGGTCAGACTTCTCTGTTCTCTGACTAAAAATGTGTGTTATTAAAGGATTGGGAAGGGGGCTAAGTTTCATACTTTCGTTGATTTTGTTACCACCCCTGATGGTCTCGTCGCTCACCACGATCATGTCCATGGTGGGGTCGGTAATGGCGGGACCAAAAGGATCAGTGATGGGCACCAGGTGGTAGCGGAGCTCCGCGCAGATGTCGCTGAGGAAGTCCTGGACGTTCTGCATGCGCACAGTGAGGTCCTCGACTAGTTCCCACAGGACTTTACCTATGGACAAGTCATTACTTAGAAATGATGCCAATGTTAACACCTGATACCTCTTACCTGCCAAAAGACACTCCTCAGTGACCCCCACAGTAACCTTCTCCTCAGCCCTAAGAGCAGCCTCACTCAGTAGCAACTTGTGTGCCACATGCAACCTATCAAATGTGCCCCCCAGAACCGTGTGTTTATACACCTTGCCCTCGTCAGGAGGCCTCAAACTTTCAAACTGTCCTGCATCCAAAGTGACCACACTGTAATTCTTGGCAATACTAGCGATTCTAGTGGCAACAAAGTTCTCAATTTCTGCGGAGCTATGGCTTTTATCAAAAATTACCACATCTATGTTGGACTTTGTGTGAATCTGAGACACTGTGCTGTATTTCAGTCCCGACAGTAGCACCCGTACGTCCAGATTTTTGCAATGAGTAGCAGCCTGAAACTGTCGACTTAAATCGATATTGCTTCTTTGAGGGGTACCTGTGAGTAGATGCCATAGATTGTTTGGCTGTACTTTGGCCACGAGGTAAGAACGTGGGGGTGGAAGCCCCCGAATGGCTCTGTCAGGGCGGACGACAGTTGAATGTAGAGGGTTGTATTGACTTGCTTCTGCACCAGAGGGAGGATCTTCCCCAATTGATTGGGGTTGGAAACCACCAGGAGCCCGGTTTTCGCCAGCATTTTGATAACTTGATTATGGGAGTGGGGAGGTGTCAAATCACAATTTATCTTTGGCTTTTGTTATCATTTCTCATTACTCATATTTGAGGTTATAATGTTGATCTGACGTAACAGATGTCGATCTCGGCTCTTTTGGCGATTTGTGGTAATCACGGATGTAATATTAATAATAAGAAAATTATTTCCTTAAAACAATAAAATAATAACAAGTACAAAACAATTTTGTAGGTACATATAAATCCAATAACGAATTTGTTTGAATTCCCCGCCTCATTCCCATTGGTCGGGCCCGTGCCCAATCGCAACCCGTCGACCCAAAATGGCCCCCACCCCTCCTTTGCGACAAAACCATAACCTCACCAGTCGGAAAACTCTTTGACTCTGTGATTCAATTTGGCTGCCGCAACCAGCTGGAAGATGTCCCACCTCGAGAAACCAGTGAAAGTGTCGAAGCTGTTGCGCTCCAAAGCCCAGGAATTCCTCTCTTCCCGGAAAAACACCGGGACTCTACTGGATATAGTGCGTCATTTCGAATCGGGTGCGGACTTGTCATCATGTTTGCTAACACTGGAGCTGGTCTTCGGCAGTTTGTTAAGAGACCGGAGCATGTTCATCGAGGTGGTGCCCCTCAAACCGATCGAGAGGAATGAGGCCAATCAGTATAAAGAGTGGTTGAGGAACATGTACGAGACCTGTTTCGGTCGGATAGTTCAGTGTCTTGAGAGTGATTCTCACAAAATACAACTTCAGGGTAATGGTAGTGACTGGACTGAATTCTAATATGTGATGATTAATTTGTAGGTTTGTCTACTGCCATGAACCTCCTGTCACATGAAGGAAAGTTTCCTTTAGAAACCAAGGGTTCCCTGGAATCCTATGTTCCTTTGGTTCGCCTCAAACTGATTCTAATGAAGCTGCTTTCCAGCAAAAATCACAACAGTCAGCTCATAAACAAGTACACAGAGTATCTGCTGTACAATGACATCTTGTTTTTCACCTGGAGGCTTCTCCCGTCTTTAACAGCCAAATCTAACCCCAATGAGCTTTACATCATGAATTATTTACTGCTTCTGGAGAAACTGCAACTGACGCCCCACCCAGAAATGCAACTCTTGTGTGGAAATCCCAACGGTACTGTCCCCCAACATAGCCCCACTTTTACCAAATGCCATTTTGTTCCAGAGCAATTCTTCACATTTGAGGAACCGGCAACGGCACGAGCTCTCAACAAAGTGTGGCACTGCGTCATGCTGTGGGAACACACCCCCCAGACTCACAAACAGCTCTTGATTGTCCTCCTAGAGCGCGTTCTACCCCATCTAGAAAAGCCACTGCTTTTGACTGATTTTCTCATGGATTCTTTAGACGTCGGCGGGCCCGTGAGCCTCCTCGCATTGCAGGGGATCTTCACCATGATCCAGGTGCACAACCTCAACTACCCCAACATTTTTGCCAAACTGTACTCGATGTTCGAGCCCGAGATATTCCACACCAAGTACAAGGCGCGACTGTTTTACCTTTCAGACCTCTTTCTGAGCTCCACGCATTTGCCCGAGAACTTGGTCGCGGCGTTCGCCAAGCGGCTGGCGCGACTAGCGCTGATAGCCCCCTCGGAGGACATCGTCATTATCTGCATGTTTATCGGCAATCTGATTTTGAGGTGAGTTTGAATTTGGCGCCCATTTGGTGTGGGGTTGGCACAAAATTGTTTATCAAGCGTAGCTATGAAAGCCAAATATTTAAAAAACCATTGAGGTTAGGTCACGAGATCACAGTTGATCAATTCAAGTCACATTATTGCACCCCCAAATATCTCTCCGTCTTTCCAGACACCCGGGTCTCAAGTGCTTGCTCAACCACCCCACCGGGTGCACCGCCAGCCTGGACCCCTACATCATGGAGGAGCGCGACCCCGTCAAATCCAACGCGATCAACAGTTCTCTCTGGGAGATCCAGTCGCTGCAACAGCACGTTTTACCCAACGTGGCGACGGCCGCCAGATTCATCAACTCGCCCCTCCCCTCGGTGGAATGGGACTTGAGTCGAGTCCTCGACGACACCGGCGACGACATCTTCGACAGGGAATTGAAGAAGCACAGCAAACTCATCGCCCTGGCGTTCGAGAAGCCCAACGGCTGCGCGTTGGCCAAGAACGAAAAGATCCTCCAGTATTGGAACATCTAGGAGTCGAGACTGAAGTTCTAGCGCAGCAATGGCAGTACTGTTTCTCGAAATAATTGTGATACGGGATGGGTCTTGGCGGCCATTGTTGCGATCCAGAGGGACATATCTTCAAAATTTGTATTCGTAGGGGTTTGATCGAATTCGTTTGGAATGTGCGTCGGCTGCGGCAGCCAACGCGGGTTCCGCCGTCACTTTTTGTTTACACCTGGTGTAGTTGTATCGCGCGATCGAAAAAAAAACGGTTTCTATAAGCAACTTCTCACTTGCAGGCAATGATGTACCCCAATGTTGAGTAGACTCAAACTGAACTAACGTGTCAATATTTTATAAAGCATCAAGTTTACTTGTTTTTTGCGATCGCACGGTATTTTTACAAAATGAAATAGATGGTGATATTTTTATGCCTAACCTTAAATGACAGAAAACATTACTGTGTTATTTTTTATGTATTAATAACGTAGAATAGTTTTCGTATGTGTATTGTTATTATTCCTAATTTTTGATGTTGAATAAACTGTTGCTTTCCATTTTTAATAGCTCGTCGGGATATGACGGCGACGTGGCAACGTTGCTAATTTCCACCAATCGCAATCAGAGGCTCTGAAAAACTTGACTGTAGCCCCGGTTCGGATTCCCAGTGCTACCAACCTTTAATGTTGTCGCTCCGTGGCTCCACATCGGGGGATCCCCATTTTTCGTTGTATTTCTCAGGTACGTCGATTGTGAAGATCTGACCATCTCCAACTAGAAGTAATCACAATAATTTATTGTAACATTACAATACCGCACTTACCATCTTTCAAGTTCTGTCCCAGCCAAGAAGTCTTGTCACTGGTGATCCTGATCACTGCCCCCCAAAGAAAACTAAATGATACTGCCTACCTCACAATGTGTACCTACTTACCCTGGAAGATACATAAAATCCAAAAGACAAAATATGGTACCACCTGTACAGTCCCAGGCACACTTGAAATGAGATCCTTGTGGTCCTCAACGTAGTACCTGTACACCCAGTTGGCAATGTACAAACTCCGGTAGCTCCCAAGCCCCAGCAAGTAGACAAACGTCATCCTAGTTACAGTCCTAGTCTTGCTGATCATGTAAAATTGCGGCCACGCCGCCATGCATTCCAAGTACTGGCTGCAAGCCCAGGCGACCTGATTTTGTTACAGTATGTTGTCTGTTTGGGTACTTACTTCCATATATGTGTATTGATAGTGGCATAGGAACGCCAGTACCACAGCTACCATTACAATGACTTCCGCGAAAAAAGTATCCAGGTGCTTTTCATACGTTTTCCGGTATTTCGTGTATATTAGCACCGTCGTGAGGTAAGACAAAAACAAAAAGAGTACTTTCAGTTCCCTATTAATTGGAGAGGACAACAGATCCAGGTACCGGGTGGTGTAAACCAGACACAGAAGCACCTGCGTTCTAGCAGAGAGCCCTAGAAATTGCGAAAGTTGCGTAATTGTTGTTGTTTTTTTTTTTTAAGAAGTACCTGCGGCCGAGTTGTAGATTCCCAGTTTCAAAAGGACCACAAAAAAAGTTAGTCCGTGGACTATGTTCCCAATGTTTAGAAATATATTCATTGCGGAACCCCTTAATTTTTGACCGGCAACTTAGAGAAAATATGCACTGACTGATATTCGCGAAAATAAATGTTGTCGACTTGTTTGTGGTTTGACCTTAAATTATAATTTGCGGTAAATTCGAATTCGGCCTTGAATTTGCGCGAATGAGTTAGTAGAACTCGTATATAGTTCCCCCGGAGCTCATATGAATCTTTTCCTTCTTTTTGCCTTTTGCAACATTCTGCAACAATAATTCGGTTTTATATTTAAATTCAAACGAAAATGAAAAAATGCAGGATCTTTGTAAATGTTTCTTCCATCGAGTTGGCTGTGCGTATTATATGCAGTTATATGAACAATTTTGCCCTCAAGCAATTAATATAAATTAGTAAACAACAAGAGGATAAAAAATCGATATATTAAAAAACAGAATCAGTAAAGTGGCAAATAAGGGAAAATAGTCGTCGTTCTGAAAGTCTGACCACATCTTTAGTCTTTTCCTATAATAACATATTTCGTTCGTAACACATACTTTATTTTATAAACAACGAAACTACCATTACAAACGCTAGAAATTTCGTCCATCCAGTGGCACCCCGTCCACCATCCCCGTTTGTCAAACTTTCTGCTAATCGACTTTCATCCGGTTGTTGACGGGTCAACCGCATCTTCACCTACCAAACAAAAAATCTGTGAATGTGGTTAGCAACATGACAATATTATTACCGCTTCTACTGCCTTAAACACCCGATAAAAATTTCTTCCCGCCAACTTCTGCAGATTCTCGACGGTCCAACGAGTCGCGTTCAGTTCCGGGAGCAAATCAAAAAGTTCTGGATACTTGGACACGTCTTCTAGACCTTGGGGAAACCTGCGTGGAAAGGGGCATCAATATAGTGTTAAAACGTGGAGATGCTTTCTATACCTGTCGACGCCGTCGAAATCGGAGCCGATTCCCACGTGGTCAATTCCGGCAACGTCGACGATGTGGTTTATGTGCTCTGAAAATCGTTTTTTAGACAAACTTACTTTTAGGCAACACTTACTAGCCACGTCGCGCATTGTGGCGCGTCCGTTCGCTAGGAACTCGCTGTAGAAGTTGACCATGACGATGCCGGCGTTGCTTTTCTGAAATTCACAATTTTGAATCGATTCTTGTAGAACTTACAGCACTGGGGTTGGAAATTACCACTTTGAGCAGAACGTCGTCCTTCACGTTGCGATGGTGAGGATGCACGGCGTATGCCGAGGAGTGAGAGAAAATAACCGGGGCGTGCGACACCTCGATGGCTTTGACCATTACGTCGTGAGACACGTGAGACAGGTCCACCATCATTCCTAGCCTGTTCATTTCAATGACCACTTTCTGGAAATGAAGATAATGTGATTGGGTGTTGACGCGAAGACCCGTGAGGTCTACCTGGCCGAAATCGGTGAGACCCATTTTGGGTTGGCGATGGGGCTCGGCGTCAACAACGGAAGAGTCGGCCCTGAAAATGTACTTGAAATTCTAGTTGCCTAGAAAAAGACGTACCAGGGCAGGCTGCAAGCCTGAGTCAGGGTCATGTATCGGGCCCCTAAAGCGTAGAACTGCCGCAGGAGCGCCAGCTTGCCGTCGATGGAATGTCCTCCTTCGAGACCTATCAAACTGGCCAGTCTCCTCCTTGAGAAGGCATTGGTTATACCATCAGCGGTGCTTACAAACTCTAGGTCGTTGGGATACTTGTCGATGAGTCTTCTGATGACGTCCACCTGCTCCAACGTCTTAGAGACGGCAAGACTTCGAGGCTCGCAGTCCACAAACGCTGACCAAAACTAGCATCAAAAGGTCAAAGAAAAAATTTCTCTAAATAAACGAGTAACTTACCTGAGCACCGAGCCGACCCTTCTTGATCCTAACCAGATCCGTGTTGCACGAAGGGCACGCATGGGCCCCAAACAAGGGGTGTCTGGTCAGATCTGAATCAAAGGAGAAGTTCTGGATCTGATTTTGCAGCTTGTTATGCAGATTGTAGGCCAGGTCGTTGTGGCTAAACTTCAAAATTTTAGAACTGCTAGTGTTATATCCGATGCTTACCCGTCGATGAGGGGATACTCTTCTAGAGCACTGCGTCCAGGGAGGGCAGTTACAGCTAGAATAATTATCTCTGAATGAAACTCACAAACGAACGAAAAAGAGACAGTTTTACCTTCCACGATGAACAGAAAAATAGCAACAATGACCACGTGCGTGTGGTCCATGTCTCCACGAAACAACTTGAGGAAGTATAATATTTTTATGAAGTTATTTTGGGTTCTTTTTCCAAGGTTGAACCCACACTGCTACATAAAATTCCGATAATGTTTAGAGGAAATTGTAGAACAGATGTTTAGGTTTTGGTATGGTAAGCAATGTTATCAAGTGGAAAATATGCGTCGCGTCGTCGGTTCTATTCTATAATTTTTATGGCAAAATTTTTACGTTAATGGCTTCTACAGTTTCAATGTATGTGATAAGATAAAAATATTTAGAAGGACGACAATAATTGTGGAATAATAATAATTGCAGCTACGGTTTTTCTCTTACCGTAACTGTTTCATCACTTACCTCTTAATCTAATTGTTCTTTTTTCCTCTTTTTCTCTTCATTTGCTATCCGTCTTTCACTTTTCATGATTTCAATCTCTAGTTTTATAATAGTGTTGAAAAATTTGAGACCATAGAAAAAGAACAAAAAGTAATTTGGGTCATTTTAGGTCTATTTATACTTTATCATACATACAAAATTTTTCGTTTACCTTATCCATTGGAAATCTATTTCGGCTCTGTGGTATTTTTATATGAAGGTTTATACGCAACCAGTAATACACACAGGTTGATACATCCCTAGTAGCCACAAATATTTTAAACTAGCTGACTCGGCGAACTTTGTACCGCCTCAGAATCGATAAATATTGTGTTAACTTTTAGCTGATTTAAATTCAGTTTTTTTTTTATCACAGGAATAATGCACACAGCGCCTTCTACTGGCATTACCGGAACCAGCATACAACGCTTTACAACGCCATGTTCATTTCTGTTTCTGTGATGTATCAAAGACGGCGTTATATACGAATTCCACACAAAATGTATGAGGACAACACAAAATCTGTAAAAGTTTGGAAGCTTGGCTTAGCGATGGTTGAATTTAGACTGTCGATTTCCGATTCTTCGGGCATTGAATGTCGCCAGACAGGTAATGGTTTGTGACCCTTTGGATACGTGCAAGAAAAACAAAGCACGGACCAGCAAAACGTGCACATGGGCGCAATAAAGACTGGTGGAGCCACAAACCAAGTTACAATTAATGTAGTAGATATCAAAGAAATTATCATGCCAATTAATAATAATTTTGAACTTTTAACTTTTCGCCGGTACAGTTCAGTTTCATTTCAGGGAGCTCCTGGCACGTATACACATATGTCCGGGTTTCTTTACTGATATAGGATATCATAAATCATCATTTTAGATATTCTAATATATAATCAATCATGACATCTTAAAAATGGTAGTCACTGTTTAAAAAATAAAAAATATATTACAGTGTAATTACAGTAGTAATTTCTACGTTTTAAGGAGTTTTTCGTTATATAGGCGTTCGGTATATAGAGTTTACACTGTACTTATAATTATGTTTAATAAAAAGTTTTTCTTGTTATCTCAAATACATATATACAATATACAGAGAATATATAAAAATATACAAAGCAAAATATTCTTTCCAGCATAGAAAAGAAATATTAAGCAAATGTCTACAATAAGGCTGTATGTAATGTTGATAAAGACTGTCTCCAGTTGGCGGTAATTTATCGAGAGTTTTATATGCAGCTAAAACTCCTCGAAGATCGTTAATCGAAAATATATCTTTATTGGTTGTGTACAGCTGTATAACAAAATTATGGAGTAATGGAGGCGGAAATGTTATCGAATGCAAACTACAGAACACAATTTGTCAAAAAACAAATTATTGAATGTACAAAATATCAAAAAACAAACTACACAAAATCGAAAGCAAAAATATGAATGTGCTTTGATTTATTAATTTTAATTTCTACAATGTACAACAAATGAGAACAAAAGGTAAAAACTCAATGTTTTTTTTTTAAATAATTGGTTAATAATTGGATCATTGAAATTGGTGCCTCGCGCTTTGCGCTCGACCCCTTAAAGAAACTTTCTCCCTGTACGTGAAACTCGAAATGCGGACAGAGCAGACTGAGGGGCTCACAGTTACCTCATGGATCCTATGAAAATAACATAAATTACTATTTACTACACACGTGTATAATAAATAGCTAAAAGCATATTCACATTTTTATTATTCAGCTGTACACAACCAATAAATAATATATTTTCGATTCGATATGTCTTTTGATTGATTTGTTTTATTTCTTAATAAAAATTGTAATATTGTTTTGTATAATTCGTACTGAAAAAAGGAAGTGTTATTTTGAGATCTGTATCGAAATGATCCACCCAAAAAAAGGTTAATAACTTTGATATATGTACTTAGTCCTTTCAAAGTTTGCAATGACTATAATATTATATACTAGAGAAACGCATGATGAAACGGATTATCCTTTCCAATATTTAAATGCCCGCCTGAATATTGTCATTCTTAAAATTATTAGCAAAAATATTAAATAGAATGTACACATAATAATTTCGCGGGGGATAATGGACGGGGGACGCAGAGAAGAAAGAGAGGGTGATCGAGAATCTGTCCGTAGCCCGGCGGTCCCGAGATTTCGAAAGTTTACATCATTCTACATTTATAATTGTTTCTAGTGTATTATTTACGACAAAAATATAAATGTGGTACTGTATGGACTATGTATGGAGATGTCAAGCAGCAGAAAGGAAAAACAAGAAAGGACGAGCGAAAGGAGGCATCATCCCAGGAGTAAGGAAACGAAATAAAAACAAAACAAGAACTACAGAGAACTGGAATAGCAGAAAGAAATCCAAAATTAGTAACAAAAAAAAGTTAAAATAATCACAGTATACAGTAAAGAGATGAGTAAAACAAAACAAATGTTAGAAGAGACCATAAGTGAGACAGAAAAAAGAATAATTGTAATAATTGGGGACGACTCAACATGCATGGGATGAAGTAAGAAGATTCGAAGTGGGAAAGAGAGTGGAATTAGATCACCAACCGTTAGAAATATAAATCGCCGGAGAAGAAATAAAAAGAAAAAAACCCGAGAAAGAAACAATTATAAAAACAATCTGGAAAGAAGAAAGCATACAAAAGTACAGAAGTGCGCCACAACATATTGAAAGAGAAAAAGAAAAGCAAAAAGACACCGAAACAAGAATGAAAGAAGCGATGACAACAAAGAAAATAGAAGTAGAAGTGGGGGAAAGAATGGGAAGAAATAGATGGTGGGATAAAGAGTAGCCAGAAAGCCAATGAGAAAATGGAGAAATGGGAAGGCATCGAGAGAAGAATACCGGACACAATTAAAGAAATACAAAGACACTTGTGAGAAGAAGAAGGAAGAAAAGAAAACAGGAGATTAGATCAATCAAAACAGAAAAAAAAGTTTGGAAATACATAAACTGTGAAAAAGTGAAAAAAAAACGGCAGACGAGAAAATAAGGATGGAGGAATGGAGAGAATACTTTAAAAGGACGGAAAGAAGACAGAAGGGAGAAGAAACAAGAGAACAAGAGAAAGGGGAAGAGATTACGAAGGAAATGATTAAGAGGGTAATAGGAAGAATGCAGAAACTAAAAGCGGCTGGAGAAGATGAACTGCAAAATTAAGCGTGGATCTATGCAACAGAAGAATTAATAGAGGGGTTACCAAGCCAATGGAGAATGGGGCCAGTGTGTCCGATACACAAAAAAGGAAAAAGAGAAAAGGTGGAGAACTACCGAGGAATAAGTCTGTTCAAGATCTACGCAATGATACTGGAAGAGAAATTGAAGGAAGAACTAGAAGAAAAAGAGTTGTTACTAGATGGACAAGCGGGTTTTAGGAGAGGGAGAAGCACCATCGATAACGTGTGCATCTTGAAACATCTAATAGATAAAGAACTCGACAAGAAAGAAGGGAAGATGTACGCGCTGTTTGTAGACCTGAAGGCGGCTTTTGATAGTGTAAATAGAGAGAGATTATGGAAGTACCTAAGAGAGAAAGGAATCAACGAGCAGCTGGTGAGCAGAATATTTACCTAGAAACAGAGTAAAAGTAAACGGGAAAATGAGTAAATGATTCTGGACGACGAAAGGAGTAAGACAAGGATGCCCACTCAGCCCCAGTCTATTCGCGGCCAAAAAAATGAAGGGAATGATAAGATGCCTAGGAAGATACCTCAAAAGAAAGAAGCTATAATTAAACGTAGAGAAAACAAAAATGATTATTTTTCAGAAAGGCGGCAGAAGAAAGAAAGAGGAATGGAAGTGGGAAGGAAAAGAACTAGAAAAAGTAAAAGAATTTGAATACTTGTGCTACACACCTTTTAACGAGACTAAGGAACTAGAAAGGAAAGCGAAAGGTAGGTCAAGTATGGGGAATAGGCGAGAGAAAATTCGGACGAGATATAAGAAGGAGAGGACTGATGTACGAAAGACTAGTACTAGTAGAAATATGGAGATGGGAGGAGCAGGAAAAGCTGGAAGCAATCCAAGCTAAGTACTGGAAGTGGGTACTAGGATTGGACGGGGAAACGCCAGCACATATCGTACTGAAAGGTGTAGAAAGAGACAAGATAAGAAGCAGGGAAAAGACCAGTAAGATTTGAAAAGAGAATAAGAGAAAGAACGGAATGTAAGATCTTGCAAGAGTGCTGGAAAGAACAGGAAAAGAGAGAAGAAAATACTAGGAGAGAAACGGGTATGCAGTGGAGGAGGTAGAGAGGCGAAGAAACAATGGAGTAAATATACAAAGAGAGATAGTTGAGGTGGACCGAGACGTACAGAAGCAGGAAAGGAGAACGAGGATAAATGAGTCAAGGTATAATGGAAAGTAATCACGGAGGAACTGCCGACATACCTGAGAAGGGAAAGCTAGAAGAACGATAAGAAAGTAATAGCATGGTTTAGATGTGGGAACGAGGAAAGAGAAAACAAATACTGGAAAGAGAGAAACGAGAGAGTGTGCAGACTGTGCAGAGAAGGAGCAGAAACAATAGAGTACATGATGAAAGAATGTGAGGAGCTGAGAGAGGAGAGATAGAGTACTGATAGGAGAGGCTGGATAAAAGGAGTATTAGACAGAAGAAAGAATGTAGAGAAAAGGAAGGAAGAGATGGAAGGAAAATAAAATTTATTTAGCTATTGTTATTGTTCGTTTTATAGTTTTATTTACTCATTATTTATTTATCTAGTATTGTAGGAAAATAGGAATCCTTTTCAAAGCCGAAAGGCAACTAAATAAACCTTATTATTAATATTATAAAAATGGTAAAGATACGAAAAGATTAGATTATTTCTTTTATTTATTAAAATTTTAAACACACATTGGGACAGTTCTGCTTATCAGTTATCAGTATAGATAACACCGAATGAATAAAACCTGTGTTGTTGTATTGATTTAGGCCAGTCATTTATTTTTATGATGCTAGTTACTTCCTTTATAAAGTGGACTATGTATGAATTATTTATGAAGACCCTTATTACCAAATTACATATCTATCATAACTTCTTGCTGTATTATACCTATTTATTATAGATACAAGTGTGGCTAATTTTTCTTGAGTGACTTATTTGCTGTTAAGACACGTGTGTAATACATAGTTTTATCCAACACCTCCTTCTGTAACAGATCTTAATAGTATATTATATACCAAGGTGGAGAAGTTGTTTTTCTCAGCTGAGCAGTATTAATTCCCGAGATGCGTATCGATTAAATTTTTTGAGGGCATAATAAGCGGGCATTATGCTTTATACGCCCTAGGGCATTATAGCTGACTCAATATCTCGTTGTCAAGGTATAAAAAAAATGATTCAGTAAAATATAAAAATAATCTTTAATGCTGTATTAAGTAAGTACATAAAACAACGAACATAAAAAATAAAAAATAATACAACAGGTTACTCAGAGATAGATGGTCGACACCGCCAGTACCTGCATCTTGTGGTTCTGCGGCACTTGCGTGCCAGACAGGTTTTGTATTTTCCGAGTACTGTGAAGATCTCTTTGTACAAAACAAAGAGATCTCCAGAGTCCTCGAAAAATACAAAACTGTCTGGGACGGCTTCCAGGAGCTGGAACAAAAGTCCGGCGGCACAGACCGGTACAAGAACCGCGGAGTTCATCTCCTGGCGGAAGAAAAACTACGCAACAGGTACCGCAGACGCGTAAAGAAATACGAGGAAACTTTACTGAAACTCGCCGAAACATCCGGATTCCTTTTCTCTTTACTCCCTCCCTGACAACCGTTTATTAATTTTTCTTCGTTTCCGGGACACATTTAACTTCGGCAGATCTGTATAGGGGACCTTCTTCGAAGACAACGGTTTTTGTTTCTTTGTCGATCGTGTGGAACAAGTGGCTACCGAGTTACCGGTGGTGGTACTCCTGAAGACGTCCCGCTCCGCGATATCCGTCTGCAGTCCGTCCTCGAGGTTGTCTATCCATTGCCGCAACTCCTCGATCTCTTCCTTGACGGCTGGAGGACCTCGATGCTGCAAACACAGTGAATTAGAGCTCTTCTGAAAAAGTGGAATAAAACACCGACTTTTTCTTTTATTTTTTTTGGGAAAACAAATGGTTTCGATAAATTCCGTACCTACTTGATTCCAAAAATGTAAAAATTAGTTCCCTTGATGATATCAACAGGTATTGACAAAAACGAGGGGGCCCACACCAATAAGAGTCCCACGATATAAAAAGCTACTTACATCTTTTCGTCCACACGAGATATCTTAGGGGCCGTGCCCTCCTAGACACACAACTTAAAAATGCGAAAATTCAAATGAAAACGAAGGAAAGGTCAAAACATGTGCGCAGCCGTAGTAGTGTTCACTGGTCGTGTCGTTGATCTGCCAAGACGGATAAACTGTAATTTAGGGTAAACTGTGTCGAAAAATACAATTGAAATAGGCTCGCAATGAAGAAATTATCGCAACGTCTGTTTAAATTTACTCTGGTCGAACCACAGAAATTCCTCAACTTTTATCAACCGCTGATCCAGTTTCCTGAAAGTTTGAAGGTCGCAATTTGCGAATTTGACATTTGATGTCTTACCAATAGATACGGTGAAAGGACTAGAATGTATAGTGATGGGTGAAGCCAACATCTCAACCCAAAAGTGACGACAGACGTTGCGTTTGGGTTGCAGCCATGCATCTTTGGTTGTACGAACAGAATAACTTCCATAATCCCATTATCAATTCACTATTTTAATTTTTTACCACTTAAACAAACTTACTAGATTCTCCTTGATCCATTTTTAATTTTTACATTTTATAAAATAACGTCATAATTTTATTTTAATTTTATTAAAGTTTGTGGAGTTCGACTTAAATAGATTTAAATTTTAATTGTTTATTGTTTTTCTATATTCCCCGATTAATTATCATGATGATAAAAAAACATTACCGCTTATTTTATTTATTTTGTGCATTTCCTAAATAACTGTTCCTTCTACTTGCATAGTTGGCTGCATAAAAATGAACCCAATGGTGACGTCATGTTGGCGTCGCTTTGCAACGTATCGTAAACCATTATTGTCATCTGTCATTCACATAACCTAATTCTGCGCGTTTATCTAATTTTGCCTCGCAAATTCCGGTAAGTTTCCCCGCTGATTCGCCAAACTGCACCCACTTCCAGCCTCCACAAAGGCGCCCCCGATCACCTACCCGAATAACCCGCCTTCCGGCTTCTTCCTTCCAGACCAACCGAAACATCCCGAAGCCCCAAAATGACCTTTGTGAAAACGGCAGCCTTTTTTATCAAAGACCTTCTGACGGCAAAACATGAGGAAAACAGGTTCGTCCAGAGAGGCGTAGCCTTTACTGAGGTCATCGTTTGTGGAACTGTCACGCAAATGGAGACCCTGGTTGACGGAGAGAAACCGTTAGAATTTTTTGTCTACACGGTTGATGACGGCACTGAGTGCATCAGTTGCGTGTTGTGCGTGGAGAAAGTGATCGAGGAACGGTTTGATGTTGACAAAGTAAAGTCCCAGATGAATTTGTATCCGGAGCCCTCACGATCGACGACGAAGTTGACGGTTTTGTGTCTGGAGACCTTCGAGAAGAAGTGTGACTTCAGGCGTTTGCGCGTTGGTGATGACGTCCGGCTCACGGGGACGATGAGGCAGGACCAAAGTTTGCGCTATATTTGTGTAGACCACATTCAACGTGTCTCAATCAGAGACAAAGTTGATAACTATGAGGAGTTCTTCCATTTTTACGACTTTATAGCTTAGTTGACGTTTTCAGCCATGCAGGCCTCAGCTGAGTACCTGGCGGAGCTCACCACAGTGGCCCGGTTCCTCGAGGAAGAAGAAGCCCTCCTGGAATCCCAAAATGCAGAAATGGACAAGCAAGTTGAAAAAGACATGGAAGAAATCGAGACCCTCATCATCCCCGACTCCCCCGTCAAACCCGCCAACGATGAACAGGAAGAAGAAGACAACCTCTTTGAATCCATGAACGCCGAACTCGACAAACAGATCGCCCAGGACATGGAGGCCATTCGTAGCTACATCAGCACCAACGACGACTCCTACAGCAAGCGCGCCGAGTTTTTCAACAACATCGACAACTCCCACATCAACAAGTGCGTCAACAGGACCCTCACCAACCACATTCTAGTCCAGCATACCGTCATGGGCACCCTCAGGTGGCACGAGTGCACCCTGTGCGACTACAGGGCCAACGAGAAGGAGAAATTAAGGGAACACATGGCACTCAGGCATTCCAGCGACAGCAACGGGGGCGAATTGAAGTGCGATCAGTGTAGTGCCACTTTCTTGAAAGACAATGATTTGTTGAGGCACAAGAAAGCGGAGCACGGACTCGTGGCGTTTGTTTGTGATAAGTGTGATTTTATAACTGTCGAGCAGGGGGAGCTGGGGAAGCATGTGCTGACTCAGCATCTGAAGCTGAATGTTAGTTGGTACAAGTGCGCCAAATGCGCGTATAGGACTGCAAAGAAGGTCAATTTGGACAGGCATGTTATGTATAAGCATTCTGAGTTTTAATTAGTTTTAACGTGTTTTGTTGCCACCAGAATAATAAATGTGCCACTCTGAGAATGGGGTTTGATTGTATGTTGGAACTGGTACTATTTAAAACTCTTCAGGGGCTTTCCGGAACTCGGCGTTCTCTGGAGATTATTATCAAATTATTCATCATGATTCCAATAGATTATTTTTTGTTATATAAATTAATATAATCCTCGATACTTTGGTTATGTTTCCATAAGGGCGGCAAGGCGGCCAATGTGAAAAAAAGCAGGTTGGCAACGCTGTTTATTTAAATCTTAAAATTTTGATTTCTTGGAGATGCAACCTAAAAGTCAAACAATTAATTAATATACGTCTATTTTGGACAGTTTGGAGCAGAACTCATTTAATTTTCCACAAATTAGTGCATATCTGCCCCCAGTTTCGTCATCCACCAAGTTGGCTATGAGTGACATTATTGAAAAATTCAAGTGTTTTAAGTTTCTGAAAATGTCATTCTAGGTCTTCCAAAATTGAAATATTGAGTAGAATTTTTAATAGGTAAGTCCTCTGTTGTAGCAATTTCAATGTATTTTACACCTACAAAGACGTACATAATATATAATTGGCAAAAAAATGGCATGCGATAAAAATCGGTAATGTGATTTCTAAGACAGTCCAATTTTGTGCTAGTTTGGACGAAAACGATCTACCTACAAATCATCATTCACGCAGCCACCTGATGGGGGTCCGTGAAATGTAAAAAAAGGTAAGTTCTGTTAATTGCGTTTTTACTGAATTATTTATGTAAGTCAGAATGAAAGGGTAGTCTGGTGGCAACCAGCCGTGTAAATCTGTGTATAACTGGTTGCATACTTCACACAATTATGTGCATAGCAATAACCATTGATAGTGAACTTGGGAATTCTCCCGAGTTAAGTATTACGATAAAAATATCAATGTTATCGGATTTTTCAACGTTTAGTCACGATTTTTTCAATAGATAAATATCTCGCTTTCTGTATGGCTCGCATATCGTTAAAGGTTTATAATACATACATGGTGTTTTTTTTTGCTTTTTGTTGTTAAAATAACACAATTCCATATACATACATGGGAAATCATTATCATTTCCAGAATTAGTACATTACGCAAGGCCAGAAAGTCGGCTTTGTCGCGGCCTTTATATCAAGCACGCCAGGACATCCAACCTGCTACGCGCAGGCCGCAAAAGCCGCTGTGCCCGGAGCGATACGCGGCCAGGAAAATCGACTGGTATCTTTCTTTAAATTTTTCACGAATTTTTAAAACCTTTCAGGACTACTTTCTCGGAACTTTTCACGTCCTAAAATTATTCGGAACAATTCCGGATTCACCACAATTCGATGATTCAATAGGTCGTGGTTTGACAGATTACACCGGTCGACACGATCTTTGGGTTTGAGTTTTAAATGTAAAATTTTGCTTTCTCTTACGTAATTAATAAAGGGAAAAATAGTTTTTTTTGGTCAAAGTTTGCTTGTGTAGAAACCAGAGCGATATTTCGAATTTTGAGGAAAATTACCTATTTTCTCAGAATATTATTGTAAATTACTATTAAACAAAATTTTACTATACATCTGAGTCACTTTTATTCAAGAATTATAATTAATAATACTAAAAAAAAATTAGGTATTTCACAATGTACATTAGAATTGAAAAACAAGTTCAAAAATGAATATTTTTTGTAATTTTTTTTTTTTTTTTGTAAATATTTGGAATTTATTGTAAATTAAGAAAAATCATTAGAATCGAGGCCAATTGGCGTTAATTCTGATGATTTTTCCGTATAATAACATTCATTTACTATTCAAGTTACAAAAATAAATAGTATGCTCAAAATTTTATTTTTTATCTCGATTCAGACTTCATAAGTTAAAATAGGCTTCATAAGCTCCACAAAGCTTTAAATTTATTACCAAGGAAAATTTTGTGCTCCTTACTTTGATAAATTCACCGCAAATAAAACAGAATGAATCAACATCGTTATTACATTGTCTTGACGCCATTTTTTGATTCAGTGACACTCAAAAACGCTTGTTGCAGCTGTGATAGACAAGTAAACACTCATTACTGTGCACTACGCAAATGATATGCAACTTGCCGCCATTTTGTTTCAATGTGCTGCTACTTGTTGCTCATAAATCAATTAAAATCTTCAAAATTTACTTATCGACGTAAAACTAACAAAAGCAAACTTCGAAAAGTCGAAAATGGATATTTTAGTTTTATTTTATGCATAGAATCAGAATTTATGCATCAAAACAGTCGCTAACTTTGTAATTCTCCCTGAACATATGAATTAAAGGAATGAAAGTTAATTTGGTCATTCAAGTTTTTATCAGAAGTTCACCATTATCAATATAAACTACACTGAAGTGCCGATCTTAAATCACTGCCGTGAGATTGCAGCAAGTAAACGGGTAACCTCCAGGACAGTATAGCGCCAACAAATTCAAATGCGAGGTTGCGATGAATGACACACAGATGGAGGTACAGCCCACAGCTTGACTGAAAGAAAACTGAAAAATCAAGTATTTACCTTCCTTCTGACTACATCAAGCTTTGTGAATTAGCTCGACCGTCAACCGTTAAAGTTCACGACTATTAAAAAAAAAAAAAAATGCCACATATGCAACACTCTTCTACCTGGTAGCAAAAGATTACATCCGGTAATTGTCTAAAATATGAAGACGGTGCTATATAAGTTTTAAACTCGACTATAAGTTATTACTAAACAAATCAAAGTATAATACCAAAGAAATCAGTCAGCTTTTTAGGGAAATGCTTAAAATCAAACATGTCTAAAGATGTGCACGATGACTACGGTTCACTGAAATATCGGAAGTCAAAGAATTAATATATTGTTTTTGTAAAACATTTTGTAATTTTTTAACAATTATTTCACTTTGTAAATTGATAATTAAATAAACCAGAAGAATGTCGATGAATCAAAAACGTCAAATTTAATTCAAAATAACGTCATAATTTTAAATATTCTTTAAGGGCTGATGATGGGAGTAGTGTTCTCCCGAAACATGTTCCAATTGTAATTTTGCGTTTATTAAAGTTTGTGGAGTTCGACTTAAATATATTTAAATTTTAATTTGATAATTAAATGTTTATTTCATTGTTTTGTCAAGTTTTAAAGACACTGCAAGCATTTAAAGATCTCCTGTTTCTGCGAACAAAACCAAGTAGGTATTTGCATAAAAATGAAAACCAAAATAAATTATCTAACACTTGCAATAAAATAAGTATTATTGAGTTTTTTAAATAAAACTTGTTTGAAATGTTTGTTATTGCTTACTTTTTGTTTACATATGAAAGTTAGCTATTTATTACTGTTTTCCATTTTACGCAGTTGTTTTACTCTCCTGTAACAGCCTGATTTCATGTTGAGTTGCGACGGGTCCTAAACGTCGGTTGCTATGGTAACGTCTTAACTAAAGACCAGGCAGTAAAGTTCAATTTCATGTCTCATTTCACATGAAATTGATCCTTACTGCCTGGTCTCTAGACTCAACATGAAATCAGGCCGTGAAATTGCCATGTAAAAACGTTTTCTAGAGTTTAGCCCCCGTTTTTACTACCAGTTCCACATCGTTATCAATTTTTTGTTGTTGACATTTTTGAATTTTGTCATCAGCAAGCGCTTATTGTTTTTATCGTTGTCCGCGCCGATGACAGTAATTTCAAGTCGTGCCAATCGCTCAAAACCTTGCGTTTGGAAAACAGACAAAATATCGCTAGATGTCACCACCTCGCGCATTAGAGGAAACTGTAATAGTGTTACAGAATGAAAAATTAGGAGGGCGTGAAACAAATTAATTCCAATCTCAAAATTAGAAGTAATTTATTTTTTTCAAAACCAGATATTATTTAGAATAATAATGCAAAATTTTATTTATTTATTTATTTTTGCTGTCATCTGATGAACGGCAGTTTAAAAGGAAAAGAGCACCCAGAAGGAATATAGAACACTGGTTTTATTAAATTTTATCAAGAGCCGATAATTTGATTGAAGTTCTTATTTTATTTACGTAATTTTGACAATTTTGACAACGGTTGACAGTTATTCGAGTTTCATGCCACGTTATTACAGTTTCCATTAAGTCGCGATCCAAGTCCCCTCTGGTGGCGATTTTACATCTATTGGTACGACTTTGTATTACTGTCAATTTCATCGGCGCGGACAACGGTTTTTATACCAAAAACAACATAGGAACTTGGCCTAAAGTGAATGTTATCAATCCAGTTATCAACTGTAGTAAAGAAAAAACGCCCTCATTTATCGTGAAATCAATTACTGCATTATTATTACGCCAAAATGTCGTTTGGCTCAGAAATTATATAATTATGTATTGATATAAGGATGTGCGAACTTGCCTCGCAAATAGACTTGGCAGTCATGGACCTTGTTAATTTTCTATTTCTCATATTAATATACATTTTATTTTTAAATCTCATATTGCTGTTTATAATTGTAAAATTTTAGTACTGTTTTGCCGTTACCAGAGACGTACGTGTACAAATTTGGGGGGTCGGTATTTTTTGGTTTTATTTTATTAATTTTACGTTGGCACATCTGATTTCAAATTCAAAAAACAATGTCAGATCAATCACTGTATCCTTACATAATAGTATATTAAAGTATGAGTGGATAACAAGGTCTTTAAAACACGCGCGAGTTTTCGAGCACGACGGCGTAGCCGGGAGTGCTCGAAATAGAGCAAGTGTTTTAAAGACCATTTATCCACGAATACTTTACGTTATTTTTTATTATACCAGCAATACTGGAAACAAATTAAGCACTAAAAACTTAGAAATATTTTTTGTCGTGATAAATCGAAATGGCGTAATAATATTGCCATTAGTTACGACAATTATTGTTTACGTTTTTCTCGCGTCTACGTCTGTCATTGCATTTAGTCGTGTCAGCAAAAATCGAGGAAAAATGAGTTAAAACGAGATTTCACCCGATATAGAAGCATTGGCCGAACAAGCGGAATCCAAAATCTACCATCGAAGTCAAAAGACCCATACCTGAAGGAATATGAAAAGTTTTCAAAATTTGATGAACTTATAATGACACCTATATTTCCTGGACAACCTTTAAAGCTCTCCGTGCTTTAATCGCCTGTATTCGCACGCTCAGGCGTGCTTTAAACGGCGATTCTGATGCAGGTATAATAGAAAAATATGTTATCAAAATATAACGGAAAGGAGTGCAAATTATGCAATGATGCCACTGTATTTCACGATTAAATAGTCACCTGTTGTATGGCCAAATAAGGATTATCCGCGTCTCCTACATTTTATGTTTTTTTTTTTTTTTTTAGATATTTACTTGCTGTAATCTTAGCATAATTTCGAACACCGTCCGGCGACTCGAGATTGGCTGCATCAAAAACGGTGCGAAATTTGTTGTAGATTTTATTCATAATGGCGGTCGTTTAACATTGTGATCTAACACTTAGTTATTATAAAAGTAAATGGTACCTATGTACATTAGTTATAAAAACTTAAGTAATTGACTAACTCGAGAAAATAGGGAATTATTATGTTATGTACAATGTAATTTGGTATAATTATTTATTTAATAAAATCACAGATACTAATTTTTATCTGGCCTTCATATGTACAACAACGTCGTAGTGTAACAAATAAAACTCTCATTTACAAGAAAACTAATACTTTCAACCAAAACAAAAACTATGTCCAAGAACGAAACGAACCGACATTCATCCATCTACCCAAAAAACAAAAAAACAATTCAACATCAACAATGATGCACGTTCCAGCAACACTTACTTTACTTAAACTTATTCGAATCGTAATTACATATTGTACAGGATTAAGGTCGGGGAGTGGCGCCCCCGACCGAATAATTTGCTATTGTCATTCGTATATCGAGCCTCGCGAGACCAGACCGGAGTGATATGTTTACGGCTTCTTCACGTTATTGTTGTTGAGGATGGAAGGGTTGCCCAAATCCGAGCCGATGGGGAACGGGAAGTTGAGCCGCGACGTGTGCGCTATCAGTTCGGTATAGAGCTTCAGCTGCTCGCTGGATGGGGGGAAAGCCGCCCCCAGGGGCGCCCCCGGATACAGCCCTTGCATGTAGTACATGGGGTCCATGAGGGACATGTAGGGCGGCACGCCCTTGTTCTCATACAGGTGCGGGAGGTACGAGAAGCGGGGCGGCGTGGGAGGCGGCATGGGCTGGGTGGCGTAGGGGTGAGGCACGGTGATCTCCATGCCGGACTTGAGGGGCACGGAGGGAACGGGATGCGGGAGCTTGGGGTACTTGCCGTTCTCTTCGATTCGGGGCACCTTGTGGTTGGGGTAGTGGTTGGGGGATATCCGTTTTTGAGGGTACCGAGCGGTGGGGGGGTAGGCGAACTGGTGGGGATGGACGGGAGGTGTGGTGGGGGGCTTGGATCCTACGAGGGTGATTTCTAAGTTGGAGCCCAGGCGGCGGCCGTCCAGTAAAGGCGGTGGTGGGGGCTTGTAAGGGGATTTGTGAGAAGGTAGGTGAAAAGGGGGTGGGAGGGGCATGGAAGTGGGGACTTTCATTATTTCCACGACCGGTTTCTGGGGGCTCGTGACGGTGAGGTCGAGGATGTCGCCCACATGACGAGGGCCCGCCGCCTTGGGGGCGTGAACCGGCTGGTTGGGGGGCATGTACTCCTTGGGGTTGCCGTAGACCGTTCGCTCGGAGTAGGAATATATGGATCTCGATTGGAGGACTTTCGGGGGGCCGCTTCCGTTGGTGTAGAAAGGTTTGGGCGGAGTCTTGTTGTTGATCGGTTGGGGGACGGGGATCTGCTGCCGCTTGGGTGGGAGGGGAGTGATGGAAGGCGGAGGCATGTCGTTTTTGATCGGCCTGGGAACGATTTGTGCCCCGGCTTGTTGGATCACGGTGGGGCGGATTTCTTTCGGAGTTGGCGGAGCTAGAGATCGGACGGGTGTCACCTCCAGTCCCCCCTCCTTAAGGATGTCCAGCTTGCGCTTCTTCACCTCGGTGAGGATGGTGGTGGGGGTGTAACTGTCATCGACTAGGTCGATAATCACGGGACTCTTGGGTTTGTATGGCACCTCGATTACTTCGGGACTCTTGCTTCGGGTGGGCGTGTCCCCCGTCTTGATCAGGGGGACGTTCTCCTTCCCTTCGTCGGGGGACCGTGGCTTTTCAGCTACCGGCGCTACTGCTGACGTCAGAGGCTCCGCGTCTTTTTCTGGCGCCACCTCTTCGGCCTTGGCGGCAATAACTTCACTTTTCGTTTTAGTCTCCTCGCTCACTTCTGTTTTAACCTCGATTTCATTGTTATTGTTATTATTGTTCAATTTGTCACTAGTGTTTTTGTTTTGCCGTTCCGTCTTCACTCGCACGCTCCTCAAGGACGAGGGTTTCCCTTCGGTTTTGATGTTGAAGTCCTGAAACACAAACGGTTAGGGTTTGACGTATGGTGCGGAATAGGGGCGGTACCTTGTTTTCGGTGGGCGTGGTAGGCGTCGCCGGGGTGGAACCTTGAGGCACAGGGGTGCTGTTGCCGCTCCTCGAGGTGCTCTCGCTGGTCTCCACGTCGCTGGTGCTGCTTCCGGTTTTGCTCTTCAGTCTTCGCCGTTCCGAAAGGGGGAGTGGCTTGTGTTCTTCGCCCTTCACGTGACGTTCGTAAGGAAGAAGAAACCTGCACATGACAAAAACAACAAAATTGCATGACCGCCTACTGATAACTCTACGAACCTCTCATAGTGTCTCCTTATAACCGTGGCAGCACTGGTACTATTGGCATGACCGCTCATGTCGTCGAAAATCGACTTCCACAGGCGATTCGTGGTAACGGAATCGTACCCCCCCAACTTCTGTACCTTGTTGTAAAATGAATGCAAGTCCACTGCAACCGCTCCGGTTAAAAAATGGTCATTCACGCCCCCGCTCACACTTACGTTCTTTGTACCCGAGAGACGGGATCTTCCCCATCGGGGTGTAGTTGGTCTTCATGAACACGCTCAGCTCCCTCAGAAACTCCTTACCCTCGTTGCTCTCGAGGGCGCGGGTGCTGCGCCGGAGGTGAGCCGCGTCGCATCGCAGGCCGTTCTTGTCTGGAACCTTCTCCTGGAAAAAAATCCTCGATAAATCAAGAAAATGTTAATCAATCTTCAAGACTACCTTCGAGGAGTTGAATACATTGGACACCGAGGACTCCTCCGACTCGTTGCTCTCTGACCCGGGCGAGACGCTGCGCTTTTTCCGCCGCCCCCGAGGTCTCCCCTTCAGCTTGGGCGCAAGGTGGTTGCATAGTAATTCGTGGCCTTCGAGCTCGGGGTAGTCGAAGGTGTCCTTGCAGAAGAGAACGCGAGTGTTCTTCGTGTACGCGGTAAAGCCGCCGAGGGCGTTCACTATCTTGTATTTTAGGTACTCGTTCTCGACGCCTTCTAAACGACGCATCATGGCACGGTACCGGCAGTAGCGGGGGTAGCTGAGGATCACGACCGGGGGACTGGCGTTGTCGAGAACGCAGTCTGGAAGAGGAAAGATAAATTAATGAAAATTTTAGAATGACTAATCTATTTCTGATTATTTTACATCAAAATGACTCGAACACTTAAAAATATATATATTTAGATGAGCGCATCCACCATTTTTTTTAACAATTTTTACAATTTTAAATGTCTAACGACGCTGTTCGAGTCCATTTTTGATTATTTAATAAATGAGTCATATACCGTAATACGTATCGGGAAAAAACAGGACATAACTTTAAAACAGGCAATTTATATTAAATTAAACGTCATAAATAGAAGAGAAAAACGCTCGGAGGTTAAAATGAGTAAAATGGCATAATCAAAAATGACAAATAAAATACGAACCTGTGCGAATGTACAAGCAAATCGATAAACAATTCCTGTCCCCGTAAATAGACCATAAAACATTTTTCCAGGATAAGTTGATAACGAGCACAATAAATTCGTTGATGACGTAATAATGTAGGCACTGATATATTATGTAATTATTGTAATTAGTTCTTTGTCTGAATGTTTGGAAAACACGAACAGCCTTCCTCCTTAACAAATAGTTCAATAGCAATGCCTCCTACAGGAATGTGTAAAATAATTTCGGTGTTATTAATCTTGTTGTAGCAGCGATGTTTTGTCGGACGGGCTGTCATCCGCAGTTGTTAATACCTAAAACGGATATCATCGATCCCCGCGGCTCCCACGAGGGCAATGAAATTCGATTACATTAAGAAAAATTCATCGTCGACTTTACAAATTCCAATTTTGAATTAAAATTAACATAGTTTGTGTGTGTCACATCGCTACAGCCATCAGTCTTAAATTAATGTTAATGTGAATCGGTGCCGACATGGAGCTGGATTTGATTGTTAATCAACGCGGTCTTAGGGCCTAATTGCCCCGTTGGTTGTTAAATGTTAACAGTAATTGAGTCGTTTATATACAAACTGCACCGGATTGTCATAAACAATATCGGGCCGTTGAACCAATGGGACGATTTTATTTCTTCCAAAAATAAAAATGTAATCACCCAAAACATATTTTAAATTCAAGAGCTACTGCAACAAATCGGGGGAGCAACAAAAAGTCGGTAATTAAAAATTGCAAATCTGTATGAGCGAAGCAATTCGCTTTGATCTCCCGTTTATTTTTATTTCCCGTTCCATCTGAAAAGAACTTCATTGATTACCCTCGCCGCTGTATCAGCTTCCGTTTCGAACGCCATACCGAATAAACATCAAGAAAATTTGTTCGTATATTAGATACACAGTGACGGATAAAAACACAAAAAAAGCAAAAGATATATTAACTCTATTGTTTATTTCTCTGGTTACCGTTTGGACCAATTAATTGATTTACAACTGGAATGACCATAAATTAAGACTGCTCCATACAAATTATCATATAAAGTGCAACCGGTGTGGTGCATAAAATCTTCGTTAGGAATCGCGGTAAAATTATAAATTAGTAAAGGAGAGGTACGGTTGCGGTTGCGAAAGAAAGGATAAACCGGCGTATAGTATCGAAAATAAACCTTCTTTTCTTCAATTATTACTATGAGTTGTATTAGTGGCACTAAATACTGCGTAATTGAATATTAAATCATTACAGTGTAGTAAAGTTCTTCGGCGTCATTTTTTCATTCCTCAACGCCAACCTCGATGTTAAATTTACTAGTGGAATCAATCTCGGCCCTCTTGACGGAAAGATACGGCCATTGAAAACCCGGGGCCAATACGTGCCTTCAAATACTTCCAAACTTAATTTTGAACATTTTGTTTCCTTCTGCGGGCGAATCCAGGAATTCGCTCCCTGAGTTTGTTACCGACTCGGGATTAATGGGACGTTCACACTTATACAACTCGACACGATATTACGCCATGTTTATTTCATGGTAATTGTTCCTCATACAAATTACGGTGATATTCTTCCCTATTAAACTGCCGTTGACTTCTCGATGTCAAATTTTATTATTTAAGAAAAATATACATGTTTGTGTGTAGTAGGTAGAAGTAGTTGGAATAAAATTGGCCACCCCACCCGAACTCATACATACCAGAAGCTTTTCTTTCTTTCTCCACATCTGAGAAGTCCAAAGAGCTCTCGGTGAGGGAACCTATCGTCGTTCTCCCTTCTTCGTTTTTCGGTGGATCTTTGATGTCGTTCTCGCACTTGGCCAGTCTGCCCCAGGTCCATTCCGCGTCCATCGTGATCCACGTGATGAGGTCCTCGACTCGAAGGACCACTTTTTCGGCGATTGCCAGCACCTCGTCCTGTAACAATAAACAATACGTGTGTCAAGTTTTTCGCTTACACACCACCTGTAAAAAAATTGTGAACACAACAAACAAATAATGTTCGTACATTTATTAGCATTGTATATATAAACCACCCCCACCCTCCGGTGAGCTTCATAACTCCGCCCCCATAAATCTCCCCGACTTCTTGTTTACTCCTCGCATTCATCCCGGCGCAACATTAGAAACCGTTAAAAGTTTCACAATCCGCTCCTTTCGGTCTTTTTGCGCCAGAAACAGAACGGCTGACTATTGTGCCAGAACACTAAATTAAAGCTGTATTTGTGCAGATTATTTCCCTCGGGTTTCGGAAAGTTCAGACTGCATTAAACTGACGTCACATCACCATTAATTAACTCACGTTCTCTCGTTTACTGGAACGATCGTTCGATAAAGCTATTCCTACAGGTTAATATCCTTTTGAGACTTACACAATGTCGCCTGTTTTCTAGGGACGTTTTCGTCCTTGTTCCCGTAATGGGACACGATTATTTTAATTACTACAGCTTTTAAAAACCTAACCTCACTTTTTTGACACCAACGCCCTTAAAATCTCATTTCATTAATCACAATGGAACTCTCACATTATCAACTCCAGTGTAAATCATTTCGGAACGAATTCAGTCCCGAATCCTTTTAGCAAAGCTTAAAGAATCTCTGGGGAATTTAATTGTGAAGACTTGAAGCGCCCTTAGACTGTGACGCTGTCAGTGGCAGCCCGCGAGGGCCCGTCCCCGTCTGAGGGATCTGTGATTGTGCATGATCGTAAAACGAAATAGGCGTCCTTTACACAACAATGCTACAAAGGCGAAGTTGTAGAAAAAGTTGAGCTGTATAAATGTACAATTTCAATTAAAACTACTGTTTTTTTTTTTTTTTTTTTTTTTCGATACCATCTGAGATCACAGGCCACGTCTTCAACATTATGGACCTAGGACGAAATTACCATTTCAACATACATACTGGTACACTTTCTGACCTTTCCGTATATTATTTTCCCGATCTTTTATGTTTCGGTGTGCGTTTTGCGCTTCATTAAATTTAAATGAAAGAACGTTCGTACTATTTTTATCACCGAGCAAATTAAAAACATGCAACATAAATATTTAGCTGGCCATAAATAACGGAAAACAACCATATTTTCATCTCGCAATTTATTTATAAATCCTTCTCCCGCGTCATTTACGTGGTCGCTAAAATTACACTTGCATCTAAAGTAAAATAATTCCGCGGATTTTTTGTTTTATTTGCGGAGTCCCAACAACAAGATTTATATTTCCTTAAGAGTATTTTACGAGAAAAGGATTCATTTGTTGTTTTGTCCCTGATTTATTTTTGCATTTGTATTGTTTCTCTACTAGCGTTCATCTCTGCAACGGCTTCAATCAATCTTTATGAAAATCACCCAATAACAGTTCATAAGAACAACAAATAATTCTAGCCTACTCTCATCTTCAGGAAAATTCGCCTTGTCAGTATTGTGATTAGCTCTATATCTAACTCATGAATCGACTGGTAGAAATGTCGAGGAAATACTAGTTGTTATTAAAATTTTAATCGGTAATCGGTACGTTAATTTAGTTACCCGCCACTGAACCCCTGAAAGATGATAATAACACACGACAAAAAACTTGAAAACTGAAAACTGACCTACTAAACGTCTTTACACGTCAACATGCAATGTTATTATTATGAATAATGTAAATTGGGGGGCCTAATTGCATTCGTCAAACTTTCAGAGCGCCATCTGATATGAGTAACTTATAACGTGAGGCTATATGATACACACTCTACAATACGATTCATCACGCCACAGTCGCTCCTAAATCTAACCGGAAAATTAACTTTTATCGCTGCCGTATTGCGGGTTGCATCCACCCCTTCATTTCAGCTTGAATGGCTCGCGCACAAAGGAAATTAATTGGTTGCCCCTCCGCGTTCGCCAAGTAAAACACACTCATACATTCACATCATTTTCCTGCCGTATTTATTTTCCTTTTACGTCGCAACAAACCGTTTACAATTTCCATAAAAGGAAACGAAGAGATGGCGTTTTGTTCGGTTCGATGCGTCGACGAGGGCGCAAATAGCTTCATTATTGGTACTCAAATCCGAAAATTTGTTTCCTGGTCGACATTTGACCCAATTAAAATTATGGCATTGAGAAAAAATTATATATCAGGTGGTGGGGATGAGCGTATCGGCCGCACAAGATAAAGGACGGATAATCGCCGTAGCAATGGATGCAGGATATTATCATTTATAAACTCACAGAGGAGTCAACGAGTGCGACAAGGAGCTCCGAAGGCATATACTGAAATTGAAATAACAAATTATAACTTCGTAAAGTAGGCGGTGGGACGGTACTCGTTTCTATGGAAACGACGCTGCAGCGCATGCGTCTGTTATTTTTATGGTTAATTAATTATCTGGATGAACGTAAATAAGAACTAGCTTCTATGGAACAATGTCCGATAATGGGATTGCAATAAAACCGTGTATGTTACAACTGCGGTTTTTCGCCCGGATGTATAATTGGTTGCATAACCGGCAGGGACACTTTGATGTTGCCGAACGTTGTCATTAATTTCGGGAGTATTCTCAGATGAAATGTTTGTACAACGAGATAAACACGTTCAAAGTTACCAGACTGCGTGGCAAATGCAAAATGGGGTTTTTGTTCGGAGGGAAAACATTTGATTGGAATGGAAATTAATAGTAGAATGTTGAAGTAATAATGAAATTAATGGTAATTTTTTAAATTAAATTATATAATCATTGTGTAATATATAAAAAACATTTGTAACGTCACAACTAACGATTAAGATGTATTTCGTTATCGCTAAACAAAGCTAATACGAAATAAAACGTTTACATTACCGCGCACATAATAACCGTTTTTACTCCTTGTTATTGCTGCTAATAGTCACAATGAAACCACCATAATCACACTACACGTAATATTACAAGTCTCCTTGCGAGCGACCTTTGCCAATACAATTAACGAGTGAATAAATCGCAAATTCGTACGGTAGATTCCGAAAGCGTTTGAATTTATTTCACAAAACGAAAACCCAACTTAATTATTGGTTTTCGATTCCCTGTTGCACTTGCTCGGCTTATATAGTATACAGTGTGATTTAAGTATGAGTACATCCATTAGTCTAATTGACTGATAAAAACTTACTCGTCTAATGTTATTAAACTAAACGCAGCAACAAAGGCAGAGTCGCAATTAATTTTACCGCAGCAGAAGCAAGTTTGGGATCACGCGAACTTCGGTAATTCTGCACCGGATCAAAGAACTTATTTCATAATGAACACAACAGAGTTCGCTATGAAATGAGCTTTTTCGCCGGAGCATCTGCTTAAATAAATTTCATTGCAGAAAACGAAAGGCAACTCGTAAATAACTTTTAAAGGTGTTTAGGGATTCGCCGTTCGAGTTGTTTATATCGGTGGTCACTTCGGGGCCAGCCCGAATCTGGAAGGATAATGACTATAAATATGTGTATGACAACATTCAGTCTTTGCTAAAAAAACATCTTTGACGAGACGTACGAAGCCAAAAAGGTTGTTTCAGTGTGGAATTAGAGAGGAAAACAGAATGGGGAATGGAAAAATATCCTCGAGCTCGAGAATGTTATATACACAGGCACAACAGTTTTGCTACCGATTTTGACAAAAACGTCCAACAATCAAGGAGGCACACTCCTGGTCATCAATATCGTGGCCAAAATTTAAAACTACAAACACATAATCGATCCCTAACCCCTGAATTCAAATTTAAACAGACTAGTCTGTTCGTGAGGGCCGCAGACGTTGAAGAGATAACGAATTTGCATAATTAACTTTACATCAACTTAACACACCAAGCTCCGATATTTGGCAGCCGTGAAATTAGCAAAAATCTACAGGGCGGCTCGATATTTTTATCATGATTAATGCGGACTTCGCGTGATTTATTAATTGTATTTAGTCAATAAAAAAACGGAAACCTTGGACGGTTGGAGTATCTTCGTTTTGCAGTCGAGTCGTCTTGGGCCGTTCAAGGCTAGGAGAGTGCATCTATGAAGAAAGGGAACTTGTTTACCGATCGAGGTAAAAATCGGCCCGACTTGTACTGGCGATAAAAGAAGTGGATGTTAAAAATTTAAAAAGTCCCACTCTCCCCTACCATCGTAAATTTGAATTAAAACAATAAATTGCAGCAATTAAGCTTTCACTCTTGAACCATAATAACACTTTTCGCTAATTCCAGCAACTTTATTAACGCCAGTGCATGTTGCAAGGTCGTGACAAGAATTAATTGTAGGGTCAAGTGAGACAAGTAAGGCAATAAGTACGGAGAGAAAAAGCCATTGATGAAATTGTGCTGGGGTTTTAATAACAACAAGGAAAAATTCTCTTCTCGTGTGCGAATTTTTCCTTCGCGCCCTTGTCGCACAAGTGCTCGCTTTGTTCTCCCCGTATAAAAAGCGCTCGGATGAAGATGTGCTTCCATTAAACCGGTATTAGATGCATTTCAATGAGCGTTTAAGTTATGGCGTGAATAATGTATAAAGAGTTGCGGGCACATCATGACAATATTATTTATGTGAAGAGTTGGTGAGAGCGCTCGGGAAAAATCGATGCGGGGGGTGCTTGCAAATTAGAAGTTCCGAAACATTGGGGAAACTAGTCGGCGGTGGGTTTTCTTAAAATTGTTGTTGGATTTATGGGAAATCAGTGTCATGGTGCAACCATTGATACGCGCGTGTGTAGAGGTGGTTGCCTAGATCAGTAAATTGTGTAACTAGTGTAACTATATACATATTATTTCTTCGATTCGAAATTTGAAATTTGTACGTTCCACGAGATTCCTTTCATTCGAGGTGCCCATCTTGGGATATACAAAATCTTTTATAAGCTTATAATATAATTATTTAATTATAATTATAATAATTATGGGAGTTTACTGAAACGCTCTATTCGCCCACGAGTATAATACACCATTTTTTTCTACTCTACATCTGATCTATACGAATTTCTTGTACACCAACACTGTCAGTGTTGAAATTATCCCTATTCATCCCCGAACACCGACTGTATCATCCGGCCAAGAACCCCACCTGCACATTCCATCCGGATCGCCAAAACGTATTAGTTTTCAGCAAACTGTATTTAGTGCATCCAAACCCTCCCCTTTTATCGACCGTCGCAGACCAAACCCTCCTTCCTGTTCATAACACTTTACAGAAATACGTGTTTGGATCTGTATATTTTTTATCTTGACGATCCGTTGAATAATGCACGAGGAGCCTCACTTAACCGGATTAATTCGGTTTAACCGAGTGTCACAACATTTTTTGTTGTGAGAAATCAATTATGCACGGCGCCCTCATCGTCGCTTCGGCAGTTCGGAAGGAGTCATTATTTGGGCTTAAACGGGATTTTATATTTAGACGTTCGGGCTGTTTGTTGTTTGATAATGGGATGTTTAAACGTGTTTCGATTTTGTTACTTTTGCGCTGACATTTTGTTCATTGGTAACAAGAAGTTTGGTGATAAACATAATTAGGTCCGGGCAAATAATAAAAGCACATCCACCATGCGTATATAAACATGATAATTTCATGTAAAAACTAGCACTAATAATGTAAAATAAAAGATCTATAGTTATTATAAAGTTTCTTAGAGTGGCACATCCACCATTTTTACTCCGTGATTAGATCACAAACTCGTACAAATTTAAAGCTTCCTGTTTGCGATTATCCGATCGCTTTCCGGGGCTTCCAATGCACCGTGTATTTCATCGTTTTATCCGTTGTAAACTAAAGACAAATAAAAGTACTTTCAGTTGTGCCGTTTTTGCGCACCAAGAATGCAGCACCGAATCGATCGACATCCTCACTTCGGCAATTTTTGCACGTAAACTTCCCTAATAAAACAGACATTTTAAAGTTAATTAAAGCTATTTTTCATTCGCCCCAATCGATAAACTCTTTAATTGATTTATCCCCGCAGAAACGATTAAGTCTGCGATTTACATCTACGAAAGTGTCGCATAAACATGGCGGGACGATCCGTCCGGATTTTACGGTTGCGAGCTACGTCGAGTGCATGATTTTTTAAAGGCCGAACGAGGCAATAAAAGGACGTAAACGGAGTTGCGGCTGTTCCGACATTGTTGTTCCTTGCAGTTGAAACTTAACAAACAAGCAAAGTTAATCTGGAAATACGTGCTTCGGAGGGTGGCGCTGAGCAGACGGCAGTTTGCATTTATTAAAATTATATCAGCGCGGAATTCAGAGTCGGGAGAACTGGTGGCTTTAATTTTGTATAATTTTGTATTTGCGTTGTGGCTAAACGAATAATGTACAGAAAATTGTTGCGGCAAAGTTATAGTTAATCTAAATACCGCAATAAAAACTTGGAAAGAGAACCTAAAAATCGCAGTAGCTGAAAATCTGGAAATCATCAGAAGCAGAAAACCTAGAAGCCCGGAGAAAACCTGGGTAGCAAGAAACCTCACAACCTAGAAATATAAAAGGAGATCTAAAAATTAATAAATCCCAAACGCCCGAGAATATTATTTCACTGTTAGAAAAAAGAACTCCTTCAATTAGCAACTCTTGTTTGCACAATAAAACAACAATAATAACACTCTATTATCGAATCGACTACAAACAGTATTTTTTGTGGCAACATTCGTACGAACGTAAAACTTCTTGCTCGCAGCGATCCAGTCAAACAAACAATCCCGTCACACTCGGCGTTCTAATCGCTGTTAATCACATTTACGACTACGGCAAACATTGCTCGTCCAATACAAATTTATATAAATAATTCAACTGACCTATAATATCCTGGCGATGAATTATTTATCAAGCGGGGAAATATGCTGAATTAAAAATAATTTGCTGTCATTATCCGTGCGCTTCATAATTATAAATCATCGCTTTAGTCTAATCGCGATTTGAACGTAACGTTCGACGCGAATTTCGAGAGAAAAAGGTTGGTGAGTATTCGGAATAAATAATATATTTACATTCACACTCGAATTACCGGGTTGATTAAAATGGAATTTTGCAAAAATTATATTTAGTGAGCTGTGTTGTTTGAATATAACTGACATTTTCATGCACTCATTCTAATATTATGCTAAGTAATAACTTTTCGATGTCGAAAAAATCTTGTACTCATCCACAACTTTCGTCAAAAATCCACAGCACGAGTGATTAATGTCTCCTCTCTCCCCCATTCTGTAAAAATGCCATTAAATGCAACAATAAAACGCTCCACAAAGATGGAGGCAGGTTATAAATGTATGCTGTAACTGCATTCATTAGATCCCCGACTGGGGAAGGCAGTTTTGTCCCTCTTCTTCCAGCTTCCACTTTGTCGAATTTTCATCGCACTCCATATCTTCATCCACCATTCTGTATGCATATTTGTATAAATTTATTAGATTGCATTTGTGTTTTTCAAAACGGGTAGACGTAATGGAATCTTTTCCCGATTGTCTGCGACCCTCCCTAAACCGGGGATTAGGTGGTCATGATGACAAATATTTGTCCGAATTATTTCCACGACTGCGAAGTTAAGGGTGGGTTTGTTTGCGAGGGACGATCGATGACAATGAATTAAATGCTTAAACGATTGTTTACAGTATCGGTCTACAGGGTGTCCGGGGTTAGTGTGTCACAGTAATAATAGTAATAAGAGCAAAGATCGATAACATTGTTGTGAGAATCTGCAATCAAATTCCCTTAAAACATTTTGTGGGGGTCACGGCCGGTTCGGGCGGCTTCATAAAATATTCAACCTGACAGACATAACACGATATCGGATAACAACTACTGGCTCATGATAGACCAAATAATAATGCTTGTTTGCTTTCGTTTTGGTGTTGTTTCACGGACGGCGATAAAATGATAAAAATCGTCGGGTTTCGGCGCGACTTATGACGAGCTTCCCAAGTTTTAACTAAGTAATTTAATTAATTCCTTTGTCCGTTCTAAAACTTCGAGATTTCCTCGTCGACAACGGAACAAGCTGCAGTCTGCTTTTATGTAATGAGCTGAAAAAATATCCGAGTACTACTGCAAGTTTTAATGGTTTATTACAACTAGCTTGATGGAAATCTTCTTTGTGACTAACAATTCTCGAAGACTTTTAATATTCAAGTAGGCTATGCAGGCAGCGGCCATGTCCGTAATTATGGTCACAGCCAACTAAGAACTGAATAATCACATTTTAAAAATATTATTGATATTCCAGCTTTAGTAAATATCATTGCATTTCGTAAAAAAATGTCTGTATAAAAAAAAAAGTAATTGTGCGTGTCAGCTCCGACGCGCGACTGGAGTGCGATGATTGTCTTTGAATATACAATAGGCAAAGGGGGTAAATATAAATATCTCTTATAATACTGAAAGTATATTTATACTGATTAGATAAAATATTATAGATAAATCATTTTACATAAAACCATGTATACCTATTACTTATTTTACATAAATACATTGTTAAGAAGATTGATTTCCTTCACTACTGATATCACCTTGAACATTATAATTTTATCAATACTATCGTCATTATAACGTTTGGAAGATTTTCTCCAAAAAAAATGTGCTTTTCATCAACTTCCAGTGCTGACTTCCAATTGCTGGAAACCTTGGGAAAACTCCACTCAATCTGTCTCGACGTCTCCGACAATAAAAAACCTCCCCGCGTAAATATGCATGAGCTTTGCGAACAAACTCAAAATTAGTTAAAAGTTAAAAAGCTCAACGAAATATTTTCGTTTCGAGCTGGAACTTTTCAAATAATATCCTTTACTGGGAGGAAGACCGGCGAAACATTATCTTTCGAAGTAGTTTGCCGACTTTGCGAGAATATTTTATGCGGCCAGGAAAATTGCCGGCAACCCTAAATCGATTACCGGGGGCGGGAGGGTAATACGACTCGGTTTCTTTTGTGTATAGTGAAAATGTAAACAAGCATTTAGAGCGGCCGTTTAATTCATTGTTTATCGATTGGGTATTCGCTGAATGTAAGGAGGGAACAAAATCGGAGAGACTTCGTGATTTATAGGGGAATGTGTTACTCCGTTGGTACATAATACAAGAAAAAGGTTTTTGTGAAGTGCGGTGGAAAAAGTTTAATAGTGACCCGTGTCTAACATAAACATTACACACGAGTAACATACCTTTTCTTTCTGATAAGTCAGTCGGTCTAATTGATTTACAAGTTATTTCAAACCATGCATGGGCACGAGCAAAGTTCATTATGTTGCTAGGATACATAGTTGGAATTGATATATAGCAGCGAGCTCCAAACTTTACCCACTTCCACGTTGCGAACTCATGGAATAAAATTTATCCAATTAAATCTGATTTGCTCAAATAATAGTCAAAGTAAATTCCTGTTTAATTTCATCGGAGCGAAATTGTGGGGAGAGGAAAACGTGAAATGTGTTTTCGTTGCGTTGATAAAATGCTGCCGGTGATGTAAAAGCGTCTTTATAAATATTTATGCCGGGATGCTACAGGGTGGTTTATCGATGGGAATGTTTTGTTGGAGAAACACTAAAATGCATTCTTCAAATAACTGTCATTTTTAATGTCATGTGATCTTTTGACTGCCAGAATTAATTAATTACAATATTAAAAAATGGTGGATGCGCCACTACAAAAAACTCACTTCTAATATGAAAAATTGTGGATAGGCTACTAAAAAAGAACAAAAACTTAAAAAGCTAAAGCCAAAGTAGTATACTCAATATCTTTCTTTACGAAAATTAACCTTGGTCAACCTTGACTAATTAAATTTTCAATTCGTTTCTTTTGGTTTAATAATGTCACTTTTGATATTAAATGATCATTTGCCCTCTTAAAATTGTTGTGACGTTAATTTATTGCATTAAATGTCACCAAAGTGGGCTGTTTCAAAAGATATGAAGGGATGAAAAAATTGTGGCTTCGACTTCGATTTTTGAAGTGAAACTTCTTTTCGTACGATGTAAGCTTTTCGCACGGTGTAAATATAAGTGTGGGCAATTTTATATTGTACCTCTTCGCTCCGTTGAAAGTGGGGAATAATTTTCATTTGAGATCATACCCGCATCCTTATTCTTAATTATTTCTTGTTCTATAATTCGTTCTTTTGTAAATGTAAATATATCATAATAGTCTACAGGGTCCCCTAACATTCATGTCCACCCCCACAACTTTTTAAATAGTGAGGTAATTTATCTAAAAACTTCACTCGCTTAAAGTACACGTTTGAATAAAAATTTCGAAAATTTTAATTAAAAAGCCAGCAACTTCATCAATATTCAGACGTGTTCCGCTCCCGACACACACCGATCCGAACTGCACAAGCTACAATCTCCCGAGTTAACAGAGTAGGAATGGATTTATGTTTCTCCGCTTACACCTAGTGCCGAGCAAATGTGGTTTAAATATTTAGTGATTCAGCGAGCATCTTAACTTCACACAACTAAGTATTAGTTACGATTAAATTCGAAATAAACGAAACATCCCGACCGGAATGACACAGAAAGGAAGGAAAATAACGGTTATGTAAATGGCCGAAAAAGCTAGGCCTACTCAACTGTTGATTTGATCTTTTTATGGGCTCCTCGCCCGCCGAATTAACCATAAAGCGCCATCCCTCGGGCGAAGCTCAGCCAACAAGTGATTACTCGATAAATCATGTTAGAACGGAGAGAATGTAAATAGCAGGAGTTACATACTAGGTTCATAATTGATGTTTACACAACAAAAGCGCCACTTACGGCGGATGAGAGTACTAAAAATAGAGCTTCTGGCTGCTAGGGGAGCGCGGGACTATACATGTCACACCGAGTCGACCGTACACAAAGTATGGAAAACGACATGTCCGTGCGGCCCGCCGTCCCCTACGGACAGATCGAAATGTTTTGGATTATCGGCGGACAGTGTTAACCGGAATAATGCCCAAACTAGATTCATTTATTATACATACAAAAGCTTTGAATGATTATGGAGTTAGTGTAGCGCCGATGCTGGTCGCTCGTGTGGAGATTAATTAAATTCTAAATCTATTAACGGTGATGAAAGTCTTTTTATATTTGTTCGATCAGCCGAGGTTTCCACCGACTTCTTAATGGACGGCAAATAACGTTTGGTTTTTTGTTCTATTATGTCGCAAACCTAACGGTAATCAACAAAAGAAACAACCCCATTTTGCTCCAATTTCTATACACAAGTAAAAACTTCGAACATCTGCAAACAAATTCCGAATACATATTTAATCCGCCATCGAAGACGATACACGACCTATCCATTTATAATACCTTCTGTTGTTCTCTCTACGTGCGGTTTTTAATATTGATGACTTGTCAGAACGTACAACTTCCTGTTTAAATGTCATTACGTTCTTCAATTTCACTTCCTAATTCTAAAAACTACAACCAGTATTTCTGACCTTTACGCCGCGATAAATGCGGACGCGAACATCGTTTACTAATTGTCGAATTATTTACTGGAGTGGATCCCAGCAGGACGCAATTTCAATTCCCGCGGATGCCACAAAAACTCAAAAGCTTTAAGCAAAATCAAGCTTTCAAAAAAATTACAAAATTTATTTATACGTCATTCTTATGTGAACACATGATCCAGAATCAATGGAGGATGCAAAAAAAAATCTTTACTAAATAAAACAGTTTCTAAATTGAGACCCATGTGCTTTTATCCATAACTCACCTGATAAATCAGTCGGTGGCACTGTAAATGCAACTTTGAAAATTAATCTTCTAGTTTGGAACTGTTTACAGAACAGTCCGACGAAAAGAATACAGAAAAACGAAATAAGAGCAAGTGAACGAGTTCCTGATAAACACAATTCGGGTAGGGCCCCGAGGGAGCTCCATCAAAATGCATTATCCTTATCGCATGCACACTGTGTTCCCTTTTTGGATTTCGGAATAAACACAAAATATCGGGTCCAAATAAATGATTCATACATCATGTTACCTCTGGAAAACAAAATTTTCATGCAACCTTGACGAACAAAGCCTACTGTATGTATGAATCATTTACGAAGACCCTGTAAATTACATAATTAGAATCACAAGATAATGGATCAATTTAGTATCAGTTTGTCTCAACATGACTTCTATTTTTGTCCCAACATAACCAAAGTTCGTAAACACCGATAACGTTATCGGTGACAGTTAATAGGAGTCGGAAATGCGTGAAGTTGTTTCAGTTTTGGTCTCCCTGTCGATCTAATCTAGAACCCCCACTTCTTTCAATAAAATTACCTATAAAAATTAAACACATTGAAGGACAAATTAATCGAGAGATAACGATGTTTATTTGAAATCCCGCCGCGATGTTATGGATGTATTTATGAAATTTGAGTTGGAAGTTAACTAGAATGTACACAAAAGGCTTTGTCAGAACGATGAAATCCAGTCAATGGACCATTCAAAATTCAGTTCGTCGCGAGTATTGCCGGCTGTAACGCAAACTGTCAGCATTTCTGTTTGTGGCGTAATGTCATTACAGTATACTGGAAGGCACAGAAATTGGTCACTTTAACTTTAACTGCATTAATTTATTAACTAACAATCAATATCACTCTGACCATCTCTTTCCCACCCACTCAATATCGCTTACCTGTAAAAAAAACCGTTACCGTTGTAATTACAATAAGTGGATAATTAATAATGAATACACACCGTGTTGTAAAAACAAACTGGACCCATAAATTTAAGTGCTTCATTACATAAATGAAAATGTGCCTGTAAAATCGAGTCCGCATAATTTATTCATTCTACTTTTTATCGTTACGTCAATATTGGCGAAAGGGATTTTTTCCTGCCTCGTCGACGAAAAGAAAAATGTATTAATATTGTCCGCTCGGTCGTAATATCGCATGAAATATGGGACGAGACTGGCTCAATAAGATTATATAAACTAGAGTTGCGAGCACGAACTTTAAGCCCGGATAATCCGGTATCAAGGAGATCTGAATTTCTGTGCTAATTTCGAAAAAATAATTGCTTTGAAGGGGAAGGGTTGCATCGGCATAAAGAGCGGATGGGGTGCTTGTCCGGAGAGTAGCCGTGTAGCTTTGTTTGGTCACACGAAGTCAAATAATGCAAAAAAACTAACATGTATGTCGTAAATTACACTAATAATAATCAAATCGCAAAGGCTGTGGTTTTAAAACTTGCTCTATATATGGCCGCCAACTCCCTGGTACGTGTAAATTAATTGCAAATCGTGGATTTACACGGTTCTATAAACACAAATTGACACGTTCCTATAAATAGAACGTAAATTGCTATGCAGGATAAATAATTTAAAAGCAACTCCATACATTGAATGACTGTTTTGTAAAACCTTTTGTCAGTATAAAAGTTTCTCTAGAAATTACGAGTCCAACAACTGAATAATATGCGGTCGTTTAAATCTTTCTCTATATCACTACAATGGAGATCCAAGTGCTCTATAACCATACAGTGATTCATAGTAGCATCGTTCAAAGAGACCTTTGGAAACAAAAATAATTGCCTTTGTTTCCACCATGCTTTTTAAATTTGACACCTGATAGACGTCAAGACCGATAAAAGGCAATGGCTCCTTTATTTAGTTTTTAAAAATAGCAAACTTCGTAAAATGTGGTATTTATTAAAGCTATCGATCATTAAATGAAAATAAGAATTAACAGAAACTTGTGTTAGTCGCGTCAATCAAGTCTTTTTCTCGGAAGTCCTCAGAAACCGCTCCGATTTTGATTTAAAATTAAAATTTAAATATATCTAAGTCGAACTCCACAAACTTTAATAACTGTAAAATTACTAATGGAACATGTTTCGGCAGAACACTTCTCAGCCCTAATTTAACAAGAGATTAATGATACAATTGATGAATTACAAGAGGGGTTCTTACCTTAAAGAATATAAAAAATTATGACGTTGACGTAATTTTGAATTAAATTTGACGTTTTCAAAGGGTTACATGATTTTTAAAAGATTTCGTAAAAACAACATTTTATAAAAAGTAAAAATTGAAAATGGATCAAAGAGAATCTGGTAAGTTTGTTTGAGTGGTGAAAAATTAAAATAGTGAATTAATAATGGGATTATTGAAGTTATTCTGTTCATTTAAACAAGATCTGTTTTCCAGTTTCAAGGCTTTCCTTATTTCCAAAGTCTCAAGAAAATCTAATTTCCGGCCTTTATTGCATTTATGAATCAATTTGGAATTTGATGGTGAAAAACTATGTTTCGTTATTAATATATGATTGGCGAAAGAAGAAGGTGTTGATGGTGGAGGATCAAGATCTGTGTTGTTATAGATGTGTCTGAAATGTTCTTTAATACGGTCTGATATTTTGCGACCTGTCTGACCTATGTAGAATGACTCACAAGAAGAGCAGTTTAATTTGTATACACCTGATGATGATTTGTAATCTAATGGATCTTTATTTTTAATAAAAAATCTGGATAAGTTATCTGTTTTAAATGAAACTTTAAAACCGTTTTTCTTAAATATTTTAGAACATTTCTCTGAGACTACGCCAAAGTATGTTAATGAATTTGAAAAGGAAATTGTTTCTGAAGGATTTTTAACCAAGTGGTGTGTGTATTTGAATTTGTTATAGTATCTATAGTATAATTTATTTATAGTTTTTAAAGAACATCCATTATTTGAAGCAATTTGTTTAATGATATTAAGTTCTGTTTGAAAAGATGAATCTGATAGTGGTATAGAAAATAATCGGTGGAAAAAGGAATGAAAAGCTGCAAATTTATGGGAAACAGTCGAAAGGTATTACGCATCCCGGTGCGTTACTAGGTTTTTTATAAATGTCAAATTTAAAAGTATTATTATTTCTAGTGATTAACAAGTCTAAAAAGGGGATTTGGGAATTGATTTCAATTTCCACGGTGAATTTAATGGATTTTTTTAAAGAATTTAAGTTGCTGAGTGCGTTATCAAGTTCAGAATCAGATCCTTTGTCATCTACATATCTGTACCAAAAGAGAAAATGATCTTTAAAAGGTGAAGAAGTTAAAAACTGATCTTCTAAGTTATTCATGAATATTTCTGCTAAAAGAGGTGACAAATTAGAGCCCATTGCTAAGCCTGAGTCTTGTGAATAAAAATTATTATTAAATTGAAAGAAATTTTGATCTAGGAGAGTCTCACAAAGTGAATGTAAATTTAGTGCATGTATGGTTGGCATATTAGAATTAAATAGTAGGTTTTTTAAAATTAATAAGCAAGATTTGGGTGGGATGCTGGGGAATAAATTAACTACGTCAAATGAAACAAGTCTAGTGTCTGATGGAATTTGGAAATTTCTAATTTTAGAGCAAAGATCTATTGAGTTTTTTATTGCAAATTTGTTATTAAAATCTAAATGTTGGCTAAGAGTTGTATTAAGCCATTTTGAAAGTATTGATACAGGTGAATTGACAAAGGAAACTACTGGTCTAATGGGAAAAGGTTGAGTTTTATGCTGTATTTTAGGTAGACCGTATAGTCTAGGTATGCAAGGATTCATGGGTATTAGTGTGAAAGCTTGTGGGTCAAAATATTTAACAGTTTCTGAAAGGTCTTTGAGCGTAGATTTAAGGTTGGAAACAAATTTTGAAGTAGGATCTTTTTTGAGTTTTGTAAAGTCACCAGATTTTAAAAAATTCTCTACTTTGTTTAAGTAATAAGGATAAGTAATAAGGAAAGCCTTGAAACTGGAAAACAGATCTTGTTTAAATGAACAGAATAACTTCAATAATCCCATTATTAATTCACTATTTTAATTTTTCACCACTCAAACAAACTTACCAGATTCTCTTTGATCCATTTTTAATTTTTGTTTTTACGAAATCTTTTAAAAATCATGTAACCCTTTGAAAACGTCAAATTTAATTCAAAATTACGTCAACGTCATAATTTTTTATATTCTTTAAGGTAAGAACCCCTCTTGTAATTCATCAATTGTATCATTAATCTCTTGTTAAATTAGGGCTGATGATGGCAGAAGTGTTCTGCCGAAACATGTTCCATTAGTAATTTTACAGTTATTAAAGTTTGTGGAGTTCGACTTAGATATATGTATTTAAATTTTAATTTAAATTTAGTCCACCTGGATTTAAGAACATTCTTCTGGTTTCCGATTTTGATGTTTCTTTTTTTATTTTATTTTTTTATTTATAATCAGAAACCTTTTGAAGCGGGGGTATAACTATTAAGTTCCATTATCAAAAAATCGGTATCTGATCAGGGAATCCCATGGAAATCGAGAGAAATTCTCAAATTTTATTGATGAACAATTTTTAATTATTTTTTTATAAATGTTTAAAATAAATAATCCACAATTCATAATAATTTTATAATTTACTTTCGTATATTATTTGTAGAATAAGTATTGTATGAAAAACTTATTTTTTATATAAATATCATAAATATTGTTTAAACAATATAAATAATTATTTCCCTACTTCAAAAGGTTTCTGATTTTATATAATATATAGAAACAAACATTCAAAAAATATATATATTAAAATCGGAGCTGTTCTTGAGGACTTCCGAAGACTGCCTGTTTTATGTATTTATTGACGCGACTATGTGATGCCTCAAAAATTACTGCGACACAGTAATAATGCCTACGCCCCTGTCCATCAAGTCTGAAATAAGCATGTCAATGATCCATACGTCCAAAATTTGCAACGAAGACTTGATAAAACATGCTCTTTATCACCAACTCATATAGCAACAACTCAATGTTTTGTAACCTAAATAAGCTGGGACGTAATACACCGCGCTGTGAAACACCCGATTTCAGAATTTTAAAATTCATTCGCTTTGATTAAAGTTCTGTAACGGAGAGTTCTAAAGAATTGTCAAATATTTCTTGACAATGAAGTCCACACATCTCAAAAATTGTCAAATTGTTTTCTGGGTAATTATGACACTTTTTGCAGCAATTGTGACAAGGACAATGTCTCAGACTTTTGTTGAAATTTACGAATTTATAGTCCAAATACATATGTCTAGACTAGACGATGAAAGTCCACACATCTCAAAAATCGTGGCTAATATGACACTTTTTGGAACTGCTATGACACGGAGACACAATATATCTCAGAGTTCTTTTATAGACATTTTTATACAAAATGTATACAATATACAATACTTTTTGAATCAGTTATGATGATTCACGAATTTAAATAGATTTTGGGTCAATGAAAGCAAAGGAACTTCTACCACATTGTCTATTGACATTTGACACTGAAGGAAATGTGACATCATCAAGAATATCTTCTTACTACATAGGATCCTATTGTGAATAAACGGAGACGTAATGCACTGCTCTGTGGTACTCCAGCACCTAAATGTGGTAATTTTAGTACGGATTCCTGATACTTTTTACACAAAACGGCACCACTTCACACGTTTCATTTTGTATCACAATCGATAACACAAACGCTGCCCGGTCTCGTTATCGTCGCTTTCCTAATTGCATCATATAAATCGTAATGAAGATAATTGCAGAGCACTTTCTAGAAATCGAGTGAATTAAATTTATAAATTTTATTATATCCAACGAAGTGGGACACGATAGGTGTTTTAATCTCGTCGAAGAAGAGGACAACGAAGCCTTCGCTCCTCGTTTGTTTACCATTTATAACCAGCCCATTGTCGATCGGGCGCAATTATTATCTTCCCCCAAGAACAATTTTTATCGTCGTCGAGATTAAATGAAATATCGCACGGTTCACCTTCAAACCTCTCTATCGTTTCGAAATGAATTACATATTTCGTTTGCAGAGCTAAAAGTATGAGTTGTTATTATATTTGTTGTTGCTTCGTTTCGACACGTTACGTTCGGCCTTGGATTACTATGTTTGCGAGTTAATGCAGCAAATTGGATCTGTTTGTTAATGTAATTAAAATTGTAAATTATGTATTTTCATATTGTGTCGGGAAATAAAATCGTAAACTCGACGGATCAATACGTAATGAATGTATTTATTATCGTCGCAATTCAGACCGCTATTGGTGATTAACATATATTTTAATTAGGCTCGCTTTGTTTGGATATTAAAGGGCTGTCGGTGCGAACATGTTGCGGTTGGATAGATCAATAGACAATTAAATGTCCCTTCTGTCTGGAGGAGGGTTGAAAGTGATCGGGATGGTTGGTAATTCGGGTCGGCTTAAAAAGAGATAAGAATACTTGTCACCCGAAACTAGGCAACCAGTCCTACGCCCACCCTGCTCGATCGGTTGCCTACGCACATCCAGAACCTTTCTAACAGCACGAGAGCCCCCGAGGCGCTGTGAAAGTATTCAAATAAAATAATTACGCGATAAACGCCGGGATCAATCCATTATATCAGGCGAACAAGTTCCATGGCATTTAAATTGGATTAAGTTATTTATAGCGGATCAATAAATTTAACAATACGAGGCTCCATTGTCGTTATCCGTAAAAATGCGTGTTATGATTACAAAGACGAGCATCTTCTAGTTGGAGGATCCGCGACAAGGTCAATGAATCAATTTTGTGACTTTGAAGTCCGCGGAACGTGTGCTGAGGAAGGACGTCCACGTCCACGATTATCCAATCTGGAAACGATTAGAAACTATTTGAAAAAGGAAACGATTTCGAAACACTCTGTATACTTTCATGCTTTTACCTGGTTAATGAACCGTCCAAACAGCTCGCTCCACGAGGAAATTTATCCGCTCATAGTCTAGTTACATCTTCAAAAACGTGGTTATTAAAAGGTGAGATTTCCAGATTTTCAGGTACTGAATTATATAACGATGAAGTTGCCAATTGTACGCAATACCGAAATGTGGCGCTATTGTGTTATCGTCACATCTTATCTTATTAAATACCAACGAGGAAACAACTCGATGGAAACGTCTCCAGAAAAGAAATTGTTTCCCAAACCCGAGGACAGAAAGAGCAACAGAAGGAGAAAGTTAGTCCTTAGGGCCATAGGAGCAGTATTTTTTTATTTTTTAAAATAGAATCACTGTGTATACCGCGCTCATGCTTTTACATGGTGAAAATATATCCCCGACGAAAAATGATCCGCTTATTTCGGGCTGTTTATCTCAGAACACAGTCGAGCTGTTAATATCTATCTAATGCAGGTTTATATTTACACAATCGTGTTGATAGTGTTTTATCGCCGCCGATACGCTGTAGTGCAGTTGATGGCCGTTAAAAAATAATTACGCGTTTTACACAACGTAGGAGTTGTTTATAAAACTCCCAATGTCTGACTGTCAGTTAATTCCGATTAACTTTCACCTTGAACTTGTGATAAACCGGTGAAAAATCGCTGAGCATTTTATCATCCAGGTGTGAAAGTTTGTTAGTAAATATAAAATGTTTTCCAAGCTTTAATGTAAATTTACTAAACCCGTTTTGCTTTTCGCCTCTTCGTACTAAAAATTTAAACCTGCCGGTGGATTTATGGCGTTACTGGCGAAAACAAAGTAGCAAGTTTTTATTGTTAATAAAGCTTTATTAAAGAGTATAATAAGTAAGTAATGGCCTAATTGCTGCTAATTTATTTAATTACTTTGCCAAAGTTGGCTATCATAGACAAATTATACAAACAAGACGATAAAAGAAAATCCTTCAAATTTCAATCAAATATTGTGTAAATATCTCTAAAATCAATATTATGCAACGATTCGGAATTTACATCTTTAAAGTCAATATAAAGAGAATAAAAAATCCATTCCAATCTGTGGATTTTTATTTTCCATCTAGTAACAGTGGGTTTTTTGACAGTATAACAAATCAAAGGAATTATTTTTTTTGTTTCCTACTGTCTTGTTCCTTGTTTCTCTCTTTCTCTAGTTCCCTAGTTACCTAATAGTGTAGTTCCCCTGTTATTTTTTCTTTATTTCTTTTATATGGGTCACTTATCGAGGTTCAACTGTATCATGGCTCTCTAAACTTTAAGTAAATATCGACTGACGATATCTGATTTTCCCTACATTTAGTAACGAAATACATTCATACAAATTGCAATATCTGGTATATTGTGAGACTTCTCGATGTTCGATTGTACCATGCATTTTTATAGTTTTAACTTTAAAGAGATGCGAAGAAGATTGCACATGGAATATGAAATTAAGATTAGAAACAAGAACGAATAAAACGACGAGGGATTTGGATTAATAGAATAGATAAGAGAAAAGGATCCCGACAGAGTGCATAAACATCATGCAATATTGTTCGAGAATGATAAAACTAAAAAAGGAGTTGAAAGCATTTCGAGGAGAAGAATAAATTATGAAGCTAGCAAACTATTTCGTAACTCGCAAACAACCCAGAGTCTACAAATCCTCAATAAATTTCCCGCAGCACATTACGAGTCCATGAACCACACTCGACTGAATATAAGAATGTCATTTCCTGGATGCACAAACAGCAATGTAATTTTAGAATTACTAACACTCGGGAGTAAAAAGACTACAAACGGGGCACTCGTTTCCAGATTCGCCCGTAAATTAATAAATAACTCGGTTATCTTGACTAAACATAATTTACTTAACCGTTACGTTAATTCCGCTGAAATGTTTACACTTAAAATAAAATTTAATTACGCCGTTCTACTTCCGAAGCGATGCACTCTTGCAAGAAACGTTTTATGATTAATGAAATTCGAAAATAGACACGAATCTTTTTGGATATTAATGGACTCGCCGAGGACTTATGTTCTGTGTTAGGTAGGAGTCGATACAAAGACGAGAAATAGAATAAAGCGACCCTTTATAAGGTATCGGGTTCCTCTGCAGTTTCATCCAGTTGACCAGAAAGTTACTGGCGGCGGATCGCTTCATTCCACCTGCTGGCGTCGGTCTGGGCCGTCGTCTCTGCGAAATTACTTCCGAATTAATGCAGGACTTTTGCAATGATAATTTAGATAAGAACGAAGTATGTTTTGTTTGCCGGAGGATCGTTTGTACAAATACAAATGAGATAGTTGATTACTTATCAAAAAACTAAAGCTCCAATTCGTTCAATAAATGTTGTGAAGAGTTGCGTAAATTTCCCTGGGACGAATTCAGAAACAAGTTTGTCGTTTCAATTACCGGCTTCCATGATTGATTTTTCCCTTTCTAGTCGGTCTAGGTCATCACCTTCTTCGCATCGCAAAGTAGATAGAAATTACCACAAATTAATGGAGACAGTGATGAAATTCTTGCTATAGATATAGAGAACCAAGACTCAAAATTCATACATGTATATAGGACAGTATAGGGTAGTCTTTCGGCTTCATGCTTCACAAAAACTTCAAAGTAACTGGCAACGACGATATTGATTACGACTTTCTTACATTCCCCCCTTTCACTCGGTCCAGATCATCTTCCCCCATTACACAGCACATTTTCCGTCGACTGAAAAAAATTTAATCGTCATCGAGTTGACAAAAACCCAAGAATCTCGAAATTTAAATAAGAGCAATTTTGTAAGAATGGCACGCCGACCGCATTGTCGATGTGAAATTTTCCATTATACACATATTCCACCCTTCCAGCTAGGGAGGAATCCACCCCTATCGACGTTCGAACGACCCGACCCTCCCCGCGAGTGTTCAGTTATATGTATGTATACTGTTGCACTATAAATTTGATTTTAAATCGCGTCATAAATATTCATATATCGACAAACAATGACGTCGAGAGAAAGTCAATGATGTCTCGACTGACGCTAATAAGAGTCCGAGAAGGGCCGAATTTAAGCCGTTACGGTCCATTAGGGTTTGTACCGCAATTATCTCGAGATCGGGATGCCATCTAAATTAATTAGTTGCAGTTACATTGTCGAATTTGAAGGGAAGGTGTCGAAATATGTGCAGGGGCAGACTCGAAAAGTAATTACTGCAAGTGGTCACTAAATAAACAAAGAAGTTTCATTTTCGCAGGTCCGTACCGTACCGCAGGTATGCCATTAATTTTAACACGATTGTTGTTTACGCAAACCAGTTTGAGGAGGAACGTTTATGCAAATTCGGTACTTTCATCATTATAAATAAATAAGGGGAATTTTTACTCAACTACGATTTTTATTCTGTTGACTGTTGATAATAAATTAAACATGTGTGCAAAATGTTTTTCTAACGATAATTGTAGGTGCGTGCTAGAAGACAGGTAAAATATCCTACAAGCTTTCAGTCAGCAAAATGATACAATCTATACTCGCATTTCTTTTATCTAGCAGGTTGTGACGTCGCGAATCGATGATTGGACAATCCCGCACACGTAGAATTTTGTATTGCAAAAAGCTTCTAATTAGGAAATATTAGAACTTTGGAATGACATGGTCGGATTTTTGAATAATTTTGATCCATAACTCCAAGATTTGATATAAACAAAGAGATATAAAGAGATATATATAAATTCATTGTTTTGCTTCCTTAGTTTATCTTACATCCTAACCTAGAAATGTGTATGTATTACCGCTTGCAGCCTACGTTGACGTCGCTTACCTAAAACAAAAGAAACACTATTAGTAACATATGCAACACATACCTTATATATATATTGGGTCTTCATAAATGATTTATACATTATGTCGCCTGTGGAAAGCAACGTGTAGTTAGATGGAGAATAATGACGGACAAAGCCTACTGGATGAATCATTTATGACGGTACAATTATGCCATCAAAAAATTACTTTGTCCGGGTTCGGATCGTGCTCGTCAAGATAAAAAGCTGCCAACGTTTGTACCATTTTTATCGACCATCTCAGCCCCCATATCTACGACATCGATAAGGGTTGGCCCCCTCCGATCGGCCCCAGCAGGTGGCCCAAGTCGCAACACTGTGACTAACTCTCCTGTTTTAATTTAACACACGTGTTTATAATGCACCGATCATTTCGCCGACCGCATAAATCTCGAAAAAAGTCGGTTTATTTTTAATTTAGAGTTTTGTCGAACTGCCAGGTGCCCATTGACATGCGATGATAAATTTTTATTGTCGACTCGATGGCAATATAAAATTATCATACAAGCTGTTTTGACTCGTGAATCGTCGGAAAATAGTCCGGTAACGAACTTCCCGAGGAATTGTTTTTGTTGAGTTGCGAAGACGAATTTTCAATTTCAAATTTATTCCATATTCTGCTCGATATTTAAAGCGTAAATGGCATGCGGTGATAAATTTTATTCCGTATTTACGTTCGGTCGCGAAATAAAACAACTCTTTTAGCGATTTATGTGGTGATCCTGATTAGATTACCGATTTAATGGGGGACAGGGGCGGAAACGGGGCAGCGTCTCGAATTTCGTTCATTAGACCTGAAGAGGAGGTAATGTGGAAGAATGTTGCGGGTTGTCCTTTTTCTTTTGTTACTTTCGATAATGTACTTCGTGGGTTTGTTCTATTGTCCCACGGGATGACTCTACGTTTCGTAGGATAATATACAGTTTCGTGAAAGGCTCGAAATTTTAACGTTGTGTACAGTCATTGATTACTTATATTCATAGTAAACGTGGTTATTTGTTAGTTAGTTTTAGTTCTCTTCTTCTATTGCATTCTAGTGAGCCATGAAATCATTTCACGCTTCGTGGATTCGAGAGAATTTCGCCGGAGACTTCTAAATTTAATTAAATGATAAAAACTAATTTGTACCAAATACATTTCAACTTCAGGGGATTAAAAAATCGTAGAAATACATTACATTAAAATACTCATACAAATACAGGAAGGCTATGACCTACATAATGTATATACCAAAGCCTACTGTAACCAAATTTTTCAAAAATTTTCTGTTTGTAATTGAACATAAGGAATTGATTAATTGTTAAAAGAAACCATCTCGAAATTGATAACATGAGAAACTAAAACTGAGAAAATGAAAAACTCAGATCCTGAGAAAGTAATAACCTTAGAAATCCAAACTCTGGGAATCTGAGAAACCAAAAAACTAGGAAATTGAAAAACAAATTTAATTCTTTCTGGTTTTGCCGGGAACACTTTTCGAGACGATGTCCCGACTTTACACACGCGTTCAGTATCCCAATTTATCTCCCACCGTGCGAAATCGAACCATATTTCCCAAGAACGCTAAAAAGCAATCTATGCAGAACCATTGATGAAATAATGCTGAAAGTTGGGGTTTTTCATCTCGAGTCGCATCATTAATAGTGACACAGATCACGTCTGACTAGAGCAAATTCATGCCTCGTGATGGGAACGTTCATCTCGGCTTCCGCAATAAGCAGTAATAACATGGAATTATGGATCCTGACGACCCAACAACTTGTTTAAATTAAACCATGGGTCGCATTATAAACCTAGAGGACGCTAATACTCTCTTTATTGATTAACCGATTACACTGTGTTTATTTTTTAGCCACTTTCTCGTGTAATTAGTGTTTTTATTTCATCGGGTCGGTCGGTGTGGCGTTGCAACAGTCAAATCGACACGCTATTATTTATTTTACAAATTGAATCTAGAGGGATATGAAGACCTCTGACTGACTCACCATCTCTACTCGTTGCAAAATAACTTCCAAGTACCACGGCAAAACCAAATAAATAACAATTTAAATGTGAAATTACGTCCGTTTCCTCGGGTGTAATTATTATCTACGCGCCCATAAATCTCTTCTTTTTCAAATTGTTTTTAATTTAAAAGCACAAAACGCAACGACTATGTAAAAACCAGTCCGCTCGGCTCACTGTAGCAACATAATAACAATATTAAACCCACGCGTTATGTAAGCAAATTGTGATGTAAATATAATAACCGACCAATTAATGTAGGAAAATAATAGAAATAACAAAAAAATTATCACGTTCGGGTGAACACGACCTTCGACATTCGCCCAAATTCACCCTGTATCTATTTTGGGCAGCACGCATGAATTACTCAGCACCGTTGTGTAATTAAAGTTAACAATTTTCGTATTGTCAGGAGGAGGGAAAAACGCCAAGGTTGCTTGTCCACACGAGTAAGTTGACACAGCGTGAAACATTCTTGGGTGCGTTTTTATAGACGGGTTAATTTCATTGTGACAGTGGCGTAGGTAGTCCAAATAAAATTCTTTCGCCCCTGCTCTTAATAATTAGAAAAACCTCCCGGGGCACTCTGTAACATTCGAATTATGAATCGTCTCGTGCATTCCGCAGCCAAAGCTAAAATCAATACGATATTGTTCGTCGCAACAACTTTAATTTTTCAAACTGCAACGGCCCGAAAAAAATTGTTATTAGCTCCGTGAAAGCGTTCATCATCCGAAGAAAATTGCCGGAGAATTATATTATGATAACGTAATAAATAATGCTAAGTCTGCTTTCGTGTCTTCTATTTTTATGTTGTTTTCGTTCCGAGAACCTGATACGATTAAACTTTTATGAAATGCTCCGCTTTTACTGCTTTTGTTGGGGAAATGTAAATTGGAGGATGGAAATGCAGAGATAACTTGTAGTGACAATTGTGACGTTTTTGGAATTTAATGTACTCGTAAATAAGACTTCCATTTATGATCCTGGTTGATACAGACTGCATTTACTGCTTTTTTTATTCCTCATAATTTTCATTATTTTAACGGGACTAAAAATTTCTACGATCTTGCAAAAACAGGTCATATCATTTTGGGTATTAAAAAGTGTTACATTATTGCAGTAGAGCAAAAAGTACTCATTTAAACTCTTTTGTAGGTCCATTCTTCAAAAAACTAAGATCTGGGACGATCGTAGAAAAAATGTTGTATGGAGGATCAGCTGAAATCAAAATCAAACACAACAACACTGATATTGAAGTAAGTTGAATGTGACATCCCTGAATTCGGATAATCGCTTTAGGTAAACTAAATTTGCTACTCTGACACAGCTACTTGATTGTTTAATCAGAAGTGATTCGTTTGAACGTTCATTTTGTCTCAACCTGCGACATCTTTTATACTTCCAACCCTCTAAAAAGCAGCAAGGTTTATGCCCCAACTTCGAGATAACGTTTCTATCGATTTAAATAACGAAACTAATTGAAACCCGACGGAATTTTCCCAGATGCTGTTGTTCCGAAAACAAATATCAGTTTTTACCCCATTATCTTCGATACGCCGTTATCAACATAGTTACGAAAATAGCATTGCGTGATCCCATTACTTGTAAAACAAAATAATACGAGAATTAAATGCCCGGATTAACTTCTAACTAGACTCGATTGAATTGTAAATTATTTAACTCGTACACCTTTACTATGTAACATGTTGTATTATCGGCGGACTAATCGTAAAGTTACGTAACGCCGCTGGTTAAATATTCACGGGGCATTTCCGTCGAAAATTTCGAACAGTAATAAACATAATAAATTAAACGACACCAGCACTCAGGATTCAGTTTCACGTTGGGCAATCAAAGAAAATTCCACGTTCGAGTATCTCTTCGGTCGTCGACGACAATGAAATTCCGCTTCTCGCAACTGGTAATGTGTGTAATTCTTGTACAGTGATATTCAAAATACGACGACGTAATTTGCTGTGCAAACTAATAGCTGTTATAAAGATATTTTCATTGTAATCGTGCGCCGACATCGTACTTATTTTTATTCAGATAAGGTAACATGTGAACGTTTCCGGTATAGTTTTCTGGGAGCAGTGGCGCTGCTGTTTGTGCAACAAAATTATGGATGTAAGAAATTAAGAATTAATTCCCGGCTTACATCTAGTTAAAGTACTTTGATGATTATTTGGAACAATTGAGTGAATTTGGGAAGAACAAATTAAAAAAATAATTAACGAGAGGATGGAATAAATTTAAATTAATTAAACACCGAAAAACATTAGAATACCTAGAGATGTTTCTACAATGACCCACATACCAAACTTTTTCTACAACCGTCAATTTAGAAATTACAATATTAATTTGTCATTTCATTCATTTTAGGCCTGAGGAGTCGACTGTATACCGAAGGTCACTTTATTAAAGCATTGCCAACAATTTGCATAAATAATTAGGCTCATTACTGCTACCACAATCTTGCAGAATAAAATGTTACTTTATCCACTCGGAACAATAAAAGTTTTATGCGAAAAGTTAAATCCGAAAATATGTTCCGCAAACAACTCCGAAGTGTATAAATTCAATAACCGGGAAAAGATTTCCCCTCCGGAAAAGCAATTAAACATTCACCGTGTTGTACGGAATCAATCGCATTATTTATTATTAAAATTTAATAATCGAAAAGGTACTCGTTAAACGTTGACTGTTGGTGCTGCCGCCCACGAAAGTATTTAGACAGCATTAGATCAGTGTTTAACAGGCGATACGTGTGCGAAGGTGCATCTTTTAATAACGTACGCTGCTTTCCTTGAATAATTGAATAGATGCGACCTTGAACGAGCTGAAAATTTTCATCTGATTTGCTGAGGAGGTATTTGTTTAACAATGGCGTTGCGCAAGTGCTCACCTCCTTTTGGGTTCAAAGATCTGTTATCTGGACCTAAGCAGGCGATAAAACTTAATTTTGTTTAAATCCAGACTTTTTAATTAAAGTTGTTTAAACAAACGGAACATCTGCGTCCTTTTATAGAGACGATAAATCAAGAGGGAGTTTCGACAGTTTACTTCAGCAGCAGCGAAAATAAAAGCGCTCAGATGTTGTCGGATTTAATATTGTTATTGTCAGAACATGCTCGAGTTATGTACTAATTAAAAAGCGAGCTTCACCGGCGACCGAATCGATAAGATAGTAAACTGTAACTACCTCTAACTAAGTTGGACAAACGGCTGTTTATGAAGCGTGCATAAAAACTCTGATACCGCTGCAAGCAAAATAAGATTTTAAGAAAACTAAACGAAAAGTAGAGTGAAAATTTCCTGGTCGCTACAGTGCCACCCCGATAATGGGGGCTCATTCCGTTTTATGATAATACAGTCGTAAATAACGAAAGGAAAATGTTTGTCATGTAGGGGAGATTTACGACGAACACGCTCACTGGATGAGACACACAATTATAGGAATCGCAGCGGCTATTACCAACATAAAAGAACTATAAAGCTTAAATTTTAAGAGGACATTGTTTGTCTATTCGTTTCTTATTAAGAGCCCCTATTAAATTGGTCTTTTTAAAAAAACAACAATTAGTCCAACAGGGAGAGGTAATTATGCTAATGATAATTATCAGGAGTGAATTAAACAACAATTTAATTTAATAGCTGACAGGCAGCTGCGATAAAACAGTCGCAAAAATAAGCGGCATTAAATATTCTGTCAAGCAGTAACTTCTAGAATTCGCCATAAAATCTGTATAATATACTGATTGAACAATAGAATAGTCCATAAATTTGTTCAGTTTGTTCTTGATTGTTTCCTAGTACATATTTCGTACTGCCATTTACATTGTGTCTTATAATGATTTTTAACAATTTTAAAATTGTCTACACCGATACACAGGGTCTTTATAAATTGTTCTGTAAGCTTCATCCAATTGCAACATGATGTTATTATCATTTGGTAATTTCACTACTTTCATTTGTTCGTTTTATCGTTCAGTCTTAATAATAATATTCTATTTTCCGATGAAGCTGGCATCGCAGCAAAATAAATGTGTGGGCACGAATGCTAAGCACTCATCTGATATCACCTGTGTGTTCCTGTTCTTGTAGCTATATTTCCAAACCACGAAGGTGGTGATGTGTCTAACGAACGAATTTGATTCCAACAAGATGGAGCACCCCTTGGCTTGGAAGTCAGTCTCGACGGTAAGATGCCTTTCTTTTATGTCCTTGTATGGTTTCATAACTCCTTTTTTCGTCCTATTCTTATTACAGTATTCCACTATTTCGTCCTTCCTTCGTTCCATGCCAGCGTCCTTTTGTTATTTCCTCATTTCATCATTTATCCATTCACTTTTTATTCGTCCCATCTTGTCCTTTCGCTCTATCGTCATTCCGTTCCTTTTGTCACGTCATAATTTCGTCCTTTCGTCATTCCACTATTTTATTTATCGTCGTTCGATTCTATCATTCTATCATCTCTTTTCGTTCTCTTATCCATTCGCGAATTCTTAATTTCATGTTTTAATCGTTTACTCCTTTTTGGTCCTTATAAATTTCATATTTTTTTAATTTCGTCCCCAAATTATCCTTTATGCCCTTTCGAGCTTTCATCACATGTTATTTTCATTATTTCGTACCTACATAGTTTCAGTATTGTATTACATATTTTGTCCTATCGCCCTTTGTCACTTTGCCATTTTACCATGACCAACTCTCAGTACATTTTACCATTTCGTCTTTTCATTATTTCTGATTTGATCTGGTATGATCTGGCATTATGTCGATGAAATAACCTGACAAAATAATTGATCTTAGTGACTTTGTCACTGCCATCTGCGATTGGTTGAAATTGATTATTGACCTCACCTTCCTGTTCTTAACTAGCACAACATGATCGGGTATGACCTGATATGATTTGCCATATGATAATCTAACTGACTTGATCCGGTTTGAAATTTTATTACACCAGAGACTGTTTCTGTTTATATAACCGTTTAAAAATGGGGCTTTTTCCAATTTTAGAAACATTGTGGCAATTTATTTTGAGTAAACAATGCGGAAAAGCAAGACACACGGACGTCAAAGATGTGAATCCAATTCACAGTCTCAGTGTTCTCATGTCAAAAGTGATTTCACACACATTGAACACTGGGGGATCACGTAATTTAAAAATTAGACTGCAGCCAATTCCTAAAATCACTGAAAAAAAAAAACAGTGCGGGAAAGTCACATTCCCACAAAGTTTAATTAAACGATTTAAAGTCCGGCCCATGAAAAATTCAAAACCGGATGTTGGAAAAAAGTAAAAGACTCACGGAATTTAACAAGGAGTCCATCGAGAGACAAAAAGCCGAAGGAATAAATTTGATCGATCTTTGCCCACGCATCAGCAAAACATCTTTAAAACAATCGCTCGATTGTTTGTTCTTTAGTAATCAGTGCTCGCAAAAGCTGATGAGTCAGAATTGCTAATAATTTAATAATAACCCAACTCGCCAGCCATTATGCGTAGAAAATGGAATATTCTATGTAGCGATTTAGCCCCGCCCACTCGATCGACAATTAACTTCATTGTTTAAACATTTCGCATGATTCACACGACAGTTATCAAGGGCCCCGATTTAAAATAAGACACGAACGGAGATATTAAAAGACCCTAATAGAAAGTTGCATGAGGAGAAGTAATGAATTTTATCGATCCCTCACGGAGAATAACTTCCACAAACTCGAACTTCCAATCCGTTTTGAGTATGACATGAATCAAACAGGACGAAGTTGAAAGAACCCATTCGGGGGAGTTCTTAAAACTTGCCCTTTTACATTATTATTTAACGAGTTTATGGCGTTTGCTAACAATTTCACCTCTTGATGGTACAGTGTGGTGAATCGACTTTATCTCAAAAGAAAGCCGGGATTTATGAACATCGTCTGAATGTCATAAAAATTTAATTAACGACGCGTCAACGTTAACATGCTTTTCGTTATAGCGAGAAAATAATAAAAAATGCCCTTTCTCTCCCGCTTGGGCTTTAAGTTCTTTCGTCCTGCGATTCTAATTAGCTTTATCTGTGTTAATCTGACGGCAACAGAATGAAATAAACGTCTGAACTTTTCACTCCTAAGGGTTAATTTTAAACCATGTAAACGACAGGTTTTAAAATCACCTTTGTGAACACAAAACTGGGACATTGTGTAAAACAGACTATCAATTTTTTGGGCGTAATTGTAACATCAGTGGAAAATAAGACACATTACCGGTAATTCGCTGCATCCGCATGTGAAATTCATTCCAACCATGTCTGCTACATATTCGGATACGATATTTATTCCACCAATTATGTGGCGCGTTTTGCCGATGTGCAAATTCGACGTCATTGAAAACAATCGGCTAATATCGTTAGAGACAGTTTGATCTTCCTTCCATTAATTTGCTAATTTTTCCAGACGTCTACTAATTATTGGTATCGCTTATGTACGAGACGGTAATCCCCTCGCGCAGTTATGTTGCAATTAATTGTCAATTACTGATAATCTACTACCGTGAAATCTATGGGAATTTATATGTAATAATTAATGTAAAACTAGTTCTCCATTTAGAGCAGAAATTAGTAAATTGGGGCAGATGCCGCTCGAAGGACCAAACTCTGGCGAAATTGAACAATGAAATCCAGTTCTTGTTCATACCATGAGAACCTTTAAATTATGAATTAGAGTATGCTGACAAATTTAAATTAGGTTGGCACTACTAACTTTTGACAATTTGATTTACAATTTGAATGTCAATGACTTCAAAAAACGTGAACAGACTGGTGAATGAAAGTATTCTATAGAACGTTGTGTTTTACGAAATGTCTACCCTAATTTTCCTGCAGATTATCAAAAATTAGTCCAACAAATTTATAAAAGTGTGGCAAGATTTCGTGATGTCAGTGTGGTGTAGTGGAGCGAGTGTGAGTTTAATGATGATCGTGGCATTCAACATTCAATTTCTGTCTCGAAGTCCGGACCTGACAATTCTAAATTATTTCGTTTTCCTGTATCTCAAAAAATGACAAAAAAAATAACCCGCACAATCTTGAAGAACTGCAAAAGGCATTTTTTCATGCACGCAATGCTATAACCTTTCAGATGTTGGAAAATGCATTTCAAAATATGAAACGGAGAGTTAAGAGCTGCATTGAAGCTGGGGGAGAACACTTTGAACATTTGCTGTAATCTTCAATAAACCCACATTATTTGTTAGTGTTTTATTTTCTACAAATTAAAACAATTTAACATGAGAAACATAAACGACAATGTTTACGATAACCTCAAATTTAACTCTGTCAGTCTTATGTAGGTATGTAGTCTTATGTGGTGGTGTTAAAGTTTTTAGGTTAGGTGTTAAAGTTGTCAGATTCGTCAACTCTAAACTTTAAAGTGTTTCAGGGAAGCGAGTGAAGCGAGCTTCACTCAGTATAAAAATCTTACTTTCAGTTCCGTCCGAAATCACTTTGTATTACCATCCGTATTACTAAAACCACCTACAGATTGTATCACGCGAGCGAAGCGAGCTACACCAACTATTCAAACCTGAATTTTAGCCCCGGCATGGTGGTCGGAAGCCGACAGGTGCGGCTGAGGGCTTATATAGAAAGGTCGAGCCGACTTGTTCAAATGGCAGGATAGCTCGTTTCTTCAAATTTTCGCGGTATATACTATTTCTTTTTGTCTCTTTTCAATGCTCTTTTACTTTTGTCTCCTTTTTCTACCTGACCTTTCATTTCACATTTTTGAGTCCATTTGAGTGAATTTCTTGTTTTTCAATGCTTTCTCAATTTTTGAATTTTAAGTTAGATTCATTCTTCAATATTTTCTTTATTGTTCTTTCAATATTTTTTTTACAAATTCTTTTGTCTATTTGTTCTCGTTGTCTTCTTAGTTGAGCACTGTGCTCAACATGTTTTTCCCTTTCTTGATCTATTCTAAGCCTCTGTTTAATCTTTTTAAACGGTTTTATTTAGCTTGCCTTGTTTGCGTCTTGTGTGGTTCAAAACTAGTACATAATTGAAATTTTAACCCCTTCCTGATTGATCTGAAATTTGGTACACACCTTTTGTTCTGATGACAATACAATTACGTATATTCAGTGTCATTGTAAATTAAAGACGGCCGCCGTTACAAAATGGCAGATTGCATTTTGTTTTCCAATCCCCTCAATATGCGTATAGAAAGGGCTTAACTACTAGAATACAGTACACCATAAAAAAAATCAAAATCCAAGATGGCCGCCACCAGAAAATGGTATTGATCAGACTAAAATAAAATCGTGGGGCGTAGCGTAACCTGAGTAAATATGTAAATGAACGTTCTGCGATGACATTTTGCATAAGTTGTCTATTGAGAAAATACATTCAAAGCATACCGCTAATAATATGAGCGGTTGACTAAAGATAATAGATGTGTAATAATAGATGTAGATGTGTGATGACTGGTACCTGGTACCTGATCTAATTATTTTTTAGCTTTTAGTACATTATCATTATTATGTTTTTTACAATATAAAACCGTTTAGCTTAAAAATGTCTGTTAAACTTTACAATCAAATTTTTCAGGTTCTTTAACACCTTCTTTTCGTTTTTTCATTTCATTGTTGTTTATTTGTCTTTTTCCTTCGTATCTTATCACTTATACCTACAGTCGGCTCTTGTTCTGCGTTTTTTTTTCATCTTCCTTCATTCCTACTTCAAATATTTTTACAAATCCATAATCCTTGTTATTGTATATTTGGACAAGAGCGCCAGGAGCAAACACGGTCCTGCGCACCCGCCACATTTTCCGCTAATTGCAAACAAAACAAGCAGCTGCGTCTTTGTGATTTCAATATAAACAGTTCGACGAATGGGCAATTGCGCCCTTGAGTCATTTCAGTTTCCTTTTATATCTGAATAGGTGTTGAATCAAGAGTGATATAAGCAGAAACTTGGATAGAATTACTCATTTTCTGATAAGTCGCGGCTGATAAATTACACTCGGCGTGGCAGTGTTTACCCTCGGTCAACAGAAAATTGCAGACAGTGGCGTGCGTGGGAATCTTGTTTATTTTGAATTTTTGGTCCCTTTTTCCATTTCACTGCCGTTTTCAAATAAGAGAAGAATTGGTACTTTCACTATGACGATGTCGTAAATTCAGCTTTCGGGAAATTTTTTCTGCGGAATTAACGAGCCTGAATCACCTTGAAGTTTAATAAATACCACCGTGAAATGTACAGGGTGATTTTGCGTCAAGTTGGCTTTGAAAAATATGTCACGGCATAGTTAACTTGATGGAAAATCATTTATGATCACCCTGTACATTTTTGCTGCTCTATCGTCAATTATGTATTTATTGTTGCAGCCGTAATTTAAATGTTTTTGTTGCAGTGGTGCCAACTTCGATTGATATGGTGAAAACCGCCCGAGGCCATAATAATGTTTGATTTAATTCATAAATAATGATTTCACTAAGTGAAACAGCGGTAATGTTAACCAGTTGTTTATTGTGTGTACACGGCCGAGCAAATACAATATAATTTCAATTAAAACGACTACAGAGTAGCCACAAAAACCACGTTTATCGGTCCACACTATTTTTTCAACACCATTAACGCAATTGTGTTTAATTAATAAAGTGCACATTATGACCCAGATATGAGAACAACAATTTGAATGACACAGAAGCAGTTTGCTGCCTTTTCCTGTAAACGGATAATGAATACCGCGAATCGGCACGATTTTTATCAACATGAGTGATTTTTACACCGGGTAATTACTTCAGTTACTTAAGATTTAATATCCTCTATGTATATTTACCAGGCCAACCTAAATGCATCGATTCGTGGTGTTCTTGATAAAATGCCAAAGACAATATGTATGTAAATAATGCAATCACAATAATAATTCAGCCGAATTCACCAATAATTAAATCGGTAATTGCTCAACCTAATTGAATTTTGATGAACACGTTCCAGTTTACGAGCGAATAAACAAGCATTGTTCTGTTCTTCGGATGGAAACATCTTGACCCGATATGTGTAACGACAAACCTATGAATAAGCAGGAAACGATAATAATAACAAAGCTTGCGTGTCAACGGCGGAAACATCTTCTAATCAGTATGCACAAAACTAAATAAAATAAAAGGATTGTGTAAGTGCCGTTACGTAAACTTATTAAAATGACTTTTCCGTTTTCGACGGAAAAAGAAACGGTGAAAGCACGATCAAATTGCCGTCATTATGGAGCGAGTTTAGATCCACATTAAGGCACAAATCTAATTTATCCCCGTTTTATCACCGGGGATGTTCATGATTGCACGAGTAGGAACTATGGAGTTAATTACCGGCTCACAAAAAAATCGTGTATGTACCTCGCGGGCCGGCTTGATCAAAAAAGCATTTATGGACTTCCCGGGCGAAACAAAATGGTTCTGGCGTGTGCTCTCTCCCCTTTCCGCCTGTTCAATAATGCAAATTTATGTCGCCGTCGAATAGGGACGTCTTTCTCTTTCTGGAAGTTTGCAAACTTAATAATTTAACGGTTTTTAAATCCAAGAAGGTGGAGGTCGTGGAGACTTAATTACAGCACCGTGAGGACTTAAATGTTGATTAGATGGAGAGAAACATGAATTACATATATAGATAACAGATAAAATGATAGCAAATAAAACTTTAGCCAAAATTAAAAAAATATATAATTCGTTGATTATTGTTTCCTTAGTTCCTTTATTTTTTCTTCCCTTCATTTTCATATTCCTTTTCTTATTTCGACCAATTTAGTTTCCGAAAACGATAAATCAGTCAATTTAAATAAATCAGAAAAAATCTATTTACAGTGTAAGTTCCGGACTGTATATGTATATACAATATATGATATGTTAGTATCTCTAAGAGCAATCGATCTAGCCGACTCTCATCGTCAGGAAAATTCGTCTTGTAGATTACAGCACCTTCTTAGGGCTAACCGTTACTATGACACGTACTAATCAACTAGTTGTCCTGTCCACACTCCTGTCTTAAGAACGGTGAGTCGATCTAGCCCATTCTCATAAATTCTAATTCTGTTTACAGGGCCATCTACATATTTGAATAACAGCTAAATTAAAATATTAATATATAAAACGAAATAGTGCAATATTATTTATCTGAGCATGTCAACACAGCAAAAAATATTAATTTATTGTATGTATACAGGGGTTTCATTTAATTCTCTAACGCCTGCCAAATTTTAAACAGGCAACACATAATTCATGCAACTGCGAATTTATTAATTACATAATTTGAATCAATAGTAACCATTTTCATATTCTTAAACATGTCAGTGTCAGCCGTTGCAAAGTATTGTGTCGCCTATTTAAAATTTGGCGAATAAAATAAAATAAACGCTCTTAAGAAAGAGGAATCATAATAGCCTATTATTTTCAGAAAAATCGTTTTATCAATCTATTCATTGTTTGTGTCATGTGCAATGTCATCTGCCAACTCGATTCTCATTTGTCGACCCGGCTGTCAATGCCCCAACAAAGTAGTCACAACTCGTTTCGCTTATCATCTATTGTAAATTTCCGATAACGCACTTAATCACTTCCCAATTACAATTTCATGAAACTGGTCTCCGATTAAGGCCAAGATTAACCAGAACTTCCTTTAAATTCCATCCTCACCGGTCAGTTTAGTCTAATTCTTTGCTACAAATGAAAGTACCACATTCTCTCGTTACATAACCGAATAATTTCTTGCAGTAATTACCGATAATTAATACAATTAGAATTAATTCCAGCATTAGATTAAGTCACAGGGGGTGGGGCCTTAAACGACTAGATGCAGTCTTTCATTGTCCACATTTATTATCTCTTTTAGCTGTCAAAGTGCATAGTGGACCGGCGATTTCGTACCGACGATGTTAGAAAGACGACAGTCTGTACTTTATCTGGTCGACTATCTTTTGTGGCTTCTTAAACCCTATTCGGGACGGACTTTCATCAAAACTTGTTTCTGTTGTCGCAGGTATTTGTTGGTGTTTCATAATTTAATGTTCCTTGAAATTGAGAGAAATATGTAGTTATTCTATATCTTTAAGTGCACGCACTACAATTAAGCGGTTATCGCTTTTATCTAATCTACAATAAATAATTAGTTAATATGTATTTGTTGGGTGGTTAATAAAGATAAATAAGATAATGAACCACGTATTTGGTAATCCTTCCATTTACAACAAAATCATTGTTTTGGGAACTGGGTTAATTGCGATACCACTATCGGTCATATTTTTTCTTTGTTGTCGACTCGGTCTTTGTTAAGTTTTATGACTGTACCTGCGGACCCTACCAGTAAAAATTTTGTATTTTTACCGTTAGAAATCCATCTGTTTCCCGCACTGCGTACCTACAGTGCTGCAATGGGATAATTTGTACCATTCAAACGTGTCTATTTTCGGACCATGTGTCAATGACACCCGCCAATTATTATTTGGGTTGCGAATAATTTTTATAATGGAAACGTTTAACGTAAAGTGTGTTTTTTCTTTCGAAGTGATAACAATATGGTTACTTAGTTATAGTACAGATTGAAAGTAATAATGTTGAATTTCATTTTGTTATCTCGACGTTGAGTGCTTTATTTACATATTTATCGAAAATCGAGTTTCTCAGGGCTACTAATGTTTAATGGGCCTACAACTAATAACACACGGAAAATAAATAAATATACAGGATGGTTATTTTTATTTTCTATCTAGCAGGCTATGAAGACAACGTCGTTGATGACAAGCACCAAAAATGATCTTGGCTGAACGTAGTACATACAAACGTCATGTCTTCATAGAAATTAATTGATCACACTATTGTAAACAGAAGTTTATAACACAAACCGACAAATAAAAAAAGAAACATGAAAAGATATGTTACAAAATTTATTAATACATTCATTACCTAACGTTAGTAACAGCTTTCTAGATGGCCATTTTTTTTTCCTGATTATTAGTTACTCATCACAGCTGTATAGTGCGATAACAGCTATACTACTTCATTCTTTCAAAAAATATCTAAAAATTATTATACAATCGCTATCAAAACATTTTCTCCAGATATGAGATTATATCTTCTTGGCAATCTCTATTATTTGAAGAACTCTAAAATGTAAGTTAATATTTACTTATAAGTGTTCATTATCAGTTATTTGTGACATTCGGAATGATAAAAATTATCTTTTAAATAAAAATATACGTTCAAAAACTTATGTATATAGTTTTAGTGGTATTTCCATTCCTATTTTTATTTCAATTGCCATATTTGTTTTTATTATTTGTCCTGTACAATCTTTTGCTATTTCTTCGAGTTCTCATTGTCTTGTTCTATCATTCGTCATTCTTTGTTTTGTTCTAATTCTGCCTGTCTGTAGGTAGACTTTTACTTTCTTCTTCTCACTGTTTTAATTCTTGTCCAGTCGCTTTTCGTATTCCTCTTCTTTATATTTCTATTTTTAGTCTATTTTTGTTTCAGCTTTCCTGATATTGTTTTATCGGTATTTTTATCTTATTATCAATTTCTCATATTGTAGGGTTTATATTAATATGTATGTATATATTTTTATTCCTTTTACTAAGTGGTTTTCTGTTTTCTGTGTGTGAACATTGGCAAATAAATCAACGACCTGCATTCATGACGTAGCAGCCCACTAGATAAAAAAACAATTCTTACAATCATTAATTAGCTTGTCTATATTGATAAGTACTCATACCAGATGTAGTATGTATTATAAAAATCACACAAATCGCGAATGTTAATATGTAGTTAAAGTCGATCTAAAAGCATTATCAGTTGCTTTTAACTCGGACAAAAAGATAAAAATTATCTATCTTATCATTTTAATAAAAAAACGGATATGAAAAAAATTACACATAAATGAGTTCTCGATAGTTAAATTCCTCTTTCTACTCCAATGTTGATTAATTTGTTCCTTCGACAATCCAAACGAACTGTCAAAACTGACACAAAACTAGCACAAAACTTGCTCAAAGGATTTGATGAGATGTACTAACTTGAGACTAGAAAGTAGGTAAATTTTATTGGATACAATACCTATTAGGTAGTGATTGGATCTTGGAAACAGTTCGGGCGATTTTGGGAACCGATGATGTGAAAATTCCTTTTCATGGCGATCTGTGTTATTGAAGAAGAATTTTTATTTCGGGTGTTTATAAAATGTATTCTGCGTATTTGAACGGGAAATTTTTACGTTCAAAGCCTACTTGATTATATTAAAGAGCAAATTAGCTTAAATAACTAACGATTTTGAGATTTGGGTCAAATGCCCCGAATAGATGTTTTTGAACACGAGAAATCGACCTGGCTGTGTTATCGCTGGGAAAATTCCACGATGTCTTGATTTTCTTACTTTGTTTGACAACACTGACCCACAATGACCTCATGTTAATTCCTCAACCGCACTAACGTCTATAGCCTTACCAAAAACATCTATTCCTTTTCCAAGTTCATAGCAATTGCGGTGAAAGTTGACGATTCCGACTAAACAAGGCCGTCAATTTTATTAATCACATTATTAAACGATGTACTTTTTATGCTAATCTCAACTGTAGATAAAGAAAGTACGACTTCTTGGGTCCCCATTTTCGTCACATTTGATGGGACCCAAACCGAACTAAAAAATCGTGGGCACTTTTACTTGCGAGTAGAAAGTATTATTTTCCGAAATTAATGAGCCAAAAACATTTCGTTATCGATGCGGTAACGGACGATCAAATTATGACATCCACTGATGTCCGATCGGATCGAAATGTCAGATGTTGTTTGTGGACAAAGGACGTTCATTGGGTCAGTGTCGAGAACAATCGTGGCGATTTATATTATTTGAAAACGGCAGGAATGAGTGTGACTTTCTCTTTCGGTTATTACATGACGCTGTTTCTTATAAATTGGGAATGTTATTGTTCTCGGCGCCGATAACATTTCCATATTTAATTCACAAAGTTGGCGATGTCGAGACACAGTCCTCATCGAGTAATGATGATTTAATGGCTGGTGCGTACGTTATTTTCTCGAGTGCCTTTTGTGAATTAAAAACATCGAGGACAAGCAAACTCGGGTTTATTACGGCTTTTAATTGGAAAAAATGACATCTGCCGGCAGGGAGAAAAGGGAGACGTCTCTCGGGGCCCCGTTTGATGACGACAAAGATAAATACGTTATTGAATAGGCCGAGAGGTTTATCAAAAGGGGAGAGCACACAGCAAATACCATTTTGTCGGATACGAGATAAATTTTGATCAACGAGTTGTTAGGAGTCAAGTTCAACTTTCACCTGTGTAAATTCAGACGTAATTCTGATTATGTTAACTTTCTTTAATTATAACTACACATTTATCATTTACAACATTAAAATACGACACAGCAAGGTGGCTTCACTATTCAAGGTTGGCTTCAAATTGACCCGTCATTTACGTGGCCATCTTGACGCGTCATTAACCTTTTGAAGAGATATTAATTATGTACCTAGTCTATTTCATGGCTTTACGAACATCTGCCATAAAACATAAAATTATCACACTGTATATGACATCACCGGGAACGCCGAAATTGCATTTTTAAATTTAATCAAACGCGTTGGCAATGTGCTGCTTCAAAAGCCATTTTAATAATACCAACTCCGATCGCGGCTATTTTTGAGACATTCTGGTTTACATTCAACACTATTCTAATTTTAGTTCGGGTTTGTTTTTATCTTTAGTTCACACTCGGATAAGTGAGGCTTTATGAGATGACTGCTACCCGCGTGCTGTGTCAACAATCTTATTAAATTTTCGAACGGGTTATCGACTATTGTTTTTTTTTTAAGTAATTGCTTAATTGATTTCAAGGCAAGTGTATCAGATCGTTATCCTGCCTGGAAATTCCGGAAACAATCTAAACAACGAATTTGTTATCGCCCATTACTTTCCAATTTACAAACACTCTGTATAACGTTAAACAGTTATTAATCAGTAAATCCAAACCAGACGATATAGCTTGGAACTCAGCCAGTAGAACAATCACATGATTGATGATATGCAACTCTAGTAATAAGTATAAAAATAAAAGAAACAATAAATTGCGCTTATCAATTTCGCCCACTTTCCAAATAGTGATTCTTATCGCTAGTCACAAGCTGATCCCAGAACATTTATTTGTTAATCATTTTCCAACACGTAGACCTCAGATCCAAGGCTGGCCATAAACGGCAAAAACTCGTAAAATTGTTCTCAAACCTCTTAAAGAAAATCATTTTTATCATCTAACGCGATATTGGAGTGTCCCCGTTTCAGCTCTTGCAAGGCCGCCCGAGGTGAAATTTTTTAAATCACGTGACACTTATTTACACTTCCATTCATTATTAATTTTATGGAATATCGTCCGAAAATACAAAACCGTTATTGCTGGAAAAATTGTGTACCGAACAAGTGCGGTAATTAGACACTTTTAGCAAATAATAATACATATGTACAGCTCATCTTAAAGGTATTTTTCTGCAAGAAAAACGCACAAAACGAACATTAGCAACGGTTGTCCCCTTTCCGTACACAACGCACCCTCCCTTCAACAGATGTCACATTACCAACATCGAAAAAAGCATTTTTAATTTTAATCCACTCTCGATAAATCGCAATTGGCTTATCTCCCAACATATTACGACCATTTATCTTGTTCGGAAATTTATTCGAGTCAATAATTAAATTAGAAATCCAACAATATCAAAATATTTACTGTGAGTACAAAAGGTTTTTGAGGACAATTTATGCAAAAGGGAACACATGCTACAAGAACGGAGTGGTTGAGATGAACAGATTAGGGTAGAGCAGGTTGAGAGGGATGTTTTCTTGGAAGATGTCAAGTTCCGTCCCTCTACGCCTGGATGAGGGCGTCTCTTTCTCTCTCGTGGTGGTACGGATTTTCCTTGTTTATTCGTTATCGAAATGCAAGCACCTTATCAGTGTTTATCAAATTTGGTGGAGATACATAACATTTGAATGTGAATTTCATATCGCGTTTTTTATTACTGTGTTTATCTATAGGGAAGTATAAATAAAGAAAGCCATGTGCTGAATTGAACGTCGTTCGTTGTTTATGCGACAAGTGCGAGAAGCGGAGTCGACAGTCTCGAAATTCCGTTTGGTGTCGAGTGGTCGGGCTCACCGAGCCGCCAAGACTTTTTTAGGAAAAAAATTAACTTTCAGTTTTCTGTTTAGCCGGGCCAATAACGTTCGAAAATAAACACCTCTCTCAACAGCACGCCATTTCAATTTAATCAACTTTTCGACCGCCTCAAAAAACGACAGATCTGCCACAAAACGCTCGTTTTTCCTCTCCTTTTCAATTATGAACCACCGCTCAGGCATTCGTCTGGCACCCGGCCAAAATCCCATCGAAAATTTACTACAAACTTTTTGTCCAATTTCAAAATAAACACGCGCTTATTTTGGAACATGCTTAATTTCACGACGATAAGTGATTCAACAATCGGTCTGTTTGCCATTATCAATTCGTACAGCGGTGCCTAATCAATAATGCGATACAAATAGAACTGATTAAATATTGGAACGGTCCTGTGATATTATAATAAACACAGCAGTAATTTCGGTATTGGGATACAATTTACACAAGCAGCTTTCCGTCATTTTTTTTGTAAATTTACTAATAGTGTTTTCTTTGTTTTAAGTAGGCATTTTTCTTTTTTGTTGTTTTACATTGTTTCCAATTTTCATATACATAATGTATTTCTATATTTCCGGCTATAAAATTCGCTCACGGTTTTGTAACGAAATTCCACGTTTGGAATGACTTATTAAATGTCAATAAGAGTTCTCCACGCCCACTTTATTCATACACAATGAGTTAATCGATTGTTTTTCCTCCGTTTTAGCATGTAAACAATCCGTATAATTTTTGCCTGTGCGTTGAGCACCATTTGTTGGCTGCTAATGACTCCTATTAGATTTAATGAAGGCGGAATGAGCACCACGTAAAAAAGTGTGAACAAGCTCGCTCCAAGGCCGAAAAGGGAACGCACTTCGACGATTTCTCGCGTTTCGGAAGAAAAATAATCCCGGTTGCAATTAGGACCAAAAAAATTGCAGAAAGTCTGTTCCACACGATGGGACTGACGTCCTAATTATTTTGCATGCAATTGTACACAAGATGCCAAAAACTCTGTTTGATACATAAGCCCGTGAACATTTTATGTATGAATATAAAGTACTGGGTCATATGGAACAACGTAACTTACATCCTACACAATGTCAGGTTTACATTAGACTTCAAGTTGTATATTTGACGCGATAAGGCTCGTGTGTACACACTTCAGATTATCTACTATTGATTGGAACGTTTTAAAAATTAACCCCCACTTAAAGAGGTGTCTAGATGGTATTCGAGAATATCAAATTATTAGAGAACAACTCTCATGTTAAAGAAAAGAATATTTTAAACAAACCAGATTCGCGTTATTGCTCTACAGGATGTAAGTAAAACAAAGAAAAAATTATTGTACTTCTATCTACATTTATTTTAATTAAATGAAAATAAAATAAATAATTTAAAAAAAAACACATGGTTTGACACGCTCACGAGATTTCACGGTAGTATCAAATAATTCAATAAAATATATGTATCTTTAAGCTGGTAAATTTCAGATAAGTAAGGTAGTTGTAGATTATATTTGACACAAACACAGTACATTGTAGGGAGGTCTCATTGTAGTTAACATATCAAAAAAACCTTTTTTAATTTTATGTATTTTTAAAATTACATATCACAAGAAACAGAAGAAAGAAAAAATACAAATTTGAAAGGTTTCCCTGTTGTTTTCATCGCAGCTCCCATAACGAATCTTCTGTGAACAGCTTTGCTCAACCAGTTTTTTTGCAATCCAAAATTACGTTTTTAATTCAATTTTTTGCCGGCAGATGCGAAACGCACAGACTGTTTATAAGTTGGCCGAGGATAACATCAAAGTCGACTCGATAAACATTTATGTACACCTGTTTATAAAAATTTTGAGAAAAAACAACATTGTTTAAATTTTAACACAGGTCCCTCTCTAATCTGCACCCTTCGGGGCGTCGCGGCATCTCTCTCCGACACGTGGACCGGCACTTTCCGTCTCGCTCCGTCTAAAACTAATAGCGTCACTGTCGATATTAGCCATACACAACTACATATGTAAATAAATAAAGGAAGCAGCTGTGCGCACCTGGCACGTACGCAATTAAATTATTGAGATAATTACTTTCGATTGTGGTGGAAAAAACGGTGGAAAAGCCGTAAAAAGAGAGGACAATGGAGGAATAAATATTTAACAATGTACACATTTGGATTCCTCTAATAATTATGTACGATTCGAGAGAGTGCGAAGTAAGTTTTGATACGAATCGGCGAAAGTCTATTTTCGTACAAAAAGCGCGAAAAAAACTCAATTGTTTATATACAGTTGGCTGTTAATTATGGATACGATCATGGGCGACTTGATGAGATGGTTGTTGGTCCGGCGACGAAGAAAGGGCACAAAATGCATTTCCACCTTTCATAAATCGACTCGAAATTACAACAATAAGTTTCGGATATAGAAATAATAACGTCATATATAAAGTAGAAAGAGAAACATAAACTAGAGTGGGATAATCTTTGTAAACCGGCTCAAGTGTAGCTCTACTGGAGAGAATGCCCATCATCAGCTGTATAGAGCGGCCAATGAGCCGCTATCGAAACGAAAAGTGCACGTTGTCGCTACTACAACAAACAAACGCTCTCTAGCAATAGCGACCCGAGCAGTATTCGACTTCCAAGGCTTCATTTACATTAAAAATAGTTAAAAAGAAAAACTGATTTATAATTAAATGACGCTGGTAATTGCAAATCCTTATAAAATCCAATGTTTTTATTGTTATCGCACCGACGATATCGACGGTCATAAAGGGACGATGGGAATGGTAATTTTTATATCTACCTCTCCGTGGTCCAGCCTCCCTTCCGGTGTGTTCTCTGGAAGAAAATACAGTCGCAAACTAGCCAGCACTTGGTCACTATTTTTATCACTCCATAACAACTGCAATTCACCAATGCACAACAAGTCCGAGTCGATCCACAATTTAACAAAGAAAAACTCACTCAAAGTCACAATTCTTTTTATGCCGTTTTTGGTATATTTAAATGCCTTGTAGAAAGTGTAGGGTCCGTGTTGACCGCAGGGCCCCCCCACCAGCTGAAAAACAAGGAAAAAATTGTTAATTTTCAACTCGGCTCCCATTTGGACTGTGCGTGACCATTGTCAAATTTAATAGTCCAATAAACAATTCCACTATCGCGTTTACGGAATTAAATTTATTTATTAATCGCAATCTTATTGTTATTGCAACCGGAGAGCATGCGGGCACAAAAACACTTCCACTCGCTTTTTTAACAACTTCCCAATATTGCGCGCCTATTAATAATACAAAAACAACAAAACGTGGTTGATTTCCACCGAAAAAAATCCACAACCTCCTTAACATACCCCCCAACCGCACCACAGCCCCAAAAATAAATTCCGTACCTGTATTCCCGAATTATCCATTTTTTTCCACTATTAATCACAGAGCACTACAAACAACACGCTGACACCATCGTCTACTTTGTATTTACTCTAATTATATGACGTCACGATACAGAGCTGCGCTCGTAGAACGTCGGTCCATTCCGACGGTCGTCGTTCATACTGGCGCTCTGCAACGGTCGGTGGTAGGAGGCTGTGGAATGGTGTACAAAGAAATTGACATTCGCAGTCGGAGCAGGCCGCGGTCGTAAGTGCACGAAACAACTGAAAGTCGGAAAGTGAAACTGTGATGTAAGTGTTGTATCGAAAGCGACGGTGATTGGACGGGGGGCGGCTTCGCTCGTATCCCTGCGGCGATGGGGGCGGCGGTGCTCCAGGTCGGATGGAAGATACCTGGGGATGGGGTTTTGTTGGTTGCCTAGCTGGGGGAGGATCGACGTAAATAGTTCCCCGGCTGGGTCATAGAGATTATTATTTACTTGTTTGATAAGTATGTGATTCATTTGTTTCGGTGTTCAAGCTAATTTGTGCATTCTGTTAGCCACATATGCTTTAACTGATAACCATATTATTTTCGGTTAGTGTCACTGGCTGAATGCTAAAATCAATATTCAATTTAGGAAAGTTACCCAACTAATTTTGGTTTATTGGTTTTAACAATATTTTTTTACAGCCGACACAATTGCATAATTCAAACATATATACAAATAGAGTTTATATTGTGTTTCACACTTGTTTTAACTTTTACCGATATTTAAACGTACAAAAATTATTTTTAAATGGGTAAATAAAAAATACCAATGTATTTTATGTTCTTCGATAGATGCCGCTATCTTGGTTACTTTTCAGTTGTGTGGACGCTTCAATTCCTTCGGTAGGTATTCTCCTTCTCGAACAATCGTAGAAAAAGCATTGTATGCAACACGTGCAAAAAAGCGGTATGGCACTTGACTCTTTATCAGACTCGGTAAACTTTTCGCCCTGGATGCATTATTTTTTTATTTCTCTTCTTTCTGCTTTTTTTGCCTTTTTCTGCTTTCTTTGTCTCTATTTTCGATATATGTATGTATTATCCTTGATCCCGTCGATGTGTTTTTTCTTAGTTTTATTAGTATATTTATAGTTTACATAAAATTACTTAGTCCGCGTTTGGACCGTTCTTATTTGAATTTTGATTTTTTCTTAAAATAATTTTAATCTGTCTTTGTATTTCTTTATTTCCTTTTTGTTTATATATATTTTTTGTCCTTTTCAATCTTTGATGTTTCGCCAAAGTCTCATTACTAATTTTATTTTCTCTTACTTTTTCTTCTACTCATGTTGGTTGTTCCAATTTTACGTGTATTTTTTTGGTATTTTTTTGGTATTTTTTCTTTTTTTTTTTCTTTCCAGTTAGGCAGCAGCACCATCTACCAAAGAATAATATTATTAAAATAACATGAAATATAAAAAGTTCTGAGGACAATTGCCAGCTCTTGGACGAGCGTAGAAAAAATACTGTAGCAACATGTGCAAAAATTATTTAATCCGGGTTTGGACCGTGCCCGATTTCAATTTTTGTTTTTGTACCGTTCCACATCTTTTTTTTGTGTTTTTCCATCTTTTTTTTTTGTTATTGTCATTCCTGTAGTTTACTTCACTTATTACATGTAGTTATAACAAACCGTTCTGCCGTGACGAGAAGAACCCAATTATATATTTTATCAGTAGTACCTATTTTTTTGGTATCTTCTGACATTACAACGACTCCAAAATGACCTTTAGCACCGATACGAGTGTGAAATGATTCCTGAAGTTGTTGATTTAACTTAACTCCGATAAAAATGTTGTTCTCATTAGAGATTAGTAACTGAAACGCAATAAAACTGATAACACCGACTTCTAGGATTTGAAATATCACCATATATTTATATTATGTATTAATCAACGACATACAAAGTGGTCTTTGCAGCCGGATTTACAATCTTTGCATTTATGGCTTTTTATCCCTACCGGCATGTTAATTTGACAGTAATAGTTACTTTGAATGTCGGAATGACAGTGGTTGATTATTTTTAATGACTTTTTAAATGCTATAAAACTTTCAGGGCTTGATTGACAGTATGTACACATTTTTATGGAAGTAAATACATACTTTAATTACCTGTAACTGCTTTTGTATTTGATGATTTTATTTGACACTAATTGTTACTTTAAATGTGGTGATTTATACGACGAAAGTAAAAGAGGAATTGCATTTTAATTATAATTGTTGCAAATCAAAACAACAATTGCTGTTAAATAGATTTTTGCAATTCTGCAAAGGCTATGGAATTACATAATTAATTGATTTGTTGACCTTTAGCTGCATTTTGTGTGTTTTTGACTACTCAGCGACATTTTATAAAGAAAAATAAATGGCGTAAACGTCGTTATTATATTTATTTTGTTAAAATTAGGCTATTAGCAGAGTTTGTTGTTTACATTTTATGACAGCTTTAAACATTTACTAATACAAGAATTGTTTTTATAGGATCAACATCACTAAAGTCTGCTGACATGTAAGGGACATCCCAAAATGGATCCGCATGTAAGAAATATTGAAGATCCACCACAAGTAAGCATGTACATATTTGATTCAGCGTCTTCATAAATGATTCATACATCCAGTAGGTTTATAATGTCAAAATTCTCTATCTAACCACATGTAAATTTTGTTTTCCGCATGATGTATGAATCATTTATGAAAACCCGATATAACGTAATACATTTTTTCAGACTCAGATGTTTTGACCTTACACGTTGTATATGCATACCTAATTATCTTATGAAATAAAAAAATATTACCTACTGTGTGTTTTTATGGTCTTATTTGCCGACATTGACTACTCCGATAAAAGAAGTCCAAGGGTAATGAAGTATTGACATAGTAGGCTTCTACTTTTATATTTATCCTTCTGTGTTTTTTCCCCTTACTCCATAATAATTAATGCAATATTCGATTTTCCTACTTTTATCTTTTTCTATAGCAGGCTGCTACGTCGCCGCGAATTCATAATGTTGATTAGCCAAACTCCCTTGTCCATGTTAGGTAATCTTGCATGCACCATCAGCCTGCTAGATCAAAAAACTCAATTGATCACAGTATATGGGTAATTCTGAATAAAAATGCTATTTTCGGCCAACTAAAGATCTTCCTCATTTGCTAAAGAAGCTGCCATTACATCCGGCGCTCGAACGAGAAAATATTCAGTGACTTCCTGAGATTTTGATGATTTTAGTGGTAATTTGTGTGATTTCATTTGGAATTCCCAAAACAGTTTTAAGATAAGGCACTGCACTATTGACCCATGGTAATCGTTATTAACAATACTCTCGATAACAGTTAAAAACAACGTCTGTTAAGTAGTGCTAAATGCTTTCTTCATACTTAGTATGTATATGTAGTACAACATGTTTCGTCTCTCGTTCTTACTGTGTTACTTCTTTTGTACATTCGACAGCAATGCCCAAATAGATCCAGATTCGTGCGAATGTGTACCTTACTATCAGTGTAACGACAATGGGACCTTCAACACCAATGGGGAAAACATCATTGATATTAGGTAATTTATTTATTTCTGTATTTAGTGTTTTTTATTTTTGGATTTTTTTTTTTTTGTTGGTCCAGATTTATATTCGTACCTCCATACCAATTTTCTTTTGTCAAGAATTTTCCGGGTTTAATATTTTTCTTGCTGTATTCATCTTCAGTTTGCTATGAATTTTAGTACTTCTTTTTTTTTCGTTTTTTATGAGTTTGTTGTCACTCATCATAATTTGTTGGTCTCCATGTCCTGTTTCTTTTTTATCTGTTTTCAACTAAAATTAGGTTTAGTATAACAAAGAAGGATAACATTTTTTCTCGATATCATAGTTTGTATTTCGAATTATATTTTTCACTTCTGCTTCTAGATTTTAATAGTAGTATGTATATTTATTACCTTTACAGCTATACAGTATCCGGTTAATACATTTACCATAACTCACTAAAATAAAGTATAAAATAATAAACTAAATAAATCAATAATTCAACACAATAACTAGCAGCTTTTTATCCCTCCCCACATATTGTCCCTCTTCTCCACTCAACCTTCTTCATCCATTCGATCCCTCCTCCGTCCTCATTCAAAATTTCTTCTCTACTCTCATCTCTCTCTCAGTTCTACGCATACCTTCAACAAATACTCTATCGTCTCCTTTTTTCTCCACACATCCTGCATACTCCATTCCTATCCTCACTCCAATATTTATTCTCTCTCTCTCCTCATTTCCACGTCTAAGGGCCCTATTCTTGAACATGTGAGTGGGTGAGTGAGTGAGTTGTGACGTCACGTCGACTAGTCGAGCATTCAATTTAAAGTAAGCGCTCGTCTCATACCGCTCGAATCTGCAGTGATTGTGAAATGCGCTTACTTTAAAATGTTCAAGAATAGGGCCCTAAATCTTGCTATTATCGCTCTCTCTTTTCTACTCTCTCTTCCTAGGTACTTTGGAATTTCTTCCGTTATTATTTTTTCATACTTCCCATTGTACCTAGACTCCCTAATTCTCGTTCTTCTTTCCTACACTTGCACATCTCTATCTCTCTGCACTAATTCATCTGTCATTCCTCTGCCTCTCTCTCTCTCTGGCATTCGCATCTCCGCGCCTGCATACCCGTTTCTTTCGAAATATGCCTCTCTTTCCATACCTCCTTTCCTATTTCTTTCCTTTTTTCTTTCAAACACTTGCAAAATTCTGCACTCTCCTCTCTCTTCTAGATTTTAATAAATTTGTTTCTCTTATTCAAATTTCTGTTCAGCTTTATTCTCTGTGCTTTTCTTTGTGTTATCTTAATTTGTCTCCCAAGTTTCTTCAAGTTGAATTTATCTTTCATTAGGAGGAATACTGTGCTCTGTAGTATCTTTAAATTTCCTATAATGTACGTTCTGTTGGTTTGTGGATATTTTAGATTTTATACAGTCAATGGCTAAACCTATCTTTTTATTTTTTCTTTACTTTTTAATTAGGCTCCGCGAAGACGATTGCAGCGTCTCAGAAGTTTGCTGCAAAGCAAAATCTAGACGATCATCCCTTCGACGTCTTGATCCTCCGAAAGCAGTTGGCTGCGGCTACAGGATGGACGCCGTGGCTGCCAGAGTAACGGGCAACGACAACGAAGCTGAGTTCGGGGAATTTCCTTGGATGGTCGCTCTCCTTATGAAAAACGCTTCGGGAAAATACAAATACACATGTGGGGGCAGCCTAATCCACCCCAAGGTTGTTCTAACAGCCGCACATTGTGTTACTTTAAACACTATAGGAATCAAAATACGCGCCGGGGAATGGGACACCTCGACCACTACTCTAGAATTGTTACCATTTCAAGAGAGACAAGTTTCGTCGGTAGTAAGGCATAAAAATTTTGTTGACAGAAGATTACTCAGCGACGTGGCTCTGGTCTTTCTGAAATCACCTTTCAACATCACTAGCCACGTCAATGTGGTGTGTCTACCGCCCCAGAACCACGAAGAGTTATCACAGGAATGTCTTGTGACCGGTTGGGGTAAGGACAAGTTTGAGGGTGGTTATCAAAATATTCTCAAAAAAATAGAGGTTCCGATTGTGGACAGAGAACAGTGCCAAAACGATTTCAGAGGTACGAGACTGGGGAGGTCTTTCAGCCTGGACAAGACCTTCATATGTGCTGGAGGCCAAGAAGGCAAAGATGCTTGTACCGGTGATGGTGGAGGTCCCCTGGTTTGTCCGATTCGAGGGGCAGAAAATAGGTACCATCAAAGAGGCATTGTTGCTTGGGGCATTGGGTGTGGTCAAAGGGGGGTGCCGGGGGCCTATGTTGACGTGGCCCAGTTCAGGGGTTGGATTGACCAGCAAATGAAGAAAATGGGCCTCGATTCGGATGTTTATCAATATTAAGGGGTTAGATGTCGCCACAAATTCTGTAGTTTCTTCTGGCAAGAAATAAATAAACCATGTCAGGGTGCTTTTGAATGTGTGTTACTCCTTTAAATGGCCAAATAGATGCTTTTCTTTTTGTAGGCCTACAATTAGATCCGTTTTCGTAGCTCTCGGTTTCTTAATAAATTCTGATGCGATACGGCTTCTGAAACACTCAATATTGACGGAGAACTGGGAAACGTCTACACGGTTGTGTTTTGGGTTCCACAGAGTCGACCGTTGACAATTTCAAGTCTGTTGTTCCCGTGTTGAATGGGGAATTTTTATTTTTCAAACCAGCCACAAACTTCTTTCGCATTTCTCATTTACCATTTTTTATTTTCTGTTACTTGTTCCTAATATTTGTTTCTTCATCTCTATTCTGCCCATTTCTCACTTATTTATTGTTATTCATTAATTCCACCACAATTCATTTTTTTTTTCCAATTCTTCAACTTTTTCTTATTCTTTATTTTTAACTGATAATTTATTTTTTGTCAGTTTCAATTTCGATGTATTAATTACATATACACAATTCTTTATTTTATATTTTTAATTTGAATTTCTCATTTTTTATAATAACTTCTTATTTTAATTATTTTTTGTCGTTTTCCCTTGTCATTATTGTCATCATTGTAATTTTATTTCACTGTTTATTTCCCCATTCTTCACTTTAACCTTCTTTGTTCCTTATTCTTCTTTGCAATTTTTTTATTAGTTTTCATTCTCTTAACTTCACAATCGCTCAGTTTGGCGATTTCTAATTCTCCAATCTTAAAACCTTGTATTTTTCACTTTCGCATTCTTCATTTTACTTTTCACATTATTTATTATTATTGCATTATATATTATCTTTTTATTTAGCTTTTCGTTCAATTTTCACTTTCATTTTTCTGTTTCGTTGGCGCTTTCTTAATTCGTCCTTTTTCTTTCTTTTTTCCTCATTCTTTATTTCTGATTTAACGTTCTTCGTTTCTTCTTCCTCATTCTTCATTATTTGCACTATACTTTAGATTTTTCCTTTTTTCTCATTCCTCGTGTTTATGATTTAATACCTGATTGTTGATGTTTGTCTGTAATGTATCATTCTTTCACTTGCAATTTTTAGTTTTCATTTATTGTTCCTCGTTTTAGATTTTCTATTTCCTGTAATTGATTTTTGTTTATTATTTCCTGCTATCATTCCTTTTTTGTTATCAATCCACATAACGGGCTATATTTTTTGTTTTCTTCTTTTGTCTTCATTTTTTATTTGTATTTTTGACCCTTTTCATTTCACATTTATCGTTATTATTTTCTTCTTCCTTATTCTCATTTTGCATTCATCATTTAATTTTTTGTCATTTCCTATTTCTGTTTTTCTTTTGATTCTTTGTTTTTTTGTCTTTTATCGTTCAATTTCATTTCTAATTTAATGTATTGATACTTCATTTTTCATATCATTTAATTTTTCCTAATTATGATCATTATGTACTCGATTCCTTCTTCCTATATTTTTCATTTATTATTCCTTGATTCCTTCTTCGTTCCATATTCTTCATTTATAATTTTTATTGTTTTGCATTCTGTTTGTTTTTTATTAATTCTCTGTTTTTATTAAGTTTCTCTTTTTCCATTCATTTATTTTTATTTATCCTTGTTTTTTCTTCTTTCCTGTTGTGTATCCAGAGTGTTTATATTTTATATCTCACTTATATCACGAAATTTTTGCGAGAGAAAACATCGTTTTTATTGTAACATATCAAGTTAGATGTCGTAGTATCTATACTGTGAAATGTATTTCTGGTGTGATAATACTTTTCCAAAACATTATTTTTCGATTTTGTCATGTAATAGTTTACATTAATAGTTTATGTGTTTACATTAAGTAATTTGTAAATCATCAAGAATTTTAGAAAATTCATTTTTTCTTAAGAGAAAATTTCCTTTTTGACATCAAATTAGGTGTCGTTTTATAGGTTTTCGAACCTCACAAATATATTCCTGGTGTTAATTTTGTGATTCGTTCAATTATCCAATTCCAATTAACATAAAATCACCAATGTTCCTGAGTTTTTTTTTTTAATATTTAATGAAACAGTTTAACGAATTTCTCAGTATTTCAATTTCGCGTTTTAGCTAGACAAAAGATCCTTTAATAAAAAAAAACACTATTGCCCGAGGCTATGCAACTCCTTATACAACGCTACAAGGTTAATTGCCAAGACAACAGCACATATTATGAGGTATGCAACCGCTTATACACTTATGTGAGCGGTTGTTTACCGGTTAAAAAAATGTACGTTTTAGTTTGCGCTCTAGATATTCTGAACTTTCAGTTTTAGATAGATACTAGATAAATGAAAAAATAAAAAACCATCATGAATAGAGTAGAATAGAACTAACATTGTCTTACATTTCCATTTTGGGCTCTAAGATTACTGCTAACACGGGAATGATGATTATTTGTGGATCGTTTTCACTATTTCTTCCTGAGAATTGGTACAATTCCAGCACTTTCTGATCACAATGAGTCCCACAATTCAATTTATAATAATAATTCGAAATCATTGTCATTTTGGATCAGCCGAAACGACACTTTTGGAAAGTAAAAACAATTGGATTTTCAACAGTGTCACAGCCACCTTGGTGCATAAACGGGAGCCGGATAGTCATTGCTTTATGGAAAAGTAAGCAACTTGTGTTCGAAATTGTCTAAAATGAAACTATTAACTTTTCTGATAATCTCATTTTAGCTCGAACACCAATAAATCAAAATTTTAAGTTTTAAAGAAATAGAGTTACCAACCTCGTTTCTCTTATATTGGCAACACAACAATAACATAACCTAGGAGCTGTCAACCTTATTTCGATGCAGTTTTGTAGAAAACATCCAAAACTAATAAAATTCACATGTTTAGCGACCGTCTCCTGCGGGTAAACCTCCCTCTTTGGTCTCCCCTATAAGTAACTTTCTCATTCAGCTCAGGATGGCTCTACCACCAAGTAAAAGCAACCAAAAATACCCTCTCAAATGCTCTGGACACCTCAATCCTCAACATGGTCGAACCCACAGTGGTTGAACGGCCGGACACCGGCGATTTTTTGGTCATAGACTGGGTGACTGACTCCCAACGCTATGACACTCAGCTGATCAGATTTTGGAACTCTGTGAAATTCTCATTTGCCAAAAGACTGCTGGTGCTGGCTACTAGCGACAATAAATACATCAGGAAGAAGGCCGTGCGGCAGTTGGCGAAGATCAGGAAGCTGGAAGGGTGGCAGTACTCCCAGTTGGCCAGCATGATTGATGCTAGGACAGCTGTGGGGTTGGCTAGAACCCCAAATACAGATCCCAGATTGTTTACTAGTCCAAATTTGAAATACCCCAGTCATACCCATAACATGGTTGTGGAAGTGTTGAAGGAACTGTTGCTAGGGCTGCATGCTTTGTCTCAGCACCCATGTATGGGCTACTTCCTGTCTAAAGCTTTTTTGGATGTCAATGTAACAGGCTGTGGTATACATTTCTGTACAAGTACTAGGATGAATGGTTTCAGGAATTGGAAAAGTATGCAGATGATTATTCATCCTATCAATTAAAGAAGTACATTCAGTCAAGTGAGGAGCTCATCCCCATGTGCCTAGAGTCTCTACTTCACCATGCTAGCATTGGAAACTATGCTAAAGATATTGCAGCCCTGAATGGTCTGCCAGTGCTCATGGAGGTCCACAATCGGTTCAGCGGTAATCCGACGGTGACGGCGACCATTTCTCGGATCATTTCCTACCTTTCCATGCACAGTGACCTGTTGGATGAGCTACATATGTCGGGTATATATAGATTAAAGAGTCGCGTATATGACAAAATTAACAAGAGGTTCTTAGGTTGGATCTCTATATTGGCCCAATGGGTGAACCACGAAGACGTCCGAATCTCTATCCCCGCAGCCAAAGCCCTTGCCAATCTAGACGCCGACGAAAACCCGGTCTACTTCCAACGACTATACCCCTTACACCCTTCGATGCGCAGCACCAGCAACCCAGGCGTGGACGTGGTCTTCATCCACGGCCTCCTAGGGGGTGTGTTCTTCACGTGGAGACAGCGCAAGCGAGAGCAAAATGCCCTAGGTTTCCTTGGTAAGAAGGATAGACAAGGTGAGTAAGGATGTCGTCCCCTGATCCTTACTGCATCTTTTTTATCATCAACTACTGCCATTTTGTCCCAGAAACCCTAACCCAAGCCGAAGTCTTCTGTCCTAACCGTTGCAAGAAGCATCGCCTGAGTAGCGACCCCGAGATGCAGGAGTTCATGGAGGACCTGGAAGAACATTTCGAGAGCTCCTGCACTGACTACGACGTCGTCTGGGAGGACATTCCCACCAATACGAACGACTCGGCATGTGGACCCTATTGCTGCCCCGGCCACAAGTACCGTTGCAAAGACCGGGACGACTGCTTCACCAACTGCTGGCCCAGGGACTGGCTGGCCGACGACTGCGACCACCTGCGCATAATCGGTGTCAACTACGAAACTAACTTGTCGTTGTGGACCCCCATGTGCCCGGTCGAGAAGGTCAAAACTTTGGAGGAGAGGAGCGACGAATTATCGGACCAGCTCCTGAAGATCGAAATCGGGCGAAGGCCCATCGTGTGGGTGACCCACTCGATGGGGGGGTTGATCGTAAAATGTTTGCTAAACAAAGGTGGGACACTCTAGTTATTGTTGTAAATTCATCAGCGTCTTGTAGCTTCCGAGAGCCCGGACCAACGGACGAGAGACATCTATACCAACACTAAAGGAATAGTCTTCTACAGCACACCCCACATTGGGTCAAGCGTGGCCAAGTTCAACCAGGCTTCCTCCTTGCTAATTTGGCCCTCCATTGAGGTTCAGGAGCTCCAAAAGAGTAATTCCCCCGGCGCATCCGCCATTTAGCATCTCAACAATTTACCCTTTAGATTCACCACAACTCGTCCAGCTCCACGAAAATTTCCTGGAACTGATCAAGAAGCACCCCATGAAGATCGTCACATTCGTGGAGACCCTCCCCACAGTGGTCTCGGCGATGAAGTTCAAGTTTCTGGTCGTGGAACCCGACTCGGGCAACCCGGGCTGCGGAGAGTACTACGAGATCCCCCTGGACCATCTGGGCATCTGCAAGCCGGCCAGCAGGTAATTTTATGGTTGGTGCAAATACGCCGAGTAAATTGCGTTTTCAGGCACTCGTTCTTGTACCAGAAGGTGCTGCACATGATCCAGGACATCTTGACTACCGAGTACTCCGAGGTGTGACTTGCATGGGCTGTAGTTTTAAGTAAAGTCTTAAAAGTGCTGGTAGTTTTAATTTCCCAAGAGAAAATACAAGAGAAACCACGCATGAAAAGAAAAAGTGAGGTTACGTCGATTGAAAAATGAGGTCAAAATTAATTTGCTGGATAATAACTCGATAACAATACAACTAAACAATTTAGGTTATATTGGGTCCCTCCAAAGTTCTTTTTTTACACCATACATAAAAAAATCATTTGTAAACATGATAAAAAGTGAGGTTATGTTGGTCAAATATCAAGTCCTAAAACATTTGCTACAACAGTGTCTGCAAGTATATCCTCTCCTCATACTTAACAAACCTGTTCAGTTTGGAACATAAAGACAGTATTCAAATGGGTCGCAAATAAACAAGAACCCAAGAACCTAAAAAGTGAGGTTATGTGAAACGTCATCACAAAATGGTATTTGAGTCTCCCCCTTATTAACCCCATTTATTCCCTTGTAATTACAGGACATCAGCGCCTTCTCCGACGACAACTTCGACACGAAGGCTTGGATAAACAACGTCCTCAAAAATGCCGAGAACCAAGAAAAAAAAGAAGTTAGGTTATTGTAAACCCCCCAAAATCATTATAAACCCCATTTTCAGAACTACACCATGTCCATCGTGATGAAACTGCAACTATGCGTCCAACAAGTGAACAACGCGCTCGAGGAAACAAGTCAACAGGTCCTAATGTCACTGCCAAAAATCATTCGAGACACTAAGAACCTCCACCAAGAGGCGGCGGTTCTCAAAGAAAAGATGGCAACAGTGCGCGGCGAAGTGGTGCAAATCGAACGGGAGACCGGGAAGTCGATCAACATGATAGAGAAATTGGACAGTATGAAAAACGAGTTGCATTTGGCCAAGCAGGGGCTGCACGAGAGCGACAACTGGTCGATTTTAGGTTGGTGCACGTTTTTGTTTGCTAGTTTATTCAATTTTTGTTGCAGTGAACGACTTGGAGGAAGTGTTTGATTCGAAAAATATAGAGAACATATCGTCGAAGATAATAGGGATGCAGAGGTCCCTGCAGTTGTTGGTCAACGTGGGGGACTACGAGGACAGGAAGTTGCAATTGGAGGGGCTGAAGAACCGGCTGGAGGCCATCGCGAGTCCGGCGATCGTGCAGGCGTTTACGTCTTCAAATACAGGTGACGTTGTAAATTTAAGTTCCCCAAACTGCCACAAGAAATAATGTTGCAATTACCATTCTAATATTTCAGACCAGTCGGTGACGTTCGTCAGGATCTTCAAGTCCATGGGCCGGCTGCCACAGCTACTGAAGTACTATCACAAGTGCCAGAAAGACACCCTCCTAAAGAAGTGGCGCAACCAGCTGGAAATCGAGCAGGACGAGTCGGTGATCCAGTGGATTCACAACTTCTACGGGACCATGTTATCCAATTGGCACACCCAGCAGAAGTGGTTCAACCAGGTCTTCAGCAACCAGAACAGCTCCGAGTCCTTCGTGGAGATCTACACGGACGTGCTGAGCTCTCTGGACCCCACGTTGAACGAGTGTATCGACGCGGCGTTAAAGCAAACGGAAGACAAGTTGACGTTCCTGCTGGAGATCAAACAGATCACTCAGCAGTTCGCCGAGAACATCCTGAAGGTGTTGGAACCGACCAAGGTGTCCAAAGACAAATTGTTGATACTCATGCAGGCCATATACAGCCACTTTGTGGCCTACACTACTAAGTATGCGGCGTTCGAACAGGCGTTCTTGGTGAAGAAGTTGTCGGGGATCAACTGCATGAAGGAGGAGCTTCCGGACACCATCCAAGCTTTAGGACTAAGTATTCCGCAGGTCGTGGACTTGGCGAGGGACGCGAAGAGACGCTGCCAACAGATTACCGAAAACTGCGGCTATTGCGGGTTGCTGATAGCCCTGAGGGCCTTCCTCTTGACCTACGCGGATCAGTACAGAGTGGCGTTGCGGCAGATCGACCGCAGCAAGAAACAAGAGGAGGACTGGGGCACCTTTCAGTTGTGCCTGTCTCTCTTACAGAACACCGGGGAGGTGTTGGTGAACCTGCAGCAATTGGAGAAGGACCTGACCACCACCATCTTGGAAACCAGCCACAAGGAGCCCTTTGAATACAAGCACTTGATACTCAGCCCTTCCGAGAAGAAGGAGTACGAGTCGTTGGTGAGGTGCGTCACCGAAGGCACCCAGTTGTCCCTCCTGGACCACGTCAACGCGGAATTCACGAAACTGTGCTCGGACATCCACCACACCACGTACCAGGTTGTGTTCGCCCCGATTTCGGTGCAGCTGGACGTCGTACAGGGACCCCAGACGTGGGCTCATTTTGCCGGGTCTAGTCTTCACAATTCGGACCTGCCGGACTACAGCTTCTCGCCGCAGGAGTACATAACACAGGTACCTTGAGTTTCCAAAAACAACTCGTGTCTAATTTGAATTGTAGATTGGTCAGTACTTGATGACCTTGCCCCAACACTTGGAGCCCTTCTTATTCAGAGAGAATCCCTCCCTCACCAGCGCCCTTCGGGCCGTGGACCAGGAGTACAACACCGCGGGGGAGGCCGAGGGGGCGCTGGCGCACGTGTTTCTCAAGATAGTCGCCAGGGGGACCTGCCAGGGGTTCTGCGACCGTATTTTGTCGGTGTGTGAGCTGAGTCAGCCGGCGAGTCGGCAGCTGGCGCACGATATAGGTAAGTTTAACTTTGAACTCTTCCTGGGAGGGTGGATAATAATAATTTTTTTAGGTTACTTGGACAACGTCCTACAAGACCTGGGGATCCCTCTGAGCGACAACCTGCAGCAGTTGGCTACTTTGTTGAAGCTGCCCAACGACCAGTACTACTCGGGGAGCGCGGGCTGCTCCGCACGATACGTCGCTGCGGTCCGACAAATGAGGAACATTACTTCAAACTAACTTTAATTTATAGTTATTATACCATAAAATATGACTGGCTTGGCAACCCAGTCTCACTTGTACAAAGTCAAATATACACTATTTCTGTTCTTCTGGATACCAGAACTTGAACGTCCTATCGTACGAGCACGTGGCGATGTACTGATTGTCGGGGCAGATATCGGCGCACATGATTTTTCCGTCGTGACCCGAGAGGGTCTTCAGGGGCTGCCACGTGCGATTCGTCCACAGCTTGGCCGTGTTGTCGTAGGATGCCGTTATCAGATAGTCTCCGCTGTCTTTTTGGAATTTCACGTGCGAAATGAGGTTAGTGTGGGCCGGGATGGTGTAAAGAACGGATCTTTTACGCAAGTCCCAGATCTTGCAAGTGTTGTCCTCGCTCGCAGTGGCTATGTGGTAGCCGTTTGGGGAAAAGTCGATCCCCAGGACGGCCTTGAGGTGGCTCTCCATGAACATGATGCACCGACCGGTTCGGAGGTCCCAGACGCGACCGAAGGAATCTAGACCGCTGTTGACATGCAAAGATTGTTACTTCTTTTCTTCCCGCGTTTACGGTTAGCACAAAAAAAAATTCCAAAGAAGAGGACTTACCCAGTTGCACACACCGACCCGTCCACCTGAAATGTTATACAGTGCACCGGTTTAACGTGGCCTTCTTGATGCAGCACCTCCGTACACTGCTCCAGGTCCCAGAGCCTCCACGAGCAGTCGTTGCAACAAGTCCCCAGAAAGCGTCCCGAAGGGTGAAAGCCCAGGCGAGACACCCGATGGGGCATGTGTCCCTCGATATCGGCTATCGGCTCCTCACTGGAAGGAAAATTTCTAGCTATCTATATCATGACTAACTTGTTCACACTTACCTTTGGAGGTCCCACAGCTTGACCGACCCATCCGCCGCGCACGAGGCCATATTACACACATTCTCCTCCTGGCTGATGGTGGCCCTGGGGTGAAAAATAATCGCCCCCACGTTGCACGTGTGACCCTTCAACGTCTGCTTGAGTGTGCAGTCCGGCACCGACCAAACCTTGCTCAATCCGCTCCACGACGCCGTCGCCAGCAGCTTCCCGTTCGGACTGAACTGACAATACGAGATCGGCCTGGTGTCCCCGATCTGACTCGAGTAGATGCTCATGATCTGCAGCTTCTTCTGGATCTCCTGCTTCTTGGCTGTCTTCGTCGCGGTGGGCATGTCCGTGGCGTTCCGCGCTTCTTCAAGTCGCGCCTTCGCTCGCGGCAAGGAGTAGTTGGCGATCCACAGTCTCGCGATCTTGAGGGATTCGGGCCCTTCGTGGTACCACGTGGTCTCGAGGTCCTTCTCGAACTGCTTGCGCTCCTCCTCGGCCTCCCTTCGGACGACGGCGTCTTCGCCGATGCGGCCCAGGATCTCGCGGAGGCGGGAACGGCGGTCGGCGGGGCCTTCGCCGAAGAGACAGATGGGTTCGCCCAGCTGGCGGAGGTTCCGTTTGACCTCGGCGTCGTCGGTGGAGACGTTTATCGAGCGGGCTTTGCGGCGACGTTCGAACTCCTCGAGGAGGGCCTGTTTGTCGCGGGACATGGCATCCTCGAGCTCCATGTATTCTGGAATCAGCGAAATGGAAACTTACCGAACGGAACGTTAAATCAAGACGTATCCTACTGTGAGAAAAAACACTTTTAGCCCCTCCTTGAGACATTTCATAGATAGAAATTTTCTTTTTAATTTACGTTCCTAACATTGTAAAATTTTAATATAAGAATTCCCCAAAAATCAGCGTTGCTTTTATTGCAATTAAGTGTGTTTAAAAACTTCTTTTGTACACGATCCCCAAAATTACAATTTTAGGGACTCATTTGAGTCCGTAAAATGGTACATTTACGGCCTAGTCCCTAAAAGTTGTCACAGCAACCTTTTGCGGATTATTTTTTAATAAATAAATTAAATAGCTATTTACTGATCGATTTGAGCGAAAACAATGTTCCTAGAAAAAGGACCGTTTTCTGAGGGTGCCAATTTTTTTTTCGAAAAGTTTCCGGAACCAGAAATTGTTTTTTTTTACCATGATAAAGTTTTTGACATAGTAGCTTGGATGGGCATGAGCGCACCGGTATACTAGAGAAAAGTCAAAAAATTAAATGTCACTGTGACTCAATGTCAAACTTTAAACTCATTGCAGACGAGAACGGTAGGCCCAATCCCAATTCTGACACCGCGAAGGGTCTTGAACAAACAGCCCCCATTTGAAGGATACGCGAAAAGTCGAAAAAAAAAAAAACATGTCACAGGTACCTAAAAAGTTTTTGCGGACTCTTACTCGGCTACGGCTCGTCCGGAAACAGCAACGATTCGTCCGCAAAAACTGTATTTTTGTACACGCTCGCCAAAATTACAATTTTAGGGCTTCATTTGGGTCCACAAAATGGTACATTTTCGGCCTAGTCCCTAAAAGTTGCCATGGCAAATTTTGCGAATTATTTTTGATTAAATAGCTATTTACCGATCGATTTGAGCGAAAACCTAGAAAAAGGACCGTTTTCTGAGGGTGGCATTTTTTTTTTTTCGAAAAGTTTCCGGAACCAGAAATTGTTTTTTTTTACCATGATAAAGTTTTTAACATAGGAGCTTGGATCGGCATGAGCGCACCGGTATACTAGAGAAAAGTCAAAAAATTAAACGTCACTGTGACTCAACGTCAAACTTTAAACTCATTGCAGAAGAGAACGGTAGGCCCAATCCCAGTTCTGACACCGCGAAGGTCTTGAAAAAACAGCCCCCATTTGAAGGATACGCGAAAAGTCGAAAAAAAAGTCGACTCCCAAGGATCACAATGAAATATTCTTTATTTAAAAATTTGGGGCGCTATAACAAAAAAAAAAAACATTGTTTGTCACAGGTACCTAAAAAGTTTTTGCGGACTCATACTCGGCTACGGCTCGTCCGGAAATAGCAACGATTCGTCCGCAAAAGCTGTATTTTAGGTACTTATGGCAGAAATAACTATTTTTGTACACGCTCGCCAAAATTACAATTTTAGGGCTTCATTGGGTCCACTAAATGGTACATTTTCGGCCTAGTCCCTAAAAGTTGCCATGGCAAATTTTGCGAATTATTTTTGATTAAATAGCTATTTACCGATCGATTTGAGCGAAAACCTAGAAAAAGGACCGTTTTCTGAGGGTGGCAATTTTTTTTTCGAAAAGTTTCCGGAACCAGAAATTGTTTTTTTTACCATGATAAAGTTTTTAACATAGTAGCTTGGATGGGCATGAGCGCACCGGTATACTAGAGAAAAGTCAAAAAATTAAACGTCACTGTGACTCAACGTCAAACTTTAAACTCATTGCAGAAGAGAACGGTAGGCCCAATCCCAGTTCTGACACCGCGAAGGGTCTTGAAAAAACAGCCCCCATTTGAAGGATACGCGAAAAGTCGAAAAAAGTCGACTCCAAAAATTCTTTATTTAAATATTTGGGGAGCTATAACAAAAAAACATTGTCGAAAGTACCACTCATCTGCTACTCAACGATTTGTCGGCAAAGCTGTATTTTAGGTACTTTCAACAAAAATAGTAGATTGTTTTATTACAACACTATTCTATTTATTACAACACAGTCTTTCTATGTCTTAAATTATTAACGTTTTCGAGTTTGAATTTCAAAATTTTAAATGTAACGTCATGTAGCTAGTGGAAAATTTTGACGTTCAAAGCCAACTGCATGAATAATTTATACCTGAACATTCTGAACTTTTTGAAACTCCATAAATGCTTGGATATAACAAGTTCTTAAACCCACGGTTATGTCATTCTATTCGCGTCGGTTGCTATAAGAGAAATGTTGATTTTTTGAAACAGTTGAATATTTATTATATTATTATATAATTTGTAATGGGGAAGTTAATTACATAGCATTGTTTTCTTGAGCGATATTAAAAATGTGATGGGGCTTGATATTAGTCATCTTAGCTGAATCACCCTGTAGACCCTATTGGCAAAACCGCCGGTTTCAGGCAACCAACTATACACGATAGATGCATTATAATAAATTATACTAAAGTAATATTTCTTTTTGATTCAAAATTCATGTTTAAGAAGGAGGAACTTTTCACGTAATTGTAACATTCCGGAATTAGAATTTCATGGGGGGCAACAAAATTCTAACCTCACTTCCAACACGACGTTGTTTTAACCGGTAAAAACATAATCGTGAGGGTCGCGGGGGCACGGTACCTGTGGAGACGTGGACTTGCGGCGGCTGGGCGGAGCCCTCGGGCTTGTCCCCGCCGTCTTCGTTTCCATCGGCGAGCCGCGACCTCTCGGCCTCCTCGAGGGAGCCGTAATGGATGGTCCGGATTTTCTTGACGAAGGGCACGTCGTCGTCGTCCGACATGGTGAGTGGCGAGGGGGCCGCAGTTCGGTCGAGACTGTAAAGTTGTTTGAGGTTATGGAGGTTATGTTGTGGTGCGTCGCGTTGACGTTTGCGCGAAAAATGTCACCGTCGTAGTAGGATGTCAGTGCTGCCAATCGCCAGTTTTTACCATTTCTTCCACAAAAGAAATATTTCTGTTTTCTTTACATAGCGTTTGGCTGTCTCTTTCTAAATTTTTTTCCAAAAAATTCCACCAGAGAGAGAGAGAGATTATCAAGTTTGGTCCGGAAATCTTGGTTAATGTGCGGGGAAGTCGCCCATATCGCGGAAGATGGTCGCAGTAGTGCGTTTTGGGTCGTTGTGCGTGTGAAAATCGAGTTTTGGTGCGGAAAATCGCGGAAAATCCCGTGTCAGTGCAGCGATCGTTGAACTTGGACAGTTGATAGATTTTCTCTTTCCTTCCCGTCGCTGAAAAATCTCCCAAGTTTATAAAAATAAATATGAAAGGCCTAATTACAGTACAGTCCGAGTCGGAGTCGGTGTAATTTTTGACCCCGTTTTGGAAGTGCGTTAGTCGGCAGTGTTTGGTGCCGTTAGTCAAGCTGAAAAGCCGTTGCTCTCGTCGGATGTTTGTGTGTGCCGACCGCCCGAAAACGACGATTTTTACCCCGAGAATTTTTTAAGACGTGCGGTATTGATTTGCCTTAAAGGCTTGGCCCGGCGATATACGGACTATACATGCTTTATAGGGGTCTTACGTGCGTTCTATTGGCTCGCTGACTCGTAAAAACTGCTAAGGGACACATTTTTTGTGGAATTTTCCAAATGACTGCACATTTACATACGCAGCTCCAAAATTTCGAGATTTCGGGACGTGACGGCCGTCCGACGAGCAGTGTCAGTGCTTCGGTGCCCCCGACAATGCCCGTATCGATTATTTTTTAGTGTTTCGAAGGTCTCACGGTGACTCACTATTTTTTCATGAAATTCGTCATCTAATCCCGCAGTGATACACAAGGAGAAAATGCTGCCTCAACAGTATTGTCTGAGATGGAGGTACCACCACTCGAACCTGCAGACCATGTTCTCACAGCTGCTCGAGAGGGAGGCCTTCTGCGACGTCACCCTGGCCTGCGAGGGCCGCACCATCAAGGCCCACAAGATCGTCCTCTCGGCCTGCAGCACCTACTTCGAAACCATCCTCTCCCAGTACGAGGAGAAGGACCCCATCCTCATCATGAAAGACGTCAAATATGTAGATATTAAGTGTCTCGTGGAGTTCATGTACAAAGGAGAGATCAACGTCGACCATGTAAGTGCCATTATATTCACACACTCCTCTTGCAATATTTATCGTGGGAAACACCGCGTGCCATCGATCCCCCGGCGCAGCTTAAAAATAAATTCACATTTTAAATTCACGATCTGTCGTTTCCTTACTATCCTCGAGGCCGGGGCTCCGACCCGAATAGTCCCCCAAAAAACTTTTTAAAAATCGCACATGTTGATGTTTAAATAAATTAGGAAGCGCCACCTGTTGAGTGGTTACTCTTATGGTAAATTAGGCACGGCGGGAAATTCGAATCGCCGAATTCCAAGATGACACTGTATTGATCCGCGACGTCATCGCCCCAGGCCTCTTTTCGATTCAGATTTGCCCTTTCGCCAAATTGCGACCGATTGTGTAATTTAGCTGCACTGTATGTTGTGCGACGAAGAATACGGTGTAACCTCGAGAACGTGGATTTATTTGGACGACGTCCGCAGCGGTACTTTCTCATTGATTTGAGAAAATAAGTAAATAATAAGGGGCGACCTTGAAGTTGTAAATACGTTGAAAAGTACTATCGCGTGCAAAATTCAGTCAACTGTCGTGACAAACGTTAGAGTTGTTCGTCAACAACACTTGTTGTATTTATATTTTGAAAGAACAAATTAATCAGCTCGAAATTTAGATGGACCGACATTTTATGCCCACATAATTCACTATGTAGTGTGCATCAGACTTGTTGACTTATGGATGCTGACAGCTGTCTTTGGATTGTCAAAACATCCGAGTGATTCGTACACAATAGCTGTCACTTTTGACAGTTCATCTCAAATGTCAAAAGAACGAATTAATCGGCTCAAAATTTAGACAAGTAACAATTTCTTGTTCGCGGTGGCACCAGCGACACTTCCAAAACTCACACATGTACTTCTTTAGTGTGAATCAAACTTGTTGATTTATGCATAGTTCCAACTATTGGTAGATTGTCAAAGCATTCGTGTGATACATACGTATAAGCTATTTTTTTATTATTTATCCACCACCTGTTGCATTATGTTTGTTAAAACAAAAAACCCTATATTAATGTAACTAAGAAAATTGTGTTGGTAATCACTCGTTACACAGACAGTTAAATTTGAATAAATTGAATTATGCCGCCGAATTTTTAAACTTATTATTACTATTTTTGAGTACCTAACCTAAATTTTGTTTACAATGACACCAGGCATGCCGCAGCCATGTTGTCACTTGTAGGATTTTCGATTGAGGTTGCCACATGAGTGGACAAATAAAAAAAATTTACACAATATTTGTCACTTTTGGGAGATCATATAAGTTGACAAAAGAACAAATTAATCAGCTCAAAATCTAGATGAACCAACATTTTTTTAGTCGCGGTTGTACGTAACGACCAAAACACCCTAGTGATATGTAAACAGAACCTAACTGTCACTGTTGACAGTTCATCTGAATTGCCAAAAGAACAAATTAACATTTTTTACTCACACTTCCAAAAAACAACAAATTAATCAGCTCAAAAGTTAGACGAACCAACAATTTTTTGCTCTCAATGGCACCACCGACTCCTCCAAAATTCTCATCATTCACTAGTGTGAATCATACTTTTTGACTTATGCATGCTGACAGCTGTCTTTAGATTGTCAAAACATCCGAGTGATACGTAAATTACAATAGCTGTCACTTTTGACAGTTAATATGAATTGTGAAAACAACAAATTAATCAGCTCAAAATTTAGACGAACCAACAATTTTTTGCTCTCAGTGGCACCACCGACTCCTCCAAAATTCTCATCATTCACTAGTGTGAATCATACTTTTTGACTTATGCATGCTGACAGCTGTCTTTAGATTGTCAAAACATCCGAGTGATACGTAAATTACAATAGCTGTCACTTTTGACAGTTAATATGAATTGTGAAAACAAAAAATTAATCAGCTCAAAATTTAGACGAACCAACAATTTTTTGCTTTCAGTGTCACCACCGACTCCTCCAAAATTCTCATCATTCACTAGTGTGAATCATACTTTTTGACGTATGCATGCTGACAGCTGTCTTTAGATTGTCAAAACATCCGAGTGATACGTAAATTACAATAGCTGTCACTTTTGACAGTTAATATGAATTGTGAAAACAAAAAATTAATCAGCTCAAAATTTAGACGAACCAACAATTTTTTGCTTTCAGTGGCACCACCGACTCCTCCAAAATTCTCATCATTCACTAGTGTGAATCATACTTTTTGACGTATGCATGCTGACAGCTGTCTTTAGATTGTCAAAACATCCGAGTGATACGTAAATTACAATAGCTGTCACTTTTGACAGTTAATACGAATTGTGAAAACAACAAATTAATCAGCTCAAAATTTAGACGAACCAACAATTTTTTGCTCTCAGTGGCACCACCGACTCCTCCAAAATTCTCATCATTCACTAGTGTGAATCATACTTTTTGACGTATGCATGCTGACAGCTGTCTTTAGATTGTCAAAACATCCGAGTGATACGTAAATTACAATAGCTGTCACTTTTGACAGTTAATACGAATTGTGAAAACAACAAATTAATCAGCTCAAAATTTAGACGAACCAACAATTTTTTGCTCTCAGTGGCACCACCGACTCCTCCAAAATTCTCATCATTCACTAGTGTGAATCATACTTTTTGACTTATGCATGCTGACAGCTGTCTTTAGATTGTCAAAACATCCGAGTGATACGTAAATTACAATAGCTGTCACTTTTGACAGTTAATACGAATTGTGAAAACAACAAATTAATCAGCTCAAAATTTTGACGAACCAACAATTTTTTGCTCTCAGTGGCACCACCGACTCCTCCAAAATTCTCATCATTCACTAGTGTGAATCATACTTTTTGACTTATGCATGCTGACAGCTGTCTTTAGATTGTCAAAACATCCGAGTGATACGTAAATTACAATAGCTGTCACTTTTGACAGTTAATACGAATTGTGAAAACAACAAATTAATCAGCTCAAAATTTTGACGAACCAACAATTTTTTGCTCTCAGTGGCACCACCGACTCCTCCAAAATTCTCATCATTCACTAGTGTGAATCATACTTTTTGACGTATGCATGCTGACAGCTGTCTTTAGATTGTCAAAACATCCGAGTGATACGTAAATTACAATAGCTGTCACTTTTGACAGTTAATACGAATTGTGAAAACAACAAATTAATCAGCTCAAAATTTAGACGAACCAACAATTTTTTGCTCTCAGTGGCACCACCGACTCCTCCAAAATTCTCATCATTCACTAGTGTGAATCATACTTTTTGACGTATGCATGCTGACAGCTGTCTTTAGATTGTCAAAACATCCGAGTGATACGTAAATTACAATAGCTGTCACTTTTGACAGTTAATACGAATTGTGAAAACAACAAATTAATCAGCTCAAAATTTAGACGAACCAACAATTTTTTGCTCTCAGTGGCACCACCGACTCCTCCAAAATTCTCATCATTCACTAGTGTGAATCATACTTTTTGACGTATGCATGCTGACAGCTGTCTTTAGATTGTCAAAACATCCGAGTGATACGTAAATTACAATAGCTGTCACTTTTGACAGTTAATACGAATTGTGAAAACAACAAATTAATCAGCTCAAAATTTAGACGAACCAACAATTTTTTGCTCTCAGTGGCACCACCGACTCCTCCAAAATTCTCATCATTCACTAGTGTGAATCATACTTTTTGACTTATGCATGCTGACAGCTGTCTTTAGATTGTCAAAACATCCGAGTGATACGTAAATTACAATAGCTGTCACTTTTGACAGTTAATACGAATTGTGAAAACAACAAATTAATCAGCTCAAAATTTTGACGAACCAACAATTTTTTGCTCTCAGTGGCACCACCGACTCCTCCAAAATTCTCATCATTCACTAGTGTGAATCATACTTTTTGACGTATGCATGCTGACAGCTGTCTTTAGATTGTCAAAACATCCGAGTGATACGTAAATTACAATAGCTGTCACTTTTGACAGTTAATACGAATTGTGAAAACAACAAATTAATCAGCTCAAAATTTTGACGAACCAACAATTTTTTGCTCTCAGTGGCACCACCGACTCCTCCAAAATTCTCATCATTCACTAGTGTGAATCATACTTTTTGACTTATGCATGCTGGCAGCTGTCTTTAGATTGTCAAAACATCCGAGTGATACGTAACATTATGAAAACAACAAATTAATCAGCTCAAAATTTAGACGAACCAACAATTTTTTGCTCTCAGTGGCACCACCGACTCCTCCAAAATTCTCATCATTCACTAGTGTGAATCATACTTTTTGACTTATGCATGCTGACAGCTGTCTTTAGATTGTCAAAACATCCGAGTGATACGTAAATTACAATAGCTGTCACTTTTGACAGTTAATATGAATTGTGAAAACAAAAAATTAATCAGCTCAAAATTTAGACGAACCAACAATTTTTTGCTTTCAGTGGCACCACCGACTCCTCCAAAATTCTCATCATTCACTAGTGTGAATCATACTTTTTGACGTATGCATGCTGACAGCTGTCTTTAGATTGTCAAAACATCCGAGTGATACGTAAATTACAATAGCTGTCACTTTTGACAGTTAATACGAATTGTGAAAACAACAAATTAATCAGCTCAAAATTTTGACGAACCAACAATTTTTTGCTCTCAGTGGCACCACCGACTCCTCCAAAATTCTCATCATTCACTAGTGTGAATCATACTTTTTGACGTATGCATGCTGACAGCTGTCTTTAGATTGTCAAAACATCCGAGTGATACGTAAATTACAATAGCTGTCACTTTTGACAGTTAATACGAATTGTGAAAACAACAAATTAATCAGCTCAAAATTTTGACGAACCAACAATTTTTTGCTCTCAGTGGCACCACCGACTCCTCCAAAATTCTCATCATTCACTAGTGTGAATCATACTTTTTGACTTATGCATGCTGACAGCTGTCTTTAGATTGTCAAAACATCCGAGTGATACGTAAATTACAATAGCTGTCACTTTTGACAGTTAATATGAATTGTGAAAACAAAAAATTAATCAGCTCAAAATTTAGACGAACCAACAATTTTTTGCTCTCAGCGGCACCACCGACTCCTCCAAAATTCTCATCATTCACTAGTGTGAATCATACTTTTTGACTTATGCATGCTGACAGCTGTCTTTAGATTGTCAAAACATCCGAGTGATACGTAAATTACCATAGCTGTCACTTTTGACAGTTAATATGAATTGTGAAAACAACAAATTAATCAGCTCAAAATTTAGACGAACCAACAATTTTTTGCTCTCAGTGGCACCACCGACTCCTCCAAAATTCTCATCATTCACTAGTGTGAATCATACTTTTTGACTTATGCATGCTGACAGCTGTCTTTAGATTGTCAAAACATCCGAGTGATACGTAAATTACAATAGCTGTCACTTTTGACAGTTAATATGAATTGTGAAAACAAAAAATTAATCAGCTCAAAATTTAGACGAACCAACAATTTTTTGCTCTCAGCGGCACCACCGACTCCTCCAAAATTCTCATCATTCACTAGTGTGAATCATACTTTTTGACTTATGCATGCTGACAGCTGTCTTTAGATTGTCAAAACATCCGAGTGATACGTAAATTACCATAGCTGTCACTTTTGACAGTTAATATGAATTGTGAAAACAACAAATTAATCAGCTCAAAATTTAGACGAACCAACAATTTTTTGCTCTCAGTGGCACTACCGACTCCTCCAAAATTCGCATCATTCACTTGTGTGAATCAGACCTTTTGACTTATGCATGCTGATAGCTGTCTTTAGATTGTCAAAACATCCGAGTGATACGTAAATTACAATAGCTGTCACTTTTGACAGTTAATATGAATTGTGAAAACAACAAATTAATCAGCTCAAAATTTAGACGAACCAACAATTTTTTGCTCTCAGTGGCACCACCGACTCCTCCAAAAGTCTCATCATTCACTAGTGTAAATCAGACTTGTTGACTTATGCATGCTGACAGCTGTCTTTAAATTGTCAAAACATCCGATTGATACGTAAACAATAGCTGCCACTTTTGACAGTTAATATGAATTGTGAAAACAACAAATTAATCAGCTCAAAATTTAGACGAACCAACAATTTTTTGCTCTCAGCGGCACCACCGACTCCTCCAAAATTCTCATCATTCACTAGTGTGAATTATACTTTTTGACTTATGCATGCTGGCAGCTGTCTTTAGATTGTCAAAACATCCGAGTGATACGTAAATTACAATAGCTGTCACTTTTGACAGTTAGTATAAATTGTGAAAACAACAAATTAATCAGCTCAAAATTTAGACGAACCAACAATTTTTTGCTCTCAGCGGCACCACCCACTCCTCCAAAATTCTCATCATTCACTAGTGTGAATCATACTTTTTGACTTATGCATGCTGGCAGCTGTCTTTAGATTGTCAAAACATCCGAGTGATACGTAAACAATAGCTGTCACTTTTGACAGTTAATATGAATTGTGAAAACAACAAATTAATCAGCTCAAAATTTAAACGAACCAACAATTGTTTGCTCTCAGTGGCACCACCGACTCCTCCAAAATCCTCATCATTCACTAGAGTGAATCATACTTTTTGACTTATGCATGCTGGCAGCTGTCTTTAGATTGTCAAAACATCCGAGTGATACGTAAATTACAATAGCTGTCACTTTTGACAGTTAATATGAATTGTGAAAACAACAAATTAATCAGTTCAAAATTTAGACGAACCAACAATTTTTTGCTCTCAGTGGCACCACCGACTCCTCCAAAAGTCTCATCATTCACTAGTGTAAATCAGACTTGTTGACTTATGCATGCTGACAGCTGTCTTTAGATTGTCAAAACATCCGAGTGATACGTAAATTACAATAGCTGTCACTTTTGACAGTTAACATAAATTGTGAAAACAAAAAATTAATCAGCTCAAAATTTAGACGAACCAACAATTTTTTGCTCTCAGTGGCACCACCGACTCCTCCAAAATTCTCATCATTCACTAGTGTGAATCATACTTTTTGACTTATGCATGCCGACAGCTGTCTTTAGATTGTCAAAACATCCGAGCGATACGTAAACAATAGCTGTCACTTTTGACAGTTAATATGAATTGTGAAAACAACAAATTAATCAGCTCAAAATTTAAACGAACCAACAATTTTTTTCTCTCAATGGCACCACCGACTCCTCCAAAATTCTCATCATTCACTTGTGTGAATCAGACCTTTTGACTTATGCATGCTGATAGCTGTCTTTAGATTGTCAAAACATCCGAGTGATACGTAAATTACAATAGCTGTCACTTTTGACAGTTAATATGAATTGTGAAAACAACAAATTAATCAGCTCAAAATTTGCAACAAGTTTTTACCTCTGACACTTCCAAAATACACATAATTGACCAAAAAAGTGTGAAATCATAACATCCGTTTTTGACGTGTAATGTTTCTAAATAAACGTGAAATTGTGTGAGAAATTAAAATTATTTCTTTGTGCATTTCATAAACCATGTAAAAAATAAAAAACTGATCCACGGAGCGATCATCGCTAACTTCACTTTGGTGCAACTTCACTTTTATCCGGAAGCGTCAAACCTCCGATATTGTGACGACTTTTTGGTTAATGCATCACTGTCGTTTGATTGATGGTTCACACTTCGGACCCATGGTACTTTTCATAGTGGTACCACACCGGGTACTCACTACTAAAAATTTGTTCTAAAGCGAATTAAAGCCCAGCGAGCTCTTTCAGCTTTACATAATGGGTCGTACTCCTGTTCCAGAGTGGTACAATATCGGGTACCCCTTATTACAAGTTGACCGAAGCCCATGGTGCGACCCTTCTTTTCAGGCTGCAAATTTTCGAGAAATACATCTATGCCATCCAATTTATCAAAATTAATAAAAAATATAAGTTTAGTACCGCAAGTACCGTGAATAAATGTTAGATTACAATTACAAATTGTCAAAATAAGCTTAGTGAGCTCATTTCAGCTTTGCACCGTGTGTCACATTTTGGTTCTAGGGTAACTTTTAGGGTGGTACCACACTGGGCACCACTACGAAAAGTTGTTTGAAACCCATAGTGCGACCCATCTTTTCAGGCTAAAATTTGCCGAGAAACACAGCTGTCCTATTTAAATTTATTTTTTTGTCAACATAGCCAGCGTGGTGCTTTTAGAACAAATTTTAGATTCTGGTTCGATTGCGACAATAGTAAATTAGGTTCGGCGGGAAATTCAAATCGCTGAATTCCAAGATGACACTGTATTGATCGGCGACCAGCGCTTCAGGACCGTTTTCGATTCCCGCGTCAATCATGAATTAACGGAAATTTATGTGAGAAAGAAAGTATACAGTAGAACCTCGAGGACGTGACAGTTGAGGGCGACGGTATCCATTCGTTTGATCTTTTCGCACACGTGACCAAAGTGTCAACTTCAAAAACGTCAAACCATCCGAGCGGCGGGAAATTCAAACTGCGCACTTTCAAGATGACAGTATCGATCGACGACGACCAAAATTACTAATTACAACTGTTCACATGGCATTGGAACTCGATAAATATTGCAATATCACCATTTCGACGTTTTTCCTGTTGGGTTCCTTTTCATTCATTATTGAACATTTCTGCTTTCGGTTTAAATTTTTAAGCGGTTCTGTTTCGGAATTTGAATAATGCATGAGCGTGTCGGAAAATCCGCGGTTGTTGGAGCTAATCCGTGGGGAGTTTCGGTTTCGAAAAATAAAATCACATTCGTAATCGTTTTATTGAAGTCGGACAAAACCCGCTTTGATAGTTACTCGGCTTTTTATATATTATGTGAAGTTTTAAATTATGATTGGAGGTCGTAAAAAATTCAGAGGTTTTTCCGATGAAAAATTCAAGCGACGACTGTATCGAGACAATAATAGAATTGATTTTATTGTGATCGATCGCATAAGTTCGCATAAAAAGCTGATCTTGAGGTCGAGAAAAAACGAGGAGATAAAAATTAGAGCCGTGATAATTAAAAAATGTAGAATCATCGTAACTGCTCTCGATAACAAAAACCAAATTTCGATAAGCCGGAGCAACAATGTCGCCAAATTTGCCACATCCGATTAGAAATCAATTGAACTTTACGTTCCTTCTAACCCAAAAATTTTATCAGGACTCGTGATTTATCAAAGATCGAAAGCAAAATAAGTGCTAATATCTACAATTTAGATCTTCACGTTCCGAGTCGTGACGAGAATTTCTTCGGATTAATCCTGTTAGGTCTTGCAGCTCCACAAACCGAAAACTCCGATTCTCCAGTGATTGGAACAAACAGATACGTCACTCGCCACACTAATAAATAACGCTGTTTATAAACCGAAATTTCATAAACAATCGTAATTATGCAAATTGAAACTATCGGTTCCAGTTACGTCTCGCTAAAACGCGCAATTTCCACAAAAACTGCTTGTCCAACATTAAAAACCACCGTCTCATTATTAAACAATGTTAACATAAAATGCTCATTAACGGTTAATGGAAGCTAATTGTGTGGATGTCGAACGGTGTAGAATTGACACCTGCGAAAAATTCCTATAAAGCCCACAACACAATGACGAGATTATTTAAAAAAATGCGTCGTTATCACGCAAGTGATCTTTTATTGTATCGCCCTAATAAAATGGCGATAAAAAGATGTTGGAACTTTCCGAAATTAAATTTGTCTATTTGGAGTGCGTTCCAAGGTCCTCGTTTTCTAATATTCACTTGAAATAAATTTATCTATTTATTCGATTAGGAAATCGAGTAGGTTAAGGCAACCACTGTCAATTCTGAAAAGGCAAGCCAAAAATGTTTTGTAAAACACGTAATCAACAAGGTGGTACATAGCTAAATATATAAACTTTTCAGCTTATGTATTTAATTTTTGACAGCTGTCAAGATTAACCTCAAATACAAAAAGTCTTGTTCAATACCCGTGTTCTGTCTCGGGCTCATTTGCAACACTCGGCTGGACCTCGTGCGTGAAAAGTGTGAAATTTGCACTTCCCAGGAAGAAAATACGGAGTCGAATATTAGATTTCGGAATTTAAATTCCGTTCAAAATTTTCAATTAGCTTTCGGACTTTCTCAACTTGTTTTTTTTTTTGACATATGATAGATAGCCTGCTAAATAAATGTTCGTGAAATTTGGACTTCCAAAGAAGACACCAAACTTGGACTGTTTGTTCGGAGAAGTACTTTGCCTTAACATTTCCCTAAACAGAAAGATTTGTCTGGTGAAAATTTGAATTTTTCAAGACATCAGAATTTCTAACCGAATGTCATATTCTTGGTCGGAGAAATACTTCGCCTCAGAATTATTAGGGTGCTACGGTTTGACACCCAAGATTAGTCCAAATCTGAACTTCCTACAGCGGAATAATGGTCATTAAAATTAAAATCCCAAGGAGAAGCACAGTTCATTGTCTAAATCTATTTTCGATTATAATTTGGATTTTCTTTTCAATTGGCCAAAAAGTACCCAAGTTCTGTTTTTGTAAAATTAAAAAAAAAAAAAAAATTACTTGTAGATTTTATTTTTTGCCATTTTTTAAAGAGAATTAGAGTTTATCTAAATTTAGAAATTTCAGTTTTCGATTGGCGAACATTTAAACTTTTTAAGAGATCAATAATAATTATGATCAGAATTTGGACTTCCTAACTGAAGGTCATATTCTTGGCCGGAAAAATACATCGCTTCAGAATCATCACGGTATTACAATCTTGGTCTGTACGTTCTGACACCCAAGGGTAGTCCAAATCTGAACTTACTACAAGGAAATAATGGGAATCATATTCTTGGTCGTAGAAAAAAATTGGCTCAGAATTCTCGGTATGTTATGCGTGTTTTGACACCCAAGAGGAGTCCAAATCTGGACTTGCTTTAATAAAATAATGGTGATTTTTTAAAGTTATTGTGCAAAACTAAGTTATCCTAAAGAGAATTATGTACATACATGGTTTCTACATAATTATATATAAATTTAAAATTTTCGGTTTTTGTTTAGAATTTGGACGACTTTTTGTTCGGAGAAGTACTTTGCCTTAACGTTCTCTTTAGGGAAAGGTTTGTCTGGTGAAAATTTGATTTTTTTAAAAAAATTACAGAATTTGGACTTCCTAACTGAAGGTCATATTCTTGGTCCGGAGAAATACTTCGCCTCAGAATTATTAGGGTGTTACCTCGGTCTGTACGGTTTGACACCCAAGATTAGTCCAAATCTGAACTTACTACAGGGGAATAATGGTCATAAAAATCAGATTATCAAAATTAAAATCCTAAAAAGAATCACAGTTCATTGTTTAAATCTATTTTCGATTATAATTTGGATTTTCTTTTCAATTGGCCAAAAAGTACCCAAATTCTGTTTTTGTAAAATTTTAATAAATAAAAATTACTTGATGTAGATTTTATTTTTTGCCATTTTTTAAAGAGAATTAGAGTTTATCTAAATTTAGAAATTTCAGTTTTCGATTGGCGAACATTTAAACTTTTTAGGAGATCAATAATTATGATCAGAATTTGGACTTCCTAACCGAAGGTCATATTCTTGGCCGGAGAAATACTTCGCTTCAGAATCATCACGGTATTATCTCGGTCTGTACGTTCTGACACCCAAGGGTAGTCCAAATTTGAACTTACTACAAGGACATAATGGGCATCATATTCTTGGTCGTAGAAATACTTTGGCTCAGAATTCTCGGTATGTTATGCGTGTTTTGACACCCAAGAGGAGTCCAAATCTGGACTTGCTATAATGAAATAATGGTAATTTTTAAAAGTTATTGTGCAAAAATTAGATGTCCTAATGAAAATTATGTACATACATGGTTTGTTATATAAATTTAGAATTTTCAGTTTTTGTTTAGAATTTGGACGACTTTTTTTTGTCCGGAAAAGTACTTTGCCTTAACATTCTCTTTCGGGAAAGGTTTGTCTGTTGAAAATTTGAATTTTTCAAGAAATTATCAGAATTTGGACTTCCTAACCGAAGGTCATATTCTTGGTCGGAAAAATACTTCGCCTCAGAATTATTAGGGTGTTACCTCGGTCTGTACGGTTTGACACCATGATTAGTCCAAATCTGAACTTCCTACAGAGGAATAATGGTCATCAAAATTAAAATCCCAAAGAGAATCCACAGTTCATTGTCTAAATCTATTTTTCGATTATAATTTAGATTTTCTTTTTACAATTGGCCAAAAACTACCTACGTTTTGTTTTTGTAAAATTTTAATAAAAAAATTTACTCGGATGTAGATTTTATTTTTTGCCATTTCTTAAAGAGAATCACAGAGTTTATCTAAATTCAGAAATTTCAGTTTTCGATTGGCGAACATTTAAACTTTTTAAGAGATCAATTTGGACTTCCTAGCCGAAGGTCATATTCTTGGCCGGAGAAATACTTCGCTTCAGAATCATCACGTTATTATCTCGGTCTGTACGATTTGACACCCAAGATTAGTCCAAATCTGAACTTCCTACAGCGGAATAATGGTCATCAAAATTAAAATCCCAAGGAGAAGCACAGTTCATTGTCTAAATCTATTTTCGATTATAATTTGGATTTTCTTTTTACAATTGGCCAAAAGGTACCTACCTACCTTTTGTTTTTGTAAAATTTTAATAAAAAAAATTATTCGGATGTAGATTTTGTTTTTTGCCATTTTTTAAAGAGAATTACAGAGTTTATCTAAATTTAGAAATTTCAGTTTTCGATTGGCGAACATTTAAACTTTTTTAGAGATCAATAATAATTATGATCAGAATTTGGACTTCCTAACCGAAGGTCATATTCTTGGCCGGAGAAATACTTCGCTTCGGAATCATTACGGTATTACAATCTTGGTCTGTACGTTCTCCCACCCAAGGGTAGTCCAAATCTGAACTTACTACAAGGAAATAATGGGAATCATATTCTTGGCCGTAGAAATACTTCGCCTCAGAATTATTAGGGTGCTACCTCGGTCTGTACGGTTTGACACCCAAGATTAGTCCAAATCTGAACTTACTACAGGGGAATAATGGTCATAAAAATCAGATTATCAAAATTAAAATCCTAAAAAGAATCACAGTTCATTGTTTAAATCTATTTTCGATTATAATTTGGATTTTCTTTTCAATTGGCCAAAAAGTAAAAGTTCTGTTTTTGTAAAATTTTAATAAAAAAAAAAAATTACTTGATGTAGATTTTATTTTTTGCCATTTTTTAAAGAGAATTAGAGTTTATCTAAATTTAGAAATTTCAGTTTTCGATTGGCGAACATTTAAACTTTTTAGGAGATCAATAATTATGATCAGAATTTGGACTTCCTAACCGAAGGTCACATTCTTGGCCGGAGAAATACTTCGCTTCAGAATCATCACGGTATTATCTCGGTCTGTACGTTCTGACACCCAAGGGTAGTCCAAATTTGAACTTACTACAAGGACATAATGGGCATCATATTCTTGGTCGTAGAAATACTTTGGCTCAGAATTCTCGGTATGTTATGCGTGTTTTGACACCCAAGAGGAGTTCAAATCTGGACTTGCTATAATGAAATAATGGTAATTTTTAAAGTTATTGTGCAAAAATTAGATATCCTAATGAGAATTATGTACATACATGGTTCGTTATATAAATTTAGAAATTTTCAGTTTTTGTTTAGAATTTGGACGACTTTTTGTCCAGCGAAGTACTTTGCCTTAACATTCTCTTTAGGGGAAGGTTTGTGTGGTGAAAATTTGAATTTTTCAACAAATTATGAGAATTTGGACTTCCTAACCGAAGGTCATATTCTTGGTCGGAGAAATACTTCGCCTCAGAATTATTAGGGTGTTACCTCGGTCTGTACGGTTTCACACCCATGATTAGTCCAAATCTGAACTTCCTACAGCGGAATAATGGTCATCAAAATTAAAATCCCAAAGAGAAGCACAGTTCATTGTCTAAATCTATTTTCGATTATAATTTGGATTTTCTTTTTACAATTGGCCAAAAAGTACCTGTTTTGTTTTTGTAAAATTTTAATAAAAAAATTTACTCGGTTGTAGATTTTCTTTTTTGTCATTTTTTAAAAAGAATTACAGTTTATCTAAATTTAGAAATTTCAGTTTTCGATTGGCGAACATTTAAACTTTTTAAGAGATCAATAATAATTATGATCAGAATTTGGACTTCCTAACCGAAGGTCATATTCTTGGCCGGAGAAATACTTCGTTTCAGAATCATCACGGTATTATCTCGGTCTGTACGTTCTGACACCTACGGGTAGTCCAAATTTGAACTTACTACAAGGAAATAATGGACATCATATTCTTGGTCGTAGAAATACTCTGGCTCAGAATTCTTGGCATGTTCTGCGTGTTTTGACACCCAAGAGGAGTCCAAATCTGGACTTGCTATAATGCAATAATGGTAATTTTTAAAAGTTATTGTGCAAAAATTAGATATCCTAAAGAGAATTATGTACATACATGGTTCGTTATATACATTTCAAATTTTCAGTTTTTGTTTAGAATTTGGACGACTTTTTTTTGTCCGGAAAAGTACTTTGCCTTAACATTCTCTTTCGGGAAAGGTTTGTCTGGTGAAAATTTGAATTTTTCAAGAAATTATCAGAATTTGGACTTCCTAACCGAAGGTCATATTCTTGGTCGGAAAAATACTTCGCCTCAGAATTATTAGGGTGTTACCTCGGTCTGTACGGTTTGACACCATGATTAGTCCAAATCTGAACTTCCTACAGAGGAATAATGGTCATCAAAATTAAAATCCCAAAGAGAATCCACAGTTCATTGTCTAAATCTATTTTTCGATTATAATTTAGATTTTCTTTTTACAATTGGCCAAAAACTACCTACGTTTTGTTTTTGTAAAATTTTAATAAAAAAATTTACTCGGATGTAGATTTTATTTTTTGCCATTTCTTAAAGAGAATCACAGAGTTTATCTAAATTCAGAAATTTCAGTTTTCGATTGGCGAACATTTAAACTTTTTAAGAGATCAATTTGGACTTCCTAGCCGAAGGTCATATTCTTGGCCGGAGAAATACTTCGCTTCAGAATCATCACGTTATTATCTCGGTCTGTACGTTCTGACACCCAAGGGTAGTCCAAATTTGAACTTACTACAAGTAATTAATGGGCATCATATTCTTGGTCATAGAAATACTTTGGCTGAGAATTCTTGGCATGTTATGCTGTTTTGCGTGTTTTGGCACCCAAGAGGAGTCCAAATCTGAACTTGCTATAATGCAATAATGGTAATTTTTAAAAGTTATTGTGCAAAAATTAGATATCCTAAAGATAATTATGTACATACATGGTTCGTTATATACATTTCAAATTTTCAGTTTTTGTTTAGAATTTGGACGACTTTTTTTTGTCCGGAAAAGTACTTTGCCTTAACATTCTCTTTCGGGAAAGGTTTGTCTGGTGAAAATTTGAATTTTTCAAGAAATTATCAGAATTTGGACTTCCTAACCGAAGGTCATATTCTTGGTCGGAAAAATACTTCGCCTCAGAATTATTAGGGTGTTACCTCGGTCTGTACGGTTTGACACCATGATTAGTCCAAATCTGAACTTCCTACAGAGGAATAATGGTCATCAAAATTAAAATCCCAAAGAGAATCCACAGTTCATTGTCTAAATCTATTTTTCGATTATAATTTAGATTTTCTTTTTACAATTGGCCAAAAACTACCTACGTTTTGTTTTTGTAAAATTTTAATAAAAAAATTTACTCGGATGTAGATTTTATTTTTTGCCATTTCTTAAAGAGAATCACAGAGTTTATCTAAATTCAGAAATTTCAGTTTTCGATTGGCGAACATTTAAACTTTTTAAGAGATCAATTTGGACTTCCTAGCCGAAGGTCATATTCTTGGCCGGAGAAATACTTCGCTTCAGAATCATCACGTTATTATCTCGGTCTGTACGTTCTGACACCCAAGGGTAGTCCAAATTTGAACTTACTACAAGTAATTAATGGGCATCATATTCTTGGTCATAGAAATACTTTGGCTGAGAATTCTTGGCATGTTATGCTGTTTTGCGTGTTTTGGCACCCAAGAGGAGTCCAAATCTGAACTTGCTATAATGCAATAATGGTAATTTTTAAAAGTTATTGTGCAAAAATTAGATATCCTAAAGATAATTATGTACATATACATGGTTCGTTATGTAGATTTAGATTTTTCAGTTTTTGTTTAGAATTTGGACATTGGTGTTTTTCTAATATTTGGACAAATATTTAACTTGGATATATGTAGATTTGGTGTTTCTTTAATATAGGATCGAAATTAGTGCTACGATCATGTTTTTAGTCGGAGAAATACTGTCGTTTTGAATTCCAAGAGTAGTCCAAATCTGGACTTATCATTATGATATAATGTTACTTTTATGGAATTCGTTATCTAGTTAGAAAATTCAATTTTCGATTAGAATTTGGACTTCCCAATTAAAATTGATGTTTCTGTAATATTTAGAAAAGCGTTGGACTTGAATGTAGATTTGGTTTTTATTGTAATAAAAATGTAATATCGTATTTCTAAACGTTTTTGACTGACGAGAATTTCAAGTTTTTAAGAGACTCTTTGGCTTGGAGTTCTATAAGTTTTGACCCAAAGGTAGTCCAAATTCGAACTTATTATTACGAACAGTAGTTTTTTAAGTTATGAACATTGTACAGTAGAAATTGGGACTAGAGACTGGATTTGGACTTGAATTTATATCCCATTGCTATTGTTGTTGTAAATACATAATAGTCCAAATCTGGACTTCTATTATTTTTTTGATAAAAAATTTAGTTTAAATTTTTTAGGAGGTCCTGTTTATTGAGAATTTAAACTTTATAACAAACACGAAAAGGATTTTCGTATGATGTGATCTAAATAGTCCAAATCCGTACTTCCGATCTTGGACTCCGAATTTATCCCGCTTTTTCGTTTCCAGTGCCACCTAGCCACCCTACTCAAGACTGCCGAAGAACTGAAAATCAAAGGACTCGCGGAGGTGTCGTGGAGAGACGAAGACCAACAGAACGCCGAAAGCAACAGCGTGAACGGCGTCCAAACAGCCCTGCCCCAAGTGTCGACCGTCATGGACAGTCCGAAAGTGGAGGCTCCGTCGAACAAGAGGAAAAGAGGACGGCCGCCCATAGACGACTACGAGCAGGCCTTCACCGCGCCGAAGATCATGAACGTGACGGGGAACGCGGACGAGACGTACTCGAACGACGCCATGTCCACCAGCGACCACGACCTCTCCATCTGGGAGGAGGAGCCGTCGGCGAACGAGGGAGGCGACACGACGGAGCCCGACGAACCGCTCCTCAGGCTGAAAAAGGAAACTTCTGTGAGTGTACTTATTTACACACGTGATGTATACAGGTTTATTTCTACTATTTACGATGGCCAATTTTTTAATAATAATCTAATAACACGTATTTAGTCCGGGTTTGGACCGCGTTTTGCTTCAACGCAAGTATTTTCATTATGTAGGTCAAAATCGAATCGAGCATAATTTTTTAAAGTCTGGAGAACGCTTCTCAGATTAAAAAGCGCGGCAGATAAAGCCGTTATCAGCTCGAAGAAAACACGTGTCGTCAGCTTCCGCTCCGTGTTTGTGTTTTTATCCAAATTTCTATTTGTGGCGTCTCTAAATCTGAAAAAACACCAGATAACTCCGAGAATTCAGAAATCACGAGCCCGATAATACGTCCGTTTCTGGAAAAAGAAAATCGGGGGAACTGATTCAATTTCGGTCGGCGTTAATCGAATGAAAATTGAGCATAAACATACAGTACACGTGTGTGCGATAATGCTGATAATGTCCGACTGATAATTGTAGTGTTTTTTGAATTGTCATGCTAATAACTTCCCATTTGGACGGAATGTGACGCGATACGGTTGTGTTACAAGTGTGTAATTTTGTAATTTATGTAATTTAGCAGTTATTGAGCGAATTTATGGGGTATCTAAATATTCTAAAAAAAAGAGTTCCAAAAAGAGGCAATTTTTTGCACCATAGGATTTCTCAGCAATATTTCTTTCGTTTGTAAATACTGAATGCAATTTAAGTAACAGTAATGTCTATGTTCAAAGAAGTCAGGTCTGATACGATCGGAGAGAAAATGTTGTATGTAATAATGTGTAAAAAGGTATGACACGCCGTGTTGTCCGACTCGCCTCAAATGTTAATGAAATCTCAAATGATAAATTTAGTTTTTCCGGAAAACTTTAACGTAATTTAATGAAGTCACTCCTTGGGTTTAAAAATATTTTTGATAAAGGTGCCATTTTTGGTACTATTATTATTGTACATATTAAACCAAAAATGTATCCGTTTGATGTCACAAGTTAGGATTTATAATGCATTCTTTTAAATATGGTACTTTGGGTACTTTTTTGATTTTTAAATTTTTTATTTTAAAGATGTGTGTATAAAGTTTATACATAAAATGATACAAAAGTAGACCAAATAAACGATTAGTTGAGATCTTTGAACATCCTATAGACACCATAGAATTCAAAATGTTTTTATAAAGATACCATTTTGGGAACTTTGTTGGTTTCTTAAATATCGTTATAAATATGAAGTGTGACACTAAAATTGACCAACTAAATGGTCAATTATTATTTAATTAGCGCATTTCGGCCCCTTCAGAATATTTGAACTTGGCAAAAACAATTGAGAGGAGAAGCCCACATTTCGCCACCTCCTTGCTTTTCTTTGTTCGCGACGGGTCAACTCCTATTCTTAGCGACTTTTGTAAAAAGGAAGCAAACCCGGATCGGACTTTGTCTCGTAAATTATTTCCGCAGCACTCGAGCTTCTCGGGCGTGTCTCACAAATTCAAACGCCCTTGACGCGACCACGTGACCCTTCGCGTTTTTCGCGAAAACCGTTTTTGGAATCGAAGCGAGTCATGCGCATCGACCGCTCCCGGCGACGCAGCAAGACTTCCAAATTCCGTGGCAATTTTGAATACGAATTGCGCGTGTTAAAGGTCACGACGATTTCAATAACAATAAAGAGCCACGTCAGAAAAACCCGGCGACGATTTCGGAACAGATGCTGCTGCCGGCGAAAATATTTTCGGCCGGCGTTTCTGTTTACGGCCAATTTTGAGATAAAAATATTCGATAATTCGTTCCCGGAAGCCGCAGCTGTGGGATTTTCGTTCGAAAATTCGGGTGTGACTCCCGGCTAACGGTCGGAAAAATTCTCGCAAACAAAATAAACATCGATAACGGTACTATTTTGAGCGGTTTGGAAATTTCGAAAATGCGACCGGGAGAACGGTCCAAGGCCGGCGATTCGACGCTTTCACGTCGGATTAATTTAGGCGTTAGTCAGCACTTGTTTTTGTTGAAATTTGGTGTTTTTGCGTTAGATGACGTCACGCGAATGTAACTAATTGTAGATTAAGCGTTATCGCGGCTGAATTTGCGCTTAGAAATGCCGGTTTTGGTCCGATGTACGCGATTTTTTTGGCCGGTCGTTAGGCGAAGTTATCGCTCGAACGCGATTGTTATTTCCGTTGGAGCTGTCGAAGGCGCGAGGGGCCCGAGTACCATTCGACTAGTTTTCTAAATTACAGCTGGAAAGGAACAATTACTGCGTCGAGTCAGCTGCGGTTGACCAAAATATCTTTGGTGCTTATCTATGACTCTATTTTATCGATATTTGTCTAGTTTTTATGAGAGATGAATTCGTTTGGTGTCCTGGACCTCTTATAAATAAGGAGAAACGAAGGTTGTTTTGGAGATACATAGTTTACAATGTTATTATCAGGACGTGGATTGTTAGACCCAAGTAAATTTTGCAGCGTCATTTTAGTTCTCCAAATCGCATCATTTCTGCAAAACGTAATCTTAATTTTAGAGATTTTAAAATGTTACAAATTACAACGCAAAAAAAACAACTTTTTCTATTATCGTGCAAAAACATCTACTTTTTACACCATTTCGAGCTTCATTTCAGCTTAAGTAACAGTAATGTATGGTCCAGAGAAGTGATGTCTGGGACGATAAAAAAAATTGTATGCAACACGTATAAAAAGTGGTTGACGTCGAGTAAATCTAGCGACTGGCCAATAAAAGTTTCTAATTGGCTCAGAAAAATTGTAACCCAACTGTCGTTTTGTGATTGGCCTGACGAATTTGTGATGTTATTCACCAAATGTTATTATTGGCCCAGAAAATTTGTAAGATCAAAAAGTGATTCCAAAGATTGAGTAGAGGGGCGAAAACTCTGAACACAACAATTATTAATTTGGTCTTGTGATGATATATTTGGAAATAATTATATCTAGAAGATAGTGTTATTAATTAGTCAGTAAACAGGGTCCGAGTGTTTTCGAGATCCAAAAATTCAACAACGCAAAATCAGCACGTTATCTCAAAAATTAAAGTGTCACTAATCAACAAAACGCGAGAATCATCCAAACACCACGATTAAATCCTCGATTCGAATTCTTCGACGTCCGAAAACCTGCCGTGATAATATGTAATTGGAAAATCAAATAACACCAAATTTCACACCGACTCGTCCCTAAACGCCACGAAACAAACAACGCTTCATTATCTCGGAATCGAGGTTACAGCGGCAATATTTACAAAAAGCTAATTAAATATTTTTTACGACTCTCCGAGCCGCACATCTGTCGCGGTGGACTGAATGGGCGGTTTCGGAAAGTTTCCTAATTGGCGAGCCGAACGCGATCATGCATCGTTACGGGAACATAAATCCCACCGACTGCGCCACTCTACGACTGAATTTTTCACAGCCGAACGACGACGACGTCCTCCTGGACGACGCCGGCGACCCCTTCTCCCCGAACGACTCCCGGTACGACAACGCCTCCAGGACCGGCTCGACGAAATCGTTCACCAACGTGACGACGTCGGGGGCGCAGTCGTTCCTCACGCCGGCCCTGGAGAAGGAGTGGCCCGACGTCATCAAGATGAACGACTATCTCAACACCGGCAGGAGGCAGCAGTTCTGGGAGGAGCCGTTCACGAAGAGGGTGATGGACGCGATCAAGACGAAGAACCTGGAGATGAAGGTGGCGGCAGAGCTGCTGGGGGTGTCCTACGGGACGCTCTACGGGAGGTACAGGGACTCGTACGGGTGTTTGAAACATCCATATCGGTGAGTGGTCGGCATGGGGCTGACGGCGGTACTGGCTGGGGTTTTTTGTCTCACCGAGCGGAAAAATTTGTCTAGGTAGTCCAGAACCAATATTGACACAGACATCGCGGTAGCAAGATAAGAAATAACAGACACAATTTGGCACTTACGCTACTACAAATATTAATGCTCGTGGGACAAGAAACGTGTTCACCGGTGTATCTGGTAATGCCTTAATGTTCGCTGTGGTCCAGCAGTTGATGCCGTTCTCGGAGCTTTACACGTTTACGATTTCAAAATTTTGAAATTTTTTTGGTGATGGGTTTTCATTTTCCATTTTTGTACCGTTGCTTGTTTTTGGGATAGTTCTTGACGTAGCAAGAGGTGGTGGTAGGGCTTTCGTCACTGCAATTCATTGTTTGTTTGGGTCGAAATACTTTGTTCAACAGTGTCTTCAACTATACAAGAATTGGTCAATTAGAGGCCGTTCGAGTATTAATGTCAATCAATGTTGTTAAATCGCAAATTCTCAACGGTACGCTTACGTAAGACTCAAACAAACGAATCATTTTGGGCCGGAGATCCACCCTCGCACGGGTCGGTGGACCTTCGGGGAGGGACAGTCAGTTTCACACTCGAGTGGTCGACAATGTTTTCTGTGTTTAGAACGAACAGCGCGTCCGGCGGGGGGAGCGGTGGCGCGGCGGCGGCCGAGAGCGGCAATGACGAGACCGCCGCGGCGGTAACAGATTGAAGAGATGTTTTGCGTGGCTTTTGCAGAGTGCGCGACTTCTGGACGGAGCAGGGGCCGACGGACGTGTTGCTGAAGCTGAAAAAGAAGGAGATCACGCTGTACAGGGCGGCCGAGCAGCTGAACGTGACGCCGCAGACGCTCTCCAACTACCTGATCTCGATGTCGCAGATCGACAACAACGAGGCGAACGCCAGCAACCAGTCGAACGCGGCGGAGAGCTACGAGGAGAACGACTCGGACGAGGAGGGCGACACGGTGCTGCCGGACGTGCCCTCCTCGAACAACTCCAGCCTGTTCAAGAACCTGCTGTCGTCGTCGGTGAACACGTCCGCCGCCGGCAACTCGGTCCTCGCCAACTGTCCCGACATCACGATCATCAAGAAGGAGAAGCACGAGGCCAAAGTCAACAACAACTCCGATCATTCCGACAGTAATAGTGACCAAACGAAGTAATTGATGACGCAATCGATACATTTCCACTGTTAGTATTTTATACAGACCAAAGTAATTTTGTACTGTTTCTCTTAGTTAGTCGTATTTGTAAAGAATCTTGTGTTTGCTGCTGACAAACGTTGTAGTGATATGGGAAATACCAAAAGATGTCTGTTACAAAGTAAAATTAACAAAATGTATATTTACTACGTTTACCGCAATATATTGATTGTATTGGCAAAGGTAGATTAGGCTTAGGAACATATCACGGAGTCCGGCGACTCCACGTTGCGATCCTACTATAGTGCTTTAATCCGTAGACCATCAGCAATGTATCTGATCCACTCTCAGTATTTGTATTTTGTGTGCATTACGTTTAGGTATACCCGTTAGGCTAGGTTATACTTTGGCATATTATTATTTATGTACCTATGTATTAACTGTTTGTAGTCTTGCATAGTTTAGATAGAATTTGTCATATATTTATATTCAAACATGGAGAGTAAAGGTACATGTTTTCCTATTAAGACATACCTGTACTACTACTATAGTAACTACATAACATATAATGAACTATATTTATACAATTATTTGTTGAGTGCCTAATCATAAGTTAACATAGGACATACGGTTTCTTTGCGTTCTTTTCGGTTTTTATTATCATTTTCATGATCTGTTTTTTCGTCGTTTACCCCTCGGTTTAAGGATCACAGATTATTTATAGAAATCCGTTTACTTGGTACAATTCTCTATTACGTTTTGGGACGGTAAGAATTTTTCCGTGTACCTAGTAATCTTTATATATGTTTTTATGTATTGTACATTTTATGTAGTTTTTTATTTATTAAACATTTTTATATAAAGACTCCGTTTACGTAATCCAAGTCAGATTCAAAAAGCCACATTTTATTCTGATGTAGGCAACCAACTATACAATCTTATTTTGAATAAAGGGGAAAGGGTTAAAAATCATTGATTGTATCCAACTAAACTTTATAAATTATTTCTTCTAACAACTCTAATTTGCTTGGACTAGATTTTCATCGGCACATATCTCGAGAGTATCTTCTTAGGGAGTGATTTGTAGCACACTTAAAAAAATCATATGTTTTGTAATATGCAACCAAAGCCATCAAATCAGACATCCACAAACTCGGAAAACAGTGCTCTTTTATAAAAAAAATATTGCAGAATTATTTGAATTGTAATCCGCGCTGAAAATTTGATTTTGTTGGAGTTTGCAACCCCCAAATTTGGCGCCCCCTAGAATGGAAACTGTTGGTCGCAAACAAAAATGAATAGAACCAAAATTATGCACAAGTTTGTTCTCTACATATTTTATTTTGAACTTTTTTTCGATAGCACTTACAACAACTTATTTTCCGAAAAGCATCGCGGTGCAATACGTGCTATGTAAATTTTTTTCATGATTAAAAAGAATATCTTGTTTAATGGTAATAACTAACACATACCACATAAGTAAATACAAAAAACCTCAAGTCTAAGGTAAGTTTATTGAATTTTTTAAAATATACATTTTCTACATGGAGCGTGTACTGGTAATGATCCTACTTAAGAATTTCAACCACATATTATATTGTAATACTATGTATGTACTTTATTTACAGCATTAAAAAATTGTTAGCTTGATGGCAGTGTTCAAGATTAAAATACGGTACATAATTATACAGTTGCAGAAATGCGGATATAAAATAGTTGAAAAAATAATAGTTGTTACACTACCCCGGTCATAATTTATGGACGCCGTCGTCGGGGTGGCGTCCATAAAGAAGTAAGATTAGCGTTTTCCTAATTGACTATTACTGTACAACTGGGGCTCCATGGAAAAAATGTTGTAAGTTAGGCAAGATTTTCTAGAAACTTGTACAAATCTAAAGCAAAAACTTTTAGAAAATTCGGGATAGCTGGAAGAAAAATTTATTCGATCGAAGAAAAGCTCCTGGAACAATCTCACAGCTAATTATTGTGTCCCATTCGTGATCGTCAAAAAGCCACAGCCGAAGATATGTCCGTGTTGTTATAGATGGTGAAATTGTCACTGACCTGCTTGTGATTTGAGGATGCTACGAGCGACAGACCAAAAATTGTTTTTCTATTTTTTAAAGAAATCGTGTTAGATAGGACGTTTCTAAGGGCCTTAATCGAAAGAGGGCCTTAATATTTAATTATTTGATTATTTATTTATTATTTAATTAAAATTTAATTATTCTCGGGGCTATGCTGTATAGTTGAGGAGTAGGATAGGATTAATATTTTTTGGTTTGTAACATAATGTTATGCATTGTCTCCTTTATAAGCACCTTCAATAAAATACAAAAGTGAAAGAATAAAAATGTAGTGCCTTTTCTGCAATCAGAAATAGTTTCAAACGTCCCAAAATGAAACAGCTTCATTTTCGTATACATTTAATTTAACAATAAATAAAAAATATACAAACAGTTGACAATGTTATTGTTCCATGACGAGAACACGTTTTGGAGTTTTGATTATTTCATATGATTGGTGTGTGGTTGCGCTAACACGATCGTGTCGACCCCTACGACTAAGTCAGTACACAAAGACCTGGTTGTCTGGCCGCTACTGTCGGTTGTAGGTTCTTACGTACTATAGTAAACACTGATAACAAAGCAAATTAGTTGATTCTGCTGTTTTATTTACAGTTATTGCTTGGGTTGCTTGAAGAAGCGACAAGTATTGAGGGAGCATGAAATGAATTTTAGTCTATCCTACAGCGTGAGCAGATATGTCTTCCGTCCGATCGGCGGTGGCGTCCGGATTAGGTCACCTGACCCTCCCCGAAGGCGACCTCAGGTTCGAACGTATATAACCTGTGCGGTAGTCCACCACGTCTCGGCGATGCGATCCCTGCGTTCCATGCCTGTTGCGCCTGCTCCACCTGCGTTTCAATTCTCTCTTTACTTTCTAATCGCTGTTGGCGCGGCTTTCTAGGGGAAACAGGTCGTGTGAGGATGGCGGGCTTGTGCATGCAGACACGAAGGGGTCGGCGGTGTCGGAGGATCGGGGAGTTTTCGGTACGTGAAGGCGGCCGCCGAGCGCCGACTGTCGGTGCTGGGTGACCGCCTTCCTTGCACAAATCTCCGTCATCACATTGCTGTGCATCGAACATCGACCATAGAACTAGACAGGCGCAAGCAATAACTCTACAGAATACAAAGAAAGACGACTCACATTTCACGGAACTCTTCGCGAGGGTGTTAATGATTCGGCGGCTGATGTAGATCCTCTCGCTTGCAGAAGGAGGGCCTTTGGTGCCGACGAGGTACCATTAGGGTACCAGCACCGTCAGACCGCATATCACACACACAACGAGGCACGAGAAACAACACAATGGACAAGAACAAACAGACTACGTTAGAGATACGTGCTGGTGGTGCGAATCGAACACGTGCGGCAGGCGGTGTTTGAATCGCAGGGGTGAAAAGGCGGTAGCAATGGCGAGGATGGGGTGGTTGCACTGCCGTGTTTTTTTACAGAACTGTCTAGAATAGGAGCCGGAATTTCGAGTTGCAAATTTTAGAAAAGAAGCTTAGATTGTAGCAGAATTGGCTTCAAGAGGTCCAAAAATCTATAGAAACCTACCAAAATCCCCTGACAACGCTCTCAAATATTTTTTTTTGAGGTTTCGTAAGATTTGTTTCTTTAGGGTATTCTTCTATTTCAAAAATCACAAAAAAAATCTGGTTCTTTTAAAACTTTTTAGTGCTTACTGGAAGTTTGGAAATAATTGCTCCATCGGCTACTCAAACCCGAATCCAGACTTCTCACTCAGTTTGGGAGTTGTGAGCTTTGAAAATCGAAAAAGTTCTTGTGTATTTAAGCCAGGACTTTTGAGCTGCTGATTTTAGAAAAAAGACTCGGACGTCTTAAATTCTATCAGAATTAGTTTCAAGAGGTCCAGAAAGCTACAGAAATGACCCAAAACCCTGGAAAAACTGACCCAAAATCGAATTGCTTTTTGAGAATTCGTAACCTTAGTTTTTAGGGCATTCCTCGATTTCAAAAATCGCAAAAAAACTTTCCGCATACTTGAAGCTATTTAGTGATTACTGGATGTTCAGAAATAATTGCTCCATCGGTTACCCAAGCTCGGATCCAAACATCATACTCAGTTTTTGAATTGTAAGGATTCAAAATCGAAAAAAAACTGTTTGTGTATTTCAGCGCGAATTTTTGGTTGCTAATTTTATAAAAAAGACTCGTACGTCTTAGACTGCAGCAGATTTGATTTTAAGAGGTCCAAAAGCTATTGAAAATCCTGGGAAATAGTTTTTTGAGCTTTCGTAAAGATTTGCTTTTAAGCGTTCCTCCATTTCAAAAATCGCAAAAAAAAACTTTCGGCGCTCCTAAAACTCACTAGTGGTTACTGGACGTTCATGAATGATTGCTCCATCTGCTACCCAAATCCGAAACCGGATATCTTAATATTTGTCGAGTAAGTCACCCATTTGGATTGGATCAAATATTTATTTATTTCGCCCCGTACATAGGGAATGATTTTGTGTATGAGCCCCCGATACAAGTTCTGTACAAATCAGGGCAGTGCAACCAGGACCGAACAGTGCATTCGTTCATGATCAGGCCGACAATCGCATCTTTTCGAACGACTCTCTACAATGTTTTTCGTGGTGCGTGTGTGGTGTGGATGTTGCCGCCGCATCTATCAGTGTCCAAGCACGATCCATGCAAACCAAGATGGACGAAGTGGGACCTACCTTCCAAGAATGAACAGATTGTGCCGAAAATGTGTTTGTGACGTGTTTCGAGTGTTGTTGTCGGGGACACACAGAATGCAGGTTCGCTAAGTTCTAATCTCGTCAAATAGCCAAACCAAAAGGACATAAAAATTTATTGTCATCTAAAGGGATTGTCGTATTTCTAGGTCTACTTTAACGGTATTCTGTTACATCTCTATCGTATCTTGTACAGCATGAGGAGGATGACGCAACACACTACACATACATACATTAATTCACGTTTTTTGCCCCTATTTGGGGTTGGCATACTATAAATTAAAAAAGTCAGATTACTACAAGAGACAGTTTTTAGTTTGATAAGGGGGTGGATGCACTAAACGTGACCGAGGGAGGGTCAGAGTCTAGGGGAACACGGGGAAGACTTTCTAGTGTATCTAGTGCAAAAACTACGTCGAAACTGCTTCGAATTTCTTTGAGGTCGGCTACGTCTTTCTAACACTATCGGGATGGAAAACTACTATCGGTGTGATGTTTGTGTCAAGTGTACTGGTGTCGTAACAAGAAAGAGACGGAAGTAGTAACGTCACGACAAATAGAACAATAATGAGGAAAGCGTGCACAAAAAAGTAATTTTCCACGATGATAGGGCTTACCTGGCACTGTGACTCAACAGGATGATATTTCTGCAACAAGGGAGGACAAAGCTTTTAGTAGATGTAATTACTTCATTAGCCGATTGCGGTATCATTACAGTAATTGAAGGTGTGGAAATGCGGAAGTGTAACAAAAAAGCCCATGCTAAGACCTAGTTCCGACAGCGGTAGTTATAGGAGAAAATTAGTCTCTTTGATCGTGGCAAATTATTCATACAGAAAACAAAGCCTTCGTTAGCTAGCATAGAAACAAACCTTCCCTTGGAAGAATCGTGCGGGCTTTCTGCAAAATTAAAATTTTAGATCGAGTTGAACTGCGCGGGGAATTACCACTCGAGTGAAGAGATTAGGAACACACAGAGTTAGTGGCAGTGATCGATGATAACTTTCCTGTCACTGTCATCAGCTGAAATGTCATGGGGCTAACACTCTCCGCCTTCTTCAACAAGTTCCTCTCCAAGAGACCCCTCCGCATCCTGATGGTGGGTCTGGACGGCGCCGGTAAAACCACCATCCTTTACAAGCTGAAATTCGGCGAGGTCGTGACGACCGTCCCGACCATCGGCTTCAACGTGGAGATGGTGGAGTACAAGAACGTGACGTTCACCGTGTGGGACGTGGGGGGACAGGACAAGATCCGGAGGCTGTGGAGACACTACTTCCAGAACACCGAGGGGATCATCTTCGTCGTGGACTCGTGCGACAAGGAGCGGATCCGGGAAGCCGCCAAAGAGCTGCAGAGTCTCGTGTGCGAGCACGAGCTGAGGAGGGCGGCGCTGTTGGTGCTTGCCAACAAGCAGGATTTGCCGGTAATCGTGTCGTCTGTCGGAAGAATATTTGCACAAAGCGTCCCTTTCAGGTGGCAATGCCGACTTCGGAAATCGTCGCCGAGCTGCAACTGTCACAGTTGAAGGGTCGAAGATGGCACGTCGTGGGCACCTGCGCCTTGAAGGGTCAAGGCCTGTACGAGGGGTTCGAGTGGCTCTCCAAAGAACTTCTTTGAAAGTTATCATCGACCACCGCGGCAATCTTACGTTTTTAGTTCGATACTCACCTTAAGAGTCGCGTAATGTAATCGGGCCAATTGTCGGGGAACATCACCAGGAAGAATCCCACCGCGATCAGGATCATCCCGGCTAGCTTCATTCCCTCGAAGTTGGCACCGTAGAGCACCACGTCCAGCGCTGCGGATTTAAATATTTTTTAGCAATGAATAAATAAAGCCGTGTTTAGTATTTCGAGCGAAATTCGTACCTGCCGACACTGGGACCGCCGTTATGAGTCCTAATGTAATGAACAAGTCGTAGGTCAGGGCAACACTGAAATTACCCAGTAAATTGGCAACTGAAAATTTAAATCGGTTAGTGATAATTATAATATTTCAACATAACGAGAGCAGTCAAAATCAACGCCGACGACGGTTAACTATTAATTCAATTATCGCTGACTTAACATTAATCCACTTAATACCACCGAATGCAACACTAGTTTCGGAAACTTCCAACCCGGAAATTAATTATTCATGAACTTGATAATGAACCCGCCGGATCATTGCCAAGTTTGCAGCGCTTTGAAAGCAAAATTGCATCCGATTGACTTCGTTATTTGAGCTTATCGGAGCGTGCTTGGTGCTTTCCGAATTTCAACCCGTCTGCGGAGAAAAGCTTTCTAAAAAAAGGATCAATTCTCTGAAAGCTGGAGTGATTGATGCTTGGCTGCAACTCCCGGGGCCGATATTTTTCCTTCAAATTTATTCCGGCGATCCGCCTCTATTCGCTCAATTGTTACATCGCGAAGTGGGTCAAGTTCGATAAAAATTTATACGTTCAGCAAGTTCGCTTAGATGTCTGAGAAAGAAAGAAGGTAAAATTTATATGGTCCACGGAACTGGACAAAATATCGGAATTGCAGCTTCCCCAATAGATGGGTGTAACTTCTACATATTTTTCTATAGACTCGAATTTGACATTTTTTGGTAAATAAATCAATAGCGAATTCATTGAAAGAAATAGATAATCGCTTGGAACGACCGTTAATTTTTTACGATTTTTTAAACGGGACTGTTATCTTTTTGTCACAACGTACAAAATATGAGAACTGCATCAGTGTTCCGGATAGTTGCCTGTAACTTGGACATAAATTGCAATGTATACTTGAATTTTACATTTTATGGTAGATAAATCGATAGCGAATTCAGTGAAAGAAAAACGCAATCGATTGGAATAACCGTTAATTTTTTACGATTTTTAGAACTGGACTCTTATCTATCGTAACCATTTACAAAATATCGGAATTGCAGCTAGCCCGATAGATGGCTGTAACTTCCAACTCACCTAGAGAAAGAGAACTCGCTGTGAGCAACGCCGGCCACGGCAACCGGTCCCAGTGCATGCTTTCCAGTCCCGTCAAAAACAGCCCCAAACAAATAGGCCACAGGAGGGCCGCGTTCAACATCCCGATGAGCGAGAAGAACAACGCCACCTGTCCGTAAGTGGCGTCGCCGACGATCTTCTTGAACAGCACCTTGTAGACGGCCGACGCCGCCGCCGACGACGTCGCCAGCACCACCCCGCCCAGGGTCGGGCTCCCGGTGATGCCGTCCATGTAGGCCAGCAACGCCACCCCCGTGTCGCAGATGATCACGGCCATTATCTGCAGCGTAATATGGCGGCGATATTTACTTTAAGTGATGGTCACTCACCCGGATCCCCACGAACTGCTCATGGAGGATCACCCACGAGAGGAGGTACACGAAGGACACGTTGGTCGCAAACAGGGCCATTACGTCGGTGGCCAGGAGGATCCTCAAAGAGAGGATGTACATGTAGTTCGTTCCGACCCACAGCAGGCAGAAGAGGCTGCACCTGGTCATGAACCTCCCTGGAACAGACATTTGGATGTCCTTCTGGAAGAGTCTCAAAGAACAGACCTGCGGTAAAGCCCTTGTCCCGGTAGCCGCGTATACTCTCGGAGAAGATGTCCGATGCGGATTTGCACCTTTTGGAGCTGAGCCTGCTAAGGAAGTAAAGAGGGAAAAAGAGCATCGTCCAGTTGGTGACGAACCACGTGGTGAAGAAGGGGGCTTGATATGATGCGGTCTGCAGGTAATAAAAGAACAGATGTAGTTACAGCAATGAAATCGATACGTTCAAATACGTACATACTGCCTCTGAAGAGCGGTTATGTTGAATCCGGTGGTGTCGTGAGGCACGAGGACGGGATCGTCATCCATGTCTATGATGGGTCTCCGCAGGTACAAATATTTGATGCAGTGGGTGGCTCCCACCCATGAAGCAGTTACGCAGATGGTCACCCATATCCCGAAGTAGATCTAGATCAAAGGTGCTGATTTAGACCATATCCTTGATGATGAGTTAGTCTTTTTCCTCTCAATTAAAAATTGTTAAATATAGTACAGACTTTCTCACGAATTGCTTTGACACTTTTTACGTATTTTACTTTGTGTAGAATCGAAAAATTACGTCCCCAAAGTTCCATTGTTGAATCTAATTTTATTACGAATTTCTAAGTGTTGCATCCAAAACTCTTCTCGCGAAATCGAGCTCGTTCAATTTGAAAAATTGTCAAATCTAAAACCGCCTTTCCTACAAGCTGTTCTGACACTTTTTACGTATATTACTGTGTCTAGAATCCAAAAATTAAGTCCCCAAAGTTCTATTGTTGAATCTGAATTTTTTACAAATTTCTAAATCTCGCATCCAAAACTCCTCTTGCGAAATCGAGATCGTTCAATTTGAAAAATTGTCAAATCTAAAACCGCCTTTCCTACAAACTGTTCTGACACTTTCTACGTGTATGACTGTGTGTAGAATCCAAAAATTAAGTCCCCAAAGTTCTATTGTGGAATCTGAATTTTTTACTAATTTCTGAATCTCGCTTCCAAAACTCCTCTCGCGAAATCGAGATCGTTCAATTTTAAAAATTGTCAAATCTAAAACCGCTTTTCCTACAAATTGTTTTGACACTTTTTGCGTATATTACTGTGTGTAGAATCGAAAAATTACGTCCGCAAAATTCCATTGGTGAACCTGAATTTTTTACGAATTTCTAAGCGTCGCATCCAAAACTCCTCACGCAAAATCGAGATCGTTCAATTTGAAAAATTGTCAAACATAATACCGCTTTTCCTACAAACTGTTCTGACACTTTTTACTTATATGACTGGGTGTAGAATCGAAAAATTACGTCCCCAAAGTTCTATTGTTGAACCTGAATTTTTTACTAATTTCTAAATCTCGCATCCAAAACTCCTTTTGCGAAATCGAGATCGTTCAATTTGAAAAATTGTCAAATCTAAAACCGCCTTTCCTACAAACTGTTCTGACACTTTTTACGTGTATGACTGTGTGTAGAATCCAAAAATTAAGTCCCCAAAGTTCTATTGTTGAATCTGAATTTTTTACTAATTTCTGAATCTCGCTTCCAAAACTCCTCTCGCGAAATCGAGATCGTTCAATTTGAAAAATTGTCAAATCTAAAACCGCCTTTTCTACAAACTGTTCTGACACTTTTTACTTATATGACTGGGTGTAGAATCGAAAAATTACGTCCCCAAAGTTCTATTGTTGAACCTGAATTTTTTACTAATTTCTAAATCTCGCATCCAAAACTCCTCTCGCGAAATCGAGATCGTTCAATTGGAAGAAATTGTCAAATATAATACCGCCTTTCCTACCAATTGTTTTAATATTTTTTTACGTATACTACTGTGTGTAGAATCCGAAAATTAAGTCCCCAAAGTTCCATTGTTGAATCTGATTTTATTACGAATTTCTACGTGTCGCATCCAAAACTCTTCTCGCGAAATCGAGATCGTTCAATTTGAAAAATTGTCAAATCTAAAACCGCCTTTCCTACAAACTGTTCTGACACTTTCTACGTGCATGACTGTGTGTAGAATCCAAAAATTAAGTCCCCAAAGTTCTATTGTTGAATCTGAATTTTTTACTAATTTCTGAATCTCGCTTCCAAAACTCCTCTCGCGAAATCGAGATCGTTCAATTTGAAAAATTGTCAAATCTAAAACCGCCTTTTCTACAAACTGTTCTGACACTTTTTACTTATATGACTGGGTGTAGAATCGAAAAATTACGTCCCCAAAGTTCTATTGTTGAACCTGAATTTTTTACTAATTTCTAAATCTCGCATCCAAAACTCCTCTCGCGAAATCGAGATCGTTCAAATGGAAGAAATTGTCAAATATAATACCGCCTTTCCTACCAATTGTTTTAATATTTTTTTACGTATACTACTGTGTGTAGAATCCGAAAATTAAGTCCCCAAAGTTCCATTGTTGAATCTGATTTTATTACGAATTTCTACGTGTCGCATCCAAAACTCTTCTCGCGAAATCGAGATCGTTCAATTTGAAAAATTGTCAAATCTAAAACCGCCTTTCCTACAAACTGTTCTGACACTTTTTACGTGTATGACTGTGTGTAGAATCCAAAAATTAAGTCCCCAAAGTTCTATTGTTGAATCTAAATTTTTTACTAATTTCTGAATCTCGCTTCCAAAACTCCTCTCGCGAAATCGAGATCGTTCAATTTGAAAAATTGTCAAATCTAAAACCGCCTTTTCTACAAACTGTTCTGACACTTTTTACTTATATGACTGGGTGTAGAATCGAAAAATTACGTCCCCAAAGTTCTATTGTTGAATCTGAATTTTTGACTAATTTCTAAATATCGCATCCAAAATTCCTCTCGTGAAATCCAGATCCTTCAATTAGAAAAATTGTCAAATATAATATCGCCTTTCCTACAAATTTTTCTGACACTTTTTACGTATATTACTGTGTGTAGAATCCAAAAATTAAGTCCCCAAAGTTCCATTGTCGAATCTGAAATCGAGATCGTTCAATTTGAAAAATTGTCAAATATAATACCGTCTTTCCTATAAATTGTTCAGACATTTTTTACGTATATTACTGTGTGTAGAATCCAAAAATTAAGTCCCCAAAGTTCCATTTGTGAATCTGATTTTATTACGAATTTCTAAGTGTCGCATCCAAATCTCTTCTCGCGAGATCGAGGTCGTTCAATTTGAAAAATTGTCAAATCTAAAACCGCTTTTCCTACAAATTGTTTTGACACTTTTTGCGTATATTACTGTGTGTAGAATCGAAAACTTACGTCCGCAAGATTCCATTGGTGAACCTGAATTTTTTACGAATTTCTAAGCGTCGCATCCGAAACTCCTCACGCAAAATCGAGATCGTTCAATTGGAAGAAATTGTCAAATATAATACCGCCTTTCCTACCAATTGTTTTAATATTTTTTTACGTATACTACTGTGTGTAGAATCCGAGAATTAAGTCCCCAAAGTTCCATTGTTGAATCTGATTTTATTACGAATTTCTACGTGTCGCATCCAAAACTCTTCTCGCGAAATCGAGATCGTTCAATTTGAAAAATTGTCAAATCTAAAACCGCCTTTCCTACAAACTGTTCTGACACTTTCTACCTGCATGACTGTGTGTAGAATCTAAAAATTAAGTCCCCAAAGTTCTATTGTTGAATCTGAATTTTTTACTAATTTCTGAATCTCGCTTCCAAAACTCCTCTCGCGAAATCGAGATCGTTCATTTTGAAAAATTGTCAAATCTAAAACCGCCTTTTCTACAAACTGTTCTGACACTTTTTACTTATATGACTGGGTGTAGAATCGAAAAATTACGTCCCCAAAGTTCTATTGTTGAACCTGAATTTTTTACTAATTTCTAAATCTCGCATCCAAAACTCCTCTCGCGAAATCGAGATCGTTCAATTTTAAAAATTGTCAAATCTAAAACCGCCTTTCCTACAAATTGTTTTGACACTTTTTGCGTATATTACTGTGTGTAGAATCGAAAAATTACGTCCGCAAAATTCCATTGGTGAACCTGAATTTTTTACGAATTTCTAAGCGTCGCATCCAAAACTCCTCACGCAAAATCGAGATCGTTCAATTTGAAAAATTGTCAAACATAATACCGCTTTTCCTACAAACTGTTCTGACACTTTTTACGTGTATGACTGTGTGTAGAATCGAAAAATTACGTCACCAAAGTTCTATTGTTGAACCTGAATTTTTTACTAATTTCTAAATCTCGCATCCAAAACTCCTCTCGCGAAATCGAGATCGTTCAATTTTAAAAACTGTCAAATCTAAAACCGCCTTTCCTACAAATTGTTCTGACACTTTTTACGTATATTACTGTGTCTAGAATCCAAAAATTAAGTCCCCAAAGTTCTATTGTTGAATCTGAATTTTTTACAAATTTCTAAATCTCGCATCCAAAACTCCTCTTGCGAAATCGAGATCGTTCAATTTGAAAAATTGTCAAATCTAAAACCGCCTTTCCTACAAACTGTTCTGACACTTTTTACGTGCATGACTGTGTGTAGAATCGAAAAATTACGTCCCCAAAGTTCTATTGTTGAACCTGAATTTTTACTAATTTCTAAATTTCGCATCCAAAACTCCTCTCGCGAAATCGAGATCGTTCAATTGGAAGAAATTGTCAAATATAATACCGCCTTTCCTACCAATTGTTTTAATATTTTTTTACGTATACTACTGTGTGTAGAATCCGAAAATTAGGTCCCCAAAGTTCCATTGTTGAATCTGATTTTATTACGAATTTCTACGTGTCGCATCCAAAACTCTTCTCGCGAAATCGAGATCGTTCAATTTGAAAAATTGTCAAATCTAACCGCCTTTCCTACAAACTGTTCTGACACTTTCTACGTGTATGACTGTGTGTAGAATCCAAAAATTAAGTCCCCAAAGTTCTATTGTTGAATCTGAATTTTTTACTAATTTCTGAATCTCGCTTCCAAAACTCTCGCGAAATCGAGATCGTTCAATTTGAAAAATTGTCAAATCTAAAACCGCCTTTCCTACAAACTGTTCTGACACTTTTTATTTATATGACTGGGTGTAGAATCGAAAAATTACGTCCCCAAAGTTCTATTGTTGAACCTGAATTTTTTACTAATTTCTAAATATCGCATCCAAAATTCCTCTCGTGAAATCCAGATCCTTCAATTAGAAAAATTGTCAAATATAATATCGCCTTTCCTACAAATTTTTCTGACACTTTTTACGTATATTACTGTGTGTAGAATCCAAAAATTAAGTCCCCAAAGTTCCATTGTCGAATCTGAAATCGAGATCGTTCAATTTGAAAAATTGTCAAATATAATACCGTCTTTCCTATAAATTGTTCAGACATTTTTTACGTATATTACTGTGTGTAGAATCCAAAAATTAAGTCCCCAAAGTTCCATTTGTGAATCTGATTTTATTACGAATTTCTAAGTGTCGCATCCAAATCTCTTCTCGCGAGATCGAGGTCGTTCAATTTGAAAAATTGTCAAATCTAAAACCGCTTTTCCTACAAATTGTTTTGACACTTTTTGCGTATATTACTGTGTGTAGAATCGAAAACTTAGGTCCGCAAAATTCCATTGGTGAACCTGAATTTTTTACGAATTTCTAAGCGTCGCATCCGAAACTCCTCACGCAAAATCGAGATCGTTCAATTGGAAGAAATTGTCAAATATAATACCGCCTTTCCTACCAATTGTTTTAATATTTTTTTACGTATACTACTGTGTGTAGAATCCGAAAATTAAGTCCCCAAAGTTCCATTGTTGAATCTGATTTTATTACGAATTTCTACGTGTCGCATCCAAAACTCTTCTCGCGAAATCGAGATCGTTCAATTTGAAAAATTGTCAAATCTAAAACCGCCTTTCCTACAAACTGTTCTAACACTTTCTACGTGCATGACTGTGTGTAGAATCCAAAAATAAAATGTCCCCAAAGTTCTATTGTTGAATCTGAATTTTTTACTAATTTCTGAATCTCGCTTCCAAAACTCCTCTCGCGAAATCGAGATCGTTCAATTTGAAAAATTGTCAAATCTAAAACCGCCTTTCCTACAAACTGTTCTGATACTTTTTACTTATATGACTGGGTGTAGAATCGAAAAATTACGTCCCCAAAGTTCTATTGTTGAACCTGAATTTTTGACTAATTTCTAAATATCGCATCCAAAATTCCTCTCGTGAAATCCAGATCCTTCAATTAGAAAAATTGTCAAATATAATATCGCCTTTCCTACAAATTTTTCTGACACTTTTTACGTATATTACTGTGTGTAGAATCCAAAAATTAAGTCCCCAAAGTTCCATTTGTGAATCTGATTTTATTACGAATTTCTAAGTGTCGCATCCAAATCTCTTCTCGCGAGATCGAGGTCGTTCAATTTGAAAAATTGTCAAATATAATACCGCCTTTCCTATAAATTGTTCTGACATTTTTTACGTATATGACTGTGTGTAGAATCCGAAAATTAAGTCCCCAAAGTTTCATTGTTGAATCTGATTTTATTACGAATTTCTACGTGTCGCATCCAAAACTCTTCTCGCGAAATCGAGATCGTTCAATTTGAAAAATTGTCAAATCTAAAACCGCCTTTCCTACAAACTGTTCTAACACTTTCTACGTGCATGACTGTGTGTAGAATCCAAAAATTAAGTCCCCAAAGTTCTATTGTTGAATCTGAATTTTTTACTAATTTCTGAATCTCGCTTCCAAAACTCCTCTCGCGAAATCGAGATCGTTCAATTTGAAAAATTGTCAAATCTAAAACCGCTTTTCCTACAAACTGTTCTGATACTTTTTACTTATATGACTGGGTGTAGAATCGAAAAATTACGTCCCCAAAGTTCTATTGTTGAACCTGAATTTTTGACTAATTTCTAAATATCGCATCCAAAATTCCTCTCGTGAAATCCAGATCCTTCAATTAGAAAAATTGTCAAATATAATATCGCCTTTCCTACAAATTTTTCTGACACTTTTTACGTATATTACTGTGTGCAGAATCTAAAGATTAAGTCCCCAAAGTTCCATTTGTGAATCTGATTTTATTACGAATTTCTAAGTGTCGCATCCAAATCTCTTCTCGCGAAATCGAGGTCGTTCAATTTGAAAAATTGTCAAATCTAAAACCGCTTTTCCTACAAATTGTTTTGACACTTTTTGCGTATATTACTGTGTGTAGAATCGAAAAATTACGTCCGCAAAATTCCATTGGTGAACCTGAATTTTTACGAATTTCTAAGCGTCGCATCCAAAACTCCTCACGCGAAATCGAGATCGTTCAATTGGAAGAAATTGTCAAATATAATACCGCCTTTCCTACCAATTGTTTTAATATTTTTTTACGTATACTACTGTGTGTAGAATCCGAAAATTAAGTCCCCAAAGTTCCATTGTTGAATCTGATTTTATTACGAATTTCTACGTGTCGCATCCAAAACTCTTCTCGCGAAATCGAGATGGTTCAATTTGAAAATTTGCAAATCTAAAACCGCCTTTCCTACAAACTGTTCTGACACTTTCTACGTGTATGACTGTGTGTAGAATCCAAAAATTAAGTCCCCAAAGTTCTATTGTTGAATCTGAATTTTTTACTAATTTCTGAATCTCGCTTCCAAAACTCCTCTCGTGAAATCGAGATCGTTCAATTTGAAAAATTGTCAAATCTAAAACCGCCTTTACTACAAACTGTTCTGACACTTTTTACTTATATGACTGGGTGTAGAATCGAAAAATTACGTCCGCAAAATTCCATTGGTGAACCTGAATTTTTTACGAATTTCTAAGCGTCGCATCCAAAACTCCTCACGCAAAATCGAGATCGTTCAATTTGAAAAATTGTCAAACATAATACCGCTTTTCCTACAAATTGTTCTGACACTTTTTACGTATATTACTGTGTGTAGAATCGAAAAATTACGTCCCCAAAGTTCTATTGTTTAACCTGAATTTTTTACTAATTTCTAAATCTCGCATCCAAAACTCCTCTCGCGAAATCGAGATCGTTCAATTGGAAGAAATTGTCAAATATAATACCGCCTTTCCTACCAATTGTTTTAATATTTTTTTACGTATACTATTGTGTGTAGAATCCGAAAATTAAGTCCCCAAAGTTCCATTGTTGAATCTGATTTTATTACGAATTTCTACGTGTCGCATCCAAAACTCTTCTCGCGAAATCGAGATCGTTCAATTTGAAAAATTGTCAAATCTAAAACCGCCTTTCCTACAAACTGTTCTGACACTTTCTACGTGTTTTGACTGTGTGTAGAATCCAAAAATTAAGTCCCTAAAGTTCTATTGTTGAATCTGAATTTTTTACTAATTTCTGAATCTCGCTTCCAAAACTCCTCTCGCGAAATCGAGATCGTTCAATTTGAAAAATTGTCAAATCTAAAACCGCCTTTCCTACAAACTGTTCTGACACTTTTTACTTATATGACTGGGTGTAGAATCGAAAAATTACGTCCCCAAAGTTCTATTGTTGAATGTGAATTTTTGACTAATTTCTAAATATCGCATCCAAAATTCCTCTCGTGAAATCCAGATCCTTCAATTAGAAAAATTGTCAAATATAATATCGCCTTTCCTACAAATTTTTCTGACACTTTTTACGTATATTACTGTGTGTAGAATCCAAAAATTAAGTCCCCAAAGTTCCATTGTCGAATCTGAAATCGAGATCGTTCAATTTGAAAAATTGTCAAATATAATACCGCCTTTCCTATAAATTGTTCTGACATTTTTTACGTATATTACTGTGTGTAGAATCCAAAAATTAAGTCCCCAAAGTTCCATTTGTGAATCTGATTTTATTACGAATTTCTAAGTGTCGCATCCAAATCTCTTCTCGCGAAATCGAGGTCGTTCAATTTGAAAAATTGTCAAATCTAAAACCGCTTTTCCTACAAATTGTTTTGACACTTTTTGCGTATATTACTGTGTGTAGAATCGAAAAATTACGTCCGCAAAATTCCATTGGTGAACCTGAATTTTTACGAATTTCTAAGCGTCGCATCCAAAACTCCTCACGCAAAATCGAGATCGTTCAATTTGAAAAATTGTCAAACATAATACCGCTTTTCCTACAAATTGTTCTGACACTTTTTACGTATATTACTGTGTGTAGAATCGAAAAATTACGTCCCCAAAGTTCTATTGTTGAACCTGAATTTTTTACTAATTTCTAAATCTCGCATCCAAAACTCCTCTCTTGAAATCGAGATCGTTCAATTGGAAGAAATTGTCAAATATAATACCGCCTTTCCTACCAATTGTTTTAATATTTTTTTACGTATACTACTGTGTGTAGAATCCGAAAATTAAGTCCCCAAAGTTCCATTGTTGAATCTGATTTTATAACGAATTTCTACGTGTCGCATCCAAAACTCTTCTCGCGAAATCGAGGCCGTTCAGTTTGAAAAATTGTCAAATCTAAAACCGCCTTTCCTACAAACTGTTCTGAAAATTTTTACGTATATTACTGTGTGTAGAATCCAAAAATTAAGTCCCCAAAGTTCCATTTGTGAATCTCATTTTATTACGAATTTCTAAGTGCCGCATCCAAAATTCTTCTCGCGAGGTCTTCAATTTGAAAAATTGTCAAATATATTACCGCCTTTCCTACAAACTGTTCTGACACTTTTTACCTATATTACTGTGTGTAGAATCGAAAAATTACGTCCCCAAAGTTTCATTGTTGCACCTGAATTTTTTGCGAATTTCTTAGTGTCGAAACCACAACTCCTCTCGTGACATCGACATTACGTATCTTATTGTATGTAGTATCGAAAAATGACCTCACCAAAGTGTCGAACATGAATTTTTTACTTTTTTATTTGTCGTTTCCAAAATTCCCAAATTTTTAGCGATATGCAAAATTTGTGGAATCAACCATTAGTATTATTATGTTGTTTGCGCTTTTGCGTGATTTCAGTCTACTTTCTGCAAAATATGTTAGGAAATACAATTATTCAAATGAGACCCTAGAAGCCAGTCGAGTTCTAATCCGAGACTAAGTATACGCAAGTACAAATGCAATTAACCTTAATAAGCTTTTTATTTGTTGCATAAAACAGAAAATTAGCATAAAAACGTAAAGGTTAAATAATCCGCATAACCGTGCTGCCTTTTCTACAATCTTTAAAATTCTCACACACTTTCATCGATACAAAATAAAGTTCCTTTTCTCGTTGAATCGCGAACGTAATCGGCACGCATTACTCGAAAAATCACGCGAGCTCCTCAAATCGCAGTCCAGGGACAGCGATGTTTGCTCATAAAGCGGAACGACCCATAAACTAGCTCCGCAAGTGTTGTAATTACAGTAGTCTAATTAATTTAAGCAAATTTATGACAAACAGGAATACATCAGTTCACGCCAAAACGGAAAACACTTTCTCTGGTTCGAACACGGAAAGGTTCACATTCATGTTTATATGCAAAACACGAGCTTCATAAATTGGCGTAATGGAGGTTGCGAGGGTGGCGTTTTGGTGGAGGTGCCGGGACAGGAGCAGCTGCGTACGCGTGATTTTACCGAATTAGGAACGGTTTGGTGGGAGATTCCGCTAAAATTAAACGTTCAAACTCGCATTAGGCTGGAGGAATAGAAATTAAAAAATTCCTGCGAAACCGCATCGATCTTGCTCTCCACGTGAGTGACACGGGTCCCCATTAAAATTACATCAAGCGAAATAATTACCAGAGAGCATAAATCATGCAGGAAAGGGGAAAACACTCACGGTGATAAATTATGCGCGGCCGGCTGCTCGGCATTTTTATCGCGACTCTTGAGAGACGACTTCCGGAATGCCGATTTCCAGCGTGAAAATTGCATTCGGAATCCGGCTCGAACGGTCATTACTCACCTTCCTCGCCGACTCGGAACAGAAGGACACCGAGCAGGACTTGATCCTGGCGGCGAGTCCGGAGGGCGCCGTCGGCGAGGAGGTCTCGGCCGGTTCCTGCTGGCTGCTGACGGAGTCCGCATGGGCGAAGGGACCGTTGGCGACGCCCTCGTCGGTCACCAGGACGCTGGGGGCGCGGCTGCGGCCGCGAGGGTTGAAGATGGTCGGGATGTCGCCGTCCTTCGTCATGGCCTCTCGGAGGAGCGCCAGCGATGCTGGTGATTGCTCATTGCAAGATCTGCGATTTAATTTAATTGCATGTTTATCTACAAACCCAATAGAAATCATGTTATTCTTGTTCGTCTTCACGTTCCATTAGGAATTTATAAGAGTTTCTTATCGATTCGGTTTGTGACGTTAGTTCTAGAGTTTGTTGAAGGACGGGACGAGTCTTTGTGCCGAGATAGATATGAGAGCGGGAATGGATGACACGCTGGAGATATAATCCGAGAACGACACAGGGAAAGAAGAACGAGTGAAGAAAATAATATTTTTAAAAGCGAAAAATAAATAAGGTGCTACAAGGTCAAGTAAACACATTTCGAAAAGAGCAATAAAAAACAAAACAGGTAATAGTATCGATTTTGTAATCAACACAATAACTGTATAACACCGAATTGCGTGGGTAGGTAAAAGTGTATTGACGACATATTTGTGAGTGGTAGGGCAAAATTGTCTTTGACACAACTATATATAGACCCCCATTAATAAGAGCTTCCATTTTCAGAGACAACAATTTTACATCACAAGTTAAAATAAACACTCGAGCTGCTAGTTAGCATAGAATTAAGTCGTCAGCTTATCTACATCTAGATCCAGTCGTAAAAGTGCGCCCGCTGACCTTTATAGAGCGGTCAACCGGCTGTATAAATTCAATAGTCGCTTCCACCTTTGGTAAATTTATCATCGGCAATAAATCATTATCCCTGGAAATTGAAGCGAGATTGTTCTATTTTCGGACATGAAAGTCGGCTTCAGAAATGGTGAGCTCGTCGCTTTGTTTTCTCGCCTTGAACTAGATCCTTCCTCCTACGTCATTGCCATTAATCAGGGGTTAATTAGAGAGTCGTTGTTGCGAGTGTTTGTAGATGGTTAGATTAGAGGTTAGTGGGTGCGACTGAACTCTTGACTCATCTTCTAGCTTACAGTCGAGGAGGGATGGCATAGAACAAGCGAAAAGTCTATTAGAGCAACCGTTAATTTTATACTAATTATTGAATCTGCTCGAAGGACCAATGTGTTGAATAGTTTTTGTAAGAAAAATTATCGACAAACCTATTTAATCCTAAAGAAAGACAGTTGGAGAAACCGCTAATTTTTTTTACAAATTTACAAATATACAATATCTATCTGTATATAGAGAGAAGTTTTAAAATTGTAATTTCATCATTTAGGCACTTATTACAAAAAATTGTTTTGCAACTTGTAAAAAAATATACTAGAAATCGACTGTAACTAACTGGAATTCAGTTGGCCTAACCGTTAATCTTATACTATTTTTAAGTATAGAGGTCACATCGAACATTATATCTATTCAATATCAGCGATATATAAACTGTATTTATGCTGTCCTAGCTCGAAGGACCAATCTGTTGAATAGTTTTTGGAGAAAAAATATCTGCAAATCTATTGAATCCTAAAGGCAGACAGTTGGACTAACCGTTAATTTTCTTTACAAATTTACAAATATACAATATCTACCTGGATGTCGAAAGAAGTTTTAAAATTGTAGTTTGATAATTTTAGACACTTATTACAGAAAATTTTATTGGAACTTATAGAAAAATATACTAGAAATCTACTGGAACTAATTGGAATTCATTTGGTCTAACCGTTAATCTTATAATAATTTTTAAGTATAGAGGTCACATCGAAAATCATATCGATTCAATATTAGCGATATATAAATTGTATTTATGCTGTCCTAGCTCGAAGGACCAATCTGTTGAATAGTTTTTGGAAGAAAAATTATCGACAAATCTATTTAATCCTAAAGAAAGACAGTTGGAGAAACTGTTAATTTTTTTACAAATTTACAACTATACAATATCCACCTGGATGTCGAAAGAAGTTTTAAAATTGTAATTTGATCATTTCAGACACTTATTACAGAAAATTTTATTGAAACTTGTAGAAAAATATACTGGAAATCGACTGGAACTAATTGGAATCCATTTGGTCTAACCGTTAATCTTATAATAATTTTTAAGTATCGAGGTCACATCGAAAATCATATCGATTCAATATCAGCGATATATAAATTGTATTTATGCTGTCCTAGCTCGAAGGACCAATCTGTTGAATAGTTTTTGGAAGAAAAATTATCGACAAATCTATTGAATCCTAAAGAGAGACAGTTGGAGAAACCGTTAATTTTTTTTTACAAATTTACAAATATACAATATCCACCTGGATGCCGAAAGAAGTTTTAAATTGTAATTTGATCATTTTAGACACTTATTACAGAAAATTTTATTGGAACTTGTAGAAAAATATACTAGAAATCGACTAGAACTAATTGGAATCCATTTGGTCTAACCGTTAATTTTATCATAATTTTTAAGTATAGAGGTCATATCGAAAATAATACCGATTCAATATCAGCGATATATAAACTGTATTTATGCTGTCCTAGCTCGAAGGACCAATCTGTTGAATGGTTTTGGAAGAAAAATTATCAGCAAATCTATTGAATCCTAAAGAAAGACAGTTGGAGAAACCGTATTTTTTTTTTACAAATTTACAAATATAAAATATCCACCTGGATGTCGAAAGAAGTTTTAAAATTGTAATTTGATAATTTTAGACACTTATTACAGAAAATTTTATTGGAACTTGTAGTAAAATATACTAGAAATCTACTGGAACTAATTGTAAATCATTTGGTCTAACCGTTAATCTTATAATCATTTTTAAGTATCGAGGTCACATCGAAAATCATATCGATTCAATATCAGCGATATATAAACCGTATTTATGCTGTCCTAGCTCGAAGGACCAATCTGTTGAATAATTTTTGGAAGAAAAATTATCGACAAATCTATTTAATCCTAAAGAAAGACAGTTGGAGAAACCGTTAATTTTTTTTACAAATTTACAAATATACAATATCCACCTGGATGTCGAAAGAAGTTTTAAAATTGTAATTTGATCATTTTAGACACTTATTACAGAAAATTTTATTGAAACTTGTAGAAAAATATACTGGAAATCGACTGGAACTAATTGGAATCCATTTGGTCTAACCGTTAATCTTATAATAATTTTTAAGTATCGAGGTCACATCGAAAATCATATCGATTCAATATCAGCGATATATAAATTGTATTTATGCTGTCCTAGCTCGAAGGACCAATCTGTTGAATAGTTTTTGGAAGAAAAATGATCGACAAATCTATTTAATCCTAAAGAGAGACAGTTGGAGAAACCGTAAATTTTTTTTTACAAATTGACAAATATACAATATCCACCTGAATGTCGAAAGAAGTTTTAAAATTGTAGTTTGATCATTTTAGACACTTATTACAGAAAAAATTGTTGGAACTTGTAGAAAAATATACTAGAAATCGACTAGAACTAACTGAAATCCAGTTGGTCTAACCGCTAATTTTATACTAATTTTTAAGTATAGAGGTCAAATCGAAAATAATATCGATTCAATATCAGCGATATATAAACCGTATTTATGCTGTCCTAGCTCAAAGGACCAATCTGTTGAATAGTTTTTGGAAGAAAAATTATCGACAAATCTATTTAATCCTAAAGAAAGACAGTTGGAGAAACTGTTAATTTTTTTACAAATTTACAACTATACAATATCCACCTGGATGTCGAAAGAAGTTTTAAAATTGTAATTTGATCATTTCAGACACTTATTACAGAAAATTTTATTGAAACTTGTAGAAAAATATACTGGAAATCGACTGGAACTAATTGGAATCCATTTGGTGTAACCGTTAATCTTATAATAATTTTTAAGTATCGAGGTCACATCGAAAATCATATCGATTCAATATCAGCGATATATAAATTGTATTTATGCTGTCCTAGCTCGAAGGACCAATCTGTTGAATAGTTTTTGGAAGAAAAATTATCGACAAATCTATTGAATCCTAAAGAGAGACAGTTGGAGAAACCGTTAATTTTTTTTTACAAATTTACAAATATACAATATCCACCTGGATGCCGAAAGAAGTTTTAAATTGTAATTTGATCATTTTAGACACTTATTACAGAAAATTTTATTGGAACTTGTAGAAAAATATACTAGAAATCGACTAGAACTAATTGGAATCCATTTGGTCTAACCGTTAATTTTATCATAATTTTTAAGTATAGAGGTCATATCGAAAATAATACCGATTCAATATCAGCGATATATAAACTGTATTTATGCTGTCCTAGCTCGAAGGACCAATCTGTTGAATGGTTTTGGAAGAAAAATTATCAGCAAATCTATTGAATCCTAAAGAAAGACAGTTGGAGAAACCGTATTTTTTTTTTACAAATTTACAAATATAAAATATCCACCTGGATGTCGAAAGAAGTTTTAAAATTGTAATTTGATAATTTTAGACACTTATTACAGAAAATTTTATTGGAACTTGTAGTAAAATATACTAGAAATCTACTGGAACTAATTGTAAATCATTTGGTCTAACCGTTAATCTTATAATCATTTTTAAGTATCGAGGTCACATCGAAAATCATATCGATTCAATATCAGCGATATATAAACCGTATTTATGCTGTCCTAGCTCGAAGGACCAATCTGTTGAATAATTTTTGGAAGAAAAATTATCGACAAATCTATTTAATCCTAAAGAAAGACAGTTGGAGAAACCGTTAATTTTTTTTACAAATTTACAAATATACAATATCCACCTGGATGTCGAAAGAAGTTTTAAAATTGTAATTTGATCATTTTAGACACTTATTACAGAAAATTTTATTGAAACCTGTAGAAAAATATACTGGAAATCGACTGGAACTAATTGGAATCCATTTGGTCTAACCGTTAATCTTATAATAATTTTTAAGTATCGAGGTCACATCGAAAATCATATCGATTCAATATCAGCGATATATAAATTGTATTTATGCTGTCCTAGCTCGAAGGACCAATCTGTTGAATAGTTTTTGGAAGAAAAATGATCGACAAATCTATTTAATCCTAAAGAGAGACAGTTGGAGAAACCGTAAATTTTTTTTTACAAATTGACAAATATACAATATCCACCTGAATGTCGAAAGAAGTTTTAAAATTGTAGTTTGATCATTTTAGACACTTATTACAGAAAAAATTGTTGGAACTTGTAGAAAAATATACTAGAAATCGACTAGAACTAACTGAAATCCAGTTGGTCTAACCGCTAATTTTATACTAATTTTTAAGTATAGAGGTCAAATCGAAAATAATATCGATTCAATATCAGCGATATATAAACCGTATTTATGCTGTCCTAGCTCAAAGGACCAATCTGTTGAATAGTTTTTGGAAGAAAAATTATCGACAAATCTATTTAATCCTAAAGAAAGACAGTTGGAGAAACTGTTAATTTTTTTACAAATTTACAACTATACAATATCCACCTGGATGTCGAAAGAAGTTTTAAAATTGTAATTTGATCATTTCAGACACTTATTACAGAAAATTTTATTGAAACTTGTAGAAAAATATACTGGAAATCGACTGGAACTAATTGGAATCCATTTGGTCTAACCGTTAATCTTATAATAATTTTTAAGTATCGAGGTCACATCGAAAATCATATCGATTCAATATCAGCGATATATAAATTGTATTTATGCTGTCCTAGCTCGAAGGACCAATCTGTTGAATAGTTTTTGGAAGAAAAATTATCGACAAATCTATTGAATCCTAAAGAGAGACAGTTGGAGAAACCGTTAATTTTTTTTTACAAATTTACAAATATACAATATCCACCTGGATGCCGAAAGAAGTTTTAAATTGTAATTTGATCATTTTAGACACTTATTACAGAAAATTTTATTGGAACTTGTAGAAAAATATACTAGAAATCGACTAGAACTAATTGGAATCCATTTGGTCTAACCGTTAATTTTATCATAATTTTTAAGTATAGAGGTCATATCGAAAATAATACCGATTCAATATCAGCGATATATAAACTGTATTTATGCTGTCCTAGCTCGAAGGACCAATCTGTTGAATGGTTTTGGAAGAAAAATTATCAGCAAATCTATTGAATCCTAAAGAAAGACAGTTGGAGAAACCGTATTTTTTTTTTACAAATTTACAAATATAAAATATCCACCTGGATGTCGAAAGAAGTTTTAAATTGTAATTTGATCATAAAATTGTCGCAACTTGTAGAAAAATATAATATAAATAAATCTACTGGAACTAACTGGAATTTAGTTGGTCTAACTGTTAATTTTTAGACCAAAAATCATATTGATTGTATGATCTATATATAGACTGTAGTGTTGCTACCTTAGCTCGAAGGACCAATCAGTAAAAGACAAATGATTTTTGGAAGAAAAGAACATCTACTGAATCCAAAATCAGGACACACTACTACATATTTTTATCCCATTTAATTGTAGAACCACCGACAAACATCGACTTGTTTACATCAAGACACTCAACAACCCCAAACTGACACCATTACGTCAACAGAACGTATACACCACTTTTTCTAGCGTGCCGACATTTCGAAAACTGATCGAAAATCGAAACGTCTAAATATACCATTTCGCCTTCCAAAGGACGCCGTTCTCAACACAAAGACGACTTACCCTCGCGCTCTCGGAACAGATGGGTGTATCGACCTTCCCGAAGTCTCTGAGTTGCAGACATGCAACTTGAGTGATCGGAGAACGCTCGCTGCCCCCAAGTCGACCGGCGGCGGTTCAACCCGCGACTGGAGTGTTGTGTATGGGCGCAGTTTGCATTGATTGCCGGCCGAGAGCGGCGTCGCGACGCAAGGCGCCGTTTTGCGCATACCTCTTAATCGGCTCTTTTGGATACACGACCGAATTTGTTTATTCATGCGGTCCAATTCTGTGTGTGTTTCTTCTTCTGGATTTGTCTTTTATATATTTTTTCTTAAATGTTAAAATGAAATACATATCTACAAGGAAGCGAGATAAATAATGTACAAAAGAAATGTAAAGATTGACTAAGAAATTATAGAATTGTACAAGTGGATATACTGAGAGGATACTGACAACAAAACAATAATTGGAACTCAATCCTTTATGAATTAGAAATGAAAGTCGATGATATAAATAGAACTCAGTGGCACGTAAATGGAAATGTTGGTTCGAAACAGACAGCTTGACGAATGGGAGGGTGTGACGTGTTTGGGTTTGCACCCCTAAATTACACACCACCACCTTCGTGCCATTTTAAAGAAAATTTATTGCGTTAGACGTTAGAGAACTTGTATACGCTTTTGAGCATTAAATTTAAATTACGAAATGATGAAAATTCGTATGAAACAAACGAAACTGTTACCAAACCATAAAACTATTGTCTAAAAAATTCCAAGATTATAAACGTCCTTAGAAATGAACCGCGGCGCAATCTGTACTACACTACAGTTTTGTTGCGACACGAAGTGAATGCAAATGCAGATTCCGTCCTTATCATCCCCTGACATCTGTAAAACGAGTTGCCACTCGAGCACTAGATGTCGCTGTAATGGTGTCTTATTGTTCAATCTAGAGGATGTTTTGTGTTGGCAATGGCAGAGCAATGGGCTCGTACAGTTCGGTTGTGGCACGAACTGAGCGCGGATGGAGATGCCGTCTTCTGTAACATGAAATCACTTTTTCTGTAGGTTTAGTTTGCCATTCCTACGGTAGATGTCGCTGTGTGTTTCTGTCATTGAAAAGAGCGCCATGCTTGAAAGTTGCAGTTCTAAATCGTGTCTCGGACGTTTCGTAAGGTATAAAGGAAAAGGCGACATTATAATTAAATTAATTTTATATTTAGTAATACCTAATATTGCATTAAAATTTACAATTTGATGACAAAACTTGTAACGGAATTATAAACATTGGACGAGTTTCCTTTCGAAATGACAACAAATTTATAATTAGATACACCTAAATTTCGAAATAATTAAGTAATCGATAATAATAGTACACAAATTTCATTTGTATAGAATTGAAAAGAATAACGATAAACATAAGAACAATGCAATATGAATAGTTACAAGTATTTATGTACAATAATAATTATCTCATACAACCAATGAAGAGTTGATGCAGGTGACAGGAGTGCCGATCTAGAGCTAGGTTCTGGCGGCCGCCCCCGGCCGGAGGGCTCCGTCCGGGGGCGGCCCTCGAGGAGGGAAGCGACTGTCCTAAACATAAAGCAGCAAGATGTCTTGAAGGTGGGAATTACCTACACCCTAACTTATCTAAGAGACACGTATAGACGACATCAGCATTCAACACTGTATCAATTCATATTGCTGCCACCACGTCGGTCAGATAATTGTAACACAAGTAGTGATCGGTAGGTAATGTTATACATTCATGTTTATAATTGTTTTGGAAAAAAGCGTTTTGATGTATAAGTAAACAGACATTGAAAGAATCCTATAGATTGCGACTGTTGGCTAAGAGAAGCGGACATTTAGAAAATGGCGACGGCACGCCGCCTACATGACAACAACACGTGCAATCACCTGTCAATCTCCCAAGCACGCAATGGACATTCACGCCTAATCAAAAGAGGCTCAGTTCTTGCGGAGGCGGGCCGCGACGGACCCGCCAACGGCTTATAAAATATAAGGCCCCCTTCCGTCGAGGCCGGAGGCGTATAAAGAATTTGTACTCTTTGAATGCTATCAGATGTTGGAGCGACGACGGGCCCGAGATCTGACGCAGGGGTGGCCCGCCGCCCACGCCCTCTCTCTCTCTCTCTTTCTCTCTCTCTCGCGTTTAACAACACACACTGTACAGTATTTGTTCTTTTTACAAATTATAATAATAAATTCACTCCGTTGGAGTTGATTTTCGTGCTCTGGGAGCACCGAGACCCAAACTGGCCGAGCTCGAGGGTGGAGCGACAAAGGGGTCGTCTCAGTGCGCGGCCCGCAGGCAGGCGATAATTATAATAGTAACACTATCCATACTCTGATTTAGATTAAAAAATATTTACAATGTACATAAATAATAATTTATATTGTGAATACGATGATAATTTGGAGGTGGCGCACAGACAGACAGACACAGACAGACAGACAGACAGAGATGTGTTCGTTGACTAGGGCAAAGACGTCGCGAGTGGTAGCGGCGCTGGCTGCGGCCCGGGCACGTCGTCCGTCCATCGCTGCCGCCCTACAGCACGTCCATGACCAGGTCCATCTCGGAGAGGGTGAGGCGGCTCGTCGACATGGCCACGCCGCTGTCGCTCGACGCCGACTGCACGCTGGAGTGGTCGTCGGTGTCGCTCTGGGTGCTCGTGTAGCCGATCACGTCCACTTCGTCTGCAACAAAACACCGACGTTACTGCAGGTTCCGATATTCGCTCATATAAACTCAAAGCTAGTAACGTTATCCACTTGACCATACTCAACAACTCAAGAAGGTGCAAGCATTTCGGAACTGTCCTTCAGTTCAGTTCACTGTACTATCAAAAATAACTGGTCAGAGTTTGAACAAAGTCATGTGTAACAAATTTTGAAATTATGTACATTATTTCATTAAATTTACTAAATCCCAAAATCCATAATGGAATCAAATCGGGTCTATAAAATTATAGCACACATTACACACTCCAATTAAAAAGATTTTCAAGACGAGCACGCTGGTGCCACTAAATGAAATCGGTGCTCTATAGTTTAGGAGATATGAGCAAAAATGTTTTCTGCTGTTCACGAACTTGACGCATTTTACGTGTTTTAAGTGTGAGAAATCTGCCCCTTGGGGTATTTATGAAAAAAAAGACCCTTTTTTGTCATTTAAATAAATCATAATTACTATATTATAATAATTAAAAATACCGCAAGTTGCTAATCTCATTAAGAATAGTTGTTTAAAGGTCTCCACAAAGAGTAATAATTTTAGGAGCTTTAGTTTAAGAATTATCCGACTTAGAATGTAACCGAAAAAAAAAATTGTCAACTAACAATAGACTCATTTTATGAAAAATCTGTGAATATTTTTTTACTGCGGCACTTTTTTCCTTCAAGTGTCTACATATGTAGTACCATAATTTTTTCAGATTTTTAAATTAATATTTTATAGGGTAATTTTTTTATTTGCAACGGCCGGCAAAAATCGATATGTGCGAAGTTTTCTCTGTTTCCTGACACCGCGATGACAAATACCCCCAAATAAAATACTTCCCGGCACCGCATCGGGACCGTTCTTGTACCCCGACGACCAGTGAGTTAGCGCACTCCCGAATTTTTAGCACAGGACGAATAAAAACGCGCTCCCCGAGCATAAATCACGCACGTCCAACACTTACGTAATTGCAACAACCAGACGAAAAAATCCCGGCCGTTAATTTCAATCGGAAGCGAATTAAAGTCGCGGCGCGGTCGCGAGAATGGCCCCAATAACTTTGAATGAAACGCCCGGTAGGTGCGCTTGCATTTATATCGTTGTTTAACAGACAATAACGCTCCTGAATTAATTCTCTAATGGCGGCGGTCGTTAAGGTTGACAAAACTATTTATTGATGCCGTGGCTTCCACCGGAGGATCTCGCCGGCATTAGTATGCCACAGTCGGAGATGCATTTACATTTGGTGAACGCAATTCGCCAGATGCGGGAATCCCACTCCGGAATAAATCTCATTATGTCGCTGGTCGTAAATAAGTTTGGACTTAAACGTCGGCCGACCACCTGTGTCGCGGTGCAGTTGTTACTATCGGGGGTGCCCTCCTCCGGGTTCAAAGACTCAATCCGTTTTGTTCTTTTTGAGGTTTCTCTAGAATTTTTCCAATCCTCTCTATCCGGTTCGAAGGACCAAAAATCGGAGTCGTTATTGTGTCAAGTTATTACCGGTGCCAAAATAAAACAACGCCATTGCACGAGACACCGCGATCCCCGGGCGTCCCGAATTGCTCCCCTTCGTCGCTTCTTTTTCCCGAGGATTATTTTCGCTCGTGTCTCGGCGGAATCGAGAAAAGTTAATAATGGGTTTATTAAAACATGCGATGGAATCTACACCTTCATAACGCGAGCATGGATTTCGGCCGGAATTACACCGCCGTACCTAATAAAATTTTAATCTGGAAAAGTTTGCCAAGTTCACACACTTCTGGTAATTTATCGGCGGATGGCTCGGAAAACAAAGGGAGAAGCGATTTCCCCGTACACAGAGTTGGCCGGAATAACTGGTTGCCTGCTTACGGGGGTGACAAAACTTTCGAGTTTGACTGGCCGCGCTTTATTATCATCACCGCAGCCCCCCGCGGCTTACACTTATATTAAAAATAATAAAGTGACTCGCGCCCCGTCTCGAAAGAGTCCCATCGCAATTTACGACACCTTAAAAAGGATATATTATGGAGGCGCCGAAGCGGTCCCACCCAGGCGGGGGCTTAATTAAATAAAAAATTCGTTCGGCGAATATTCAATTTGACGAGTCGACGCTGCCTAATCGCGTTTTACGTCGGGCCGCTTTCATAACGTTAAAAAAGGGACGGTTTAACGTAAACGGGGAATTTAATTCGAGAAAATGTAACGGAAACATACCTGACACTCGGCTCTAACTTAATAGTGCTTTTAAGCAGAGGTAATGTATTTTCTGTAACTTTGAAGTTCTTACTCGTGTATATTTTATACAGAACGCGAATAATTACTCGCAACTTCTGGGAACTTGATAACACGACGGCTCTGGAATCCAAGTTGAAAAACTTCCGAAAGCGGATGGAACGTTGCGGAATATCTTCAGTTTGACGGTTTCGAGAACTGCTCCAACTTGTTCGGAGGACTTACGGGCTTAGGGACGCGGAGCGTTTCCTCTTATTGTTTGTTCCTTTAGCCGACGGAACGGCAAATTAAATCAACGCGAGAGGGAAGGTTTTGCATGTCGGACAACCGGAAGATTTGCGAGTGCAGCCCGAGCATTTTCGATATTGCATTCGGATTAGGGACAGCCTGAATGCCGGCCACTTAAGCCCGGATGGAAGCGAATAAATCCCGCCGGTGCACGGTGTGCACGGACACTGATAAGGTAAATTGGCGAAGAGGAATTTATCGATGTGTGCATCTGGGAGATCCTGCAAATCATGCGCGAGCTTATTACGTTTGGTCAATAGGGCTCGGTTCCTGTCTCCGATCCGCTGGAACTTACTGCTCCAAAAATGGAATTGCGTCCATTTCGCAATTATCTTAATGCGAAAGCGAATCCAGCGCGGTCTCGGGCATCAAACAAAAAGCCACAAGCGGTCCTCGAGTACGAAGCAATTACGCAAATAACGGACCGAGAATAAAAGGATCGACGGAGCGATATCCAGGACACGCACCATCTATACGGTCTATCTGGAAGGACGGCCGCGTGTGACCGAGATAAGTGATCCGATTTTCGGGGGCAGGGGTCGAAGAATCATCAGATATGTTTTTGTTGACCATATAAGGGTTTTTAACTATGTGGATAGGCAACCAGATATACAGTTCTCGACGGTTATCAAATTTGAACATACAAAAACGTAAATGAATGATAAAACTACGTTATTGTACCCTAAAATCCTCTGTTTTTTCATGCTTTACTTCATATTAATTTTGATCACTAACTTGGTTAAATTAAAAATTCGACCACCCTTGGTTTGAATTTCCGCGCCCCGCTCTCATTGGTCTGTGCGAATTCTAGTTCATGCGTCGTAGCGTTGGCTTACCCCTGTGAAAAACGTCGGAAAATCAGGGAAAACCGCCAATTTCGATCCGAATTGTGGTTTTACAGTACTTTTTGGTGTTTGTGGAGACTTTGTGATAAAAATTCCCGTGTTGCAGTGTGGCTTTCGCAAGTGATTTTCGTGTAAAGGTTAGTCCATTTTTCAAAAACTACCCCCATTTTGGGGCCCAATAGGGCTGTACGGGGTGGTGGTGGTGATTTTCGGTCGTTTGCTGGTGGTAGTGAGGGTTGGAAAGTGTAAAAAGGGGTTGTTAGGAAATTGGGGAAAAAAATCACATGATGTCCCGTGACGTCATCGGCGTAATGACTTGATTTTTGCTGCACTGGGATGAAGTGCGTTTTGTTGGTTTTATTTTGTAATCAACATTTTTGTTTATTTTCGTATCTTCAAATGAGCGCATTTGTCATTGTATTTTACGTCTAGAGCATGTCCGAAGTTATATTCACCTCGGACGTGCACAGAGTTGCGCCCACGTCCGACAGTTTGAGCGATATACTGTGAGAAAAAAATCGTAGAAATGTTCCACTTCAAATTACATACATAAAAAAGGTCGTTCAGAATTCAGGAGAAATTACATATAATAAAACTTTTTTTTATTAAACACTAACTGACCGGGAGTGGCGGATTTACACATTTGCCGCCAGTAGGCTATTCAAATTTTGCCGCCCCTACGTAATTAAATAATTTTTAATAATTTAATAATTAAATAATACTTATCAAGTTAAATTGCGCCTTACTGATTCGTTACGGATGATTTATTTAATATACCGGGTGTCCCAGAGGTGTGTCGACCATCAATTACGCCCTTATTTTGAAAGATATCAAAACGGGGTTTTCGGGGGACGATAGCCACACGATACCTTCACAATTTAAAATTATTAGAAATTATATACAGAGTGTCCTAGTAGTAATATACCAAAGTTATGTTTTTTTTTTAAATGGAATGCCCTGTATATTAGTTGGTGAGTTGAAAGAGCACTTGATGCTGAGCAAAATGATATAAGGTACTACAGGTTTATTATGGATGGTTCTTGAGTTATGAAGAATTTTAGGTCAAAATTAGTGCTTTTTAAAAAAATTGCAGAGACCATTCCAACAGAGATAACTGAATACTTTTCTGTCAATAATTTTTTATAGACCCAAACTTTAATACAGATTGAAAGTCATCTAAATTGATATTTCTATACAGGGTGTACGATTTCGCAAAATGTATAATAACTTATTTTTTTTCAAATAACACACACCTCTGGGACACCCGGTATAATGATTACTTCTTATCTTCTTAAATTATTGTCCAAACGCGACTAAAAAATACGACACCTATTTAGTGACTTTTAGAAAATAGAGAAAATAAAAAGTTCTCATAAAAACCTGCTTTCGGACATGCACACCTGCTATACAAAGCCAGATTGCCGGCTGTAAGTCAGAGCCGCATTAAAAATTACTCCTATTTGTTTAGTTCCAGCTTTTTTAAAAAAACTTCTTTATTTTCTTTTTTTATATAAATTTAAGTGGTGAAATATATCACATGTTGAATTGTTTGTGTGGACCACGACTTCCTTGATAAGAAGTATGACTTTCAGTCCTACCGGTCCATCGCGTCAGATAAATTTTTGTTTATAACACATTACATTTTGGGGGATTACAAGAGTGCCATCTATTGAAAGTTTGCAATGTTCTAGTATTATTGGTTGCATAACCTTCTCTTTTTTTTCAATTTAAATTCAAAGGTCAGTGAAAGTTTTACACTCAGAATTTAGAATTCTGCCCGAAATGCCTGGAAATAGAAGTTGTTGTGTTACAAATTGTAACTCTCGTGATTCAAATGGTTGTTTTTCGTTTCATTATTTTCCAGCCGAGGTAAATTTGTCTCTAAAATGGAGAGAAGCACTAATGAATCACACTGATAATTAATGCATTTGTAAGAAAATTTTGTTTAACTAGTTCTTTGTAGACTATGATCGGTTATCCCAATATTCAACAGTTTGCACGCATATTTTAAACAAGAAGATTTTAATCCAACTTTGACTGCAAAACGGCTTATTTCAGGAGCTGTGTCGTCGATATTTGTAAAATTAAGCCAAACATAATATAAACACTTTTAGACACAAATAAACAAAGAAGATGAGTTTGTTGAGGATTTTGAGGAATCTCATCTTTATAACAAAGAGACACAAACAATGTACTGCAAATAAAAAATCCCCTAAAGGGTATGAGAATCATTTGCTAAAATTACCCTGCACGACTACATTAAAAATATATTTTGTAAGCGGAAACGTTCTGATCTGTGAAACTGAAAATTTAAACCTTTCTGAAAGAATATGTTCTTTGCAAGTCGACGATATGGCCATCAAGGGAAGTGTTAAATATTCAAAAGCAGAAGATCGCCTTTTTGGCTTAGACTACCAAAAAATGAAAATTTTATAAGAAAATCTCCTATTATTGCAAATCAGCTTATCTGTTTTATTACCTGTCAACAAAATACACAATCCCAGCAAGTTATTATATTCACAAAAAAAAAGGAAATTACTAAAATTAAACTGATTTGAACGTTAAAATGTGTTTGTTTGACTAGTTTTTAACAAAATTTTGCTTTGTGCATACAAAATAAAGAAATTCATTAATTCAGCGCCCTTTGCAGAGAGCTTATATAGGCAACCAATCGTGTACCGTAATGCAGCGCATCTGCAAAACAAAAAAAGCACTAAACTAAACTGAACTAACTGAACTAATTGAATTAAAGATATGTCGGGCCGGTAGGACTGAAAGTCATACTTCTTATCAAGGTGGTCGTGGTGTGGACCTAATAACATTTAAGTATCAAGCGATCAAGATAATTTGTAATCGAGTCATCCATGAATTCGAATCCGTGTGTCTTTCGCGATTGATTTCAAATGAATTTGAAGAATTAACTTAACCTCAAATCTCAGTATCTTGCCGCTTGCGTTGTTGATGTTGGTTGTTGTGTTATTTTTGTCTAATGAAACAGTCTCTCTATAAAATCAATTCTTTTATGAACTTCATTTGTTCACTGCTTGCACAAAGCGTTTATGGTTGAGTCGCACTTTCGAAAGATGCATGGACCGAATTTCGCGAAACAACACAAGTAAAAGTAAATGAAATTTTATTTAAATTTACGCTGGAATGTTTGTCTAGATTTTTCTCCAGATCTTCCCGATTTTCTTTTATTGAAAACATTCAATTGAGTCAGTTACATCCCGGGAGCATAACGAACAAAACAAAAAAAGAATCAACCAAATATATCGTTCCTAATATTTCAATTTTTTACACCACATCAAAAATGATTTTATTCCTGTAACTTTTCAAAATGGCTCAAAATTATACATCACGTTACTTGTAAAAACAAAATTTACATGTACAGTGGAACTCCCTTAACTCGAACTCCTATAACTCAAATTTTTTTATGCATTTTAGCCTCTTCTCGAATTTCTCGTATTATAAAAAAAAAATCTTCTTTGTGGAAAATTGACGTTAAACTCTCTGTTATGAATAAGTGTGTTGTGACATCATCATGAGTTTCTTGAATGGCTCCAATGTTAATAAAGATTTTCAGGAGTTCTTGTTTTAAATCTCCGAAAGTTTAATATTCCACAATTCCAAGTCCCAACTCCGAGACTCGTCAATTTGGGATTACTATAGATTCCGAAAAAAAAAAAAAATCGAATTCTATTCTTCAAATTTTCGAATCTTAGAAAGTCTGGGACCCCAAAAAATTGTAATACATATTGTAATTGCCGAATTTTAGAACTTTCAAGTTTTACAATCTCAAAATTTTTAAAATTTGATGATTTTCGAAACTTAAAATCACAGGATATTTGAAAGTTTCGAATATTGGACCTTTGGAATTTCGGAGTATTTTGAAATCCTGATTTTTTTTTAAATCTTGAAATCTTTTATCTTAAAAGAAAACTTAAAATGTTAGAATCTAGTTCCTGCATCTCAAAATTTGATAATCTGATAGCCTCAGCCTCAACTGACGACTCTCAAATTGGAAATTTGGTATCACTTTCCTCGCAAAACCGCACCAAACGTTTTTCACAGCCGCCGGACACGTGTTCGCGTTCGAAAGTTTTCCACCGAAAAGATAATGTTTTCCGGACGGAAATTGGAGTTTCGTGTTGGGTATAAAGAGGGCGATGCGTCGGAAAAAGCCGACTGCAGGTATCGCATAATCGCATGCGAATCTCGGCCGGGATTTCCCCCGAGGACCGGACAAGTTACCTCGACGCCCTCTTGCAGTTGAAAAGTTCATTTTGTCCCTTTAGCGGGGGATTATGACGACGTCGGGTTGGTCGCACTGGGCGGTTAAAATCACATTCTAAGCTGATGTTAATACACTGTTTATGGAATGTTTCCTCTGTTATTATAACTCGAAAACGTCTAGAATCGTAACAATATCGTATTTTTTAATTATGGACGTCCCCATTGTCATTTTATCAGTATCATTAATCGGGGAATGATTGATGCGCGGTAATTATTTACGAAATCCGGGACGGCTCCCTCGCACGTCCAGTTAATACATATCTGGATTTGGTGATGCAGTTTTTTTACCTTTCCCGTTTCGAATAGAACCCGGTTTTCGAAATGAACGCGGCCGCGTCCAGTCATCCGCATAAATAAACGTGCAGCTCCATCATTCGTGGTTTATCCGCGCCGGAGGAATTTTCTCCGGTAACAAACAGGCAGTTTGGACATTTTCATAAATAAACTGCGTTCGCGGGGTGATTTAGGCGTCGGATCCGCAATTGCGAGGAGTTGGGGTGGCGCATCGATCATCGGTGTATAAAATATGCATCTGTGTACGTGGTGCTTGACGGCCTATATCAGGAAGTTGGCTGTGAAGCTCAAAATACGTATAGTTCACGTTTTCAACGTGTAGCCGTCCTTTGTCTGATTCATTGAGACCAAATTGTAAACCTTACGGTGGTCTAGACCAGGATATTCCGTGAGCACAGAATTTCGTCGGGCATATTCCGGTAGAAGCAATACCATTTCAATTCCCCATATGTGTTTATGCACCTCCACACACCCCTCGAACTACATCAATACACAATGAGGTTATTTCGACGGGGGCGCTCGCGACAGTCTACACAAACCCGACCGAAACTTATTACACGTATAATCACGCTTAAACCGGAACGTTTTGGATATGAACACAATCTAAATTAAGGAAGTTTTAGTGGCGTTTAGCGTTCTATTTTGCCTCGAAATTGGTGGATATAAATTTACAGGGAGTGTCGCCGTTTTACGGCAATGGAATTACAAAAGTTACAACAGTACAAAGTTTGAGGTTTCATCCTCTCCGTGGGCAATTAATTGCGTGCGTGCGACGAGACAAAGCGATGATACTTAGTTAAATGTGGGCGAGTTTTACTGTCTTGTTTTTATAAAACGGCGGCATAAGTTATGCAACACAACATGCATTGAGTTGTGGTCCCGTTGGATTAAAGTTTTTAATGAGACTGTATCCCGTTTTTTGGGTTGTACAACTATAAATTTCACACATTTCCGGTTGCGACTTGCAATTTTTCATCGGCGGTCCTGTCAGATATCGGGGGCGGCGGAAGGAAGACGTTTATATCCTGGTCGATGGGGGCGGCGGACAAATATTTGTCACAGCGTCAATTATTGATTTCTCGTAGTTGGTCGACCGGTTTCAGTGCATCCAAAGAACCGATTCAGTCCTCCATTACTTCATGGTCGATTAGCGCGAGTTAACGCGATTTCGCGCCCAAAATGTGTTTGGGGATCGTTATTCCGAATTTATGTATCAGCTGCAAATGGTTGAATTTGCATAGGGGATCTATCGCATTATGCCGGAGGCGGACGTAAATCTCGGAATCAACACGAGCTGAGATGTTGCGGGTCTGCATAATCGGAAGGTTCTAGAGAATCTTGGATGTAAGACGTACGTAAGACTTCACTGAATTACAGCAACGCCACCGGGTGCGGGTGCATCGAAATGACAAAATTTCCACCACCAAGTTCAAAAATTTCAACGATTTTAGATCAAGCTTAAAACCTTGAGAACCCGAGATATGTTTATCACAGCCGCCTCAGATCACGAAACAATTTAGAATTCAGTAGAAGCTAACCACTCACACAGACCTGTCAAAAAACACACCTCCCTACTCGACAGGCGGCATTTCGCGCCGAATTAACTCCCGACAGCGGCGGATATCAAACCGCTCGGCATCTTAATTAGAATATAATGCTCATGTTAAGCGCATAAGCTGCATTAGCACATGCATTCTGAATGCTAACGATGCTCGAGTGAAAGCTTCTTTTGTAACGGAATCGATGCGTTTATTTGGTGGCGTGACGTCACAAACGACAATGGAGCGAACGTGCGTGCTGCCATATGCGGCAGGTGCTCATCACGTTTATGGCCTCTAATTCCGCGCGGTATTGGAATACCGAAATGTGATGTATTGTGTTATTATTGTCGGTTTATCAGAGGAGGGACGCATTTTCGAGCGTAAAAGTAATTTTTCGCGATGGTGCGTTCCGTCTTCTTGGGTTATGTCGCTGGGTCACGGCATATCTTTTCCTAGTCAGTCCTTCTCTGGTCTGTTTGTCGGAAATACCAAATACGCTTGCACAGCGGTGGATGCGCCGGGTGAATTTCGAGAAGATCACAGTAGCCTTACATAATATTCGTATTGCGCATCTACTTGTAATAGTTAAACACGGTTTTTAGAACAAAAGAATAAGTTTTATTAAATAGCAATACAAACGGACTCCCATACAAACAGCTCGGTTCGAGACCAATCACCGACTGCCCCCTACCTATTTCTTCTTCTATCCTAAACACAAACAATGACCCAACCCAAGCAATGACAACCGTAACTTTATCACTTTATCGTGTTATTCACAGAAATTCAGGAAACATAAATAACATGTCTTTAACATACTAACCAGTAGCCTGACCCATGTATCTGCGAGCAATATGTATTTTATCTAAACTCGACGCTCTATCTCTCCCATGAAACCACCACTAATTAATCCCCAAACCAGGTGATATCGTTAGTCGTTATCGATCGCCGTTCGCATTATTACCGTCAATAATTCTGTAATTGCACGTCAAACATCTAATATACGACGGCACCGATAAATCATGTTGTAAATAATCGCATATACAACAATATACCGGATTATTTATGAATTTTGTGAAATTTACAACTTACGCCGATTCTAATTACCGTCCGATGCGTGCCTTTAATTGGAATCGTAATTACCGACGCGACGACGAAATGTCGACTTATCGATAAAACAGTTTTTGTGTAAAGTTTGCGCTGCTATATTTATCCCGACGAAAGTGTGTTTGTGTTTGAGCTGTATCGCTTCCTTTATGACGGGTTCCTGAGACCCGAGATCAACAGTTGATTGATTAAAGAGTACGGTGGATTTGGCGGAAGTGCGCAAACAGTTTCTGGTTGGTTACCGTGCGGTTTGTTGCCGGGATACAGCTTTCAGCAGTGTTGGTGACTTCCGTTCATCGAAATTCTCAGCCGTCTACCAGACTCAAGACTTGTGCGTAAGTAAATCGTGTATTAAAGTTTGTACTGATATATAACTTTCAGACACGTTGCGTGACTTCCAACCTATATGCTCCTAGCTGGGTTCAACAAAGACTAATTTGGACTTGATCATGTTACTGTAATATACCTTCCAGACGCTTTGGGGGATTTCCGCCCCTCGTGTAAGATTACTTACCCGATTCGGAAATAGGTGATGGCGCCGACGAAAGCGACGCCGTGGAGAGGCTGCTGGAGATAGTCGACGACGAGCACTCGGACAACGAGCGCCTCTTGGACAGCACATAGCTCTGCGACAGCTGCTCCAGCCTCCGCCTGAGAAATCTCTGCTCCCGGTTCAGCTGTTCTTTGTGCGTCGAGTGTTTACGTTCTTTGTCTTCAAGATTCTGGAACGAGAAAAAACGTCGTAATTAAATTCGCCGAATTCTTTTCGTCCGAGAATAACTTCCCGAGGTGGTGCTCATTAAAATATCCGAGCTCAAAGGCATCGTCGGAAGATGACAGGTTCTTTTATCAGGGTTTTAATCACCCATCCACGTATAATCCCTTTATTCGCGCGAGAACCGGCCGCTTTTCTAATAAATCGCTAATTACATTTCCCGGCATCTTCGGCGGATTCGGAAGAAATATTCGGAAACATCAAAGGCGGCCGTGTATAATGCCGCGTTTATTTCGGATCCAGAAGTTGGGCGTTAATTGCGTCATCGACGGAAGGAGATTTGGTGGAGGCGCCGGGACACCAATATTGGTCCAAATTGAAACAATGGAAATACACTCATATCGATCCAGTCTGACGGTTGCAACAAAAGCAGTCACGCATCCGCCAACGTGCTGGCCGTATCTGCTTTATTAGACCCATAAAGAGTCTTTTGTCTCTCCGGCTGCCTGCAGCGCCCTGAATTATCGGCAACCTCATCTCTTACGACGCTCCTATTCATATCGACGGCGAGATGGGATTTTTCCAGCAGATAACGAATTGGGAATTAACAGCGGCATTCAGCCGGGGACCGAACGTAATTACGCATTCTTTCCGGTATTTGTGCGGAAGTTTTCAGTTGAAAAGACAAGTTTTTGCTGATTCGGTTTATCGACGAGCCGCCAAGTGGCTGGATTGTCGACTGGATGGGGGCGGCAGGCGAACGCTTGCTCAGCAGAGATTTTTCGCTAAGGAGCTTTGAAAGAAAACTTCATTATTTCAGATAACGTAATCCTTGCAGGCGACACAGATATAATCGCACCGAACGAGTACCGACGAAGTAGAGAAATATGTTAAGTGAGATGTGGCAGTCTTAGTCTTAGTAGAGCAACGACTTATTTCTGATCGTAAAAATTGGAGACACATCGACGCAATGAAGTAATAATTGAGAAACACAAAGTTCAAACTTTTTTGATGCGGCATAAGAGATGGCGCTACAGGTGTCTTTCGCTTCCACAATTCGAATAATAAGGCCGAAACCGGTCCATGGCTTTGAGAAATACACTTCAAATCTCATTCAACTTTCAGTGAAATCTTTCACTGTTTCATAAATTTACAAATTTTACAGTTTGTGAGCTGTATTTTTTTAAATCTTGAAACATTCTTCTAAAGCTTTAAGAAGTTGATCTCATCTTAAGAATCCACAAATATTTTATGTACACAATCAAAATAAACCCATCAGAAACATATAAAGCTGTACAAGATGTGTAATTATTACTTTCGGAATTCTTTGAGATACTACTTGTTTCAACAATTGAGAACGAATGAACAAATATCCTGGACGTTAAAAAGTGATACACAAAAATTGCAATCGTTAACTCTGTTGTTAGATGCCCCCATTCCCCACATTAAACTACAATCGAATAAAATCGCAATAGCACGACCAAATCGAACGAGTAATTTTATATTTCAATAAAAGCGCTCGTAAAATGAATCCATTTTAAATGGCAGAAAGTACATAAAATTACACCATCTTCAATAACGGGGGAGTGCGCCCGGATTTGCAACGATGACTCAATAAACAAATAAAGTTCGCTCGTAAAGCGATGGTCAGAGCATCTGCTTCGCGATTTACATTCGGGAGATTTACGACCGAAAATGCAACGTGATTGCGGTTGCTGGAGGAGTTTGGAGGCTTTTTGTCGGCGGTTCCCACTTCGGAACTAGTTGGCTTAGGTGTCACGTCAACGTGTTGACATTTAGCCACCAACCACACGTCCTAAAAATCCCTGTTAATTACGGTTGCAAATCCACAGATCTGCAAACTCTATAATATAGAGGTCACCCCAATCGTGCCGTAGAAATGCAATTTATGCCGGGAGTAGCTAAGTAACCGGTTAATATTTCTGGATGTTACCCGCGCACTCGGATTAGCTATCGACCGAGGCGTTCGCGCCTTCCAGAAATACCGACCGTAAAAGTGAAATGCATGCATAAATCGACGAGATGCAGATGGGATTTGTTTTGCCGGTGCGAATCAATAAGTCGCGGTGTGTATCGGAGTCAAGGACCAAGCTTCTGCTTCCTCCTAATCCAATTCCAGGTTTCCAGGACTACCAGTGGGGCCGTTACCACTAATCATCTGATGGTGGCGGGGGTCATGTATATTGCGACCTCACCGCTAATATCTTCCGATACTGGTGATGCTGGGGTGATTCATTGGCAACCGAACTAATCTCACTTCTGAACTAATTTTTGTTCAAATCTGACAAAGCTGCCAAATTTATCGGGTCAGATGTTGATCCCACTTCTGAGAGTAGTATCCGAAAAAAGTAGGAAGACTGACCCCGTCCGTCCCGATTAATTTGCTTTCCCTTGGCCCTCGGTTCATAATTTCCCATGCAGTCTTAGACCACGAACGCCTCTCTATATCCAGCAAGTAATTTATTTCAGTCGCCATAAATTTCCAGGTTCATACCCGATGCAATCAATTTTTCCATGAATGGACTGCTCTCAGTAGAGTAGTTACACTATTGGTCGTAATTTATAGTGCATCCGAACATAACTTCATCTTATGGTAGCGAGCAGGTAGCTCTGTGGCAATTTATTAAATGTATAATTCCGAATCGAGGCAGTATTTCACTTGCTAGGTCCCTTGTAAATTAAGAAGTAGTTGAAACGTTCGGTTGATCGGTGGGCGAGACGAGACTCCGTCTTGGATGGAACGCGGCAACAATATATCTCTCCATAATTATGAATAATGAGTGGAACGACCGTTTCCCTCTGTCCGCTTGCTTCCAGTTAATGAATACTCGTTTTGCGCTTCGTTTTTGGAAGCGAACTAATTGCGCTTCGTATCCTTGATTCGGGCGTCCTTTTTTTGTCTCAGTGTGCGTCGGGGATATTTAGTCATTGTCATTTCAGACACAGCCGGCTCAGTTCCAAACAATGTCATTATTAAGGAGAAGCTGAAGCGCGGGTTTTTGTTAACTGAATTACTTGTTATGGTTTTAACCCATCTGCGGTTTTAACGAGCGTGTAATCGCTCAGTATATTGATTGTACATATACATATGAATCCAGGGATTTTAGAGATTTCGACAAACACAACAATCACTGTAATCCCTAAGTTCTCGAGATCGACAGACAATACTGCTGTCGAAATTCGCACGTCAATTGTAGTTTTTCCAAGAAAAATCATTCCATATTTGCGAAATCCGAGAGCTCGCGCAAATTCAATGTAAATGGTCGCACATCCAGAGTCAACACGAATTTAATTAAGTGCACCCGCAGTCTATAATTAAATAAACAGTTTGATGAATCGCTTTCCAATTTTGAACATAAACAGACGGCGAAGAGGACGCCGAAAACGACCGATGCGCGCCATTGTTCGGCCGCATTAAAGTCAATAAATCGCTTTACGGTCTCGTGTTTTTCGCATACCGAAATTGAATAATAATGTTGTAGTTGTGAGTAAAAAGCTCTTTAGCGAACAAAATCCGTGCATAATGCGGTTTGAATAACTTCCCCCGAGGGGCATTGTGCTGTTATGACAGGCCATCTCTCCCATCATATTTTCGTTTAATAGATTATCCTTCCGGAAATTCGATACTTCCACGGTTAACGGGACGCATTTAATTAGCTCTCCGGGAAAGAAGGATCGTGCACTCGTCGGATGCGCTCTTCAATGGCTTTTAATTTAGTGGAGTAGTCGGAGGACGGACAAGCTGCGGGATATCGTAAATCTTATCATTCGTCGTGTTATTATTTCATGGGCGAGCTCCAGCTATCGCATCTACATAATGCCATGACAATGCCGCAACGAGATCGGAATTTTATGACCCAAGTATGAACGCAATAATCATAAAGTACGATTACTTCGGTCACATTTGATTTGGGACGGTAGAGAAATGGCCGAAAACACCGATATCTAGTTTCTTTTTGGTTAATGGGGTAGAGTATGAAGGGAAGGTGGAACCAAAACAATGGTAAAAATCCAACCCAAAATGTTTTTTCCTGTTTCTATGCCATCATAGGCCCAATACGAATGCAATCACGCGACCAATCATAACAGCTTAATATCATTATTCACTAATGATGCAGCCAATAGTACGAGAGCTTTTTGATTATTTTTTCATAAGTAGGCATTGTGTTGATATGACATTTGAAATAAATTCGACATAAATGGAATTGTGTTGTTTAATTTATTTATGGTAAGCAATGATGAAGTCGTGGAACACCATCGAAGATACTGGAAGTGACAAAAGCATACAAAGCATTTATTGTCACAGAAGTCCCAGATCAACTTGACTTTCTGCATATTCCGGAATTTCTTTATCTCTGAATCCACGACTTTCTGGATCTGAATATGTCAGTGGTTCTCCGAATCTGTCAATTTATGAAATGCTGAATCGCAAAATTGCTGACTGTATACGTGAATCTCTGGACATCAAGTTGCCTGTGGATTACAAAGTTACCACGATGATGTAATAATCATTTATTATTCTTAGCTGTCTACCGTTTACTAACTGGAGATGATTTCTTTTGTAAGCAAAATTTATTGTTTCTGTCAGCTAGAACACAGATAACGTTTCCGTGACTTCCCGACCCCCATTTTTCTACAATTCGCACACAACATCATATTATATATTTATAGATCACCAACGAAAAGTATTAACTACGAGTGTGCTCGTTACAAACTAGTGGATGTAAAAGTTCCGATTTATTATAGCCGTTCGAATCATCCTCGTTAAACGTCGGAATTAATTATAAGTTGGAAGTGCTTTAAGGTTCTCTTCTCGAACAAACTTGCGATCGCAAAAAGGTAGAAAACTTTCCTTCTTATTGCAGGATTTATTGACTTGTGTAATACAAATATGTAGGGGCCGCGGCTTGTTGCTCCGAACTTTTCGAATCGTGCTTCTCGCTGTGAAGGAGTTGTTGCAACGAGATGGTTTATTATGGAAGTAGTTTATAATATCTGTTGGAATCGCTCAGAACTGAGTGTTTCTGCTGCGATAAGTTTTAATGGAGTTGGTGTTTTTTCTAGCATCTGCTACACCCTGGCTGAAAAGAAGATTGGTTATGGGCCCAGACAGACTCACTACAATACCTTGTATTAAATGACCGGGTTTTATCGATGAGGTCAAATTACAAAGTTTAAGAGGTGCATCCACCTTGTTAACAGCTCCATTATTACGTAATTAAATTGCTGCGAGCCCTCGATGAGCAATATATAGATCATAAACTCCACCCCTTCTTTTCCAAACGTGCCAAACACTTTGTAACAAAGACGCCTTTTTTACGGCCAAATAAAGACGTTGTACTGTTGCAATTGTCAATAACGGACGCGTCTGGCATTTAAGTGGCGGAAAGACCGCGCGAAATATCAAGGAACCAGCAGACACGGATCTGCATGTTTGATTATTGCAGATGTTGCCAACGTGTAATAATTCGAATTCTCAGCATACTTCCTGGCGGAGCTCGATATCAAAGCGCTGGCTCGCCGGGATGTACTCTGACACGCTGCAACCACTTGACGGATAATTAATTTTGGCGGAGGCGCCGGGATAAAAAGTCGGAGCTGACTGATTTGACATAGCAACACTGCAATATTTGTCAAAAATGCAAGTTTTGGTGTTCGGAAATCGACGCGACAGCCGCGGGTAATACTGGTTTTGTCACTCACCTTAATAAACCTTTTCGCCTTCGTTAAAAGTCCTAGTGTGGTGTGTCGGGACGCTTCGGGGCCCAGCGGCACGATTTCCTTAAGTATTTCTAAGCAGTTCCGTAAATGTGCCCTCCTGCAACAAACAGCAATTTCAAAATCTCGTCCAATTAATAAGCAACTCTAGTTGTTTTTTCATGCGACAAACAACGCGACTCCTCTAATCAGAGTTGGCGAATGAATAGCCAATCTGAATGCCGTCGTTGCAATTCAACCTCGGAGAGGAAGAAAAATAATTAATCGAGAGTCCATGAATGCGAGATACAGAAATTTAATGAGAACATTTCGGTGCCGGTTCACGGAATCGTGAATAATAGCGACCTCTGATCAAAAAATTACAGCGGAACGATAGAAACGAAACACAAAGACAAAGAGCACAAATTAAAATATCTGCACGTCTTTGTTGAGTCACCTGGATCCGGGAAAATCCGCAGACACTTCCAGTTCGCTGATGGAAAAATATCGAGTAATTCCATCGCTATTCATGTTCCGAGATATTCCAAATTGTCTGTCAGAGAAAATGCAGTTTGATCTTTAACGTTTGCATTGTCGGCAATGGCTGGCACTGAACGGATAGACACTCAACCAAATTGCATGCACGAAAAGATCTCGGCTCCACGTCGGCTTTTATTGGGTTTCGCCATCTACGCGAGTTTTCCGCGTAATCAACTTTCCAGGTGAAATTTCAAACGGTTTATTTTGCGAATAAATCGATGCGGAAGGGCTATTTGCAGGGAAAACTGCAGTGTTTGTCTTACTAGTTCGTTAAACAGAGTGTTGTGGGGAAAAACAATTTTTTTAGTGTTGATACATAATATATCCATATAGGTGTCATCCAAAACCTCCATTCTGAAATGTTCATTAAAATCGTTAGAGCTGTTTCCTCAAAAGACGGAGAGATTATACAGGACTTCTGTGTCATGATATTATGAGAACGGTAATTCAATAAGCCTGTATCAACACTAGTTTTAGTAGGAAAGGGAAGAACAAAACAACGTAAAAATGCAGCAGCAAAGAATATAAAACAAATATATCAAATTGAAAATGAAACAACAATTAATTAATTAACTAGTCCAATTGTAAAAATGACTTTCTATTGCACGCCTCTTAAGAATTGAGGCCGAATCGCTTTTTACACGTGTTGCACACAACGTTTTTTTTACGATCGTCGCAGAACTCACTTTTACAAATAATAAATGAGCCCAAATAAAGCTTTCGAACGAAACACTGCACCGCCGTGCGCTAATTAATTACTATCGAAGACGAAACACAATTAAACATTCTCTATACAATGGAGCCTCCGGATTATGATGCATTGTTTCGACCGACAATGCGAAACGAAAAATGGCACGCTCTTTCCCGCGAGGATTTTATCTGGATGTTGCTGACACGTTTCAATTGTTTGTGAAACATAATTTCGTAATGGAAAAAATCTGCGGTCGTCTCAGTTAAGTATCTCTTGTGAAATCGCGAGCCCGTCCATTAGTTAGATTGACTGAGATAATGCCGCCGCAATGCCGAGATGTAGTTTTTGTTTCGATGTGTGCGTTTGCGGCGTTAATTCTTCGGTCGATGAAGACGGAACTAAAAATGTTGCGTTTGAGCAGGTTCGGTGGCGCCGCTGCTGATGGGAGTCGGAGCTAGGATAGAGCTCATCAACGCCTACATGTTCCGCTAAAGTTAAAAAATACTTTAATTCCGCAGTCGTATTTCCGGCTTTGTGTGCACCGCAATCGGGACTGCGCTGAGATTTATTCTCGTTATCGGGAATTATAATGTGCAATAGCTCTAAAAAGCGGCTAAATGGCTTTGTTTTGTGTTGGAATGAATGCAGGGATCGAGAGGGCTGCTGCTGGTGCATGTTTGAAAGGGGTTTTTAGCACTCCTTCCGACTAAATGGACTCGCTTCTATCCTCCGTGCGTTCTAATTAGAGTCTCTTTATTTTGCTCTTGTTCGTGTCTGGTCATAAAATACAAGAGCTAGTGAGGGTTTTGAAGCTATTGATTCGTTTGGGGAATGTGTTTTATTTATATTAATTCGTATTTTCTGTTTTCGAAAATATCATTCCGGGTCATAAATGCAAGGATTTGGAAATGAAGGAGATTCAAAGATTTAACGATTCAGAGATACAGGATCCACAGTTTCAACGATTGAATTTGCTATCAAGAATGAAAATGGATTACATATTTTAACGATTTGAATTTTCGGGCCGCTAATAATACTGGTGATTCCTTCATCGACCCAAACTAAATCGAATTTCCATTATAATAGAACATCCGCGCGACCAATCCTAGTTTCCGCTCGCCGGCATATGGGCAAATATGATCGTATCCGGGTGGGAAAAACAATGCTTAACAAATATGAAAAACACAACGATTCAACACGTTTTATTTACATACTGACTTCCGCTCGATGTCGTTCCGTGATCTACCCAGGCGGCCGTGCTCTAACACTGTGTCGCAGAACAAATTACAGCAGCTGTGACTACCGGACTGTTTTACCTCTTTGATTAATAGAATTTTACACGTTTTTCCGTTTGATCGATACTGCAGCAATTATTAATTTCGCTCGGCCTGTAATCGCAAAAATGTTTCTTTGTGCATTATTCGTGTGTAATCGTCACAATAAGCAGGCACCCGAGTTCCCACACTACGTGGCCGACGTCGCAGCTCACCACCTGACTCATAAAACACTTTGGCCACGATGTAGCTTTGTACACTTACAATACGAACACCAAGACTAAAAACTCAAATATTCCGGGTTATTGAATTACACGAAGACGAACGGCTTTTATGGCCGCCGTTTCTTTTAATGTCACTGCCGAAGCAACGCATCATTAACTCTCTAGAATGGCGATTATACTGTTGCGATATGTTGTTTGCTCCCGATACGGTGCATGTTTTAGTTAGCTTTCTTTGTCCAGGCCATTGCGTACTTATATGTCGATTGGAGTTATTGTCGGTAATCGAAGGACCAAGAATGCTATAATAAACCCCCAATGCAGTTCGGTAACAAAATCCAAAGAATCCAAAGATTCACAGGAAGTCCACCAGCCCGACCTGAAGGAAGAGCAAGAAAAAGTATCTGCCCCGCCACACCCCAACCCGCCGGAAAAAAGGCATATACACCTCGAACCCACCTCCGCCGCCGACCGCCGCAGCTCCACTCCAGAAAGAGGGCCAACGCATCAAGGGTTAAACGGAGAGAGAGACACTGCCCGCTCCGGTTCCCGTTCCCGCTCCCCGTCGCCGTGTAAATAGTAGACTACGAAGTAGAGAAGAAAGGAAAGAGGCTAAGCAGAGAACAATTAAGGAGAAAGCAAGAGAGTAAATAAGAACGAAGAAAGGGAGAGCGGAGACGAGATAATGAAGATATACTTAAAAAAGGATAAAGAGAGTAAGGAATAATAAAGAAAGGGACAAAAATACAGATAACCAGCTGTTATAGGAAAGTGGAGATGTAACAATAAAGTTTCATGAGAGGTATTCTAAGAAAAGAGAATTACAGGAAAAAAGGCAAACGGGGGAAAGATATTGAAAAACACTGCTGCGAAAACAAAGGAGAGATATCAAGAAAAACCGACAAAAGCAAGAGAAAAAGCAAAGATCATAATGAAAAGACAGAAAGAGGGCTTGGAGAGAATGAGAGAGATCAAGGAAAGGGAGAACAAAGAAAGGGAGACGAAACAAAAGAGAGGCGCAAAACCAAAACAGAAAGCAAACAAGAACGAGGAACAGACTCCTCTATGAGCGCGATGACGTGGACTACCTGGTAGGCATAGAAATGGAAGTCCAACACTACGAATGCTGTATACGGATGCCATTAATAGCCTGTGCCCTTGTCGTAGACAACCGATCTCCCGGAGCCAAAACTCTCAAGTGGCCGTCTTTTCCCACTTTGGCCTTTCAGAGCCTCGTTGACGTTGATGACGATCTTCTTCAGACCACGCTCTCCAACACAGTAAATTATAGCCAACCCGATTAGAAATTTATGCCAATAACCTCTTTCAAACTGAGATGACTGGTTGAAATGGGGATGCTGACGCACTGTAGACATTTTTAGTATAAAGTTCTCTTTGGCAATGTAGCGACAAAACTAAAAATTTTATTCAAAAAGATAACCAGTTGGAGATTTTTGTTCAAATTTTAATCTTTCTTGTTTAAGAAAAAAAACATGGACAGAAAATAAGCCAAATTAGACAACTATTTCGGTGCATTTTTTTTTTTCCTCAAATCAGTATATTTTTGCTTTAGTCTTTTACTGCAACCCGGTGTGTAGTTAGATGGAGTTCAAAGCCTACCTGATGTGTCAATAATTTATAAAGACTCCGTAGCCGTTTGGAGTACAAAGTTATATATAATTCTGCTTCCGCAACATCTTAACGTTTCCCGGATCAACTGACTAATTAAAATCCCTCCTGGCAATCATAAAATTCGAATGCGTCGTCGTAAATGTAAAAAACGATCGGTTGAAAGTGTCCGTTGAAGCATGTCATTAGCTTTCTACGTAGGTACAGACGATGCATATTTTATGGGTGTCTATCAATTTTCCGTTACAACGTGGAAGATTACAGATCCCTAATTAGGAGCGAGCGTCGTTTTTATGAAAATTTGAAGAGGCCACACCTAGGGGTCGTCTTCAGACATGGAACGCTCCTGAATAATGCATTGGTGGGGACGTTTTAAAATTCAAACGTGTCGTGACGGGTTTCTTGGGACGTCCGGCGGTGATTGGGGTGAGCTGATGCCCTTCCCTTGTAATGAAGGGGATCCCCGGTTTCGAAGATTGTACCCAGGCGAACTTAGAAAGTGATCCACTCGCACATACATAGACACCCTTAAATAATTCGAAGCCATTGATGCCGGGAAATCAATCATGCGCATATTGTTCGGTTATTAAAGGAACGCGGACCTACCCCAGCAGCAAGAGCAGAGTCGCCGTGATTGATTCTGTTTACACGTTGTATCCCGAATTCGGTTCTGGAAACAATTAATCCGGGCGGGAGGCAAGCTCTCCGGGGATAATACCTTCAGTCAATAAACACCGACATATTGATTGCTCGGCTCGGTTTGGAGCACCGGCTTTGGGGGTTGCTCCCGAACTAATTATCGACTGCACATGCTTCCACGAAACGCCGGTTTGCTTAGCTAAACATTTAGCATTTCGGAATCGAATCTGGAATCCGGAATACCATAAACATACATTTACTTTCAAAGCTTTTGGGTGCTGCTGAGACTTGAGGGCCTTTTCAGCACGATATTGTGATAAATTCGCTTCTAATTCTGTTGCATTACATTATGTAAAGTACCTGTATCATCAATAAAATACGGCTATTTCCTATCTAAACTCTAATCCCTGAATTTCAGAATCCCTGATTGGGAACTAAGAAACTTGAAAATGAAATTAATAATTTGTACACGCATGAGAAGACTGGGAACTAAAGAAACATGAATTAAGAGAAAAAATCGAACAAAAGGGGTGCAATTACCGAACCTTGAGGTATTCCAGAATCGTAACGCCCATTCTCGCCGCCTCCCGATAACCATCTGTTCAGAAATATGGCGCGTAAACATGCAAATGTATCCATAGTGCGGCATTCCTCAGATTTCAGTGCATTCGGTGACCCCAGTCGAATTCCGGCAAGAAATTAAACTCCTCTGTTGTTTTCTCATTCCGTAAACCCCCCGAATTACATTCCGGCTCTGACGGAGCTTTGTTTGAAGGTCCAATATCTCGAGAAGTTTGTTTACATAAGTCACTTCTGCTTTTCATTAGGCGGCGCCCGCTACAGTCTGCCTAGTTGAATTATCAAGTTGCAGCCAATGTATGCACTCCATTCGATACGGTTCGTGCGTTGTTATTGAAACGAACCATCGTCCTTGCTCTTTGTATTGTGGATTATCCGGCTCGAAGGACCACTTTTTTTTTAATTTACAAACATCCCAACACCCACGTACGAATCTTGATAGCGCAGTTGTATCGGAAAAGAGTCCTTGTGTACAGAATCCAATCACAGCTTTCAATGGGGAGCGTCCAGATTCCAAACATGGTTCTGAAATTGTTTGTCGTCTCCTGTGTCTCAATTCCTGCGACAAACAGCACCATATCGAAATAGAGAACAAGAGCAAACACGCCTCCGCTACTTCGACATAAAGACGATATTATAGAGATGTATATAAACGAAGATTTTTCTGTCTGAATTTCGTCGCAAAGAATAAGTCAACACTGGCGAATAATTAATGTTTATTTAATCTCAAAAGGACTCGAAACCAATTACGTTCCATTCATTCGGAGAGAAAGGAACATTATCTTCATCGCCCGTTCTCCGATAATAAATTCCTGAAAACGTGGCCGCGTAATCCCTCCGGCTACCTTCGCAGTGTTGGGGATTTTACAAGGTATAATAGTTCGTTTGTTTCGAATGACCGTATTATCTACTTCTCTAATGGACTTTCAATGCTGCCATTGTCGTAAATAAATTATGAACGGGCGCACTCTTATTTGGAAACTGTGCTTTTTTCCGGAACGTGTTTATACCGAACACGTACCATGTTGTTATTATGTAAATTGAAAGCAAGGCTGTTTTCAGGCCTTCGTTCCCAATGTTATTCTTTAGATGGGGACAAAAAATGTTTACAAGATGAGGGCGATATGCAAAGGAGACAGGGGCCTCATAATTTCTCCCGAATACATGGCGTTCGTGCCGAAGACATGTAGTTTTCCATTAACGGACGGAGATTTAGTGCCGAGGGCATAATTTAAGATATTTACGCGATTTCAGTTAGTTTAGAAAGTCCAAAAACTACCAAAGAACCACTAGCACCTTGCTTTATATTTTCTAATCAATGATAATGCGAAAAGTCCCATTACCAATTCCCATTACATTATTCCATTTGATCTCTCATTTTTCACGTGTTGTATATTTCACTCTTTTCATTTACACATATCGTTATTCTTTTTTGGTTCCTTATTCTTATTTTCTAATTTTTTTATTTTCTTTCACTAATTCGTCCTCGTTTGCCTTCTATATTCTTCCTTCTTCCTCATAAGAACACACATTTATTTTTGTTATTTCTCATTTCTGCTTATGTAGTTTTTTTTATCGTTCTATTGTATTTCATTCTTTATTTTCTATTTCTACTTCCAATTTCTGTTAGTAGCTATAATTTTTATTTTGAATTTTCCATTTATGTTAATCTTTTATTTTCCTTTTCCGTTTTTTGTCCTTTATCTTTCAATTGCGCTTCTATTTTAGCTTTTTTATTTATCGACATTCTTCTGGTTTTTTATTTACTGCTACATATCACGCTGATTTTTATATCTCAATATTTTTAAGAGGACATATCAAGTCGGCTGTCGTTTTATAGGTTTTCGAACATCAGACACGTATTTCTCGTGTTAAATTTATGATAACAGCCCCAAGCAGAAAACAATGGAGGAAACAAAATAGTTAAAAACAGTCCCTAAATCCAAGAACAACGAGGATAACGAAATAGTTAAAGACAGTCCCTAAACCCGAGAACAACGAGGGAAGCGAAATACATAGTTAGACAGTCCCTAAACCTGAGATTATGTAAAGAAACGAAATAGTTAAAAACACTGCCAAAACCAAAGAACAACAGCTTTATAGGTGTTATATATATTGAGAACATTGTCATCGAAATACAACTCAAATAATAGAAAAGCAAATAGAAATTGTGCAGCCGTACATCTAGGAACGCCACTGATCTCACCATTCTATAAAAATCTGGCATATTTCTAACAAAAACCCGATACCCACCGGCCCATACTTTGTATCGAACCCCGTTAAATATAGCTCAGCTGATGTCGCGTTATCAATCGACGCAGATTGTCTAATTAACGTTTATTAACGACATAACGGTCGGATGGCAAACGTACAGGATAAAAATAACAATCCCGTTCATTAGTAAGATCGTGCTTTACATCAAGCGTGTTGTTTGTTTTACATCGGAGTGATAGACACGTAACACTTGGATCCAGGCCAGGACGGAAAAAAAGCAAAATATGAAGAGGTTCTCGTGCGGAAAAGGAGAACCTCTCGATAACGGTCCATTTCTCATAACTACTACCTCCGATACGAGCCAGTTCAGTAAATAATTCAGCTAGAAGGTGAAATTTTCTCCACTCGAGATAACAAAGTGTGCGCTGGGCGGGTTACGGGTGGTTATTATCGTTGTTTCGTATCGACTTCCTGGGGCTCGAGTGTTGAGTTTCCTGAATATGTGGAGGGTAGCGAGTCCCTGACTTGGGTTACGAAACTGCAGAAATATTCTCTATTTTGACTTCAGCAGCTAACCCGCCCAACTGCTAATTCAACTGGAAGCTTGGTTAGATCTTCCGTCCTCCGATGGCCCAATTTTGCCGAGGTTTTAAAATCCCATCGACTAGAAGAGTACGCTGTTGTTTTAGTTCGGTCACAAACACCATTAGACGATCGCTCAGGCCGAGATAAATGGAAGTTTCCCATCCGAAAAGAATACGGAACGTGTGGTTTGTTTTCGCGCAAGAAAACAAGACAACTTCTCTAATTACGAGCCGTGGAGTCGGGTTTATTGTAAATTGAATGTCTGACAACAGGGCGATAAAGCGGGATCGATTGCAGGGCAACCAACGATACATCCCGTGTATTCTGGGTTGCCTCCTGGACCTCTCACATCGACTTTGTTCTATTCCAACAACGCCACCCACCCTCGCGTCGACCATCTTCATCTCTCCCTCCGTTAATTTCGATGAAAGTTTCCAGCGTCGTCCGGCCATTTCCTGCGACATTCGAGTCGTTGAATGCGGGATCGCAGGCAAGAAATGGATGCAATTCCGCAGTCGGAATGTTTGCGGCCCTTGGGCCCTCGGTCAATTTGCCCAAACTGGAGATGTTATTCCGAGCCGTATTTCCCGTTTGACGTTTGTTTTCGGCGCTCGCCGCTGTTTTGCCCGTCTTAATAGTCGCAATAAAAGTGACTAATTGCCCATCGGAATCAATCGAGGGCCGTCACCGGTTCTGTAATGGCTTTGCTTAGAGTCGGGACTTAACTAACTTTGCAATTCTCCCGCTATGGTTTCGTTGTGGGGCTTGATACTTGACAGTTCCGAAGCTGGTAATGGCGTTAGACCTTTTTTGGAAAGTTGCGTCGGACCAAGATAAAAATATTGAAAAGTAGACAACCCCCATTAAGATGCAAAGTATATTTGGTTGCATACTCGACCATGAAACGATTGAAGCGGTTAAACACCGCAATGTATTTTCGATTTATTAAATCGGATCTCATGCTCGCGGCACGTTTGCATGCAAGCTCGGACTTGAGGAATTGCACCCCCGGCAGTGGAAGGGCTCGTGAGCTGATCGCATCTATAATTGCCCAGTATGTTCTTCAACAGAGTTGCGTAAACAACTATTTTGTATAAAATCTAAATTAATTCCGTTGAGTCACGATAGTGCAGCACGTGCTTCCATTACGTGGGAAAAGTGAAGTTAGGTCATCCGATAACGCACAGAAGTCTCGAGTGTCATTTTCAAAGAACAGATCACGTCACTCTGAGGACAGTCTTGCAGGATTTCTGAGATGGAATCAAGTACCCCGTGGGTGTCACGTGCCAACAAAATATAGTGGTGAAGAAGTCCCTCGCGACTCATTTTTTTTTTATTTTCCAATTTGTGTTTCGTTTACATGTCTTAACAACTCGATCTTCCGTCAGCAAATGTTTGCTGACAATTTTTGATTTTTGTTTTGAACTATTCGAGTATTTCAAAAATGACGGCACGAGGTTTGACACATCTTTAAAACAGTTGATTGCCTATCACACACTGCAACACAAACCTTGTGATTGACAAATATTCATGACCCACTTACACCTTGCAATTTACGCAACTAAAGTCGGCCCGTGAAAAATCGGCCGCACATAGGGAGCAAGAGGCCAAAGTCTGCTTCCTGGTCCGCCGGCCGAACCGTATTCCCGGGCGCCGAGGATCGAAAGGGATCAGTTATAATTAACAAAACTCGACAATGCGATCGAGTCGGCCGTGTATTCCGTCTGATAACACGAGGAACAATGCCGCAATGGCGCGTGGGCGTGGCCCGGCGATACTGCGCCGGATGTCAATCTAATAAATGTCACCGTCCTGCTCGCGTGCGTTATTAACCGCTAAATTAATTGCATTTTCTTTGACATTTCGATTTTAAATCACGCACCGTCGTTCCGACCGAGGTGTTGTCGTAAGCGTTAAATCCGACAGATGAATTATTGCGTCCGTATTGACGGAAAGCGTGGAACGTTCTCGTTCCGCCACGAACTGTCGCACGTCGGTACACGTGCTTGTCACGTCATCCACGGGGGGCGGGGCTTGGCTTACGTTAACTTCGTTACTGACCCTCGTTGATTTTAAATTTGCATAGGTCGGCTGTGCGAGAAAACGGCCATCTTGATTACGAGTGTTTAACCGCGAAATTCAAACAAGAATCTTACATAAACATTACGCGTATTTTTGAACACTACAATTTTATTATTGTTTATTTACAATTTCCTTATGTTTCTTTGATGTTGATGTCTCTGACATTTTAAAATAGTAAAAGGACGGCCATTTCCAAGGTGCACATCTAGGAACGCCATGGCTGACCCTCGTTGATTTTAAATTTGCATAGGTCGGCTATGCGAGAGACAACGGCCATCTTGCTTACGTAATTTAACCGCGAAATTCGAATTCCTGTCGAGATTAATTGATGCGGACCGGTCTAATTGCAGCTGCACGACTTCCTCCCTATCACTTATCAATTGATACCGCACTTCCTCTCCACGATAGCCGTTCGTTTTTCTGCAACCGTAAATAATGCATCTGCGTATTAAATTTTAATCGAAAAACGGTCGTGAGAGAGCGGCCGCTTTATTGATCTGCCTACTACATTCACGTTTTTCCCTCTGCTCCACGCCGGCCGGACCGCCGCGACATTTGTGATACAGATGATAAAACGGCTATTATTATTTTCATTATGAATAAGTGATTGTCTTATTGTATTCCGCGGTCATTTTACCATTCGTATCCGCGCGCCCACGCCGCCCCGAGTGCACTGCACACAATGATCGCCCTGATTAATGCCGGCAAGGTTACCTCCGCATTAATGGGATTCAAAATATTTAAATTAATTCCGCACAAACGGTAATTAGATTTGCAAGTGGCCTGGCTTGCATGAAGTCGCTTTGGCGTTTCGGCAACTGCGAGGATGTCTTCCTCTGGTTGGTGCAGTAATTAGCCCTCTATGTTTATGTAATTGTGTGGACAAAGAGGGGTAGTGGCTGCTTACGACTCACCTGAAACAAAAACTTAAAATATAATACATATCGGAAGCTTCGTATTTATCATTTCACAAAAAACTGATAGCACGCAAAAAGTTTACAAATACACGCCGGTCTTGTATTCTGCTTAGTAGCGTTGAATTTTTGAAAAATTTTGAAAACCACTCTCGGATCGCTGCTGTCACATCCACCATACCGTCCAGATTTTGCGCGGTTTGGTCAGCCATTGAAACAATCAGCTTTAGATTGACTGCTAAAACGTTCCAATTTTTTTGATGAGAATTCTCGAATAATTTACTAAATAGTGGCAGTGGTCCAACTGCTGTGCCGTTAGTCGCACCGATTAGCGCAAAATTAGCGAGGCGCCGCTATTTATAGCAAGACGAGTACCGACCCAGTGAGGAACAGGTTCGACGGCTACCGTATCGACAAAAGTTTTTCGGGCAGCATGTGTGCGCGTTATTCATAATGCCGGCCGAGAGCCATATAAGGCGGTCCGCGTACTTGATTTACCGGCCAACGAAACGGCTAACCCATAATTATGGGCAACACGAGCGTGTGGGTGCCTTCATATGATATATATTTTTTTCGGTCACTCAACCGGCACTTTTATCGCCGTATCTATAAATAGCGATCGTGCGAAACACGTGACTCGTGTTATGTGCCGAAATTTGAAATGCAAAGTGGAGATTCAGATTTTCGAATGTGTCGATGGACATTTTGTAATTGTGGTTCGGCGTGATTAATGGTTCATGGGCAGAGCGATGAGAACCGCCGTCGTCACGTTCGGACGGACGGTTTTGCCGTCGTTTAGTTATATTGTTTTTATTTGCTATCGGCTCCCTGATTGTTATTCCGTCGAGCGGATCGTTTGCGAAAGTGCTCTCTTGGATGCTTTTCTGTTCCACTCAATATGCGACGTACGTGCTGAAGACGAAAACGCATCAGGCGCCTACTCGAAAAAAAATTTCATTTGGTGTCCAGGTCTCCCCTACGCGCCAAGAACACCACCCACTCGCAACACTAGGTCGTAACACCCGACCGCTCTTATCGTTTTTCCATATTTCGCACAAAAAATTTAGAAAATGCAAACCCTCTCCCTCCACAAATAATAATTTTATGTATTAAATTAAAATAAATACTTTGTAGCTTCTGATTTCGTAATATTATCTCGTAATTTATTGACCTCTACGTAACTTCATAGTTTTTTAATTCCAGTGCTTTTATTTCGTTTCATAATTTAGTAGCTTCCCATATGGTAATGTCATAACTTCGTAATGCTCAACATCAAACTACCTAATTACGAAGGATCTGTTCTCATAATTTCGTAGCTTATGACTTCGTAATGACATGATTTGGTAATTTATTTACGGAGTTTCGTAATTTAGGCATTTGCACAGTAGCTAACATCAAACATCAACAAAATAATAAAATATCAAATCAGCTAAATGTCAAAACGTGTGAAATCACCGAAAGAGCAAAATATGAAATCGGTGAAATATTCAAAGACAGCGTTCAAGTGTTACCTAAGCATAATTTCGAGAATATGAAAAATTATACCGGCCGCGATATAAATTTGCCTTTTCCTCGCGCACACATGCGATGAATAAATACACGACTTTCCTCATCACAGTCCGCTGAACGGACGGAAAATTTCGCCTTTTTTTATTTTCGCGGTATTAAAATGGGCGTGTGGAAATAAATTGCTCCATTGTCGTGTCAATCAAGCAACGGATTTTATGCTGAAACGATGTCGGGTTCTTTTGCTCTTGCGTTGCTGTGGGATTTGCAATTTTGAACGAATTTGTGCTTGGATTCTTCTGTGTATAAATCAAGTAATAATTACAATCGGTTGCTTGGTGTTCAATCGGTTTGTGGTCAAAAGTGTCAATGACATCAAGTGGGCTTTGACCGTCAAAACACAGCTGATATCAAATATGTGGATGGTGGGTGTTTCCCCCAAATAAATTACTGCAACACATATTGCAGCAGTTTCTTCGAAGCTGCAATTAGCAAGGTGGCGCGTAATTTCCGTGGACGGTCGGATTAGCTTCAGCCCGCCGCAAATTACCAAGAAATCGTATAATTACCCATTAATAATAGATTTAATTAAATTACAGGTAATTTAGCGAGCCGGCCCGCAGCCATTAGCCCCAACGATGATAAACACACTCATAAACGTATTTATTTGTCCCAATTTCGTCCGACTCTCTCCCCCGACTCGTGAATTAAAACTACCCGGGCAAGTCCCGCAATAAATCCAGCCGGGTCCCTCCGAAATGGTAATTATGGTCCAAATTCGAGATACGGTCTACGGGCTTTATTATTACAAGGTTGGCACTTGGGGGAATCCAGTGTCCTCAAAGGCCGCCTGTCAAATAAACTATAGCCCTAACAAAAACTACATCCGGTTACCGGATAAAAAAGAATCGCATCACGCAATAAACGTCACGACAGAAGCCACAATGGGGATGTGTGAAATGCTGACTTTGGAATCTTTGCACAATACACATCGGATTTATAGGACCGACAGTGTTGCTGAAATCTCATTTCATTCAAACGACTCATTTCTGAGGATCTGTCGGGCGCAATGGAAACGGGGCGTTCAAAGAAATCCACAAGAATGTTTTTCGACCCATCGAACCACCAACCAACGAAAAAGTTCTCGAAGAGGGAGCATTCTCACATTCGCTTCGTTTGTTGGACGTAACTATATCGTCAGTATGGTCCTTCGAGCCTCGAACATTTTTGCACTTTTATGTGCTATAATCGATATGTCAGAGTGCATCGATCTTGTTCTATTCCGGACTTGGCCTGAAGCCCGCGGATCGCATCGTAAAGCAACATTGCAACCGATAAAAGAAAGTGAACCCCGACAAGGAGCAACGTCCACTGAAACAATCAAAAAGTAGTCCGGGCTCCGACCGAGCCAATGGTAAGCTATTTGTGAAAATCGGATAGTGAAATAAATTTCTTGAAGCCGAGAATTTCGTCGAATTTGTAGGAATTGAGTGAATTAGGGAAATCAGAGAAATCCCTGATATTGTAACGGTTCACCGTTACTTTGTTGTTTGTTGATCATGTTGCTTTTGGAGGAAATAAATAAAAAAAAAATTGGCTTTTGGTTTATAAAAAAAAAACTGAGTGACAGCGGTTAAAAAGAAAGTGATTTGCGTTGGGGGAGATTAGAGAGTATCAGGGGTAGAGTCAGCCAGAACACCTAGTTTTTTTCTTCCACCTCGGGAATTCCCCAAGCAAACACCGCCTCTCGTAGAGCGTCCATTGGGGCTTGGCCGGCTGTTCATTCAGTTACGACCACCAGAACCAGCCCACTCTGAGTTGACCACTAACTCAAGCTCAGAAGGATAGACCAGGTTATCTGTCAGGGTCCTGAGGGGCAGTTCCTGAGCGGCAGTTTTCGTTTTGGAGTAGTTAAGATTTATTTACAAAATTGTGAACTGAGTTTAACGGCCGTTCGACAAAGTAACCTCTAAATTTTTGTGTGTCGAACCAAGTTGTTGTAAATTATTTTCTATAAAATTTTATCCACTCCCCAGATAAGGAGAGATACTAAGAGCTAGTCACTGGGTTTGTTTAACGTTTTAGTTATTACAATATCAAAAGAATCAAAGACATAGAAATGAATAAAAATTATCAGAGAAAGCGAAGGAAACAGAGGAATAGAAGTAGTCAAAGGAATCAGAAGAATGGACAAAAAAATAATGAAGAAATAAAATGTGATAAAGCAGTAGAATAGGAAAGAAAGATAATAGTGGAATAACAAAAGACGAGAAGAGAAATGGGATTTTTTTTTTAAATGCGCATCCGCCATTTTTGAAACTTACTTTATACTGTCTCTTTGTCTTCCATCGACCGAATAAATGAAATCATCTCCCGCACGTCCCGAACACCCCGACGTCATCGTGCAATCTAAAAATACCCCCATAAAGCCCCAAAGATGCTGAATTGATTCCTCAAAGAACCCGTCTGAATGCCTCGGTTAATTACAACAGCGACTGTTTACAAACGTCCTCGTTCCTCATCGCCGCAGTAAAAACAAGCCGACAACCTTAAAATGTGAAACTGTCAATAATACTTAATTAAACATAAATCTAACTCATTGAAGCAGCAAGTCCCCCCCCTTCTCTCGTCCAATCAATACTTTGTAAATGAATAAAAAGCGGCAACGACATAAACACGATTTACTGCCGTCTCTCGTCTGTGCTTGCAGCTTGTAAAACAATAAATTACTTAAACGTGGACGCTGCAAATAAGCAATACTACCGATAATTAAACTGCAATCAATCTCCTCTTTATATCTCTCAACATAAACTCTGAGAAAAAGCCCAAGATAAACCGAGATAAAATATTAATAACCGCACGATGGCGTATTTTGGTCGAGCTTTTATGTTTCAATCATAAATAGCGGAGATCAAAGCGCTGAGTCTCTTGCATGTAAAGGTGATTAGATTACTTCGACCTTTTTATACCTACGGTGCAATATATTCGATATATTGAGATATATGCAGATATAATTTAATTGGAGTGGCGAAATTAAAACATTCGACGTTTGATGTCCGTAATGACATTAAAACGGCGAATTTTGTTCGGCTTGCTCGTTATTATTGCATGCATGTACGCACGAATATTTCGTTAATTAAACATTTTCCAATTTAATCGGATAACTGGAGGGTTTTCGTTTTTAGCCGGTTTCCATGGATGATATTTAATCGTTTAATGCGATGTGTTTTGGAACGGTGGGTGTCCAATTAAATCGGCCGTTTTCAACATTATGTTTCAGTATGTTAATGAGAAAGGTAGAAAACATCAAACCTTTAATGGAGAGAAAAAAATTTTTGAGAAGCAGTAACGAAAGCACTAAATTTTAACACTTTTAGTTACTTACAGCTCCTTTGAGCCATCTTAATAGTCCAATCAAATAAGTCAGCAAATCAAAATTTTGAGGAAGTACACAAAATTTTGATATAAGTATCTGTGAAGTATTTGAAGAAGATGAGTGAAAGAATTTTTTTCCCGAGCCCCGAGAAATGGTGAAAAAAAATATAATAAAGTTATTTTCTTTAATTATTCAAAATGGGTAAAAGGTAGTAAAAAAAGTTTCAAATAAAGATTCTAAAGCATGAAATTCTACACAAAAATGATCTTTTGACTTTTTTGCTATTATTAAAATTAACCAAGTTAGGGTGGTTACAAGTTAAGGGATGTTATGTATAACTTCAAAAAATCATAGCGTTTTGAAAAGTTAATGGATCTTCATTTTTTTTTAATTTACTCAGAAAAATATAAAATTTATTATCATTGAAATTGTTTTATATTTTAATTGTTAATTTTTAATTTAATGGTTAAAGGACTTTAGACAGTGAAACCAATTGCTTAAATATTTTTTATACCTTTCCTTTTCAGACAGGTATAAATGTATTTACCTGTTTAAATTTTTCCTATACCAACGACACTGTTCTTCTGACGTCACCATAAAAATGAAAATTTGTCGGCTACACAAAGATGAAATTTTGTCGGCTATTCCTAGGATGCTTAAAAGACGCGCATGCGTCGCATCTATATCTCATGAGTGTTTGATTTAGTGAATGAATGCTCCTGAAAATTGTTTGCAAAATTTGGATAATTATATAATGTTATCCATAATTTGCGAACTATAGTCTTACACACGCTCTGTTTTATGTACATTTCAGTTTTATTAAATATTTGGAATTTTGCTTACGTACATGATCTAAATACTTTCAAAATCTTTTTTCATTTGTAATAAACGAAATACTACTAATACTCACAGATTTATACTAAATTTTGTTTTGCTTTCTCGACTTTATTAATACGGGGTGTCCCAACTAAAATTTGTACCCCCCAAAAATTCAAATTTCGAAAAACTCCGAAGAAAACGCTGGAACAGGTCAATTTTGTTATCAAGGGGGACCAAAGTGTACCAAAATTTCATGTCTTAGATCTCACCCCTTTAGTCAGGGGAGCCACCACAATTAAATAGCATGGAGGGACGTGTGATACATCATTTTAAAACTTATTCAATTCTCTATGCAGACCTACATTTATCGATTCCTTTCTAAAAAAAAAAAAACATGAAATCGATATTTTCCAAATCTACATAAAATACTCAACTAAAGTTTGTACCCTCCAACCATTTCAATTTCGAAACACTTAAAAGAAAACACTCGAACAGGACAATTTTGTTATTAAAAGAGGCCAAATTGTACCAAACTTTCATGTCTTAGATCTAGCCCCTTTAGGCAGGGGAGCCCCTTAAAAAATTTAAATGGCATGGGGGGTCGTGTGATACATAATTTTAAAGCTTATTAAATCCTCTATCCAAGCCTACTTTTATCGATTCGTTTCTACAAAAAAGAGCATAAAAATTTGTTATTTTCCAAATCTACATAAAATACTCTTGATATGGAAAATAACAAATTCATGCTTTTTTTTGGAGAAACAAATCGATAAAAGTAGATCTGGGTAGAGAATTGAATTTGCCATGCCATTTAGTTTTTTTAAGGGGGTGGCTCTCCTGGCTCAAGGGGTGAGATCTAAGACTTGAAAGTTTGGTACAATTAGGTCCCTCTTGATAACAAAATTGACCTGTTCGAGCGGTTTCTTCCGAGTCTTTCGAAATTGGAATTGTTGGGGGGTACAAATTTTAGTTGGGACACCCGATATAAATTCAAATTAAGATGCTTTTTTTGTCAGAAATTTTTGGATATGAATTAATCTATTGAGAATATAATAATTGTTGTTATTTGTTATTAATAAGTGACAATACAATATTGTTGTACTGTCACTGTGAGACGCATACTACATACCCATTGCTATGACTACTTCAAATACAAAAAAAAATTAGATAATCAGTACCTGTAAAAGCACCGTTGCTGGCTTAAAAGGGACCTCGATGCCAACTTCTACGCCCTGGTTGTGCCCCCAGTCCAAGATCTTTGTTAATTAATGTGTGTATCTCATTATATTCTCTTCCTAAATATAATTCATGGTACGCCTAAGAACCAATTTTTTTTTTGAAATGCGCCCAACTCATCCAGCCCCAGTCTTAAGAAAATACAACTAATGCTTGTATTTTCGTCGTTGGGACTGATATTCGTGGCATTTAAAACAAAATCCATAATAAGCGTACCACTTTATATTACTCTTGAAAATAATTGGTTGAAACTTCGTTTCATCTGATGAAATAATGGAAGTTGACTATCATAATAATATCTTTCAACATTTTTAGAGAAACTTTAAAATTAAAAATAATAATAAAATGTATATTTCTAAAATACATATATATATATATTAAAATTATTAAATTATTATGAACAGACGTCCTGTCCAAATTTCAATAAATTTGTTTTTGGACAGATCGCGAAACGACAAATAATGTAAAAAAAATATTTTAATTTAGTCTGGAATTCGTTTTTCCAACATCCATTACAGGATCATAACGAACAAAACAAAAAAAGAATTACGCACATCCATCATTTGAATGGCGAGTTATGGTCTCGAGTTCATACAAATATCCCATAAAAAGCACTCAGATTTTCCCGAAGTTTCCAATTTTCCGGTCAATTTTTCCAATTTTTCTGGCGCTGAACGGACATGAATGGAAAAATAACTGTCAACGATTTTTTTCTACCAATTCCGACTTTTTCCTGACAATTCTGACTTTTTTCTGGCAATTGCGACAGGGGTAGGACAATGGTGCTGTTTTGTTGCCCAAACTTAAAAGATGAAATATTGTCTACATTTTGAGTATCACGTACAGGGAAATAATAATAATAGAAGTTGATTTCCAACAGACAGAATGTCTATACTGGTCGAGCACATAGCACGAAGCACCAATTTCAGTGATCCACGGAAGTTACCGTCTGTAAAAATTTGTTTTTTTGTGGATCATTGAAATTGGTGCCTCGCGCTACGCGCTCGACCACTTAAAGAAACATACTCCAAAAAGGTCATATTTCCCTGTACGTGAAACTCGAAATGTGCAAAAATATTTCATATTTTAAGTTTGGGCAATTACTACGAATTGGAAAATTTATTTTTCTGGTAATTAATTATGGTACAACGAAATATGACCTTTTTGGAGTATGTTTCTTTGAGGGGTAGAGCGCGTAGCGCGAGGCATCAATTTCAGTGATCCACTGAAGTTGCCGTCTGTGAAAATTTGTTTTTCCGTTTATTATTCATAGAATCATAAAATAAGAGATACTCCCTACATTTCGAGTTTCACGTAAAGGGAAATATGACCTTGCAATATGTTTCTTTAAGTGGTCGAGCGCGTAGCGCGAGGCACCAATTTCAGTGATCCACGGAAATTATCGTGTGTGAAAATTTGTTTTTCCGTGGATCATTGAAATTGGTGCTCCGCGCTCCGCGATTTACCCCTTAAAGAAACACTCCAAATATGTTTACCAAATGTGGACATTATTTCATATTTTAAGTTTGGGTAACAAAACAGTGCCAACGTTCTACCCCTGTCGCAATTGCCAGAAAAAAACTTAGGATTGCCAGAAAAAAGTCAGAATTGTCAGAAAAAAGTCAGAATTGCCAGAAAAAAATCGTTTACAGTTATTTTTCCATTCATGTCCGTTCAGCGCCTTCGTAGTAAAAACCTTATTTGGACTGTATTCTAAATATTCTAAAAAAAAAAAAAAAACGAGTCGGTAGAGCCGTTCTCAAGTGATGCGCTTACAAAGGAACGGCATTACATTTACCCACGTACAGTTTTTTATTTCATACTGTGTCATATTTGTTAGTTTTACGTCAGAGTTTTGAGTCCGGAAAATGGGACTTTACAGTACAAGTCCTGTAAAAAAAATACAACCAACAAATCAAACTGTTGTCATAGATACTCAATTCATGGATGTTTAAAATCTGAATTCCAATTGCATTTTTTAAAATGAAAACAATGATTTAGTATCTTTAGCATGAAATAAAACGCATTACGACATACGTCCGGAAACTTTTACAGTAACTTGTCTTAAAATTCCAGACTCGGCTCCTTCGTCGCCTCGTCTGTAAACATTTCGACTCGTTACTGTAAAAATGAGTTTCCCGGACTTATAACGTAAATTACTATTCCCGATTTTCCGGGCAACTTTTCAGTGTTTCTTTCCGTAAAAACCTTATCTGTGCTATAATATTAAAAAAAAAATAGCCAAATCTGTCAAGCTGTTTAGGATGAGAAGAATTACGAACACACGCACACCGGAATTTTATTTATATAAAGATGAGTATTAATCATTCTATGCTTCAGTGAAATATAAATGTGACGCATGCGCGTCTTTTAAGCAGCGAAGAAGTTGCCGACAAAATTTCATCTTTGTCAGTGATCGTGACGTCAGAAGAGCAGTGTCGTAGGTATAGGAAAAATTTAAACAGGTAAATTTAAAATGAAATTTAAAAAAAATGGTTCCATCGTCTAACGTCATTTAAATTAAAAATTCGAAAATTAAAATTGTTATAACTCATTTATTATAAATAAAAAATAAAACATTTGTCCGACAATAAATTTTATATTTTTCTGAGTACATTATTAAACAAAAATTAAGATCCATTATCTTTTCAGAACGCTATGATTTTTTGAAGTTATACACAACATCCCTTAACTTGTAACCGCCGTAACTTTGTTAATTTTAATAATAGCAAAAAAGTCAAAAAATCATTTTTGTGTAGAATTTGATGCTTTAGAATCTTTATTTGAAACTTTTTTTACTACCTTTTACCCATTTTGAATAATTAAAGAAAATAACTTTATTATATTTTTTTTCACCATTTCTCGGGGGTTGGGAAAAAAATTTCTTTCACTCATCTTCTTCAAATACTTCACAGATACTTATATCAAAATTTTGTGTACTTCCTCAAAATTTTGATTTGCTGACTTATTTGATTGGACTAAAATTTGGGTTTTCTTTGAGAATAGGCGACTTGACTTTAAATTAAGTTGTGAGTGTCTATTTTGGGTTGAAATCACAAAGAATTTTTTGAGAAGCAACAGTGAAACCACTACGCTTCATTTTCATTACTATACAGATGATATTAATTTGGTTTCTGAAAGTTTCACTATTGAGACACACGCTTTAGTTTCTTATAGCTGCCATCGTAAATTTAGGAGTTCTTTGTGGGAATGAAATTCTATTTCATCCTTTTCTTTTATTATATTCCACAATTCTATTTCATTATACATATTCCAACCGTTTTGTCTTTAAGTAACTTTAGCCTTAAAATCGCACAGATCACAGTCAAACCACTGAACTTCGATCTGCTGTCCCTATCCATTTGTTGCTTTTTCTTGTTGGGGTTCTTCTTCTTGTGTTTCTGCTTATTTCACGAAATTGTTGTAATGAACACAATATGCGTTAGGATGGTAATTGGGTACTTTCAATCCGACATTGATCCACACACCGACTTTTTAAAATAGCCTTCCTGGAAACGCGTAATAATTGCATTAATTGCTGCAACTTCAGCATCAACCCAACGCAGTCTGACAGTAAACTCATTACGGTTTTAAATCATGCTAAATACGTTTCGACCTCAACTTTTCACGATCTGTCGCTCACGATCAATTAAATTTCATTAAAACTTTGCGCCTCTTTCCTCGAAATCCGATGCACCTTATTTTTCGTGTCTTCGATCGTGACTCGCGAAAACGTGCTCCGACTCTTTTGTTATCCGCTTTTTACATCTCTGCTCGCGGTAAGAGCTGAATTTTAATTGATCGGTCCCTTCCGATTTCGGTTTGTCTTCGTGATGTTGGCGCTGTGGGGGTTTTAATAAAAAATGTAATAAGGAGTATCTGATGTTTTGTGCTCGAGTTGACGTATCGATTTTTCAGGGGGGACGGGGGATTTTATTTGCATTCCTTTTTTTCCGAGGCACTTTGTAACGTAATATCTTATCCGTTTTATCGATTCCCGTAATGAAAAGGTATTAGAAGTGCACAAGACCTGTTATTTCCTTTCATGTTTTATATAGATTTTCCACTGTTGCTGGACATATTTTATTTACCGGAAGGTGCAATTAATAATTTGCCTTTCGTGCTGGCGAGGAAACAGTTGTCGTCTACACGCTGCGAACAGTACCGTTATCAAAACTGCAAAAATAAATCAGCAGGTAGCCCATTACCCATTTTCCGCTTGGGTGACAATTTCGTGAATGCAAATTGTTAATTTAGTGAGCCGTTACTGCCGGTAGATAAACAAACTAGTCAGGAAACTAGACGTTTATCAAAATCGTTTTCAACTAATTGTCGCAGTGATGTTGTTGTTGAGTGGCTGATAGACAATCGCCTACAATGGCGTGGCTACAAGTTGGCTTCCTGCTGACCTGGTGATAAACGAAGAAAGTCAAACAAATGTTTTGTAGGCAATTAATAGCGACACGACGAGGGGGTTTACCGGGCTGTGACCATCCACAAGATTACAAGAACAATGGCGAAATTCGGATAACATTTTTATTGATAAGGAAAGGAGTGACACGTGTTCAAAATCACCCTGTAGCTGTGGCCGATTCGTTCTATTGGGATGGACATAGATTGTGTATTAGTTAAAATGCTGCTTTCAACACTAGTTATGCACAATTATTTTTCTTTCATTCTTATTTTGAAATTATTGGAGCGCAAATCGTAAATCTCTCTCGGCGCTGACTACACTAAAAGAGTGTAAGTCACACTGATCAACGCAGAAGCAACGTAATTTTATTAAAATATACTGGCATATATCATTCGATTCATTCACAACACGAGCGATTATGTCTTTGTTCTTAGAGGCTAAAAACCGTGACCACCCTTAACACCACACACATTGTGGTCAATAACCTGTTAACATCTTTTTGAGTACCAATTAACAGAATGGACCCTACTCAATAAAAATCCTGAATTAGTGAGCATTGGCCTATTTTTGCCACCGTCTCTTGCCAACCCAATAATTCGGCTTTGTGCCTAATCCTTCGGGCTCGGCAGAAAGACACGTTCGTCTCGATCTTAATGTGCCCTGTAATTTTCGGTCCTTCGAGTGCGCTCGCAAATCGTCCCGAAGCTCTAGAGCGAATATGTGGCCGCTTTAAGGAAAATCCGACCGATAAGACTCGGAGATTATGAGCGCAAAACGAGAGTTTCATTAACTTGCAATAAGACGCCTCTATCTGGATCGAGCGAGCAACTTCATTGGCACATCGGATGCGGATGCAAGGGCGGATTGGTTCGGGGAATCACCGCGATTAGCGTCGGACGCCTCCGACAGGTCCGAGACACTTACTTAATCACTTAAGGTCCACTCGCACCCAGCTCACCTGAAACAAAAACAACATCGTAAGTACACCTGTAAAATTTTTGAGGTTAAGTCGCCCGCGCCCACCCCGACGCCCTTCCATTCCGGAACGTCCGTAGATTGCCGAGCAATTAGAGTCAATATTTCAAGGGGCAAGAAGCCGATCGTGGCCTATTACGAGGAATCGTGAGCACGATCGCTCCGACCCCTCGCGCACGATTCCTGCATTACCGGCCGACTCACGTGACCCTGTGAGTCCCACACCGAACACAGACACCACTAACCTCTAAATAATTCTCCGGGCGCGCGCACGGCACTCATTAATTTCTGCCGGAGGGCGACGATGTTGTTGGAATTATATTTTGGGTGCAGTGATTTAGGACCGCGTTCGGGTCGGGTTTATTAATTATGCACGTGGGTCAGGCGGTGACACGGAGACCAGGGAAGAAAAGCTCGAATGAGATGTCGGTCGGGGTGGCATAGTTTTTTCGAAAGTCAGTGAAGCAATCAAAGAAAACAAAGGAATCGTCGGAACCAAGGAGATCAAATTTGCGTGGTATAAATGTGATAAATGTGAATAAAATAAAAAAGTAAACAATAGGAAGGAAATCAAACGGAACAGGCGAATGAGAGGAATTAGGGAAATCAAGAATCAAAGAGATGAAGTGAATCAAAGAAATGCAAGAATACAGTGAATTAAAGAAAGAACATAATCAGAAGATGCAGAGGAATCATCAGAACCAAAGAGATCAAATTTGCGTGGTATAAATGTGATGAATATGATCACAGGATGAAGGAGAAATACCGATTGAAATTTCATGAGACTCGGTAACCGGAAGCAGAGTAATACATGGAATACATATAGAACAAAAAAATCTAAGGCATAAAAACAAACAATAGAGGCAACAACAAAGAAAATCAATTGAATCAGAGGAATTAGAGAAATCATAGAATCAAAGAAATCAAATGATTCAAAGAAATGAAAGAGATATGTACTATATTGAATTGGGGGGAAGATTTGTGTTACTCGAAGGGCCATATGTTTTGGATTTCTATTGAAACACTCGCAAACTTAATGAACTTGTATATTACGAATAGTTGGAGATTGATAGTGAACGTTTCTTCTACCGGTTTAGTTTTGTACTGAATTTGAATAAAGGAACCCTGTCCTGGTTTTAGATTGAATTGTGCCCTTGCGGCTGTTGTATGTTGACTGTTGTCGGATTGAGTGTTGGATTTTGACTTGTTGTTTGATTGAGAGTTGGATTTTGACTGTTGTTTGATTGAGATTTGGATTATGACTGATTGGCGGGCGTAAGCGCCGCCAGTCAGGTAAAGGTTTTACGACCCTTTGGGTTTCCCAACTGGCCGACGCAACGGCCGCTGAAAATATTTCTCAACAGATACAGTGAATTAAAGAAATAAAATAACTAGAGGAATCAAAGGAATCGTCGGCAGCAGAGAGATCAAATTTGCGTGGTATAAATGTGATCACAGGATGAAGGAGAAATACCGATTGAAATTTCATGAGATCCGTCGACCGGAAGCGGAGTAATCAGAAGTGGAATAAAGAACACGAGATCTAAGGAGTAAAAAGAAACAGTAGAGCCAACATCAAAAGAAATAAAACGAATTAGGCCAATCAGAGGATTTAGAGAAATCACAAGAGTCAAAGAGATCAAATGAATCAAAGGAATACAAGAAATGAAACTAGTGAAGAGATACAAAAGAAAGAAGAGAAGCAAAGGAATCATAGGAACGAAAGTGATCAAACTGGTGTGATATAAAGGGGCCCGATATAAATGTGATAAATGCCATCATAATACGAGGGAAAAATGGAGATTGAAATTTAATCAATGGAATCAAAAGAATAAAAATGTAAAACGCGCTCTGAAAAAAAGTCGAAACTTTAGAGAAACTGCACAGAGAACTCGAAAATATGGAATTCAAGAAAAAGTTAAAAAAGAAAACTACACGGGAAAGTAAACATCAAACACAATAAATTAATCCTGCTGAATACTTGTCATTCTTACCCAGTTCGTCAACGTTTTTATGGCTTGGTAATAATCGTTGAAACAGAACATCGTGAGTACCAGATAACGAAGTACAAAATAAAACAGGAAACGTACCCGATAAAACTGAGTAAATAAATGAAAGCGTAATCGATGTAATCGCGAGTACCGCATTTTTACATAAACGCGGACGTTGAAATCCCCTTGATTAAGTGAATGCGCGGGTACTATCAAAGATGTAGGTAATTTATACCGCCGTTTTCCCATTAATTTAAGACAACGTTTCGTTATCTCGAACACGGATGCGGTATTTACACGTGTACACGACCTGTTCGGTAAACACTCCGATTCGGTGGGTTCTCATGTACGGAATTTTTTTTTGGGGTAAAAGTACCGTTGTAAATGTCGGCAGAGATGTGCAACCTTAATTGGGAAATTGTGCAAGTATTGGAAACGTTATTTGATAAGAACCAAGTGAAATTGATATTATCGTATTTCTTTGGTGATGTAAATGAGAAATCGAGGATAAACATTTACTCATCATCAGTTTTCTTTTACGCAAAAACAAAGTCTTGTAAAAGTACCGTTTTAATGTCGGTGCAACCTTAATTAGGAAATTGTGTTTGCAACTGAGAACCAGGCGAAATCGATTGGATTCAGGAGTGGGTGACGAGCTGGCGGTATCGTCGTTCTCTGGTGATATAAATGAGGAATTAATTATTCAATAATTAATTATTATTCACTCAAAGACACAGAAGTGGAAATTACGTGGTGGACCCCACATCTCCCCGCGGCTTCCGACCCACCAGACCCCCACGAAAACTCAACACAACAGTGACTTAATTTTCATCCACAGCTTGCTGCAAACAGAAGTAAAACCCTCTCTCGAACCCATTAACCCGAATCCGGCGATCCTCCTAATGAATTTCCGCGCTAGTTTTTCGGCGCGCGCATTCAAATCCTTCCCCCGGCTCTCGTGTAAGTCGAATTGATGTTGCAGAACGCGGCGTGGAATATTAAACAGTCTGAAACTTTAACGATAATGAAATAACTTGATCGAGTATTGAATCTGGGAGTTTATAGCTCCGTTGATCTCGGGCCGCTGCTCATTGTTAGCGGCGAAGCGGTTACTTTCAGGAGCTAATGCACTTCGGTATTCCCGTCAAAAGCTTTAACTTCATAATCTTGGCGGCAACGCTCGTGCCGATGAATTTAAACCGTTCGGTTGAGGAGGATTAATCGAAATTCCTAAATTGAGTTACTCGAATGCGATTACGGCTAAATAGATATAAGACGTGTGTGCTCTTTCCCGACTATTTCGTCTTGGATGGAGGGTGAATTTGATTTGCATCCGTTCCACATGCTGCCAACTTCGGGATTTCGGGAGTGCTCGAATTTGAACTGAATCGACGAAGTTCGGCTCGAAGGACCATAACCGGGGGAGTCGATAAAACGGATGAGAAGTAGGAAGTGTGTCGGGGTGGCTTCTATAGAATAAAACAGAAGGGAAAGAAATGTTGCGGAAATTTTTGGGGGGAGGAGACAAAACGAGAGGTCTCGATCCGTTAATTGCTCCGAAGAAGCGTCCATACATACACAGACAGGGCCTCAAGAGGAGAGCAAACAGGTCATCAATTCTATTAGCATAGGTCGTGTAGCTGCGACGCAAGCAAGAAAGATAAATATTGACATAACCGCATCGACTGGTTTTCTTTCTTGTGAGAGACTCACTTGTCGAGTTCTGTCTGTAAAAGGAAGCGAAATAAAGGCTGTTCGACCGTAAGGACGTATCGTAAATACGCTTTCTACATATTCAACTATCGCACATAAATACTATTAAGTTCTTTTATCAATGTGAACAGGTGGTTTTACATTAGGGACTATTATTCTGGCCATGAGGTTCAGTAGGCCCGTGATGCATTTTTGTCTTTGGCACGTTGGTCGTCATCTTAACCGACCCTTGTAACAAAAAGTTAGTTTTCTCGTCTAGCAGTAGCACTTTTCCACTGTTAGCTACAGCGGATTTATCGTCGTCGGACCGCCCGGTGAAAGTCCTTTTTTCCGCTTCCTTAATAGGCTCGTTTCGGGAGCCCTATCAGTCGTATTTTTTACGAGTCGGTCGGCTAATCGGCCGGCCCTATAAAATACAGACGGCAATAAGATGCGGGCGATAAAGTAGCAAGAAGGAGGAATAATGAGCCAAGTAGCCGGTGGCGACGTCGCCGAATGAATTTTCCGTTCGATGAGTTTTTCCTTGCTTCCAACATTTGGCTGTAAAAATGCAAATGTGTCGAGTTTTTGTTTCCGCGTTCCGCTCGGCCGCGGGGGCACCCCCAGGATGCGGGCAATTAGCATAGCTTAAATGTTGATAAGACAAAAAGAATTTTTTGGTCCTTCGAGCCTCCAATTTAATTCGTAACTACTGCGTAAAAGCGAATGCTAGTTTAAAATTCAAACTCCATCTGACACTGTTTTCCCCTCGACTTAATGAATATATTCGACATGCCTCATAATATTCAACGGTAGTTAAAAATGTACTTTGTATGCAAAATTACGTAACGTGGAAATGCGTGTAATCTAAATTTCCCTGCCAGCTCCAACGTAGTGAAACTCATCAAGAGATATCTAAATACAGGCCAATAAATAATCCTGACGTGCGAGTATGTTACACACTTTGCTCTACTCATTTGAATATCTCTTCGGAATACGCGTATCCTCAAGCTGTTGGCTTTTTCATGCAGATTGTCGGTTGATCGAACACAACCGGAATTTGAACTTGGCGCCAGGAAACATGGCTGCTAGATAAAAGAACTTAGCAAATACATTGAAAAAGATGTACAAGAATCAGAGGTCAAGAATAACTGAGATCAAATTAGGTCAAGTCTGAAATGGAGATGGACGACGAGACCAGTCCAACAGCGTATGTGTGACTATCCAAGGAAAAATAAAGAATGCATGCAATCAAAAGAAAAAACGAAAAATGGTAGTACATACTATGAATTCGTTTCGTTAGATCGATTTGCAAGAACAAAATCGGCGAATGGAAATTCCGCGAAGTTGCATTCGAAAGTAACAAAAACCCAATGCATTTCCAGCAAAAAATCGGACACAGTCCAGAAACGGTCAATTTCATCGCACAGCCAATCCGCTCGTTCATCAAACCCGACGGTCTGTTTCGAATCGATTCTCTTTGTTCTCGACCAGAAAAAGAAGCTCGCACTCTCCGCACTAATTGTCCTAATTGTTTTTCTTTCGCCAAAGTTTGCATAATCACCGCGGCGAAAACTCGTCACCTCTTCCTAGTTCCCACTGTATCGATTTGAAGTCTAAAACGGCCCCGCTAATGCCTCCGGTGATTAACGAAAAATATTACTTTTAAATTTGATTAAATAATCAAAGAACTGCGGGAGTTCTTTCTCGAGTCCTTAATTACTGGTTCGGAAGTGAAGCGTTCGCTGTAATTATAGAAATTTGACAAAACGCTTTTGTGACAAGAATAATGGTATTCTATTCCGTTTGCGGCACGACACTGGTAATGCCTCCGGACACGACGAACCATAAATTAATTTGTTGGAAAAACAATTTTGGAGTTGGCAGTCGCGGAATTAAGAAGTCACTGTAAAAAATTGCAGTGATTTGTTATGTTGATAAATAAGCAAATTGATCGGACGGTGTGGGTGCACCATGGGTGGTCATACGTAAACAAAGGAGCAGAGCGCCAAAGTGCAAAATTATGGTCACAACTCTAAAACGAAGGACTATTTTCGAGTAGTACTTTTAAAAAAATAACATTTAAAATTCAAAGACAGACCATATGGAGAAGATTTGTATAAATTCGATGCAGTTAGTAAGTACATTGCACGAGATGAGGTCCCGTAAAAAAATTGGACTTTCAAAAACTAATTTGGATTTATAAACCTAATTTGGACTTTCATTGTTAGGCAATCTTAACGTATTGGCATCAAAATTAGTAAAAAAAAACCTTCATCACGGCAAAACGTTGTTTGTTCAGAAAAAAAAATTTATTGCCAAAATGAGAAGCAAATTATTTTTTTTAACAAACGTGTTAGTGCTTGATTTTTACTGATCTCTGTATTCGGTAAATGCAAGGTGTTTTTATAAATATTGAAAAATAAATTTGCAAATTGTCCCCAAAGTTCGCTAGTTTCAAGCAATGTTGGCGTGGCTCAAGGTAACACAGGCGCCGCCCCTCAGCGGAAGGCAGACGTGTCGACGGCTGACCGTATTATATTTCGTGCGTGCCGCAGCTCGTTCTTAGAAAGATAACAAAAAAAGTAAAGTAAACAAAAACGGGCCAGTCGCCTTAATACTAACCTGATTTGAATGAATGATACATCCTGGATATCTTTCTTGTTTTGACTCCCGAGAGTAGTTCAAATTTGGACTTACTATTAGTAAATAGTATATTTAGTTCAAAGTGCATTTAGCTTTACAAATAAATATCAATCTTTAATTAGAATTTGGAGTTCTTAATGAAAATTAATTAAAAAAAACCTAAAATTGATTTAATGATAGAATTTGACATCATACTTGTTCTGTACGTTTTGTCTCCCAAGGGTAATGCAAATTTGGACTTAACTTGGTTAGAATTTGGACTTCTCAAAGTGAAATTTATTCTTGGTCGCAGAAATACCTTGGTTCGGAATTCTTGAATATCGTCCTACACCTTTTAGCTCGATAGTAGTCCAAATCTGGACTTATTATTACAAAATATGTAGTGGTGTTTTTTAAGTTCTCGACTTACGAGCATTTTCAGAGATTCGTTGTGATCACAATTTGGACTTTCTAATTAAGGTCGCATTCTTTGGACTTCGTAAGAAGAATAAATTCATCGACCCCTATACTAAAGGAAAGCCCAAGACCCGACGTTAGTTGGCTTCCAAGGCGACTTCCTCAATAAATAAAACATAGATCGACTTTTATCGTCGATGAGCGCTCCCTTTAACACCAAACAAAGAAAAGGTCGGAGGGTCTGCACACCGTAAAACACGCTAATTCCGCGACGGATCCGGACACATGTGCAGAGTCAAACGCGGGTGCATTTCGCCAGCTGGGTCGCTCGTAAACAGCCGATATCTTCCGCGGAGAAGCTCGTAAACTTCTTTTTGTTATCCATATAGTACGTCGGCTTTTATTGGTCGAGCGCAAACACGGAGAGTTGCGTGCTCCGGTCATTACAAAATATAAACTCGAACATACGAGATTACCCGAAGACGTAATGTGTTAATGGTGAGCATAAAAGCATTGTACAATTAAGATGTTAACTCGGGTTTTATGACATCGCCTTGATACGGACCACGAGAGATGGTAGTAAAGATTGCTGAGCGATGGTATCGTCGAAGTTTTGTCAAATTTTGAAGATGGGAATATGAAAGTCGGAGCTAGCAACACGAAAATATGCCTTGGAGGTATACTAACTTCACCTATCGAGGAAGTAAACCCTAGCGCGTATCGCGGAGGTACAAGGGTGGTACGCGAGTAGTAGCTCCATCTTGTTGAAAACATAGCAACAAACAGCGCCGTTTCAATTAAAAAACAGCACCTACTGTACGAACCGACGAAATTAAATAAGAAATGTCGGCTACACAACAAAGTTACTTACGGAATTAAAGTAGCTAACGAGTTTATTACGCGCGTAAGCAAACATTTATGTACCAGTGATTGTTTTATCTGGGTCAATAATACTCCGTGTTCATGATTACCGGAGCTGGATGCGACAAAGCCGGATTAAATCGTCGATGTGAGTCGTAATTCCTGATTGCGGCGGCGATAAATTTTAAGACCAAACATCGCGAATTTGACAGACCTTATCGGGGTTGGTTACATAATTCCCGGTTAAGCTCTATAAGCTGGGATGACTTCTAATGTCATTATAACGTCGAGGTGCCAGTCGAGTTATTGTAAAAAGTTGTATTGACGTGTTTACGTGACAACACGGTTGTCCGTAAAGAGCATCTTCAAGGTCAAAACGAACAATCTGAATTCCATAACAGAACGGATGTCACATCTCGAGAAAAACAAACGAACTTAGTTGACATCAAAATGCAGCAGACAACTCTGATTAGTATATTTGGGTTTAAGTCCTCCAAATAACTCCTTTGTCGTGTACCATCCGATTTATGATCGTCTCAACCCACAAGCGAATTCCCCAAAACAAAACAATACTCGAACACCGTTGTAATTTCGAAATGGTAACTGTATTCTGACCCCGGGTTATTTTTCGATCCAGCGAAATCCTCGAAGAGGTAATCAATTCCGACACGAACTCCTCTATGACAAACGATCAACGTCCAACAAACCAATTTGAATTCATAATCAAATGATTACATTTATCACCTTGGATTCCATTATCGCCTGCTTTAGCGTGCACGATTTAATTAGGATTTTACCCTCGCGGCACAGAATGGAACTGTCTGTCCTTCGAGCCTTATTAATTCGATTGTCAGCGTGGATCGTAAACTTCTTTATCGGCCGAGGTTCGTAAAGTGGCCGTTTTGAGTATCAGAAATAATGATGTCGTCTGATCTAGTACGCTTTGGAAAGAGTATATTAGTGCAAAGAGATTCTACATTACCCATACAAACTGCGAGGAATTTTTACCATTAAAATGTAAATTTTGGTCCAATAATAAATTTGAGAAGAACCAGTCGATTACTTGACAGCAGTGTGAAAAATGGTGGATGCGCCATCTGAGATGTATCCAGCGATTTTTTTTTCTTTCTGAAGATGCAAACTCAAGTCGCCAGAAGAATCTAAATTCTCAGAAGTATGAAAATGGTGGCTGCGCTGAATGAAACTTAAGCGATAGAGACCGAAAACTAAATTAGTCAAATCTGGCCATGTGCAAAAAAAACCTTTAACTAATTTAATTTTAGATTTCCCATTGCTTGTTTCATCCATCGGGTGATGATTATAAAACTGTTAGATAGAACTATGAAAAATGGTGGATGCGCCACATACAATTTAAAGGATCGAATCCTTTGGATTCCTTTTTGGATAGAAATTTGGTATTGTTCGAGTGATTTTTACCATTAAAATCTCATATTTCATTTGATCCACACTTTGAGAGGGATTTTCGAGTTGCCAGATGGAAACAATAAAATTTGGGTTACTCAGGTTTCCTCTACTAAGGCTTCAACCGGAATCAATTCTGGTTTCCTAGGTTGCGTCCGTTTCACCCTGAGCCAATTCAGATTTCTCAGGTTTCCTGTATCTATATAGGGCTCAACCGGAATCTATGATGGTATCTCAAGTTTCTTGAGTATTTCCGGATTAATCCTTTAGTTCTGTTTTTGATATTGCAAGAATTACGTTACGACATTACAGTTCCCAAAGAGGTGGTGTACTGGTAACTAGCGAGTCTGTATCAGGAAAAACATTGTTTTCGTATTCTTGGGAGCAGAGACCTCAATGACTGAAAAGCAAAATCTCAAAATCCTGGCATGGAAATATATGAAGCACAACCGGCAAAGTAGACGTATCAGAGCGTAAAAAAACCTTTTGTGTAATCCGTTCCACATTCAGAGCCATCCCAAACTATCCTTTTCTGCGATTTTCGTCCGGGCGACTTTTTTGGGTTCGGCCATGCGTCGCGAGCGGACGCATCTACACCACCTCATCTGCCTTCTTTGTTCTCGGACAGGAAAGGGTCCTCCTCTCGATTCGCCAACGTCTCGGCATTTCCATCGAAACGACAAGTTTCGTATATACGTGTAAACTGCATCCGCCTTTTCTGTATCAAATTCGCAACGTCAGACACCTATTTCATTGTCAGACACCGGAACGAAGCCGAGCCGAGCGATATTCGTCTTATTTTCGCGTCCGTAAAAACCGTCAGAATTGAATTTTGCATTCATGTATTCATGCATCGGGGGATCTGCAGAATAATTCGGAGGCGGGCGGATCGAAGGAGGCGACGGAGTGGACTATCGCAAGGTGTGCAGGAGGATCTAATGTGATTTACTCCGGTTTAATTTCCTCCGCATAATGGGCCGACACTTCATTTCCCTAGACCCGAAAGCGGCTCGACAAAATTTCCACGCGCGGACCTTTTCCGACCGCGGACACGAACTTCGTTATGGCGGGTCTGGGGCAAATTGAAAATGGGACCGGTGGTAAAACCATAAAAATATATTGTTAGAAATTCAAGAATGCCGTAAGTGTCTCCTATTAAAAATTTGCAGCGTACACTTAATTGACGTCTCTCGAGTCAGGGTGCATACAACACTTTTTCCCTCGTCGTCATTTCCGGGAGTAGAAATCGATTTCCGACGCAATTCGGCTCGGATACAAGAATCCATGTTTCGACGCCAGCGATGTGTTAATTCCGTTTTATTAGCTATACGAGAATCGTTTTTTTCGCCCGACTGCTCCGAATTTCCATCTCGCGTGCCCCTAATGGCCGTAGATCTGCAGCCGGATCGATCCTTATCTAAATCTGCCCGTTTTCCGAAATCATTTTCCTCGGCCCGGTCTTCACACATACGAGTGTATAAATCCCGAAGGAGATTAGTTTTATCTTCGACACGCGTTCCGCTTAACGTTGGCGTTCTCTCCTCGTCCTGATTTATTCCGACGAAAAATGTCGTTCCGATTGTTTCGTGTGTTTATCATGCTTAAATTATTACGGCAAACATGTTTGTTTGTTCTTCGGCTTTTTATGTGACATCTTGATGCCGTTCCGTTTTACAACGATTTTATGCGGATTTCGGCCGGAGTTGCGGTGGTTGTTTCGCTTGTTTTTTGTCTAGATTCATTTCTGTATTTATTGCCCGTCGATTTGAATTTCAAATCACGGCCCAGATTCGAGATGGGCTCTAGGTAGCGATCTGGGATGATGATAGAAAAAATGTCGTATGCAACACGTAAAAAAATGGTCATCTACTCAACATGGACACGACACATGTCAATACAGTAACTTTTTACACTACATAAAGAACTATGCTTTTTCGTAGTGCTTCTTGTTTATATTACGATCCAATATATTAAGATCGCTCTTGGCAATGTTGTGTCAATTTAAGGTCGGATGACGACAATTTTTCGTAACGTTCGTTTTGGGAGCGACAAACGTGCAAAACAACGCCACATTGTTCCACGGTGACACCACATCCACTCAGCCGAAGTCGAAGCCGCAAATTACATCAGAAAACTTGGAGCGTGAAGACGACCGCCGGAGATAAAAAGAGGCGGAGGTCGCAAGAACAATCGGCCGTTTGTTGCACGTGGATGAACTCCGTCGTCCGTCCGTCCCGTTTGCAAAATACAACGCGGCCGTGCGATTTCGGCGGATTCATCACGGCCGTGCGAAAATGAGCCGCTTTTACCACTCGACGGACAAATTGATAGCATTCAACGTGGGCCGTCCTTTTGGTCGTATAGGTACACAGTAATAATTAGTTTTGTTAACGTCTAGAATTGTGCGGATATACAGGGTAAATGCATCATTTACGCGGGTTTACACATAGTCAAAGTCCCCCTGTACAACGACGACTAATTGTATAAAGTTCGATTTTTTTCGTCAAGCTCCGGACAAAACGGGACATCGGCCAGGAGCGTCACGTCGAAAACGCATCAAAGTCGGGGTAAAAATAGTCCGGCGACCTTGAAGACCCCGCACACATACGCCAGGAAGCACTTCCGTCCGCTTTATGTCGGTCAATAAAATTACGTATCGACGTCGTCGACGCATAAAGCTTTTCAGCCCGAAATTGCGCGCCATACGTCATCTGTTTTAAAATCTCACCCTCGCCTACTCCGAGAAGAAGGTGCATGCATTTTGTATCGCGATAACACATCAAAAGAAGATGAGGAACGGCTTGCCTGAATGCGCGCCCCGACAGTTAAGAAATAGATGAAAAGTCTCCGATAAAAAACGACGCAATAAAACACGATAAACCGAAATAAATTCTTTTTTAAACGTTCTCTTTGAACCGTCCTGCGCTGAAAGAATTTATCGGCGAATGGCCGAAATGGGTGGATAATTTTATCCGGGGACGATTGACAAGAAATTAACACACATTATAATTTTATTCTTTTGACTCAGAAAGAACTTGTCAAAGTTTCAGTACAATCGGATGAACGGTTTGCTCATGACATAAAGGACGAGCTCACACACTTCTTTTTATAGATTATGAGACACCCTGTATATCGAGCTTCCTCGCATAAATCCTCCCGCCGGCATAATTAGAAAGAAAACAGCAAGCGGGACTAATCCCGCCCGGCGATAAATCTCATCTTAACGACAGTGCATAAAATTTAACGATCGGGACGATCATATTCCATCCCGTCGTGGTATACGCAAGAAGCGGCAGTCCCAGGCTTTCACTCGGAAAACGTCCGTTATTCATCGCGGAAGAGTTTACGCGGAAAGATAAAAATAAACGACACGAAAATGGTGCGAAAACAAATCGTTTGCAACATTGTTAAATTGGTAATCGGGCACCGGAGAGGACGACGACCTCCTGAGGCCAGCGAGAGTTGTTTACGCGGAACGTACGAATTTTACGGGCTTGACGCGTGAATGGCGGGGATGTGGTGCTGGAAAGCAGTGTCTTCTAGTCTTTTTCCCTTATATGTATTTATTTGATATGTTCATAACACATGTTTCTTTTTGGCCATCTTTATTGTACATTTAATTTTATATTTTATATAAATCACCAGAATGTTAAATTTCATTTAGTTCACACGCTAAAGATGTTTACTAACTTTTGGATAGAAGCACGAAAAATGGTGGATGCGCCACATGAAATTAAAGGCACAAAATTCTTATGATTATTTTTTACCGAAATTATAGTTCAATAATAAATTCGAGAATTTCTTCCGAAAATGCAGCCAGACTGTCAAATGTCACATTGATTCATCACTCTTGCAATTAGACAATGACATTTAAGTGATAGAATTTGACATTTAGTCATTTCTGCCATAAAACTTCAATTATTGAGAAGAACAAATTGCTCTTTTGACGGAAGTGTGTGGATGCGCCACCTATATGATCTGATAAAAATTGAAATTTCAGTTTTTTTTTTAATCACCACAATGTCAAATTTAATTTACTTAAACGCTTAGACAGGTGTATAAAAATGGTGGATGCGCCAAATTAAATATCAAAATATCACAGGAAATACCAATACATACATACACATATTATATGAAATCAGCGAAACTGCAAAAGGTGAAATTAAGGAAGTAGCAAAATACAAGCAGTCATGGATCTTATGTTAAAATATATGCAATCTGTGTAATTGATGATATGGCAGATGTCGATGTTAAACCTGAGTTTAAATTTTATTTCATCATAATGTATGAATCATTTATACATCAACGATTACTGTGAGAATAAGAAAAATAATGGAAGGAATACAACAGGGACGCACTCTCGGCCCTCTGCTATTCAAGCTAGCCGCACGCATCTCGATCGGTTCGAAAGCAACCGTTCCATATGGTTTTAAGAATTCAGCGATCACCACCGGCGGCGCGGACGTGAGCACGACTGAAATTGCGTACGGAAAGAGCACGAAGCGTGCCGCTGGTTCTTCTTCCTGGTCGTGGTCGATCTTAGTATGCAGGCACCAAACCGAGAACCAGTCAACGAACTGCACATTTGACATTAGCCGATTTGACGATTTCGTCGGTCGAGGGGGTCAACGCCCAACGAAGAAAAAAGTCGAGGTGTACCACACGGCCGCGTGTCGGCACCCTTGTTATTCCATCGTTACAAACTGCCTTTTCAGTAAACAAACTCGGTTCGCCGAAACTTTCCGAGTTACGCTTTAGTTTCGTCCGCTCCTTCTGCAATCATTGACGAAATTAACTAAATAAAGTACACCGAGCAAAGTTCTAAACTCATTAATAATTTGCAATTGACAGCAGTTACTCGAAGCCTGACGGAAAACATAAAAAGAATGAAGCTTAACGAGAGAGCGGCCCGCCTTTCTGAAAAGGGCTTTTAATTAACTCGCTTTTTATGATTATCTGCCAGTTTCTCGTGCGAGCGCTAATTACACTGACATATATTTCGAAAGTGTAGTTGGAGGTTCGAACAGTGGGACCCCAAACGCAGAGGTGCACCTCGCTGTGAGCGTTTTTCCGAAGGGGATAAAATTAATTGGGACAAAGAGCCTTCTGTGACTTTCAGCCTCTGTTAGATAACGCATGTATGTAGCCATTGTGGGCCGAATCTTGGCTAATCACTTCGTTCTGCAGCGATTTTAATAGGTTTTATCAACAGATTAAATCCGTCGAATTGAATTCAATGCGAATCACGTTTTGTGCCACCCATTGATTCTATTTTAACGGCCGTAAATAGCGGCATTATTGAATATTGTTGTGACCTCGCCCGCGATAGCATAATTAGGTTTTCGGTGAGCGGATCGGGGGTAATGGAACTTATTTACCTGTTCACCATAACAATGTTAAATGAATGTCGAAGCTTTGGGAAACCTACAGCTATTGCAACTCCGCTCGAAGAAATAAAAATTCACAACAACAAGAACCGCCATCGTTACCGCAATCGGCATCGTTTCGTACTTAATCACGCCGAGAAGTGCCTATTAATCTCCGAGAGAAAGAAATTCATAATCTGGTTTCATTAATAAGAACCGAGTTTTTCCTCTAACAGCAGAAGCGGGATGCGGAGCCGGCCGCCGGATGCAGTGAGATATGGCCTTGCGGGCTTTTAGCGACCCGGCGTTCGGATCATATATCGCCTTCTTCGTCCCGACCCGCCCACGCACTGTGTCATCGGTCCGCTCATCGTTTACATCCGATTCGGCGACGTGGTGAACCCACTTTACGCCTGCCGAATATACGACCTGTATCTGTGCACGCCCAAGTCAACGGGTTTTTTCCCAAATGAAGCTCGCGGTCGGGATAATGTACACACCCCACGCGGATGCTCGATTTATTACGGCTGTCTGCGCGATGCTCCACTTACGCGGGCGGAATGAGGTCCATCAATGACACCACACTCACCTGGAAAAAAGAGAGAACGTTTAGTATGTTGGCTTGTTTATTTAGTATTAAAGTTATCATTATGTATTAATCAATTATTGTAGTGTCATGAATAGTTTATTGGCCATTTGTTTATGGTATTGGGCCAGATCAAAGCCTCCTAAGACCGGACGGTGCTCGCACAATCCAATCGGGCGGATCCAGGACAAACTCCTCCTGACCTTCTCCGATTTAATTCCACGGACTAAGAACAGAACGGAGCTCATTTATCAAACCGCAGTCATCTTCGCCGCAAATGAACAATACTTATTGTTAGTGGCTATTTCTCACGGTCGCCCATTATAAAAATTGAAATCGGGCAGCGGCTCAGGAATGTTTATAGTCTGTACAGGGTGTTGCATCTGTGCGCACTCTGCCACCTGCGACTGAGCGCCTTATCGCCAATCAAGGCTAATCCGATTACGACCACTCCGACACCCTGGAAGAAAGTTCGACCTGCACCCTCGATCCGAACGTCTAAATAGCTAATTAAGGGACTGGAGAATAAATTTGCTGCCACAATCGCCGATAGTAGATAAATGGATAGATTTCCGATAGAAAAATAATTAAGTAGAAACCTGGCAGTCTGGGGATTTGAAACATGAAAACTTGAAAATTATCCTACAAACCTCAAAACCTGGAAGCCTGAGAATTTGAAAACGTCACAGCTCGAAAAAATGAAAATCTAAAGTTTAGAATCTGACAAATTGAAAGCCGGAAAAGATCAATATCTGAGGATTTAAATTATCAGATCCTGAAAACATGAAAATTTAAAGCTCTAGAACCTGACAACCTCAACGCCTAAAACCCGAGAACCCGAAAGACAGAAATCCCGAAAACCTGAAAATTAAATTAAATGTGAACGTCTGGTAATCTAAGGATTTGAAATCGTCAGAACCTGAAAACATGAAAATCTAAGGTTTTAGAAACTGTCAACCTGGAAAGCTGAAAACATTAAAACCTGAAGAGCTGAAAGATACAGAATCTGAAAACCCGAAAATCAACCTATCAACTTGAAAACCTGGGAGCCTGAGAATTCGAAAACATCAGAACTTGAAAACATGAAAATCTAAGGCTTCAGAACCCGACGACCTGAAAAGCCCAAAGACAGAAATCCTAAAACCCTGAAAATAAATTTAACAACCTGGAAAGATGGCAGCCTGAAACCCAGAAAATCTAAGGCTTTAGAACCTGACAAACTGGAAGCCTGAACACGTTAAAATCTGAAAATCTGAAAATTAACCTATCCCACTGAATACTTGGCAGCCTGAGAATTCGAATACATCAATAGTTCGAAGCCTGAGAAGCTGAAAACGCAAAGATTAGGTTTTATGAAGCTGAAAACCTGGGAACGTGAGAACTGAAAACGTGAGATTATGAAAAGCAGCGACGTCAGCCAGACGCGCAACAAAACAAAAACTAATCCCCCAAGAAAAACAGGCAGATTGGCTGCCATCCTGATGCAAAGACCGAAAACACACCCCGAAAGATGCATCTCGCGAAATCCTCCCTGCAATTTCAATATTGCGCCGTTCCAGCTCCAGATCTTTCATATTTTAAAGCGGAATAATGAACGACGTGGGGCGCTTTAGCTTGATTTAGAACTAAATCCCGCAAGATCGGTTCGGAGCATAAACAGTAATTGTGGAAGGAAACGTCGAAATGGAATTTCGCCATTGTCGCATCCTTTTATTTACAATAAGTAGTTGAAAAGTTTTATTCCGCGGCTTTTGTATTCCGCGCAAAGACAATTACAGCTTACCGCTGAAAGGATATCGTTGTGGCCTTTTCGAGCACTGTTAGATTACAATTGCTTTTAGCTGCGCCCGAGCATCATACCTGTCACCTGCAGACCTCGTCATCTGCAGGCACGAAGAGTCTTTTATTCGAAAAAAGTGTGTTACAACCATTGTATAATTTATGTAAACAAGAAGGCATTTGCATTCGGAAGAACTTAGATATTTCATTTACATTTTGAATGCATATTAAAATCTCCCCGAGGATGAAAGAGAACCGGGAGTTTAATTGCTTATTTACATTTCCGCGTGTGATACAGTGATATTAACAATAATAATTACGTCGCTGATTATCCAATGAGATATCCCGAAAAAACCTGCACCAAGAAAAAAAGATGCGGTCTTTCGAGTGTAACAGTGCAAACTCGACACGGCACGTGGACCCGAGAATCAGACCATAAAATAATTTCGAACGGACGAAATAAAACACCCGCGGACAAAGAAAGAAATCTGGGAACTTGTCCGTCGCTGCTAATGGAATATTACAATCGCGGTTTTTTCGGGGGAACCCCGACAGCAATTAAGCTTAATGAGCGCTCGCGCTCTATGAGCCGAGACAGTAACAAATAAAATTAATCGCGCGGGTAATTCCTTCGGATTCGTCAGTTACCGTGGGCCAGTGCAGTACGATTTATGAACGGTTTTTATTTTAATAGATATATTGTGTTAAACTGTTGTTGTTGAAGAACGCCAACCCGATTACTTCTTTTCCGTCACTGATTACGCTGCGGCGGCTCACCTTAGCATCGAAAAATGGTGGATGCGCCGGGCTATTTACTCGTTTATTTCGCAAGCCCTCAGGTAGAGGCAATATCACCCGACGATATTAGCCGATTGTTGGCGCATAAAGCACGCCTGCCGTTAACTGTCACTCCTATTAATGAAGCTATGCAGAGCGCAGGCATTGTTTCATCAAAGCTCGCGAGTAATGAACAATGAATCACTGAGTGGAGATATCACCGCTTCCAAGTTATATAATAATTTGTATTGTGGATATGCGGGGCGGGCGTTGCCGAAATTACTCCTCTCTCGTCTGTCCGTGTGATGTGTGACTGCTTACCACACTCGATGCTCGCGTAATTGCGTCTGCTGTCGGATGAACAATGCCAGAGGATCGGTTCCAACTCGTCCATTGGCAGAGATCCTATCGGAAGTGGCATCGACGCTCATCGGACTCGTTTTTGGTTGATGTGTCTGGTTGGGAAGTCGAAGAACTCTTTGTTTCACGCTAGGGAGCTTCATTACTCCAATTTGCTTTTTAGCCCTTCGGATTTTTGACAATTCCTTAATTGCTGTCTGTTCTTCATTTTTAACCGACTTCAAAAAAGAAGGAAGTTCTCAATTCGTCTGTATACATACATAATTATTATGTATGTTCGGGCATAGGAATTGATCTATTGTGTGCGAATTAACACAATTTTTATACAGGGTGATTCACGAAGTGTGGTAGATATTTAAACCTGTGACAGTCCCTAATATGAGGAGACGTAGAAAAAAAAATCTAACTGTAAAATTAACACGAAACCCGATTGAGAACCGCTGGCATGATTGAAGAACCTTTAGTAAATAAACCCGTATCTCTTGGCCAAAAAAATTAAAATGCCTTTATTGTCAAATAGTAACAAGACCGATATGATTATGACTCTCTTCGTCTCGGGAATTGTACAGTGTGCGATTTATTAGAGGAATTATTAGCGGACGTTCGTCTGAATATAAGACAACAAATGCGGTTCTTACAAGACGGACCTCCTCCCCGTAGTGGAAAGTATGCATCCGCGAATTGCCCGACGTGTTCAGGGCGGTCGTCATTTTGAACAATTTTTATAAATGGTACGTTGGCCTAAGTGAGTTAATCAATAAAAACCGAGATGTTTACAATAGTTTGTATCCTAAGAACGTAGTAAGTTCTTTGACCAAAATAAATCCAGCGACTATCAAAATATTTGAGTGCATCGCTGGATGCCATCAATTCTTCAACTTTGCATTAAGCGTTTTTTGATACCGTCAAAACTACGTTTAGGGGCCATATAATTTGATGTTTAAAAATCTACCACACTTCGTAAATCACCCTGTATATTATAAAGAATAAGGATGATTTGATTAGTATGTAATGTCAATTAGAGGATAAAGTTAGACTTCGCATTCCTACCCTTTCTGACAATGCTCTTTCGTCGTGTGGCCTACTCAATAATTTATTTGATTTTAAATCAGATAATGCTATTCCTACCAAGGAAATCAAATTTATTTATGCGACAATCACTCGTGAATTTGACTAAGCCAATGAGCACGTTCTTCCTCTGTTTCGTTTGCGAATTAAAATAAGTCGATTAGCACAGTGTTCATCAGATTCATTGTTAAGTTTGAGTTTGGGAATATAATAATAATCTCGAATGTTTAATTTCGAATCTCGAATATCAAATCTTGAATTTGGAATCTTGAATCTGTAATCTCGAACCTCGATTTCGAATCTGGAGTTTGGTATCTGCAATGTATAATGTAGAATAGAGAACCTGAAAGACTAAGAACCCGAAAACAAGAGAAGCTGAAAACATCAGAACCTGAAAAACTGAGAACCCGAAAACCTGACAAAATTTAAGAACCTAAAAACTTGAAGGCATATGAACTTGAAAAACTGAGAGCCTGAAACCGGAGCACCTGAAGGACTGAGAACTCGAAAACCTGAGAAGCTGAAAACCTAAAAACCTAAATTAAAATTTAAATACATATATTTAAGTCGAACTCCACAATATTTTTAATTTTAATTTTAATAATTTTAAATATTCTTTAAGAGCTGATGATGGCAGTAGTGTTCTGCCGAAACATGTTCCCATTGTAATTTATTAAATTTTGTGGAGTTCGACTTAAATATATTTAAATTTTAATTTAAATTTACTCCACTTGGATTCATCGACATTCTTCTGGTTTAAAGACCTAAAAAACAAAACCCGAAAACATAAAAATCTTCAAATCTGAGAAAAAAATCCAAAGACCAGAATTTGACAACCGAGATCCTAAGAAAATGAGAACCTGCAGAATTCAAAAATGAGAAACTGAGCACTTGAAAAATTTATATCTTCGGAATCGGCGAAACTTAAATCGCGGAACCTGAAAGACTGAGAGCTCTAAAACCTGAGAACCTGAAAAATTGAGAACCGAAAACCTGACAAAATTTAAGAACCAAAGGACCTGAAAATCTGAAAACCCGAGAAAGCCCTGTACAATTGGGAATGGAAAATCTAGAATTTGGGAATATAATCTCGAATGATGAATCTCGAATTTCGAATCTTCGAACATCAAATCTTGAATCTCGAATCTCAAATCCCGATTCTGGAGTTTTTAAAACTGAGAACTCGAATACCTGGGAACTTGAAAACCAAAGAACCTGAACAACTGACAACATTTAAGAACCTGGAGGCATATGAACCTGAAGAAACTCAGAGCCCGAAAACCTGAAAAGTTGAAAACATGAAAAACAGAACCCGAAAACCTGACAAAATTTAAGAACCTCAAGACTTGAAAGCATATGAACCTGAAAAACTGAGAGTCTGAAACCAGAGCACTTGAAGGACTGAGAACTCAAAAACCTGAGAACCTAAAAACCTGAAAAACTGAGAACCCCAAAAACATAAAAATCTCCACATCTGAGAAAAAAACCAAAGACGAGAATTTGACAACCGAGATCCTGAAATCAAATCGAAAATCAGAACCTGAAGAAGAATTCAAAAATAGGAAACTGAGCACTTGAAAAATTGAAATCTTCAGAAGCGGCGAAACTTAAATCGCGGAACCTGAAAGACTGAGAGCTCTAAAACCTGAAAATCCGAAAACCTGAGAAGTTGAAAGCATAAGAACCTGAAAAACTGAAAGCTCGAAAACCTGACAAAATTTAAGAACCAAAGGACCTGAAAATCTGAAAACCCGAGAATATGAAAATCCAAATCTGAGAAAACCCTGTAAAATCGGGAATGGAAAATCTGGAATTTGGGAATATAATCTTGAATGTTGAATTTCAAATCTTCGAATATCGAATTTTGAATCTCTAAGTTCAAAATTATAAAACAATTAATAATTACGTAATAAACAATGATTTATTAATTACATTAAACGGAACATCAAAAAAAGTATTAAATTGTTGTAGATAAAAAAACATTTATTTTTTGCTCTTTTGTGTTTTTTGAAGTCTTTTTTTAAGTTAATTTTTATGTTATGTCACTGAAAATTTGACAATTTTGTTTTGAACAAGGTCGGATCGAATCACTGAAATCGGGATGAGATATACCGGAGTTATAGACGATAAAAGGTGTTACTCATGAATGTCGCACAAATTAGTTTGGTTTCAATAATATGTGGTTGGATGAATTCAAGGTCAATGTTGTTATCTACAGCAAAAGTTCGGAACAAAAACCCGATAAGATATATGATAAGAAAATTGCATTTTTATTGGACCCGGTGAACAGAGGTTCATGACATCGAATCCATTGGCGTGCAAGTTTTTTCCCAATTTATGTATCATGAATCTTATTTCAACCTTGTTCGTTAAGCTAGGTAGGTCAGTATGTAATTCCACACCCTCTGTCTCACCTTACCGTCACAAGATGATGCCCTTCCATTTCAGCTCGAGCGAAGACAATAGCTTCACTTAGCAATTATATCGGCGGCGACGGAAGGCTTTGCCGTCCCGAAATTCCGAGCTTGCGATTTCGATCTCCCAAATTGTTCATGCTAAAAGCAGGAGCGTCAGGAAGGCCTTCTGTCTGTCGGAGTACTTTCCTTCGCAATTTAGAGTTTTTCCCTAACGACGTACAAAGCCGGGCCGCGCCACAAAAGGCGACAGGATTAGGAGAGGAATTCGGCTTTTCTAATTTGAAATCTGATTTATTCCGCCTGCAGTTACGCTGCATTAAATCTGTTGGTTTCTTCTATTGGAAATCGACTGCGGAGATTATATTCGGAGTTTTATTGTCCTCGTTACATCTTTCCCATTGATTAATTCCGGGGAGAGGGATGGGCTTTTGTACGAGCTCTGTTATGGTCGAGGTGGTAAAATTTTATCGGTTACCACAGATTAATACTCGGATTTATGGCATCCGTAGATTCGTCCAAGGTGCCTCCACACTCTGAGGTGAGATCAACACACCCGCCGACCAGAACCGCGCCGCCATTATATTTTCACTTCGGCGTCCCTCAGGACTAAATTTCGATATGGTCAATGGCGCGTGCATATCGCCGGTAAACGGCGGGCGCATTTTTTGCGACAGAATCGGAGAGACCCGTCGAATCAAATAATCAATACAGCTCGCCATTCTTTGTCCAACTCGCCCCAGCGAACTGCATTATTCTATATATACGCACGCATAACGAGTTGCAACATATCCGCGCTAAGAGAGATGCAAAGAGGGATTACAGCACCGCACGATTTCAATTGGCATACATTAGCCATGTGGAAGAATCGCGGAGACCGTTATTTATGTATCAATGCGGTTAATTCAGCTAAAATCAAAACAGGCCAGTTATTCATTACGATTTCAATGGAAACGTGATGAGTATTATGCCCGACAACGTGAATCGCTATCAATCCAGAGCTCTGAAATGCTGCAATGAACATGTTATTACGGCGCTGGTCGAGTTTATTTTGCGCGGGTTTTTCCAGGGCCCCTTATGGTGGTGGTTAACTTTCATGAGTTCAAATTGAAATTTCCAGCAAAAAATTACCATTACTTCATATTTTTACAAGTCCACATTTGGACTACTTTTGGGTAATTTATTTCTCAATTCTTTATTAACATTCTCCAACTTTAATTTTAGGTTAATCTGTGTAATTTTAATTAAAAGTCCAAATTTCATTGATATTACAAAATTTAAATAATGAACCCTGTGTTCTCTAGCGAACTTTCACTAACACAACATAATATAATAATAAGTCCAGATTTGGACTGCCACCGGTAGTGGAAACGTATAGAACAAGATAACACACTAAGCAAAAATAATTTCTGTGACCAACAATATATTTCACTTGCCAAGTCCGAATTATCTACAAATACATTACAAAAACACAAATTTTAGGTTTTTCTGGTTAATTTTAAGAAGGAAGTCCAAATACTAACAGAACACTAAAAAGTCCAAATTTAGATGATGAAAACTTAAAAACCGAGCGCTGTTTCGTAAATTATTAATGGGTCCAGATTTGGATTACACAACGTGCAGAACAAGGTAACACCCCAAGAATCTTTATTTAAATCCGAAATTATGTAAAGAAATGGTAGGGAGTTAATTAGGAACCCTAATTCTAAAATTGGGAGCCCAAAAGCAGAGAACCTGAAAACCTAACTTGAAAAACTGACAATATTTAAGAAGCAAAGTACATACAAATTTGAAAACTCGAGAACACGAAAAACTGAGCCCGAAATCAATGGATCTCAAAAACTGAGAACTGGAAGACCTGTGAACCTGAAAACCTTAGAAACTAAAAAACTGAGAAGCCGGAAACCTTACCAAAGCACTCGAAAATCTGAAAACCGGTGTGATAATGAAAAACCGAGAGAACCTGAAACACCGAGAATTCGAAAATCTGCGAACCTGAAAAACTGAAAATCCGAAAACCTGACAAAAGTTAAGAACCTAAGAACATGAAAATGTGAAAACCGGAGTACCTGACAACTGAAAGCTCGAAATCAGAGAACCCAAAAATTTGAAAACTCGAGAATCTGAAAAACTGAGAACTGGAAAACCTGTAAAGCTGAAAACCAAAGAAACTGAAAACTGAGAACCCGGACACATGACAAAATTTAAGAACCATGACATTTAAGACATGAAAATCTGAAAACCGGACAACCTGAAAAACCGAGAGGCCGAAAACTGAACGATTGAGAACTCGAAAACCTGAGAACCTGAAAAACCGGGAACCCGAAAACCTGACAATATTTAAGAACCAAAGGACCTGAAAAACTGGGCCTGCAACCAAAGGTCCTGAAAAACTGAGAACTGGAAAACCTGTAAACCTGAAAAACTGAGAACCTGAAATCTGAAAAAATTTAAGAACCAAAGGACCTAAAAATTTGAAGACTTGAGAACCTGAAAACCTAAGAACCTAAGACAGTGAGAACCTGGACACCTGAAAAAATGTAAGAACGTAAGGACATGAAAATGTGAAAACCGGAAAATCTGAAAGCTGAGAGCGCGTAATCAGAGAACCAAAAAATTTTAAAACTCGAGAATCTGAAAAACTGAGAACTGGAAAACCAAAGAACCTGAAAAACTGAGAACTCGGACACCTGAAAAAATGTAAGAACCTATGAAAATCTGAAAAACCGAAAATTTGAAAAACTGAGAGTCCGAAACCAGATGATCTGAAAAACTGAGAAATCGAAAACCTGAAAACCTCAAAACTTAAGAACCCGTAAATCTAACAAAATTAAATAATCAAGGGACATGAAAATTTGAGAACCCGAGAACCTGAAAAACTAAGATCTCGAAACCAGAGAAAAACCAGGACTCAAAAATCTGAAAACCGGAGATCCTGAAAAACCGAGTACGACACCAGAGAACCTGAAAGACTGAGAATTCGAGAATCTGAGAATCTGAAAAACTGGGAATCCGAAAACCTGACAAAAGTTAAGAACCTAAGGACATGAAAATGTGAAAACCGGAGAACCTGACAGCTGAGAGCTCGAAATCAGAGAACCCAAAACTGAGAACTGGAAAACCTGTGAACCTGAAAACCAAAGAAACTGAAAAACTGAGAACCCGGACACCTGACAAAATTTAAGAACCATGACATTTAAGACATGAAAATCTGAAAACCGGACAACCTGAAAAACCGAGAGGCCGAAACCTGAACGATTGAGAACTCGAAATCCTGAGAACCTGAAAAACCGGGAACCCGAAAACCTGACAAAATTTAAGAACCAAAGGACCTGAAAAACTGAGCCTGCAGCCAAAGGACCTGAAAAACTGAAAACTGGAAAACCTGTGAACCTGAAAAAATTTAAGAACCAAATGACCTAAAAATTTTAAAACTTGAGAACCTGAAAAACTGAGAACCCGGACACCTGAAAAAATGTAAGAACCTAAGGACGTGAAAATCTGAAAACTGGAGAATTTGAAAAACTGAGAGCCCGAAACCAGAGAACCTGAAAAACTGAGAACTCGAAAACCTGACAAAATTTAAGAACCAAAGGACCTGAAAAACAGCCCGAAACCTGACAAAATTTGTCTAAATTTAAACTTCTCTTGAGAAGCAGAACAGTGCAAGTCCAAGTTCTAATTGAAAATTTTGGATGAAACTGTCCCTCGTTTCGACTTCGTGCTTTTGAAGAAAGTGAGAAAATAACAGAAAGAATTTAGAGAAAGGCGCATCCACCATTTTTACAACTTCAACCTGCTCCATTTTACCTCTGGAAGTTTTTAACTGACTTCAAAAAAGGAGGAGGTTCTCTATTCGACTGTATATATGTTCTTTTTTATTCCTTCAACTTCACAGCCATCAATTCAATATAGTTACCAAACAATGAAGCTTTAGACCAGTTTCTTTGAAAAACGTTCCAAAAACCCCTTACTTACACTCAGTACATAGAGCGACTTCCGCACAGCCGCAAATTCCGAGAGTTGCTTTCAGAAACTTAACTGATAATTAGCCGGAACAAAAGCAAAGAAGCAACTCCCTCGTACATTATACAGCGCTCCTCCGCACATAACTGTTTCCAAAATTTAACATCTGTCTTTGGCTCGGTAACTTCGCGGTTTGTTCACCACAAACAATCCTAAACTTTGCTCATTTACATCGGGAATTTATTCAAATATTAAAATGTTCCGTCTTTCTGGAACAATGAGGAGGAATCGCCGAAGTACTAACTTCTTGACGCACAAATCGTCCGGTAGAAAATCGCGAAATGATGGATAACTCCGCGACCTTGGAGCAACGACTCGCGAAAACTCATTATTGACTTTGTCGGTTCGTGAATATTTGAGTTTGGAACATGGCGCCCACCGAACGTGTGAAAAGTTTACAATCTAGTTGGCTGCGGGCAGAAATAGGTGACGGTGAAAGTGGCGGACATAAACAAACGGTATTTGTCTTTGGCTGGCCTTTCCATTTCGGTATAGATTATATATCGGGTCTTCATAAATGATTCACATGTAGTTTTAAAAAAGAAAAATATCATCATCACACATTGTATATAATCTCGCACTAAATCAACGCAGACGACCACTATTTACCCGTCTCCCTGACCTCCTTGCCACACTTCCCCCATTCGTTCGTCCGTCTCTATGAACGCGCAATATCTCTTACTTTTTCGACCGGTTTATTTCCCATCGAAAAAATCCGCCCGCGATATAAATTATTATTTACCAAAATGGCACGACAGTTTTATTAGTTCCGAGCTTTGATAAATCTCCTGGTACAACTTTTAGTGGAGCTTTGCGAAATTTTATTAGAGCATAATTTATAAATGTAGCTATTGCGGAGTGCGGGATTCTGTTTGCTCGCTTTGTTAACACAGCTGAAGAAAATTTAATAAAGCAAAAACTTTGAGCGTTCGACACTGTTCGAGTCGAGTTATTCTACACTAGGAAATTCATCACGAGCTTATGAACTCGAAGCTAGACTCTAGTTTTAATGTATTCGGAGCTCGGCGCTGCTCGACTTTCAAACTTGGGAGTAACTAAAATGTCTGCATGTCTGTAATAACATTTTGCCGTGGAGTCGACTAAATGCTTATAAAAAGCTCGATGCAAGTCATGTTGCCGTAACCTAACCTCAAAAATGTGACAGGCTAACACGTGTGATAATAAACGACACACGTTTTCTAAACGTCGGAGTTCCGCGACGCCCTTGATGAACAATTTTATTTTAGCCGCTGGTAAAAAAAGCAATATCTTGTGTCCTCCTTGGAAATACGAGCGTGTACTCGTTGTAGAAGCCGCGGTTTGGATTTCCTTTATTTCTGGCGATTCTGACCGAAGCCACTGGCGTTATTGTTTTGGCGCGTTTCCAATTACAGTTTAATGTAGTTTGGAAAAGGGTTCTCAAACTTTTAACCTCCCCGGATCTGTATCCTTGGTTATTTAGTTACGGAAGACCGGCGATGCGGCCCCGATGCATTATCGTTCCAGAGATTATTAAAAATGTTCCGAGCAAAAAAGGGTATTAATTCCCGAGATGTTAACTTCGGCGATGTAATTCTCTCCGGTCGTCCATTGAGCGCGATTTCGTTTGTGCTCATTCAAGCGCGCTTGTCAGGAGTTGACTAACGATTCTCCTTCATCTTCCTCATTTTTCTCTTTGTGTCGGGCTGTAAGGAGCAGCTTTTTATATCGCACCGGGATCACGATAGGTGTTGCGAGTGAAAAGGACCCCTTTCCTTGCCTAATATTTATGGCAAGTTATCGCTTTTTGTTCCATAATCCCGGATGGATGTAGATGTTCCGCGAAAGGGGCCGAGTATTAACACTTTTGCCGGTCCGAGTTGCAATTTATCAATTTTCAAAGTGGTACGTTCAGCTGCATTGCGATAAATTTTTCACGGGCTTTGTTGCAGTTCCGAGAGATTTATTTATTGGATTGTTCCTGCTTTGAAATACTTTCGTTTAAACGCTGGGTGCAGTCACGCAAAAAAGCGATCCGCCTCCGGTATTGCATTATTTGTTAGTTTCTTTTTCAATCAGAGAATCTCGAAATCTCAGTAAAAAAAAGAACCAGAGAACCTAAGCTCAAAATCTTGAAATCCCGAATTCACAATATCTCAAGAGATCGTTCTCAAACTCAGAATCTCGAAGTAAAAATTCGAATTCCACAATCTTGAACAGACGAGAAGTTTAACTGTACCCCGTTCTCCGTGCATTCAATGCAATACAAATTTACAAATTTCGAAAAATCGCTCTCTAGCTGCAAAAATCAATTTTTTAACACACTCAAAATTTCAAGCGATAATCTTCAAAAACAAAAAAGTTATCTTCAACGCCCGGCAGGAATGTACATGCCGCAAGAGAACCCTCTGTCAAAGACCTGTGAGTTTTTTACGGGTGTTTTATTACGGCGAAAGTGCCTATTGTAAAGAGATATGGTCCAAATAACATGGGTTGTTCGTTTGTCTCCAAAAGCAAAAGGACACTGTAATACCACAAACCAAATCCGACCTAGACATTTTAGTTCTTCTATTCTGAACGAGGTTGCAGCATCTCGCAGCCAACATTCAAAATTTTATCTCACTTCAACATCGGAAGAAATTTGTCTCTCAGTAAATGTCAACCGTAAGATCTAAAAATCTTAATGTCTCAAAGCTTCTTTAAATTATTTGAAATCAACACAAAAATCGACAGGAATTAAAAGTAATTGGCAAAAATGTAGATCTTCTTTTGTACATAACATGTGTCAGAGCAACATTCAGAAGGAATCTGGTTCAATCGGGGCAAGAAATGAGAAATGATTTGGAGGAATCCAAAGGAATGAGAACAACGTAAATCACAGATCAAAATAAGAATGGACAGGAATTAGCAGAAATGAGGGGCAATCATTAGGAATGAAGAAATGGGCTGAGAGTAAAAAAAATATTGTATACAACATACGCAAAAAGTGGGACAGAAAAAATCAGAAGGAATCTGGTTGCATCGGGGAAAGAAATCAAAAGAATCAAAAGGTATGAGAACCACGAACTAAAAAATGTAAAACCAGAATAAAGTAAAATCAGAAATAAATAATAATGAACAAGAATGAAATGAGGGCCAATCATTAGGAATCAAGCTATGGGCTGATTGATCGTATAAAAAATCTTGTATACAACATATGCAAAAAGTGGCACACACTGAAAAATCGACAACTTGGGAACCAGAAAATCTGACGAAATTAAAGAACCAAAGGACTTAAAAATCTGAAAACAGGAAAACCTGAAAAACTGACAGCCCGGAACCCGAGAACCTGAAAGACTGAAAACTCGAAAACCTGACAAAAGTTAAGAACCGAAGGAACTAAAAATCTGAAAGGCCGATAATCTGAAAAAACGGAGAGCCTGAAATTAATCAGAGAACCTGAAAAACTGAGAAGCTGACAACCAATAAACCCGAAAACATAAGAAATTAAAAAACCGAGAACCCGAAAACCTGACAAATTTTAAGAACCAAAACCTAAAAGATTGAAAACTCGTGAACCTGAAAAATTCGAAAACCTAGGAACCCGAAAACCAAAGAACCTAAAAACCTAAGAACCTGAAAAACTGAGAACCCGGAAATATGATAAAATTTAAGAAACTAAGGACATGAAAATCTGAAAACCCGAAGAACTGAAAACCTGAAAAACAGAACCCGAAAACATGAAAATATTCAAATCAGAGAAAAAAATCCAAAAACGAGAATTTGAGAATCGAGATGCTAAGAAAATGAGGACCTGAAGAATTCAAAAATGATAAACTGAGCACTTGAAAAATTAAAATCTTCGAAATCGGCGAAACTTAAATCCCATAACCAGAAACAGAGAAGTCGAAGACCTGAAGACCTTGAAAAACTAAGAACCGGTAAACCTGACAAAATTTAAGAATCAAAGAATTTGAAAATCTGAAAACCGGAGAACCTGAAAAACTGAGAACCTGAAACCAGAGAACCTGAAAGACTGGAGAACCCGACAAACTGATAACTCAAAAACCTGACAAAATTTGTACAAATTTGAACTTCTCTTGTGAGGCAGAACAACGCTAGTCCAAATTCTAATTGAAAATTTAGGATGAAACTGAAAGTCTTAACTCTAACATTGGATTCAATCAAGCATGAGTACAAGATGAAGAATCTGCAAGCTCCAGGATCTTTCAGCTTTCGGAACATGAACCTTTCGCCCGGCATCAATCGTTAACATCCCTGTCTGCCCCCGATCCGAAATCAATACCAGCATTCCCATCGAGCTAGGTGCACTAGAGTTCCGGCCCCAACGACAACAGCGGCCATAACGGGCGCGCGGTAACTTTTGTATTAAATTTTATAGCCTCATTATAACCGGCTGTCGGCTGTTGCAGTGTTCGGTTTCGATCCCGGTCATAAATCCCCTATTGAGTTATCGGCCCGGCAGCGAATTTGGCATCAAGTATTGTCTTTCAGCCGTCGCCGACCACATCCTGCCCGAGTCGCCCCCCTGTTTTCGCAGTCACCTCCCTCGATTAGGCAGACGTACGAGTCCATAAAGAACCGACTTATCTTCGTCCCATGTTTGGCCGCATTTCATTCCTTCGTGCGTGCGTCTTTGATGTCCGTAAACCAGGCGATGATTTCCGATAAATGGCCCCATCTCAGATTGGGGAGTTTTGAACGAACCCTTGCATAAAGTCGAGGAACATAAAAATTTATGCAGCGGGGCTTTCGGATTAGTTCTTGTTTGTTTGGAGACAGAGCTGCAGCTAGCACTGATATCTCAACGATTTCAGTTATTCGAATATTTCATGTGATTTTTTTATGGACCCGGGTCACACTCACATCCTGTACAAGACAGAAGAACGAAGAACAGAAGGCGGCTGTCATGAGGTTCGATTATGATTATTTTTGCAAAAAGTTTTTTGGTGTCTTTTTTGACAGTCTTGAGATTCTAGTCCTCTTCTGATGTTATAGAAATTAGGAGGAAACGTTGGACCTTGGAAGAAAATCGATGTCGGGCTTCTCAAATTGTCAAATTCAATATTGACACAACACAGCCTACTAGATACGATTTACAAATACATACTAAACAAGAAGACGACAAGGAGAAATTTTCGCAAAGACACATGACCAGAAAGTGAAACTCGGACGTCCCCTGAAAGTCGTGAATGTAAAACATGCATTCGGTTTTTCGAACTTTCGCGAACAAACTTTCCGCGTGTTTGGATCCGGGAAAAGCGGAAAAACCTTGTCGTTCCTATTCCAGTACCAACCGTTAAAACGCAATATCCCGGGCGGGAGCATTTTATGCGGCAATTAAATCAATTATACTTCCTCGTAGAAAAGCTGCAGCTGCAGTAAAGCTAAAGCTCCGTGGCTGTCAAGTAATCTGGCAATTAGAATGCAGTTTTGCGCGGCGGCGGCGGTGGCGGCGGTTATGCCGGGGGTAATTCGACCACTTTCATCACCGCCACCGCCAACCGGGTGGTCTATTTCTGTGCTCTCGGAAGTTTAATGTCGGAAACACACACTCCTTTTATCAGGTGCGTCAAGTTGGCCCCCCTTTTTAAGTGATTGTTTTAAAAATTATATTTTTGAATTGTGCTCGATTTGTGCCCTACTGTGCTGATGCTCGTAATTTTGTGCTAGCAATAAACAAAAAGTTATAGCCAAATCTTTTTGGGGGGGCTATCTTGACGCTCAGCCCCCCCTATATTTTGGAAATTTGAGGATTTTTTGACGCCAATCAATTGTGCTCGATTTGTGCCGGATTGTGCCGGTGTTTATTCACATTGTACTGGTCATAAAATATGAAATATTTAAGAAAACGTTACTGGGTCGCAAACTATCTGCTCAGTGACTCATACATTTTGGAAATTTGAGGATTTTTTTACGCCAATCAATTGTGCTCGATTTGTGCTCAAATGTGCTGATGTTCGTAATTTTGTGCTATCAATAAACAAAAACTTATAGCCAAATCTTGTTAGGGGGCTATCTTGACGCTCAGCCCCCCCTATATTTTGTAAATTTGAGGATTTTTTGACGCCGATCAATTGTGCTCGAGTTGTGCCGGATTGTGCCGGTGTTTATTCACATTGTACTGGTCATAAAATATGAAATATTTAAGAAAACATTACTGGGTCGCACACTATCTGCTCAGTGACTCATACATTTTGGAAATTTGAGGATTTTTTTACGCCAATCAATTGTGCTCGATTTGTGCTCAAATGTGCTGGTGTTCGTAATTTTGTGCTATCAATAAACAAGAAGTTATAGCCAAATCTTGTTAGGGGGGCTATCTTGACGCTCAGCCCCCCCCCCCTATATTTTGGAAATTTGAGGATTTATTGACGCCAATCAATTGTGCTCGATTTGTGCCGGATTGTGCCGGTGTTTATTCACATGGTACTGGTCATGAAATATGAAATATTTAAGAAAACATTACTGGGTCGCATACTATCTGCTCAGTGACTCATACATTTTGGAAATTTGAGGATTTTTTTACGCCAATCAATTGTGCTCAATTTGTGCTCAAATGTGCTGATGTTAGTAATTTTGTGCTATTAATAAACAAGAAGTTATAGCCAAATCTTGTTAGGGGGGCTATCTTGACGCTCAGCCCCCCCTATATTTTGGAAATTTGAGGATTTTTTGACGCCAATTAATTGTGCTCGATTTGTGCCGGATTGTGCAGGTCGGTCAACTTGGCCCCCGACTTTTAATTTTTGAATATTTTATTATTGTAATCAATTGTGCTCGTTTTGTGCCCAATTGTGCCGCTGTTTGTTTCAATTGTGCTCCTCTCTAAATAACAAAAAAACGCGAAACAATTCCGGGGGCCAAGTTGACCGTCAGCCCCCGGTTTTTTTACGTTTTTAAAAAAATATTGGGCTTATTCAATTGTGCTCGTTTTGTGCTCAATTGTGCCACTGTTTGTTTCAATATTGCTCTTTTGTAAATAACAGAAAAAAACGCAAAACAAATCCGGGGGCCAAATTGACCGTCAGCCCCCGTTTTTTTTACGTTTTTTTCTTTAATATTAGGCTTATTCAATTGTGCTCGTTTTGTGCTCAATTGTGCCGCTGTTTGTTTCAATTGTGCTCCTCTGTAAATAACAAAAAAATGCAAAACAAATCCGGGGGCCAAGTTGACCGTCAGCCTCCGGTTTTTTTACGTATTTTTCTTTAATATTAGGCTTATTCAATTGTGCTCGTTTTGTGCTTAATTGTGGCGCTATTTGTTTCAATTGTGCTCCTCTGTAAATAACAAAAAAATGCAAAACAAATCCGGGGGCCAAGTTGACCGTCAGCCTCCGGTTTTTTTACGTTTTTTTTTCTTTAATATTAGGCTTATTCAATTGTGCTCGTTTTGTGCTCAATTGTGCCACTGTTTGTTTCAATTGTGCTCTTTTGTAAATAACAAAAAAAACGCAAAACAAATCCGGGGGCCAAATTGACCGTCAGCCCCCGTTTTTTTTACATTTTTTTCTTTAATATTAGGCTTATTCAATTGTGCTCGTTTTGTGCTCAATTGTGCCACTGTTTGTTTCAATTGTGCTCTTTTGTAAATAACAAAAAAAAACGCAAAACAAATTCGGGGGACACAACCCACAAGTGCCATAGTTATCTCCAGTGTTTCCAAGCTTTATGCTTTTTTTATTATCGATGTAAAAATTTAAAAATTCGTACTTATTTGAAGCAGCCCCCCTCTATAAATTTCTTGCTACTCTTTTAATAAGTTCTGCGACGTTCAAGCCTTTCATTGTTTTTAACTTGTGATCTTTTGAAATACATAACAGTTCTTTTATAAAAAAAAATCAACAACTTAAGTACCTTTATAAGCATGCACAAAGGTGGTAGGGACCACTTCTTTTAAGGACATTATGGTTTCCATGAAATTTCAGATAAAACGGTTTTTCATTCGTAAACATTCCAGTTAAAGCGGTAACAACCTTTCAATTTCTTGTCTATTTTATGACCATAACATTGCTGTAAACCAGATTGTCAGCAAAATGATATTTAATAATTGTTCCTAATGGCAATATTTAATTATAATGTATGTTCAAAACTGCCTCAACTGTAGGACAGTTGACCATTTAACTTCCATCCCTAAAAATGAGAAATTTACCAGCTTGCTGTTTAAGAACTATTAAGCCAGAAGATTATGATACAGATAGATACATTTCATTGTTATGAGGTGAAATTTAAAAAACAAATATTCAAAGTTATCTAACTCTCCCCTACATCAGTTTCCGATATTTAAAGAATGTAAAGTAAGCAAATTTGGGGACAACGAAAAACAAATGAAATCAGACACCGACAGCATCACTTTACATTCAACACTTGACAATCTCTTCACACTTGAAATAAACAAGCTTTGTATAGTAAATAAGGAGAGCAATTATTGTGCTGAGTTATGCCGTGTGAACGATAAACTGATAAACAAAAAATTTAATGTTTCATTGGAAATCCTTGCAATTGTGGTAAATTGTACAACTTGAAGGATGCTATTTTAGTAACAAAGTTACAGCAAAAAAAGGTGTATTGATAAAATTCACCCCTCTTTGTTCTTTCTCTCGTAACTATTTCTTACGTCCGAAATCACCAACCTCCGTTAAACTTAACCATATCCTAGAAACAATTGTTACTGTAGTTTTAACAAACGTATCTATGCAATTATTTATTAAATAAAGTAATAAGTTAATGAGGGGTGAATGTTGTCTTAATCTACCCCAAGGTTTTTTGCTATAACTTTGTAATTAAAATAGCGAAATTTATCGTTTAAACGGCACAATTCGGGAAAATTGCTCATCCTTTAAGATCGCATACCTCAAAACAGCACAATTTATGAAATTTGCAGAAAAATTCGGCACAATCATCACACAATTTGATGCATAGGTTAAAAAAATAAAATTTCGGTTTTAGGAGGGACAACATAAAAGACCCAATCATTTTTCTCTTAATTAAAATCTATATAATAATAAAACACAATTGTCCTCGCAACGTGTTTAAAATTGTTGTTTTGAATGAAAAAAAAAAAAAACTGGGGGCTGAAAGTCAAATCGGTCCCTGGATTTGTTTCGAATTTCTTTGTTATTTACAACGGAGCACAATTGAAACAAACAGCGGCACAATTGAACACAAAACGAGCACAATTGAATAAGCCCAATATTAAAAAAAAAACGTAAAAAAACCGGAGGCTGACAGTCAACTTGGCCCCCGGATTTGTTTTGCGTTTTTTTGTTATTTACAGAGGAGCACAATTGAAACAAACAGCGGCACAATTGAGCACAAAACGAGCACAATTGAATAAGCCTAATATTAAAGAAAAAAACGTAAAAAAAAACGGAGGCGGACGGTCGACTTGGCCCCCGGATTTGTTTTGCGTTTTTTTTGTTATTTACAAAAGAGCACAATTGAAACAAACAGTGGCACAATTGAGCACAAAACGAGCACAATTGAATAAGCCTAATATTTTTTAAAAAACGTAAAAAAACCGGGGGCTGACGGTCAACTTGGCCCCCGGATTTGTTTCGCGTTTTTTTGTTATTTAGAGAGGAGCACAATTGAAACAAACAGCGGCACAATTAAGCACAAAACGAGCACAATTGATTACAATAATAAAATATTCAAAAATTAAAAGTCGGGGGCCAAGTTGACCGACCTGCACAATCCGGCACAAATCGAGCACAATTGATTGGCGTCAAAAAATCCTCAAATTTCCAAAATATAGGGGGGGCTGAGCGTCAAGATAGCCCCCCTAACAAGATTTGGCTATAACTTCTTGTTTATTAATAACACAAAATTACGAACATCAGCACATTTGAGCACAAATTGAGCACAATTGATTGGCGTAAAAAATCCTCAAATTTCCAAAATGTATGAGTCACTGAGCAGATAGTATGCGACCCAGTAATGTTTTCTTAAATATTTCATATTTTATGACCAGTACCATGTGAATAAACACCGGCACAATCCGGCACAAATCGAGCACAATTGATTGGCGTCAAAAAATCCTCAAATTTCCAAAATATAGGGGGGGCTGAGCGTCAAGATAGCCCCCCTAACAAGATTTGGCTATAACTTCTTGTTTCTTGATAGCACAAAATTACGAACATCAGCCATTTGAGCACAAATCGAGCACAATTGATTGGCGTAAAAAAATCCTCAAATTTCCAAAATGTATGAGCCACTGAGCAGATAGCGTGCGACCCAGTAATGTTTTCTTAAATATTTCATATTTTATGACCAGCACAATGTGAATAAACACCGGCACAATCCGGCACAAATCGAGCTCAATTGATTGGCATCAAAAAATCCTCAAATTTCCAAAATATAGGGGATGCTGAGCGTCAAGATAGCCCCCCCAAAAAGATTTGGCTATAACTTTTTGTTTATTGCTAGCACAAAATTACGAGCATCAGCACAGTAGGGCACAAATCGAGCACAATTCAAAAATATAATTTTTAAAACAATCGCTTAAAAAGGGGGGCCAACTTGACGCACCTCCTTTTATCTCCGTTATCCTAAACCCACATAAAAAGGACCTTCGCAGGATTTAATTAAATCGGACATAATTTTCTCCCGGTTCGAGTTACCGCCGCTCATTGCTCCACCTGGGGCCGTTCGGATCGGGTAAGGACGCACCATCTCCGCTGCATAATCCATAAGCGGTGAATTATTAACGTCGCCAATCGTTAAAACTACGTGGTCGATGAATTATTCCTACAAGTTTTAGGGTAATTAACCGTCAAAATAGATGCTAAAAAATTCAACCGCTGCATTATTGAACGCCCTCAAAATATCACAACATCCACTTCTGGAAAGGTCGGATGAGGTGCAGAGAAGACCGACCCTGTCGCCAGATGCTTAATTAATAAGCACACGGAATTAGCAAATCGGCATAAATTACCGATGAACCAACTCTGGCTATTATAATGGCAAGTTGAACGACCCGACAATAGTCACTAATAATAGACCGACTTTCACAAGTATGCGAATGACTGAAACGCAATTTCGCGCCAATTTGATTTATAAACAACACCGGCGCGACTTGGATAAAAAATAGATGCGTGGTCAATGCGATACGTAATCTAATAATAACAGGTTTGATAACCGAGTATGTAAATTGATTCCTGACGGCCGACGACGACGGGGATTGTTTACTCGTATAATGGTATTGAAAAGTGTTATGTTAATAGGATCGATTATACATATAGTGCTCGCGGAGAAATTGACAATACCGCTAAGGATGGAAACACTAAGTCTAACGAACTTTGAACTAAGAAATGTACATTCAGACAGATCGAAATATGCATTAAAGTTGGCCATGCAAGAAAAGCCGAGCAATCAAATCTAGAATAAAAGCAAAATCCAAGTTCAAATCTGAATCCAAAATAATCGAGCAAAATTAATCCGGATTCGAAACAAATCGGAATCTATAATGTAATCACATTAGAATACGAAATTCAGGATGAAAACCAGAAAACATCGAATAGATTCCAGAATCCACTAATTAGTATCAAACTCAGATCAAACTCATGATCAAAATCAAATAAATTCTAAAAGCGAATGAAATGCACAATCAAAATCCAGAATCCAGAATTAAAGTAGAACCAAATTATAGATTCAGGTCACAATTTAAAATCAATTCTGACTCAAATCAGAAACCAGAAAAATCAAATCAAATTCGAAGACAGAATACTAACAAGGATCCAGTCAGAATGCAGAATGCAAAATCTAATCAAATCGGACCCATAATTCAAAATCATATTGGAAGATAGCATGCCCAATATCAATTTTGAATCCCAAATCAAATTAAATCATAATCAAAATCCACTCCAAAATTAGAATCAAACTCAGGATCAAAATCAAATCAATTCCAAAACCGAATTAAATGCACAATCAAAATCAAATGGAGCATCAAAATAGAAACACATCTAGAATCAAATACAAGTCCAAATACAAACAATCACATCAAAATCCCCAGTTACCTTAAATCGGAATTGAGAATCCAATCGGAATCCAAAATCCAATCAAATCAGAGTCCAGAATTAAAGTAGAACCATCAAATAAAAAATTCAGGTCAAAATTTAAAATCAACCAGATCATTTTAGAAATGGAAATCAAATCAAGTACAGGATTTAAATAACCCGCAATCAGATGGGATCAAATCCAGAATCATAACCGAAAGCGAATCAAATGAAATTAGATCCGCACTCAAGTCAATTCTGACTCAAATCAGAATCGGACCCATAATTCAAAATCATATTGAAATATAGCATGTCCAATATCAATTTGGAATCCCAAATCAAATTGAACTTCAAAATCAAATTAATCCACTCCAAAATTTGAATCAAACTCAGGATCAAAATCAAATCAATTCCAAAAGCGAATGAAATGCACAATCAAAATCAAATGGAGCATCAAAATAGAAACACATCTAGAATCAAAATCAAGTCAAAAGACAAAAAATCCCATAAAAATCCCCAGTTACCTTAAATCGGAATTCAGAATCCAATCAAATCAGAATCCATCAAATTATAGATTTAGGTCAAAATTTAAAATCAACGAGATTATTTTGGAAATCAGAATACAATCAAGTACAGAATTTACAGAATTTAAAGTCAAATGGGATCAAATCAAATCGGCACTTAATCAATTCTGACTCAAATCAAAACCAGAGAAATGAAATTAACTTAGTATAAAAATTAATTCGACAACCAGAGAACCCAAGGGGATGAGAATTCGAAAACAACAGAACATGAAAAGCAGAAGGACAGAGAACTTGAAAAACAACTTGAGAAGCTGAAAATTTGAAAGAGTGAGACTTGAAAACCCAAAATTCCAAGTCAAAATGCAATCAGACCCAGGAATTCAAAATGATATTGGAATCGCTATAAGAATAGGTTCGGATCTGCAGGTAATGGTCGGAAAAATAGTGTACAAGCGTCGATCTGGCAGTAGACGTCCTAGAGCTATCAACTTAACTTATTAACACAACACGTTCGGTTGGAGCGCATTGGATGGGTGCTATGGGATTTATCGCGGACTGTTACCGTTCTTGACATCGACATTTGTGACTCACGTCGAACGAGCCACCAGACATCAATGGTGGCTTTGAAAGACAAAACTGGATGGAGGAATGAACTTCAGAAGTGATGGTGTGGGAAGGGATTGCTCAAGGAAGCCGCGACATTGTGCTACCATAAATCTTCGGCGATTGCAAAAACACATTCCAACAGGACAACGCGCAATCCCATACTTCATTGAAGACAGCGATATTATGTTATTTCATAACGGTAACGATATACGTATTCTGATTTCTAATTAGTAATGAAAATGTTGTAATTTTTCCTGCAGTGGAGTGATTACAATATGAAGTTCTAGTGTTAATCAGGCATGCTCCGAATGGTACTTCGAGCCCTGCAGTGTCGACTAGTTCAAACACGTTCTGGTATGTGAGGGGGTGCATCGGGAATCCGTGTCATCATCCAAGGTTGTATTGGGTAACCAGAATCACCAATCGACGATGTACTTCCTATGTACTTGTCCTCATTAATTCCACAAAATAATAAGAGCTATCAATTGCCCCAATTGTATCTGGAAAAATTTAGTAGACGTGTGGCAAATATTCCAGAAATATTATTAACACGCCTGCTTGCTGCAGATTGACTAAGAGCTTGTCCTACATTGGTTTGAAAACTACCACTACAAAATTTAACCGTCACGACAATGTATTTCTTTGCTACCATTTTTTTTAATTAAACAATTCCTTCATGATGTTGCTTTTTTTCAAAGTGAGTATACTAGAATAAAAAGCTTTTAATTTAAGTATATTGCGGATATCATCTGAATCTTCATCTGAATTTATTCTAAATTTAAATGTAACTGTCAATCGCTTGTCATCCGTTGACAACCGAATCACAGGCTTGCCAATTTTTATGTAAATTGCGTACGATTTATTTGAAATTATAAATTGTGTATATTGTGTTTATTAATATTAAATATTTTTATTTATTTCAGGTGAGTTACGTTCCGTTATGCTGTTTTCGGGTTTGGTAAGATATCTTTGACTTCAACAAATTCAACATTTATGGCGACTAAAACACACACAAAACTGCTTTTATTATCAGATTTTACCAGCGATGTATTTCGGTTAGATTTCATTGGCCGATAAAATTTTCGTCGTGTTTACGGACATTTTCATAATCACCCCCGATGTGCCGGTTCTGCTTTATTCCGCCATTTCCGTGTAGCTATTTTCGTCGTTCCTAGACCCAGAGAAATCTATCCGATCGAACAAAGTGGCTCTCAAAGCGCGATATAAATAAACACCATCACAGTCGAAATCTTGCATTTCACGAGCGCATTTCCCGGTTCGACGGCACAATAAAATTTTCGCAATAAATTCCACGGACAATAAATTCGCTTCGAACTAGTTACACGCATAAAATATGATCGGGCCGTCCGGTAGTTTGCGGGAGATTCTGTCTTGTACCGATTTAAATATAACAATGAGGCTGTCAAATCGAGGCGTGATTTATTAAAGTGAAATGTTAACGGCAGGAGCCGAAGATCGCTTTTGTTGTAAGTTGGTAATAGTGTTTGGAAGGGGGAACAACTGTTGAACGGAAAATAATGAATTATGCATGCTGGAACATGAAAACGATTCGATTTTTATGGACGGGCGTGCTACATATTTCATCGCATTAACATAATGAAACACGTCGAGTAATTTGGATCGGGGAGGAAATGGTGGAGGCGCCGGGCCACTAATTCGGCCGTATGGTCGTCACTAATTTCGGACAACTAACTGATACGTTACGCAATTTTGGTTAATGGTGTTCCGCAAGGTTGAATATTGGGACTGCTTCTATTCAAGATTAAGTAAGAAAAGATGCGAAAATGTAGTGGGAGCAATTAACAGATTTCGGTGGTTCTTGCAACATCATAATTTCAGAATGCATTAGAGATTTCGGCGATATTTCGTAAATTTCAAAAACCAACAGTTCCACAATACTTAGTAGTTTTACTAAACTGTATTACATAATTTCGTGGTTTCGTTAATGCAAATCTGTTTTGTTTTGTATGCATTTCACTATTTCGCTAATAATTTTCGGACGCCTTGTATACCGAGTCGTCTGTGACTTGGCAAAGCAAATGGTGAGAATGTAAATAGTGAAAATAACTTGTATATAATGAAAACAAACAAACAAAGAACGGCAAAAACGCGACAGCTAACGACGAAATAAAGCCCGAATCGACGCAACGATTTGCTCGAGTCCTGTTCCGGATCGACCGCCGCCGCCGCCGCCGACAAAACAACGGCATCGGCAGCAGCTTTACGACTCTAAATATTTGCACAAACCGGCAGCGTAATGGACGAAAACGCCATAAACTCCGAATAAATCCAACACAGGCGCTTTGCAATTCCAACGATAACGTTAATGATGTCATTCAAATTGAATAGCGATCTGCATAAAGCCGTCGAGGACGCCGCTGCAGCGATTCGTATTTGCCCGTCCGACGGAGCGGAAGAGGTGGCCCGTTTCGGTACCGCTAAAACAACCATTCGCTATCGGAATACTCGCCCGTGAAGAAATGTCGATAAGTGCGTTTTTGTTCTCACGTGTCGCAATTAACTCGGCAGAAAACGGATGCGGATGTCGCTTCAACAACTCCGACTATCCATTACCGTGATTAGACGCGCATAATGAAAGACCCTGAAACGATCTAACCATCGGGTGTTGGTTGACGTCGTCGCGTTACGAGAGCGGTATTTGATCCAGCTGGCTGAATATCGCAGACTGTGGCGTGTGTGCACAAACGGGTAATCGATTCGGAACTAGGTGGGGCGTACAACTACGGCGGGTTCCGAACCGCACGGTCTTACTTTCAAATGTCCAAGATCAGATGGTTGCCACTTCCACTTTCTACTCCTCTGGTAGAATTATGTAACCCTACCGTTACTGGTTTTGGAGATATCTTTCGGGGTGTATCAAATATTTTATGTATTACGTTGAGTATTCAAATATAAATTCAAAGAAAATTAAATGAGGGGGTTATGAATGTGAAGCTTCTTGAGCAGAAAAAAAAAAATTAAATACTGGTTAAAATTTGATAACCGCACCCTTATTGGTTTTGGAGATATTTTTCGGGGTGTATCAAATATTGCATTACGTTGAGTATCCAAATATAAAATTCAAAGAAAATTAAACGAGGGGGTTATGAATGTGAAACTTCTGAAACATAAATTGAAAGACATTTTTTAAATACTGGTAAAATTTCATAACCGTACCGTTTTTGGTTTTGGAGATAATTTTCGGGTTGTATCAAATATTCTATTACGTTGAATATCCAAATATAAAATTCAAAGAAAATTAAATTAGTCGGTTATAAATATGAAACTTCTGGAGCAGAAAATGAAATATATTTTTTACATGATGGTAAAATTTCATAACCGTACCGTTATTGGTTTTGGAGATATTTTTCGGGGTGTATCAAATATTATATTACGTTGAGTATCCAAATATAGGATTCAAAGAAAATTAAATGAGGCGGTTATGAAAGTGAAACTTCTTGAGCAGAAAAAAATATATATTTTTCATATTTTGGTAAAATTTCATAACCGTACCGTTATTGGTCTTGGAGATATTTTTCGGGGTGTATCAAATATTGCATTACGTTGAGTATCCAAATATAAAATTCAAAGAAAATTAAACGAGGGGGTTATGAATGTGAAACTTCTGAAACATAAATTGAAAGACATTCTTTAAATACTGGTAAAATTTCATAACCGTACCGTTTTTGGTTTTGGAGATAATTTTCGGGTTGTATCAAATATTCTATTACGTTGAATATCCAAATATAAAATTCAAAGAAAATTAAATTAGTCGGTTATGAATATGAAACTTCTGGAGCAGAAAATGAAATATATTTTTTACATGATGGTAAAATTTCATAACCGTACCGTTATTGGTTTTGGAGATATTTTTCGGGGTGTATCAAATATTATATTACGTTGAGTATCTGTTATATGCAGCACGTAAAAATAAGACTCTTTAAGCGGTCTCACACTATTTATTTACACACTACAAATTTTTAATAGAGTTAGTCGGAGCGTCGTGGTGTGGAGGTGTTCACTCGGCCACGTCTTAAGGTCGAATCTCAACTATGAATGGCTCCCTGGCCCAACCCTGGCGGTCCAGTCGGCCGTTAGAAACGTTTTCAGCGCCATCTGACATATGCGCATCACAATAAAATTTAAATTACAATAAAACCAAATTACACACCACCCACAACACAACTATGGGTTCAGGTAGTCTGAACAGTATCCAAATATAAGATTCAAAGAAAATTAAATGAGGCGGTTATGAAAGTGAAACTTCTTGAGCAGAAAAAAATATATATATTTTTCATATTTTGGTAAAATATCATAACCGTACCGTTATTGGTCTTGGAGATATTTTTCGGGGTGTATCAAATATTGCGTTAAATTGAGTATCCAAATATAAAATTCAAAGAAAATTAAACGAAGGGGTTATGAAGGTGAAACTTTTGAAGCATAAATTGAAAGACATTTTTTAAATACTGCTAAAATTTCATAACCGCACCCTTATTGGTTTTGGAGATATTTTTCGGGGTGTATCAAATATTTTATTACCTTGAGTATCCAAATATAAAATTCAAAGAAAATTAAAAGAGGGGGTTATGAATGTGAAACTTCTGAAGCATAAATTGAAAGAAATTTTTTAAATACTGCTAAAATTTCATAACCGTACCGTTATTGGTTTTGGAGATATTTTTCGGGGTGTATCAAATATTTTATGTATTACGTTGAGTATTCAAATATAAATTCAAAGAAAATTAAATGAGGGGGTTATGAATGTGAAGCTTCTTGAGCAGAAAAAAAAATATTTTTAAATACTGGTAAAATTTCATAACCGCACCCTTATTGGTTTTGGAGCTATTTTTCGGGATGTCTCAAATATTTTATTACCTTGAGTATCCAAATATAAAATTCAAAGAAAATTAAATGAGGGGGTTATGAATGTGAAACTTCTGAAGCATAAATTGAAAGACATTTTTTAACTACTGCTAAAATTTTATAACCGTACCGTTATTGGTTTTGAAGATATTTTTCGGGTTGTATCAAATATTCTATTACGTTGAATATCCAAATATAAAATTCAAAGAAAATTAAATTAGTCGGCTATGAATATGAAACTTCTGGAGCAGAAAATGAAATATATTTTTTACATGATGGTAAAATTTCATAACCGTACCGTTATTGGTTTGGAGATATTTTTCGGGGTGTATCAAATATTTTACGTATTACGTTGAGTATTCAAATATAAATTCAAAGAAAATTAAATGAGGGGGTTATGAATGTGAAGCTTCTTGAGCAGAAAAAAAAAATTAATACTGGTAAAATTTCATAACCGCACCCTTATTGGTTTTGGAGATATTTTTCGGGATGTCTCAAATATTTTATTACCTTGAGTATCCAAATATAAAATTCAAAGAAAATTAAATGAGGGGGTTATGAATGTGAAACTTCTGAAGCATAAATTGAAAGACATTTTTTAACTACTGCTAAATTTTTATAACCGTACCGTTATTGGTTTTGAAGATATTTTTCGGGTTGTATCAAATATTCTATTACGTTGAATATCCAAATATAAAATTCAAAGAAAATTAAATTAGTCGGCTATGAATATGAAACTTCTGGAACAGAAAATGAAATATATTTTTTACATGATGGTAAAATTTCATAACCGTACCGTTATTGGTTTGGAGATATTTTTCGGGGTGTATCAAATATTTTACGTATTACGTTGAGTATTCAAATATAAATTCAAAGAAAATTAAATGAGGGGGTTATGAATGTGAAGCTTCTTGAGCAGAAAAAAAAAATTAAATACTGGTAAAATTTCATAACCGCACCCTTATTGGTTTTGGAGATATTTTTCGGGGTGTATCAAATATTTTATTACCTTGAGTATCCAAATATAAAATTCAAAGAAAATTAAACGAGGGGGTTATGAATGTGAAACTTCTGAAACATAAATTGAAAGACATTTTTTAAATACTGGTAAAATTTCATAACCGTACCGTTTTTGGTTTTGGAGATAATTTTCGGGTTGTATCAAATATTCTATTACGTTGAATATCCAAATATAAAATTCAAAGAAAATTAAATGAGGGGGTTATGAATATGAAATTTGTTGAGCAGAAAAAGAAATATATTTTTTACATGTTGGTAAAATTTCATAACCGTACCGTTACTGGTTTTGGACATAGTTTTCGGGTTTTCTCTAATATTATATTAGGATAATTGATGATTATCTAAATATATAATTCAAAGTAAATAAAATCAGGCGGCTATGACTGTGAAGCATTTTCAGTAAAAAAAAGGAAAGGTATTTTTAGATATTGGTAAAATTTAAAATAAGTTGAATATCCAAAATATGTTTTTGGAACAATTCTTCTGGGCTTACATAAAATAGTTGTAAAGCATGAGAAATTCAAAAATTTTAAAATTTTGGAGAAAAATATTTCGTTTTTGACATATCAAGTCGGGTGTCGTTTTATAGGTTTTCGAACCTCAGAAGTTCATATCCGGTGTTAATTTGGTAATAACTCTTTTCGTTTCCAAGATATCGTAAAGATAGACAATCTTTCACCACCAAGACGAAGAAGAATCACCGACAGGGGCGAAGCCCCAAGACAAACTGTCGGTAAATTCAAATTGAACGTTACGTCTTGATTTGCATGGTTGTTTATGTCGCGTATTCGCGTTTATTATCCGAGTATAAAATTTATCATCAATAAACCTAAGAGCCAGGCTGATTATTCTGCTGTTTGTTAGGAGTTTTACGTTTTCGAGCGAGTTACCCATTTCCATTCGGTTAGGTACATAGTAATTGCAGGGTAATTACGGGAAGTGCCGTAAAACCGGGAAAATTGGCTAATGTTTTGTACGTTTGGGGCGCGCACGCGATTTTCCGATTCCGGATGACCGCCTCGCGCTGTTCCCTGCCACTGCCGGCAGATAAATATCGCGAATTGCCGCCACTGTTCCGAAATATCCGAGCAGACGCTTTGGCCGACTAATAAAATTAGCATTTTAATTAAATCGAGTCGATGCGATAGGCTACCGATCGCTAGATCGCCCGGCTTTACATTTTCATAAACAAACATTATTTTATGGAAGGCAGCTCCACAGACAATAAACGAAAATAAGAGAAATAATTCTGGACGTGCGAGGCTTCAAAGCCGCAATTCCCGAACCCTCAAAACCGTTCTTTGCAATTCCAAACCAATAGAGCCCTTCCCGCCAGCCTCGAGTAAGTCTTCACAATTTGATGACTGCGATGTTCCGAAACATCCGCCGACATAAAACCAATAATGCCCCCGAACCGCCCCCAGGAACCGAACACAACACTGCCGACCGACCGCCAACTTTCAACATCTCGCCGCTGTTAATTCAATTTGTTGCACAAAAGTGGAAACTGCTCCGAAAATAACTTGAATTTACAGCCCGCACCTGCCAGGGAAGTAAACTCTCTTTTCCGATGAACAAAAAGGAAAACACCCGCTAAACTAATTTGAAAATGGAAAAACTTTCATCACTTATCTCGTCAAACGCTCTTCTCTTCTCACACGCCCGCGGCGACGGCGGCGGCGGATCGATCCTTCGCCGAGGTGATAATTTCCAATTTGGTGCTTCTTCCGTGTTCATAACTCCCTGTTTTCGTGAATGCTTAACAGGGCCGAGCGTTGAGTTTAATGTATGAACACGCGAGGGTTGCGAAAGGTAACCGGAGAGAGATCGGTCGTTCATAAAGGATTTTCTGTCGATAAACAACAAGACGGTGCTCCGGCCCATACTTCCGGCGCAGCGATCACTCGATATGGTCGGGTTGGTAAATAGAACGAGGGAAGCGATATTTCAATCCAGATGTGTCGCACGAAAAGTTTGCGTAGCGTGTAATGAATAAGTAAATAAATAAGTAACAAAGACACTTCCAATTTGGTCCCTTTTGTTTGACGAAGAGACTAACTTACTCGCTAAGAGCGCCGCTTCTGAAGTTGGCTCACCTAAAACAAACAAAACTTTTAGTCCAAGTAGGCGGAATATAATGAAATTACGAAAAATAATGAGAAGGGGAGATAGCGAGGGGGGACGTGTTAAAATTGAAATAAGGATAGCACATAATTATATTTTATTCGTACGGGCGCAGCCACCATTTTTTAATAATTTATTGTATGTGTAACGACGCTGTCGGCGCTCACTATTTGTCTATTTCTGATTATTATACATCGAAATGACCCAAATGTTGTAAGGTTCTGACGACTGTTGCCAATGTTTTGAAAATCTCATTTGCAAGGGCGCATCCACCATTTTTAATCATCCTACTTAAATGTCTAACGGCGCTGTTCGTGCTTTATATGACCCAAATACTGTAACATTAGACCCTCAAAACTATTTTTTAAAGCGCATCCACCATTTTTATATTTTAAAATGCAATCCGCGCTGATTATTATTCGTCTATTTCTGATTATTTTACAGCAAATAGACTCACATATTTGGAACATTTTATTTATAAGAGTGCCTCCACCGTGTGTCCAATGTGTAGAAAATCTTTTTTATGAGCGCATCCACCATTTTTAAATTAAAACGACACCTTCTTCCTCAATACTGTTACCAATGAAAAAAAAAAAAGTAAAAAAACCATTATTTAATTATAGTTTATAATGTAGTCTTTCGAAGTTAGGAACATGAGCCAAAAGCGAGTTTTGGGATCTTGGATTTTTTCTGCTATATCACTTTCTACAAGTGTTGTACACGAGCCAAAGGCGAATCGTGTAATCACCCGAGTAAAGTGCAGACATACACGAATCAAATACTATACTTTATTACAAGCTCTGCGTACACTTTTCGACCGCACGATATGTATAACATCCTCTTCTATTGTCTCTTGGTTCGCAGAAAATAATTAATTTTTCGTTCCGTCTTTTCAAACGTCCTCCCCAGCTCTCGGGGTTTTTTGATTAATGGACCGTTGTTGATCCCGCGTTACGACTAATTTGCCTGGCCTTGTCCACATTTCCAACGTCTTTGTGAATTAAGACGGGAGGTATTTAGTCCTAGGGGGAACACTCCTGCGGGATTATGACGCTGCTATTGGCGGGACGAAACACAAATGTCCCATTTTCAATAACACCTCGTTCGAGTATAGCGCCGACACGGGTTTCCACTCTGGCGCGGTCAAACGGCGGCCATTCGTTGCAATTGGTCGGTGCATTCGACGGATTTTAACATAATGAGGTGGGACGTGACGCTCGAAAAGTCCGGGTGAAAATAGGCGAGTTGGGGTGTTGAGTGGTGGAGAGGCAAGGCCACAATCAAATCGGTGATTAGTGGTGGGGATCAAAATTTTTCAAAACACATACAGAGTGTCTCACCATCAATTCCTTGACATGTACATCAATTATAAGTTTCAGGTTTAAGGCGTGACACTTTTTTCACAATAACCTGTATACAAGCCTTCTACAAAATAAAAGTGTTCCAAGCATCCCAGCTGTATTTCTTATACCCTATTCTATCTAATTTTCTCTTAGTTTTTTCCATTATCTCTCCTAAAACATTCTTCCACGACTTGTTCTCAGAATTGGAAGAATCTGAAGTTGAGAAACTAATTCTGAGTATTGGACCAATCTGAACTCAAAGAACCTCAAATCTAGAAAAACCTGAAAACTCAGGAACCATGTCTGCGAAATTGGAAGAAACTGAAACCATGAGAATCCAGAATTCTGTGGAATTTGGAAGGACTTGAGAAACTTATTCTGAGAAGTTGGTTGACCGGAGGAATTTTATAAGCCTCATATATTGCAGAACCTGAAATCTTGGAAATCCTGAGATCTCAGGAACCATGTGAACATGAGAACCTGAGAAGTTGAGGAATAGAATTTGAGAATTTAAGAAATTGAGGAACCTGTGGAATTTGAAAAAGCTGAGGAACCTCCGAACTGAAAACTTGAGCCCCAATTTATGAACTAACTATGGATGAAATTCATAGCTCTCTTATTTCTCATGCGATTTCAAGGATTTCACGGACAAAGTACTTACTATCCAGCCGGAGGAGGCGAATTGCATGTTGCAATTATCAGCTCGATACGATAAGATAGTGTCTATTTATAAGTGCGTTTGAGGTCCACTTGGGATGTGCGGACGAGGAGATTAATTGCAAACAAGAGCGCTTAGACGACACCGGCCTTTGAACAGTGTTCGCGGTGCCGGCACAAAAAGTCTTCAGCATAATCGAGGGTCCCCGATCCGATTTCCACGGTGCTCTTGATGAATTTTTCTGCAAGCACGATTTATCAGCATGTGGCTTCGCTCTATCTGAACAATGTCAACTCCATTAACTCCGGTGGACCGGGCGGGCAGCTTGCGTCGCTGCCACCACCGGAATCGATCGATACTAAATCAACGACAACCTGAAACTTGCATTATTAATGGAACAACTTGGCTGGTAAATAATGAATTGAATTGTTTCCATAATGACTCCCGACTCCGTTTCTTATGCGTCGTCAAGTCGTCGTTTCTTATGCGAATGCACACCGAGATCGCATAAAGGATGAATGCAGCATTGTAATGATGGCAATTTTTTAAATCGCAAAACTACCAAATCATTTATAACCGTTAAGTGTTCCTGCCGCCGCCAAGACCCGACTCGGCCGGGAAATGAATGACTGCCGGCGGTGGAAGTCTGCGATATGATGTACAGACTTTGCCGGTTCGGTTCTTTTTCTCGCTTATTGGGATTTGATCCGGGAAAAAGGACCAAATCGGCTGTTCGCGATAACGGCACGTGACTAATTTTCAGTTTATGTTGTTTCTTAGTAGGCGGCTGTAAAACAATAGAGGGACAGTAAAACTTCGCTATATTTAAGTTTAGTGTTATTATGCCAAACAGGGCATAGTAAAATCTCGAGCAATAAGCTACGCGAGAATAGAATTATGCATAACAGCGAGTGGTAAAACAAACATAAGGGGTCGTTCGTAAGCACGCTTGGGAGGTGGTGGGTTTCGTTTTACCTCACTTTTGTGGGAAGTTTTTAGATTTTTTATTAGACGACTCTGGTGTGATTGATACACTGAATTACCGTGCTCATCTGTGAAAGTTCAAACGTTACCGTGAACAATGCTTGCGTGCCATAAGTGTGCCTTGCAAACAGTGATACTGTAAATACATTGCTACAACCCGAAAACGCTGGAGAACAAAGACGACTCCAACAACCGTGTCGACACTTACAACAACACACAAAAACGAAATAATCCCCATTGTTCCGAAGGAAAGTCGCCCGCCGCAATCACAATTATAAAATAATCACGGACAAATTCCTCCTCCTAATCACCTCGCAAGAAATCCAACAATCTCGACATGATCCTGATCGAGCGGCAAACATCAGAATTGCAAAATGTGTGCTAATTTCGTTTTAAAAGTGACAATTCCAGCAACGGTAAATTGTCGAGATATTCATGACACGAAACCGTAAGTAATGAAATGTAAATACGGCAGCTATGCTGCGAGGACCGCGATAGATCAACCAAGACGCATTTATATGCAAATCGGTAACATTGTAACCTCTTGAAGACGACACGGAAATCAATTATTTATGAATATTCCTCTAATAGCGGAATGCAAATGCGGGCGATAACTGGAAGAAGCGGCGATGATTGCTCGGAAAAAAATTATATTCATTAGGAGTAGTCTTCGTTTGAAACGGGAAAGTAACTGCATTAAAATTCGCGACTGGAAAGAGTATTTGAATTTATAATGCATAAAGATGTCGAGATATTATTTTAACTTAATAAAGCTGCATGTTTGAGCGAGATTATCGCTCACGCTATTTAAAACCGAGTCGGAACGTCGATAACGGACAGAACTTGCGTATGGAAAAAGCCTATTAAATATTAATACTCATAATTATAATGCCTCTATTTTCCACACGTGCCGCATTATCGTAATAGCAGAGCAATTTGGTGCTGAAATTGATAGCAGTATGGATAGGGGTCCCGTCCATCACGACATCATTTCTATTTGTCAGGTTTCAAGCTTTTAGTTCTGTCTTCTATTATTTGCCTTATACTGTATGCCTCTCTTTATTGCTGTAGTGCAATACAAAAATTATTTTAAATTCTCTTTCAGTGGGTTCTTGCACGAACTTGGAAAAAATATTGTATGCAACACGTGTATAAAGTGATGACAAAATGCTCGAAAAGCCGCTCGTCGTAGAACTATTTATGAAATGTGAAATCTAATATTGGCAACCTCCATAAAGAACTGTGATAAACTGCAACAAGCGACTTTTCGTGCATGGCCACCTTTAACTAATTTAGTTTTCGATCTCTCTGTATCGTCCGTGGGTTATGTAACGATACTGAATTTATATTGCCTAGAAAAATTAATTGCGAGACGATCTTAGAAAAACTGTTGTATAGACCACATGAGTGCATTGTACTTGTGCATTGTTTCAATAGTGTAAAATGTACCTCTTTATTGGTGTGGATTGATAAAAGTAGGTTCTAGCACGGTCTTGGAAGCAATGTTGTATACAACACGTGTAAAAAGAAATAATATGACGTTTGACGTGTTTTCCAACGAGAGCGAAGCCCGAGGTCGCATACAATAAACAGTCACGTCACGTGTTGTCCGAGTATCCTTTTTATATTTTGCAACAGTGGTACAAGCTGTGTACGTAGTTTTTGTACGATAGTGTAAAAACAGGTATTTCATTAGTGCACTAGTGCAAAAAGTAGTCATTAACGCCCTGATGCAATAAACACCTTATTTAATCTTGTTGTGTTTTGGAGTTAATACGTATTGTTTGTGTAAGATGGTGATTTTGCAAGTGGGTCAGTCTGTAATTAAAACATTATAAATTGTAAATGCAACAATTCTTTCTCAGTTGTATTTGTTGGAGTTGTAAATGCCCAATGTAGCTTTTAACAGTAATGGAGTGGTGGCTGAGTTCTGGGAAGAATGATCGTGGAAAACATGATGTATGCAACACATGAAAAAAACTTATGGTATTTCGCAAGGGCAATAACCTTTTACACTTGTTGCATAAATAACTATATTTACACAGGTGCATAATTGCATTCAGATATTAAAAAAAGTCATGGCCTTCTTATTCTGTTCCTTTTGTTTCTATTTTCAATAGGTAACCTTGAGGACTTGAAACAAGCTTGAAATACTTTGGAAACTTGAGAATATGAATTTCAAATACTAGAAACTGGAGGGATTTTAGAAACTTAAATAAGTTGAGAAACGTTTGAAAATTGAGAGACTTTCGTACGTCAGAACTTCAGCTTCCCTAAAATCTCAAGTGATCCACGATATCAGGTTCTTGATACTCCCAGGTTGTTTAGATTCCCAGTTTCTCCAGTTCTCAAATTAAGTTTCTTAAGTTCTCAACTCCTCAAGTCATATTCTTCCAGTTCTCAAGTTAAGTGTTCTCAGGTCCTCACGTACCTCAAGTTCGCAAGCTAAGTTTTTGAGGTTATTTCTTAATTCCTTAAGGTCTCACTTTCTCAAGTTCCTCAGATCGTCAAATTCCCCCAATTCTCAATTTATGCTTCTCGAGCTCTCCAATGTTTCAAAGCCCACTGTTCTCTGGGTTCTTCATGTTCCTCATTCTCTCAGCTTCTTCCAATTCCTCAAGTTCTTAGAATTTTTAGGTTACTCAACTTCTCAACTTAACTAAAATCTCAGGTGTTCCACGATGATATCAGGTTCTTCATACTCCCAGGTTCGCTAGGTTCTCAAATTAAGTTTCTTAAGTTCTTAAGTCATCAGGTTCCTGCAGTTCTCAAGTTAAGTGGCTTTGTTCTCAGGTTCTCACGTTCCTCAATTTCTCAGATGTCTCAAGTTCGCAAGCTAAGTTTCTGAGGTTCTCAAAATCCTTAATTTCTTAAGGTCTCAGGTTCCCTAAATTCTCAGCTTTTCCAAATTTTCAGATTCTTCAGTTCTCCAATTAGATTTTTCAAATTCTCAGTTTCTCAAGTTCCTCAGGTCGTCAGATTCCCCCAACTCTCAATTTATGTTTCTCAAACTCTCGAGGGTTTCAAAGCCCACTGTTCCCTGGATTCTTCATGTTCCTAAAATTCTCTCAGCTTCTTCCAAATCGTCAAGTTTTTGGAATTTTTAGGGTACTCAAGTTCTCAGCTTCCCTAAAATCTTAGGTGTTCCATAATATCAGGTTCTTCATACTCCCAGGTTGTTTAGGTTTCGCCAGTTCTCAAATTAACTTTCTTAAGTTCTCAAATCATCAGGTTCCTTCAGTTCTCAAGTTAAGTGTCTTTGTTCTCAGGTTCTCACGTTCCTCAAGTTCGCAAGCTAAGTTTCTGAGATTCTCAAAATCCTTAATTTCTTAAGGTCTCAGGTTCCCTAAATTCTCAGCTTTTCCAAATTTTCAGATTCCTTAGTTCTCCAATTTTCAAATTCTCAGTTTCTCAAGTTCCTTAGATCGTCAGATTCCCCCAATTTTCAATGTATGCTTCTCAAGCTCTCCAAGGTTTCAAAGCCCCACTGTTCTCTGGGTTCTTCATGTTCCTCATTCTCTCAGTTTATTGCAGTTCCGTTACCGGAAGATGGAAATTAACGAAATTGAGAAACTAGAAAAGGAGATATTGCATGTATATTTGAGAACACTTGACAAAATTAAGCAATAAAGAAATTTAAAAAAATGGAGAAACGACTTAAATAACAAGAGATTCTACACAAATGAGAAATAAGACTCTCGAGAAACCTTTCAGCAAAGCCGTCTACATCATCATTTATTCATGTTCTTGTAATCTAACCTCAAAAATCAGATTTCCGCAGACACCCTCGATAAACAATTTTGTAGATATTACATGGCACTCATGAGATGAATTACATTCTTCGTAATTCAAAAACAAAGCTAACTTGAATAAGGATGCCACGAGAACGGCGCGGATACGAGAGCGAGTCTGAAAGTTACGTGAAATCGCACGACACTCCCCAACCGCAAAAACGTAATTCGAAGGCAGACATGCTTTACGACCTTCGTGCACCTCTTATCGCACCCGTCATCGATAAAACACGTCATATTTTTAAACGGTGCGCACACAATATCTAACAGTTTTTTCCTGCCGCTGCAGCAAGTAACAGCACACACGTAAGGACGCCCGGTTTCTCGAGAAGGTAACGAAGACGGTCCTTGAAAGCGATAATTTCTGACAAAACTTCCGCGGCAGGAATAATTATTGCGGGCCGTGGCCCGCGGGTTGAACCATTGTAAATACTCGGCAATTAACGAGCGAACAAAAACGACTCGATCTCGAGAAAATTGTTTTATTTATGGCGGAGCGAGAGACGCGTTCAATTACTGGAAGGTGTTCCCGGAATTTTTCCGTCGACGACGGAAAATAATGGATTTCAGAAAAATCTGTGACCGTTCGGTATCGAATTCCGTGCGATATTGCAGGATTTTTTCCGCGGCTCCAATTATCCGAGCAGATAATGGCTCGTTTGCAGCACTGATATACATTTGTCGTTTAATTGGACTGCAGGCGATTCGGGAAATGCCGCTTTTTCTTGATTCGGGGTCCGCCAGCGCCGAGTGTTAATTGAAGTTTTTTGCAGGATTCCTCGCGTTGCAGCGACGCTATTTTGTGTTGAAATCTCATCTTACAGGGTGATTCTTCAATATTTCGCCTAACTTAAATGGCTCATGCGATTTAATGGGCAACAAAGAGAAAAATGGGGAATAATTAAGAATCACTGTTTATAGTAATGAAATATCCATAAAGCGTAATTTATTTTTAATCTTGATCACCTTATCTTATCGCTCATATCATCAGCAAAAATAGATGAAAGTTTGATGATAACAAACATAAAAGGTGCAAATGCTAGTCATGCGAGTCAAATAACAACTAGTCACAGTTTAGGCCACATACATCCAGAAGGCTTTGAATGTCAAAACTGTCCATCTAAATACCTACATGTAAATTTTGTTTTCCAGAGGCGACACCATGATGTATGAATCATTTATGAAGATCCGATAATTTTTGAATCACGTATAAAGTGTTTGTTTCTGGATAAGTGGTGTATTATTACATACGTTATCGTGGCTCATCTTATCTTTGTTGTTTTTTGCTGTTTTATATTAGCTCCTCGAACTTGAGACTGCATGTTTTCCGATTGGACGATAACGCGGATTCACGACGATCATTGTGGATGCGTTAGATCGATCGCCGGATTGTGGACGGGACCCCCATCGAAGCTCCTATTTGCATCGGCAGTTGGACGACCGAGCTGCTCATTCGTCGAGACCGTGGTTGTTTCAACTCGCTTTCTACATCTTTTATCAGACATGTCGACTTGTTTGGTTTGGAGCAGCGTTCGCTGACTATTTTGTCAAGAAGATTGGACGATAATTAGAAAGCAAACAAAAAACGGTATACTTTAATAAAGCTTTATAACGTTTTGTTTGCACGCGTTGGACTCTGTTTGCTTTCCAAACAACGTTAATAACAATTTCTTTCCGATAGGCGCTGCGCTGCGTTTTTAATAATCTTCGGCATGTTCCGACATGAATGGGACCTAATTTCCTATAGACCGTCGCTTTTGAATGGAATTGGACTGATGCGAAGATGTCTGAACAGGACGTGATCAGTAGGATGCGTCGGACACATCCAGCGGGCTGTTACATGCATGTTGCAGTGACACCCTTATTAGTTCCGGCAACTGGACGAACCAAAAAGGGGACACACTAGACGGTCAACGACGTCCGTGACCGGCGTACGAATCCTATCCCAATCGCCTGGATGTGGTTTATGGTCGGGATCGTCGAAAAAAGAATTTTAATTTCGCCAGGTGACATTTCCAACGTCGCGGACGTCGCATGCTTCACAATTGTCACGTTTGCGTACGGCTTTGCCGGTGAAATTGCCCGTGGTCATGTAAGGCTCGTGGAGCGTGGGAGCACCGGTTTTTGTGCCGGAGGATTCGACGGGGGTCGTGCAGATTTTGCGTCAAAACAAGTCAAAAGTTGGAAGGTAGTTACGTATCGCTCAACGGACCCTGAACTAACAGAGGGCGAGCACGGGTTTAATTCTTCTGGAAGTGCGCCAAGCCTTGTTTACCGCTAACAACTGCCAGAATGCGTTTCTAATCGGATTTTGATTCATTACGGCATTACACCTTCGTAGATTTCTTTATTTTCAGTGGCGTTTCCCCTTCAGTGGATCACGTTACACATCGAAATGTCTAGTGTATATAACAGCAGTATAGCAGTATAGAATCCAACGAGCAACAAGAATAAGATGTAATCACGTTGTGCATTATGCACGGTAAATATTTACGCGCGGTCTGTAACATCGATTAAATAACAACATATAATTCCACCTAGCCCGTATCTACATTTATTTACCCAGAAAACGACAATTAGACGGAGAACCGACCGACTCGGACTGACTTTCCACGACTCGAAATTACAGTTATCCGAAGAAAATAACACACCGGTGTGCAGCGGCGACGATTGCAAGAAAATTCTAGTTTAACGACCGAAAAATTCGAGGGAGCGACAATGTGTGCTTTAGCCGCTATCGATACATTCGCTCGTCGAAGCTTTCTAATTCCTCGAACAAGAAATCATATTGAAATGTCCCGTTCTGACGTGCGGAAAATGGGAAGCCCTCATTTATCATGTGATTTATTGCCTTTCCGTCATTATTCTTCCAGAATTTTATCAATTCCTGTTATCTTTACACCTCTCATGCCTGTCAAATTAAATTAGCTCTAACATCCATTACCGATAAAAGCGAAAGAGCGTTTTGTCGTGGTATGTACATAAAACGGTGTAAATTAGGCACGAAGCCGACTAAACAAGCAATAAATACGACATAACCGGAGATATATAGAATACCAACGAGGCATAATCGGGACGAATATTTAATATCAATGAGCGTGCACGCGCCGGCGACGCGTCAGGAAAGAAAACTCTTGTGCGTTCGCGAGGACTTAAAAGTAAGGAAAGGTGTCGATAACCGGCCTACAAACACAGCGAATTTCTCCTCGTCACGATGCGATTTTCGTGCAACTTTTTGCAAATGGTGGATGCGCCGCCGGTGCGTCCGAATCGATCGCTTTTATTTATTTCATTTCTGGCCTTGGGCAGCAAAATCATGACGTTTTCGATGGTTGAATAATTCGATTAGCCGGCGATGTGGTCGTTCGAGGCTTGAAACGGAAAAACGTGGTCATTTCGCGTTTATGAAATGCGGCGTGATTCACGCGTGGTAATCAAGATGGCCGAGTACGATGACGGTTTGTAAGCACTCCCGGATGCGCGCCGTTAAAATTAAAAAATTATGTTAATTTTACGTTTTCTATATCACTTTTTACATTAAATTATCACATGTCTGTCGCATCTCAATTTTGGAATGATGGCATAATTGTCAAGTGACTTACCTGTAAGGAAAGTTGATCGAAATTATATGAGTATTGCCGTTCGAAGAATTACAATGACAACTTGTAGTCGCAAATTTCCTTGCGCTCACCACGAATGTTTAAAATAAATAAAATCCACTTATCGCCTGTACCCAACACGTTGTTCTCTTTCACGTATTATATTCTCATTGTGAATTTGGGGGTAGTTTTAGAGCGTTAAGGACCCCACGGGAGGGAGATGTTTGGGGGGGATTGTAATTCTTCGAACGGCAATACTCATATAATTTCGATCAACTTTCCTTACAGGTAAGTCACTTGATCTATCAATTATATTTCGTATTGCCGTTCTCGAATTACAATGACAACTTGTAGATGTTCAAAGTTAACGCTCTAGGGGTTGTAACAGGGAAGATGAAACTCCCAAATTTCGTAACGTTTGATTTCCATGGTACATAAAACAGAACATTATAGAATAGCTTTAGCCTACTATGCCTCTAGTAAAATTGTTTGCAGTTGACGACAAAGGTGACATTTGAAAGTTAGTGATCCAGCCAACCAGTCTTTCGATTTTTTCAATCGGAACTTCGGTTCTTCATGCGGCTAAAGTAGCGGGATGTCTAATACTGTAGCTTGAAAAACAAATAGTATCAACGCCCGCCGAGGAGAGGGCAAATTTAAAGCATTTACTAATTCTTTGGTAAGAGGCTGGAGAAATCAGTTTCCTGTAGGTTAATAATAAGACGTGTATAATAGTTCTGGGTTCGCAATGCCTGAGCCCTAGATATGGATGATTCAGTTAATGATACGAGGCATAAATGTGGTTAAAACAAAATAATTAATACTGATTAAGAGTTCTTAACCGAAGAGGTTTTAATTCTATCGGGTATGGTTATCTCTAGGCTTTATCATCACACCTTATGATATTGTGCAGTCTAACCTTGGACAGAGTCTGTGGTCGATGTGCTAATATTAGAGGTAATAAGGTCCTAATTTGATTATGAGATTATAGAGATTGAGACTGTCTCTAGAGGATAGAACTCCGATAAATAGGAGAGAACTGATGAGGTATCCCAGATTGTTTGGTATTTGGGTTTTGATGGTCTAAGATTTCGAAACCTTTTAAGAGGGGGGTTCGACGTTTGTCACACGCTAGGTGGCGCCACGGGTAAAAAAACAAGGGTCCCGTTTTGTTAAGTTTTACGTAAAAGTATTGATATAAATAGCATTTACTTATTATTAATAGATAGCCGAAAGTTGTCCCTTGGACCTAATGCCATTTTTTTGGCTGGTGATGGTCAATAAACTCGGAAATAAATTATTAAATTCCATTCATTTTTGAAATTTCATAGTAACGAAATTAGATGAAACTCGTTACAGACTTGGCGGAAGCTTTTAAAAAGTCACTGCTAAACCCAAAAGTGATCAACTTTGCGTTTAAATCGAAATATCTTGACCGAATTGACCGAAAATTTGCCAGCTTATGTCTGACCTATCATAATTTTGCTGCAATAGTTTGACTACTTTCTCAGAGATGGGGCACAGGCGAGACGCAAGAACACAAAATTTAGGAATCCTATGGACTCTGTGACGGTCTTGATTGTGACACTACTTTCTGTGCACGCGAAAGAAGAAGAAAGTTATAGAAACGTATGTCTGTGAGATATCAGACGCAGAGAGGAACCGGCAAATGCGTGGGTACCTATTGTACTCGTCACGTTCACTGTTTTGTACCTGACGAGTTTTGGGTAATTACGGTATATTTCCAGAAAAGAGGGTGCGGATGGTTTTGCCTCTGACGAGATATGCGACTTATAATCGAACAGTAATAATTATTAACTTTTTTAAAAAAAAAGGAACCGACTTCAAAAAACCCAAAGTAACATAAGTTAACTAAAAAGCAAAAAATTAAAATTTTCAATTTCAGAGTTATTTGTTGTTCCGCTTAATGTAATTATTTATTTTTCCGTTTAATGAAATTCAGAAATTATTGTTGATTATCTAATTATTATTAATTGTTTTATAATTTTGAAGACGGTGCCAAGTAAAACATAAAATTATACATTTTAAAGTTATAATTCCCTGATAATTTCAGACTTCTTAATTCACGATTATGATTACTGAATTAAACTTTTCAGAACCCATTTGATACATTAGGTAATATGTAGTATATTTCCAAACGAGTGCGCTGTCATTACACTTTTCAGGGGCGAGGGCGAATTTTTGCAGCCCGAGGCGAATTCCGAGGGCTGCAATGAGCCCGAGCCCCTGAAAAGTGACAGGGCACGAGTATTGAACAGTGTTTTTTGTATTCGTTCCAGCAAAATGAGAAAATTTAAAAGAAATTTAAATGTCTTGATCAGGGGTGGGTCATGTCTACCAGTTAGGAAATTCCAGTGTCATAAACCCTTACCTGACCCAATTTAAAATCGCGAACAAGGTTCCTTTATTCAAATCTTTTTAAAACCTTCATTCCCTCTCATACAAGCTTCCATTTCATAACATGCTTTCTGACAATAACGACATCACTCAGTTCAACCGTCACAATCAGTAAACGAAGCTCTATCAAAATATGAAAAAAAAAACATTAATTTGGATAAAGCTGAAAATTGGTTCAGGTCTTAGGTACACTATAACAAATAAAATATCAAAAAAAGATCAGACAAAAGTTTTAGATCATGCAATTACCTACAAAAAAATTTTCCATACTTTTTTTCCTACGAATTTGATACAAAAAAGCGATCTATTCGTAATGCATACTAATATTGTATGGTTTGGTTGGATTTACCGACAGATGAATTGATAGTTTTGGTTATTATTTATTATGTAATTATTGTTTTTATTTTATTTTTTCGTTGTATTTTATGTGTTATTGTAGCAAAGTATATAATTTGTTTTTATGTTTTACTTAACACCAACTTCAAAATTATAAAACAATTAATAATTACATAATAAACAATAATTTACTAAAAACAAAAATAGCTCATAATAGTCAGGTCAAAACAGACATTTCAATTCCCATTTGGAAATTTTGTTGAATAAGGGAGGGGTCGTCAAAGGACTGTTCTCTCGTAGCTAGCGGCAAGATGGGTTTTTCGGCCACACTGTCGGCCACTTTACTATTTATTAGGGTCTCAGGTAGACTTCGCTGTAAAAGATAGAAAATATTGGAAAACACACCCCATCTAGAGTTGAGTAGTTCCATCGAGTGGTAAGTACCGTTACAATATTATTTTGTTGAATGTGAACAATGGGGGCCATCTAGTAGTCAGTTGACGTTTTACATATTTTACCCTGGCTTCTAACCTGAACATGTTGAAGTGGGCGTGGTCGGACCCCGCTCTTAAGAAAATTCTGATGTTCTTCAGTGCTGACTGCGCTGAATTCACAGTTAAATACAATGCGTCAGGTGTAAATTGATTATGGAAGGATATGGAAACTGTGTCTATGCAATTTGAATACGAGTTACAGTGTAGAGCTTTAGAAAATATTCATCATTTGTGAGGTATACACTGTATTGGTTCATTGTCTGTGCGGAGACTGACGATTTTATGGCGGTTGAGCCTGATTTTGCATGTGCCTTTTTAATAATTGAGGCCCTGATAAAATTCTAACCTTTCGGATAATCTTTCTCCATAAGGGGTGACTGTTCCTAAAAGGAATTAAAAGTGGATTCTTAGTTGGTTGAAGAAGGGGTTGCTGAGTAATAGCTTTCGATAAACCGGGTACAAGGGTTGTGTAACCCAAGTTGGTAGGACTAGTAGGACCGTTGTCCTTTAATCTATTATATTCCCCAAACAATTTTAAATTAAGGAAAATGGTGGAAAGGCATAAAAAAAATTGTTTTCAAAAGATGCCGTATCGAAATGCGTTTGCGATAGAGTCTGAGTCCGGTTCTCACAAAATACATTAAACGCATTTGGCGTTTAATTTGGTTGCAAACAGTTCAATCGAAGTGGTATCAAAATGTCTACAAATTTGTTGAAACGTAGAATTACATAATTCATGTTTTTTTTTTAAACGGGATTCTTTGTCTGCTTGAACATTATGTTTCGTATGTACATATATAGGAAGCAGTAAGGAATATATCCCTGGCAACCGTGTTGAACCTGGGGAATCTGACACTGCCTATGTGTTGTATGTATGTCGAAACTAAGAAGAATATGACAGTTGGACCTTCCATTGGCAAAGGAGTTTAAGGCATTAAATGCGGCCATTAATTCAAGAACATTGATAACGGCGCGGCGCCCCAACCAGATTTTGGAGCGTCTTAATAGATTTCTAGGGCAAAATTATTACATAGGTTCGTTCCCCGACTGTGTGAGAGTGACTCACTCCACCAGTCTAAATCGTGTTTTGCTGATGCGGATATGTTCATTATCGAATAATAGTTTTGAAAATATATTCGATCGCTTTGAGCGACTTAAAAGAGGGGCTCCTTGAGTCGATTCGTGTGAAGACACATTGTTTATAAATTCTCTAACCGGAGATCCAGCTTAAATGAGTTACTCAGAAAGTTACTTAAGCGTCCAGCAATTGGTATCGCCTCCCTTCCTCCTTCTTCATCCGAATATTTATTTGGGCCGGAAGGTAAAACCCGGTCGGTTGAGTGCAGATGGACAGGGAGTTTGGGACCGGTGTAGCCGAAGTCCTGGCTTGAAAGAAGGTAACGTGCGAAGAGGAATTTCTGAAGAAGCTAGGTGGCTTCTTTGTTTTTTATGCGGCGTTGAAATGCTCAGGAAAAGCTTGCCCAAAAAAAGGAAAGTGCCAAGTGGCAATCGCCACTAATTTGTTTCACAGCAGGGTCCAATAATGGGACTGAAATTGAAAACTTCCCCGTTAAAGACCGACGGGACTAAGGCGATGTAGTTGGCTAAGGGTGGGTGACCGGTGACAAGATTGGATGAAGACATGATGATAGTGTCGTGATTTCTATGGGCACTTCTAGCCCTTTTGACCCAGCTGAATTAGTGCCCAGCAGCGATTCTAGATGGGGAGTTATGAATTATTCTGGACAACAACAGAGATTGTAAGAATCCAACTCCGGATGGGGCTGGTAGGTATGGATAACAATAGAGATTGTAATAATCCAAGCACGCTCTGAACTATAGCGGTCAGAGAATAATCGGAGAATAACTAGGTTCAGGTAATCCACCTCCGGATGGGGCTGTTATGAACAAAAACAGAGATTGTAATATCTAAGCACGCCCTGAACAATAGACATCAGAGAATATAACTATGTTCATGTAATCCAACCTGTTGACTCCTACGCAGGGTTGACACCGAACCAGAGAACTGTTGTTTCTTTTTAAGTATACAAATGAGCTTTGTTGAGCAGCTCAGTCTAAACTGAAGATTTAAACTACAAACTTCAAAAAGGTTCTGATGTAAGTCGAGTCCATTTAAGGGAAAGTCGACACAAAATACCCAAGTGCATTTCAGAAAACCGATTGACACATGTGAGCAGAGAAAAGTCCAGAAAAAAGTCCAGAAACCGAGAGACAAAGTACAGCACGTCACAACTCCTGAGGGGACTAGTATGGACAACAACAGAGATTGTAATAATCGAAGCACGCCATGAACTATAGCGATCAGAGAATCGACTTACTATGTTCATGGAGTCCAACTGCTGATGGGGCTGTTATGGTTCATGGAATCCAACTCCTGATGGGGCGGCTGTTATGGACAACCACAAAGATTGTATATGCAAGTACGCCCTGAGTTCTGAACTATAGGACTAAAGAGTACAACTATGTTCATGGAATCCAACTGCTGATGGGACTGGTATGGTTCATGGAATCAAACTCCTGATGGAGGCGGCTGTTATGGACAACAACAGAAATTGTATATCCAAGCCGCCCTGACTCCTGAACTATAGTACTAAAGAGTACAACTATGTTCAAGGAGTCCAACTGGTCCACTGGATTGACTGGTCGACTGGAAGTACTTGGACCCAGCTGACGGGACGGGCCGGGCTATTCGATGCATGGGTTCGAAGCAAGATAGCGACACTAGGAGAAGCGGACTCAATAATTGTAGAAATACCCCATACCTGGATTAATTACTGGCTGTTTACATTGTGTTATATAGTATCTTTTAACACAACGTTCTTTCTGTTTTGCAATAATTAGTCGAATCGAAGATAAACCCAAAACCAAGCCTGCGATGGTTGTAAAGCACTTTTCTCAAATGTGATATAATCCAAAAGTTTAATGCGTCAATAACCATTTTCGAATGTTTTTTAGTGATTTGGACTAATGATTAAAATGTCGTCTAAATAGGCGACTCAGGTGACACCCTGGGGTCTCAAGTGACCGAAAGGTAAACAATTATGTTCATGTTCAAGTAACTCACAAGGAGGAATGTTGTCGCACCGCCATTGGGTCGCAGGGCAGTGACGACGGAATAGATAGATTCAGTTGGTACTTACTTGAGCTTTCCGGGATTTCTTTTAAAAACCGCTTGAATTTTGCTTTTCGGTTGGAAGGGTTAGCCCTGGGAACTTTCACTTTGTCCATTTTCGGAGCACTTAAAATACGTCCGTGGTGAAGCACGAAAAATTTGCAATGAGAATATAATACGTGAAAGACGAGAGCAACGTGTTGGGTGCAGGCGATAAGTGGATTTTATTTATTTTAAACATTCGTGGTGGAGCGCAAGAAACTGCGACTACAAGTTGTCATTGTAATTCGAGAACGGCAATACGAAATCTAATGTCGTATTCAGCGACGAATCGCGATTCTGCCTAGGCATGCATGATGGCCATCGGAGGGTAAGACGCCGCCGTGGAGAGCGACACGATATTGGATTTGCTGTTGAGAGGCATGTTCACAGGACTGTTGGAGTAATGGTTTGGGGGGATATTGCCTATGGAAGCCGATCACCTCTTGTCGTCCTATGAACGATTTTATTGTCTTATCTAGATGATAGTGTATACGTCCTTCTTCAGCAAAACAACGCACGTCTACATATTGCTCGTCAAAGTATGGACTCTATCCAAGAAGTCGGCGTTAATGTTTTGCCGTGGACCGGATTTAAATACCATAGAAGATAATGGAGAGAAGACTGTCCACTTTGCGCCATCCTCCACATGCTCTGGCACGGTTAATCCACGAAGATCAAGTTGCTTGGAACGAGGTGCCACAAGCAGGAGTGTATTCAGCTACGGAGTCGCCAAACTCATTATTCATTTTTTTTTTTTTAATTATACAGGGTGATTCACGAACTATAGTAGTTAAACCTGTGACAGTCCCTAATAGACCTAGAAAAATAGATATAAAACAAAATTCTAACTAAATAAAAGCCAAGATATATGGTTTTAAAATTTACACGAAAACCGATTGAGAACCGCTAGCATGATTGAAGAACCATTAGTAAATAAACTCTTATCTCTTCGCCTAAACAAAAAAGAACTTATTGCTGGAACGATGAACGTGAACGGTGCACAACGGTGAACGGCTGCCAATTAATTACTTTCAGTTTCACTTTGACTGTTAACGGTGCACACAAAATTTTTAAAATGCCTTTATTTTCAAATACATAGTGACCGATATGATTATGTCTATTATCATATTATGTGAAACCCGTGGGAACTCTCTGAATGTGTAATTTATTAGCGGACTTCCAACAACAAATCCACGAAATTTACACGAAAAGTGGATCGGAATAAGTATTTTTTTCGTGTGGGGCCACATGAAGCATCTTGTTTCGGAAGATAGTGGGGTATGATCTGCGAAATGCCCAGGGCTGTCGTCATTTCGAACAATTTCTATAAATGGTACGTTGGCCTAGATGAGTCTTTATGTTTTTCAATTGAAACCAAAAGTGGTTTTTGTCTGTCGGAAAGGGTTCATCAATAAAGACCGAGATGTTTACAATACATAGTTTGTATCGTAAATAGTAAGCCCAAAATAAATCCAGTGACTATCAAAGTGTTTTTAGTGCATCGCTGGTTGCCATTAATTTTTCAACTTTACACTCTACGTTTAGGGGTCATATAATTTGAGGTTTAAATATCTATTATACTTCGTGAATCACCCTGTATATTATTAAAATTTCTTGCAAATCTTATCGTTTCATTCTTGATGTAAGCTTAACACATTGCCAAAAAATCACGTCCAAAAAATTATTCCTTCTGCGTGTAACACGTCTAATGTCACTGAGTATAATGACAGCTCTAATAAAACTTTCAGAATCATTCCAGATGTTAATTTTACGTTATCTATATCACTTTTAACATTTTAAATTATCAATATATGTCGGTGTTTCTATGTTGGAAACAACTACAAAAATGGTGGATGCGCCGCTGTAAGAAAACATAATAAATTTCAAAACAACCTCCAATGATATCAGAGCTACATCGGGGTATCTACATTTTCCTTTTTGGCCATTGTTGAAGCTTAGCACAAAATTTGTTGAAGTTGAAGAAGTTGAAGCTTAGCTTGGCACAAAATTCTGCAACACATTGAGACACAATTTCGGGACCGTAATAAAACCAGCACACATTATGAATAGTTTAAGAGGTAAATAAGGACTTATCTGAGGAGGCGGTCGGACAGGCCGTAATAGATTTAATTACGCCTTAGCGCTGTGCACTTACACGTTGAAATACTGTAATAACCCGTTTCAGTTGTAAAATGTCAACAGTCATAACTCGGATACCATTAACTCCAAAAATTACCATTACTTTTATGCATGTCTGCAATTGAAAATTTGTCCAATTTTACGAGGAAACTTCCTCGAAAGACATTACCGCACAAACATTGTAGGGGAATCCGGGGTCGAAGGCCACAGTCTAATGGCTTTCCTACGTTTTTATTATCTAACTGTTTGTTCCAGTTTCGACTGTTATTTTTAAACCGAAATTAGCTCCCCATTCACATCATCCCCACATGAAAGGCATTGATTCGTATCATGCGGAAAACAAACCAATTACGCTGCTAACAATTTTGATTTGTGTTTGCATTATCAAATTGGAAGGGAGGCAGTTCTTGAGTGTTCCGCTCGTAAAATAATTGACTTAAGCCTGATTAATAATTTACCGGATTCCTTTCAGGCTGTAAACAACTTCTGTTTCCATGTATAAATTAGGAGGGCACAAAGGAGTTTAACTAAATAATTGAGCACTTGATAAAGTTGATTAACGAGATGTGTTCTGATACACCTACCTGCATTACTTTAACGGCTACGTCGTGAAAGTAATAATAAAAGTGGTGCTAAATCTGGTTATGGGTTTCTACAGATCCGTTCAGAGTCGGCATTGGACTGCCAAATTAAAGTGCACGTATGTGTTTTACGGTTAGGACGGGTCTTTTGGATGCACTTAATAATTCCTCAGTTTTTCCGATTACGCTACGCCCTACGTCCCCCACAGCCAACTCAAACGATAAAATAGAGTTCGTTCAACTTGAGTTTTCTTGATGACAGCTGGAAAAACAACAGTTACAGTGTAATTACGACACGGATGCACGAACTACAGTGCGACTGAAATTACAACATTTGATCCAGAGTGTGTGTTTCAGATTAGCGAAAAAAGCCGTGCGTCAAGGAACTAATCAATATTGACGTGTCATAATGAATTTATAACCTTCCACTTCATTAGTCCGCAATTTCGAATTATAATGCAAGAAAGCCTAATTGGATTATAATTAATACTTGCTCCCATCAATAAACAAACACCGCGTTATATAATCGCTAATTTTAGCAGCTCGTTCGGTGTCAAGGTGCTCGATTCATTTCGCATTAATTTATAGGTTAGGTTCGGCGAGACGTTCACTTTTCGGGGCTATTTTCGAACGTGTCGAAACGACTGTTCTTCCTCATTTGCAAATTGCAATCGCGTAAAAACTGCTCGCTTGCAGCATTGCCAAATGGAGTCGCTTTTCTTGTTTACCCGACCGTTAAATGCATCTCAAGGACGCGTAATGTGGTACATATCGACGAAACGTTGCAGTCATTTGTTATGTCGCGATTGTTCCATTTTCCGAGTTTTCGCAATCGATTACAGTCGATGTTCTTTTAAAAGTGCCATTTAGATACGTATCGGTTGTGGTTTATTAAAATGTGAGCATGACATCACGGTATTGAATGAACAAATCGACTGGTTGTAATGACAATGTCGTGTTTGTACAATGTGACAGGGACTTTGCCTTGTTCGAGTCGGTGGTGAGTGAGGTTGGCAGCCTTGGACGAAGGTGTCTGCGATAAAGTCTGTGTGGGATATGTTTTCAATTTTATTCAATTCGAAAAGTCTCTTCCGTGTTGTTATTTCTGCTCTTCGCCTCCATTGTATGCATCACATCTACTCATTTTCTCTTCCCATTTCAATTCCAGCACCTACTAAGATTCATTTGTATTTTCCCAGTCTCTACTCCTCCAAATACCAGCAGATTTCCCCTTTTCTTCTTCGGTAAATTGTCGTACTTCCTTTATCTTTTTCTTTTCGTTTTGAGGTTCGCGATTTGGAAACTCAGGTTATGACGTTTTCAGGTTACCAGGTTGAATTTTTGGTCTACAGGTTCTTGGAAATATATAATTATTTCAAATTTCGACGTTTTCAAGTTTTTAGGATCTCACGTTTCAAGGTTTAAGGTTCAGGAATTTGTAGGTTGTTAGGTTTGCCAAAATTAACGCGGACAGCGTCGTTAGACAATTTGGAAATATTTTTGAAAATCTCAGGGTATTTATTCGACAGATTTTGAACTATGTATTTTCTTCCTGACACCATAAAATTTGGAATCTCAAGATTTTACCAGTTCAAATTTTGAGAATTCAGATATACAAAATTTGAAAAGTCAGGCATTCAAGTTTTCAGCGATTCAGGATTTCCCGAATTCATGAATTCAGTACATATATCATAGATCCAAATTTTGAAAATGCCTGAATTCAAAATTTCCGACAGTTCAGAAGGTCCAATTTCAGAATTTCCACTCGTCAAAATTTGCAATGCCAGATTTAAGTAGGCCCAAAATATATAAATTCTAAATTTCCACGATTCAAATCCTGCAAATTCAGGAATTCCAGTTCATTCTGAGAATTCAGCTTTTCAAAATTTGCAAATAAAAGCATTCAAGTTTTCAACGATTCAGAATTTCCCAAATTCAGGAATTTAACATTGCATAAATTCAAAACTTACAAATTCATGAATTCAAGATTTAGACCATTCAAAATGTCCAAATTCAAGAATTAAGTACATATGTACATATTCAAAATTTGCAAATTTAGAGGCGATATGAATTAATCCAAAAATCGTCGGATAAAATTTTCATTGCGCGTCCGACACGAATTGGGGTTACCCCGTGCTAAAATCTTACACCGTTCGCCGCTTCGAAGCGAAGGATCCGGCGACCGATCTTGCGATGAATTTTCGTTTCAGACACGAATTAGGCTTACACCGTGCCAAAAGCAAACAGCAGTTAGTAGTGGGGATATATGAAAACTGAAAACAGAATTTCTACAAAATAAATACACTCTTTATTGGCCACTATGTGAAATAATTTTTGTCATGAAATCATCGAACAATTTCAACAGTGTAAAATCTTTTTAATGATCTTTATCAAGCAAAAACTTTAGGGCTATGTTCGTCTCTTCAACATAAAAAAAAACAGAGTGAGCGTCGATGGACGATTCGGAAATTAATTTTTACAAAATAAATACACTCCCTATTGGACACTGTGAAATAATTTTTGTCATGAAATCATAGATCATGAGCGCGGACAGCGTCGTTAGACAATTAGGGAAACATTTTTGAATTGGCGGATGCGCTGCGCAAAATACAATTTCGACAGTGTAAAATCTTTTTAATGATCTTTATCAAGCAAAAACTTTAGGGCTATGTTCGTCTCTTCAACATAAAAAAAAAACAGAGTGAGCGTCGATGGACGATTCGGAAAGTAATTTCTACAAAATAAATACACTCTTTATTGGACACTCTGTGAAATAATGTTTGGCATGAAATCATAGAACATGAGCGCGGACAGCGTCGTTAGACAATTAGGGAAACATTTTTGAATTGGCGGATGCGCTGCGCAAAATACAATTTCGACAGTGTAAAATCTTTTTAATGATCTTTATCAAGCAAAAACTTTGGGGCTATGTTCGTCTCTTCAACATAAAAAAAAACAGAGAGGGTCGTTAGACGATTCGGAAAGTAATTTCTACAAAATAAATACAATCTTTATTGGACACTCTGTGAAATAATTTTTGTCACGAAATCATAGAACATGAGCGCGGACAGCGTCGTTAGACAATTGGGGAAACATTTTTGAATTGGCGGATGCGCTGCGCAAAATACAATTTCGACAGTGTAAAATCTTTTTAATGATCTTTATCAAGCAAAAACTTTGGGGCTATGTTCGTCTCTTCAACATAAAAAAAAACAGAGTGAGCGTCGTTGGACGATTCGGAAAGTAATTGTACAAAATAAATACACTCTTTATTGGACACTCTGTGAAATAATTTTTGTCACGAAATCATAGAACATGAGCGCGGACAGCGTCGTTAGACAATTGGGGAAACATTTTTGAATTGGCGGATGCGCTGCGCAAAATACAATTTCGACAGTGTAAAATCTTTTTAATGATCTTTTTATCAAGCAAAAACTTTAGGGCTATGTTCGTCTCTTCAACATAAAAAAAAAACAGAGTGAGCGTCGATGGACGATTCGGAAAGTAATTTCTACAAAATAAATACACTCTTTATTGGACACTCTGTGAAATAATTTTTGTCATGAAATCATAGAACATGAGCGCGGACAGCGTCGTTAGACAATTAGGGAAACATTTTTGAATTGGCGGATGCGCTGCGCAAAATACAATTTCGACAGTGTAAAATCTTTTTAATGATCTTTATCAAGCAAAAACTTTAGGGCTATGTTCGTCTCTTCAACATAAAAAAAAACAGAGTGAGCGTCGATGGACGATTCGGAAATTAATTTTTACAAAATAAATACACTCCCTATTGGACACTGTGAAATAATTTTTGTCATGAAATCATAGATCATGAGCGCGGACAGCGTCGTTAGACAATTAGGGAAACATTTTTGAATTGGCGGATGCGCTGCGCAAAATACAATTTCGACAGTGTAAAATCTTTTTAATGATCTTTATCAAGCAAAAACTTTAGGGCTATGTTCGTCTCTTCAACATAAAAAAAAAACAGAGTGAGCGTCGATGGACGATTCGGAAAGTAATTTCTACAAAATAAATACACTCTTTATTGGACACTCTGTGAAATAATGTTTGGCATGAAATCATAGAACATGAGCGCGGACAGCGTCGTTAGACAATTAGGGAAACATTTTTGAATTGGCGGATGCGCTGCGCAAAATACAATTTCGACAGTGTAAAATCTTTTTAATGATCTTTATCAAGCAAAAACTTTGGGGCTATGTTCGTCTCTTCAACATAAAAAAAAACAGAGAGGGTCGTTAGACGATTCGGAAAGTAATTTCTACAAAATAAATACAATCTTTATTGGACACTCTGTGAAATAATTTTTGTCACGAAATCATAGAACATGAGCGCGGACAGCGTCGTTAGACAATTGGGGAAACATTTTTGAATTGGCGGATGCGCTGCGCAAAATACAATTTCGACAGTGTAAAATCTTTTTAATGATCTTTATCAAGCAAAAACTTTGGGGCTATGTTCGTCTCTTCAACATAAAAAAAAACAGAGTGAGCGTCGTTGGACGATTCGGAAAGTAATTGTACAAAATAAATACACTCTTTATTGGACACTCTGTGAAATAATTTTTGTCACGAAATCATAGAACATGAGCGCGGACAGCGTCGTTAGACAATTGGGGAAACATTTTTGAATTGGCGGATGCGCTGCGCAAAATACAATTTCGACAGTGTAAAATCTTTTTAATGATCTTTATCAAGCAAAAACTTTGGGGCTATGTTCGTCTCTTCAACATAAAAAAAAACAGAGTGAGCGTCGTTGGACGATTCGGAAAGTAATTGTACAAAATAAATACACTCTTTATTGGACACTCTGTGAAATAATTTTTGTCATGAAATCATAGAACATGAGCGCGGACAGCGTCGTTAGACAATTAGGGAAACATTTTTGAATTGGAGGATGCGCTGCGCAAAATACAATTTCGACAGTGTAAAATCTTTTTAATGATCTTTATCAAGCAAAAACTTTGGGGCTATGTTCGTCTCTTCAACATAAAAAAAAAACAGAGTGAGCGTCGTTGGACGATTCGGAAAGTAATTGTACAAAATAAATACACTCTTTATTGGACACTCTGTGAAATAATTTTTGTCATGAAATCATAGAACATGAGCGCGGACAGCGTCGTTAGACAATTAGGGAAACATTTTTGAATTGGAGGATGCGCTGCGCAAAATACAATTTCGACAGTGTAAAATCTTTTTAATGATCTTTTAATCAAGCAAAAACTTTAGGGTCATGTTCGTCTCTTCAACATAAAAAAAAACAGAGTGAGCGTCGTTAGACGATTCGGAAAGTAATTTCTACAATATAAATACACTCTTTATTGGACATTCTGTGAAATAATTTTTGTCATGAAATCATAGAACATGGGCGCGGACAGCGTCGTTAGACAATTGGGGAAACATTTTTGAATTGGCGGATGCGCTGCGCAAAATACAATAATTTCGACAGTGTAAAATCTTTTTAATGATCTTTTTATCAAGCAAAAACTTTAGGGTCATGTTCATCTCTTCAACATAAGAAAAAAAATTGAGCGTCGTTAGACGATTCGGAAAGTTTAAGAAATGGTGGATGCGTTGGTAAAACTAAAATTATAGAATATGAAAACTTACTTGAAGCTCGTTATTTAAATAATTTTTTTATCCTTGACAGCTGTAAACTACGTTCTAACACATTTTAGAAGAATTGAAGCTGTCACCTACCGCCTTTAAGCGGTAAAATAGTCCAAAATTTTCTTCTTTAAGAAACGCGCAAAAAAAAGATTCTTTATGATAAATATTGGTCGTATATTTTGGAAGAAGATACCGCACTTAACTGTCTTTGAATAAGTTTCTAAGATATAATAATGACCAATTTAAAGACACTCGAAGGCGCACCATCTCGTGGTATAAATAGTAAGCATCTCAGTTGCCTATTTACCTTGTCAATTTACACTGTCACTCAATCTAAAAATGTTAATTTATTGCGATTATTACTCTCATAAAATACAATAATATGGCAAAATGGGTAAAGTCATTGAACTAAAAGTAAAACACGTCAAGAATAAGATAATGGAAAAGTTAAGGTAAGTCAACAAAACACTCGAACAACATAACCTCTCTCATATTTTTAGGAATTGTGCCCTATTTATGCTATTTATGCATTCCTACAACTCCCGTATCCTTTTGGGCAAAATCTGCGTCCGTCACACTATTCTGCACCTATCTTTATGTCAATAATGTGAATGTAACTTCGGTGCAACGATATTTTTTGTTAAATGGGGGCGCCGAGTGGAAAACTTATACATTATATGTGTGGTAGGTATTTTACATCACTCAGTTTTATTAAAACACTCCGCTGCGCGTCGTGTTTCAATATTACAACTTCGTGATGTAAAATTGAACCTACCACACTTATAATGTAATATACTATTGTAATGCCATGTAAAAATTGAGCACAGAGCGTCGTTAGACACTTAAAAAAATCTTTTAAATATTAGGAACCTGAGTCATAAAATAAAACGTCCTCAGCGTAGTTCGACAATTAGGAAAGTGTTAAACAAAAAAACACTAATTTTTAATTTTGTAAGTCTGGACAATTGATGTTTTAAAAAATGGGAAATAATGTTTTCGGAGCAGTTCTTAAAGATACACTTTGAAACTTCGGCACTTCATACTTCATTCACCCTGTACAACCCGAAGCCGTGTTTCTCCTCTCGCACTTTACTAATTACCTACTTAACCTCCTCTGCGTCTTCTAATTGTGTCCGTACATCTTCTCGACTTGAATAATTCGCGCGCCCGACGAACGGATTAAATTCATCAAAGAGAAAGGGGTTGCTGCTAGTTTCCCATTACTGCAGTTCATTTCTGTTTGTTGAACTTCCTGCACGTCGATCAATTCGGCGACGGCGAGGACGAAGGTTATTATTAAACATTGTCGAAGGAGGTATTTTCATATTGCCCGATCGATCACGATATTTATTCGGTAAACAGAGTAAAAACTTCAAAGGCGTAAATCACATTTTGTGGAACGCGAACTACAAAAAGGGGTATTCTTTATGTTTTTCCCAATTTATCCAGCAATATGGTCCAACAGGAACAAAAGCGACGAGATGGAACTAGATATGCAGTTCTGGATTCACCGAAACTTCTCGGTTTCCAATTTTAATACAACCTTGGTGTCCCGTCCGAAGAAATCAATTTGGGTGCGCCACCTCCGAGCCGGGAGACGGTTTCGCGGCAGGGGTCGGCCTCGACGGGCGATTCATCACAACTTCGGCGTTGTTCGCGAGAGAGAGGCTCCCGTTATGAAGCTAAATATTTTACAAGAGAATGTGTGCCGCACAACCGCACCGACTTTACATGTAAAATGCATTTCGTAATTTCGTAACTGAAAGGTGCATCTGCGATGCCGCGCTGTATTATGCAAACTCGCTGAATTGGCGCTTAAGTCGGGCGTTAAGCTCAACTTTTCTCCGTCCCGACGGATTTCGAACGGCTGGGTTTTTCGGACGACGAACGCGAGGATAAAAGTGAATGGCAGGTACTGTCTTATTTTCGGCGATAAGAGCGAAATCCGGTCTCGCTAATGTTCTAAGGTTGGTAGGAAACGTGAGGGACACAGTAAACGTAATCCACGGTCGAGTTAGCAAAGTGAATGTACTCGGTTTTGGTTCCTACTCTGGAGGCTACGCAAATGCGTACCTCATCAAGAACATCCACAAGAGAATGTTTCAATGACGGATTTAGTTGAAAAGAAACCGTGCTCTCCCCTTCCAACTTTTGATCCACATTGCTTTCGTTTCTTTCATTCTTCTTCCTATAGTTCACTATTTATTCATTCTTCATATCTCCTTGTTGTTAACATTTTTTGGTTTGAAGATCAGAATACCAATGGAAATAAATCGGATGTTTTAAAAAAAGCAAGTCGTCTGTCATTTCCGCAGATGGACAATTATTATTATTTTGTCTCGCATACAGACGTATCAGCTTACTCGATCGTTTTATATGGTGATAGTTCGTTTACATCACTATTTCCGAACGCGAAACTCCCCAATAAAACACGAATTTGAATTTAATTCTCTTGGGAAAACCCTTTGATCTTCGGCATTTAACAAACACTGACTCGTACATCGAGATGCACGGCATATACATATTGGCGTTACTCCATGCGATCGAAAAATATTTGCATCGTTGAATAAACACAAACGACAATCTTTTATTTATTCATGTGTTTAGATCAAACAGCAAAACTGCATAAATACATATAAAAATTTTCTCGATATCTCAGTGTCTGTTTGTCCATCTTGTTAAAAATCGACACAATCATCGACATGCGTTCGTGACGTGACAGCACCCCTATTTTTACGACCCCCGTAATTAATATATCATCAGGGCCCGGCGACACGAGCGCCGGCTTTTCAGCGTCCTCAAAAGGGGGTAAAATAGTGAATTATGTAACAATTTCGCGTAATAAAATTTACTTGTTGGCTTCCGTCGGCTAATTCATCATTGTCAAAATCGATTACGGCGCAAGGGCGCATGTGTAGGCCCGGTCTAGGAAACATCAAGCAGCTGACCGTCGAAAGCCAGCAACCCCGTATCTCACACCCCTTGTTATTAAGTACTTTATATGGAAATTTAATCAGGATAGCGCCACGAGGTATTTTTTAACAGCATTAACTGGCTCCCTTCCTGCCGGGTTCACCCGATATCATAGCCGAAAACACGCCCTCCCTTTTATCAATTACGCGTAATGTAATCAGGTGATCAAGTGACCCGGATACGAAGATCCAAAATTCAAGAAATTGATTGTATCTCTGGACATTTTTATGATCCTTCTTTTCCATAAATCTAGATTTTTAATATTCTGAATTTGCAAATTCAGGAATTTAAGATTTGCAAATTCTAGAATTCAAGCTTTCAGGGATTCAAAACTTGCAATTCAAGAATTCGAAATTTTAACATTTCAGCGAGACAAATTTCGAAAATTCACGAATTCCAAATTTAAAATTAATAATTTTCAGATTCGGAATTCACAACCTGACTATGGAAAACCCGATTTAAATGGCTCCGCTTTCAAGACTTAATTTTCATTATTCAAATTCAAAATGAAAATTTCATCAATTCAGAACTTGAAGACTCGAGAATTAATAACAGAAAAATTTCAAATTTGCGGTTTTATTCAAAATTTTCAATTTCAAGCTTCAGGAATTCACAACTTGACTGGCATTCTAAATTTCCGAAATTCCGAATTCGAGTGATTTGCATCATTCTAAATTTGAAAATTAAATGAAAGTCGTTTTCAGTGATTCAGAATTTGCAAATTTGAAAATTAAAAATTTTAAAGATTCGTATTTTGGAAATTCAGAAATTAAGTCTTCAGCAATTCAGAATTTCGCAAATTCAGGAATTTCACATTTCATAAATCCAACATTTGAAAATTCCTGAATTCAAAATTTCGACAGTTAGAAATGTCCAAATTTAGAATTTCCACTATCCAAAATTTACAATTTTCAGCTTTCAGAAGATTCTTCAAATTCTGCAAATTCAGGAATTCCAAGTTTCAATTCATTTTGAGAATTCAGCTTTCAAAATTTGCAAATAACAGCATTCAAGTTTTTAACGATTCAGAATTTCAAAAATTCAGGAAATCAACACTTCATAGATCCAAAATTTTAAAATGCGTAAATTCAATATTTCCAGAATTCAGAATTTCCACCATTCACAATTTACAATTCCCAATTTTCAAAATTCACAAGTTGGAAAGCTAGATTTAGATAGGCACAAGATTTCCAAATTCAGAATTCCCGTTTCATAATTTGCAAAATTCAGGAATTCAAGATTTTATCAGTTCAAATTATAAGAATTCAGAAACTCAAAATTTGCAAATTCAAGTATTTAAATTCAAATTCAGAATTTTCACGGTTGAAAGATGTAAATTTCAGCGTTTAAGAATTTCCCAAAAATTTTGGAATATTTCGGAATTCAAATTTTGTCACATATTTCCCAAATTCAGGAATTTAACATTTCATGGATCTAAATTTTTAAAATTCTGGAATTCAAAATTTCGACGGTTCAAAAGTTTTTAGCGATTACTGCGATTTTTTTTTGCGTTTTAGAACTGGATGCTTGATTGTTATTGTGACAATTGTTTTCTTCATATTCATGCCACTGCAAATTAAATTTTGTTCATTCCATTCTTATTATCAGGAATTCCAACCCCACGGAATGCATTTGCGACGTCCCGTCGAATTAATACAGCTATGCAGTATCCACTCAATTAGTGACTTCAAAACATACACGAGTTGGAATAAAACATTAAAAACAAACACGATACCACCGATGGGCCCAATAAACGAAATGCAGCGACCCCCGAATTAAAACCAAAACAACACAAATCGCAGCTCCACTCTGATTTAATGCCGGGTAAATATGTAATCAGGAAAAAATCATCGGAGTGGTACAGTTCGAAAATGTAACTCGTAAATTTGAAAAAGCGACCTGGGGCTGCAAATGAATTTTAATTTAACAGTTTCATGCGAAGTAAACATAAGGAAAGTTCGCCGGTGTTGTTGGGAAACGTCGACATCGCACGCTAAATTCCTCGATAGGCGGCTGTGGTGGTGAGGAGCCCGCTCAGTATTGCAACAAAAACTTAAGTGGCATTTCCCAAATGTGCGCTTAAATTATTTTGTACTGTAACTACAGCAGTGACCTTTAACCTTCCAATAATAATAAGCGTGCACGTAAGGTTGAAGGATCTCGCTAACAATAGACGCGTTCCAAAGGTTAGAGCACCACGAGAAGAATGTCAAATCGAAGGCAGGAAACACTTGTCCGGTGAGTTATGACGATAATTTGACGAAAAAGAGTCGAAGTAACGATGGGAAAGCTCCGGGTCCATTTAGTTTCATTGTTTGTTGCTGCGATTTTACGACCCTTATCTGTTGGAAGAGGAAGTCGCTAATAGCGGGCGTTTAGAAAAACGAAAGAAAAAAATGGCCGCGGTGCTCGTATGGGGCGCGGTTTGCTCGCATGTTTCATTATCGCAATGCCCGATCGAAGCGAGCGCGGTTTTCAAGTTCGTTTTCTCGCGGGGTGATCACGAAGGGTGAGTCACCCATCGGGGTGATCTATTAATAGTAATTTGGATCAGTGGGCCAGAGAGCCGGGACGCAGTCGAGTCGAAGCGACATGATTCGCAAGATGGTTCAAAGAGGAAAATAGACCTTTTCACCTACTTCTGGTGCCACGAGCAGCCACTGGTGCGCGAATGGAGCACTCGCATTATGTGATTGCTCTTCTCGGAGAGGATCGACGACCGCCGTTGCGGTTACTATCCGCACAAAATAATAGATTTGAGACACGTTTCGCACTGTTTCTTACCGTGGTTCCCTTGTTCGTTCTGCTCAGACTATGCAAATTACTCCAAGAACAAGAGCTATGCGTGTTTCGGTCACCAACTGCTAATTACCCGTCGAGGACCGACAACTTCGCTCTGATTCGTACGCGCCAGGACTGACAAAGAAACGGAACTCTCCGACATTTCAAGATCTCAATGTAAAGTTTAAAAGCATCATGAAAGGATAACCCGCTAGGGGATTTGAGAAAGGATCGTTGAGGTATGAGTCGTTTCATCTCTATTCGATCTTTTTTGTTTTACGTTGTTATCAGAGATGCATCCACAGGTACACAGGTGGTCTCGTGGCTCCTCTAAACACCTTAGTTTACATTCGTTAACACTTCGTCGCACGTAGCTGACAAATTCCGTAATTAATGGCGCCTATAACGTATCGAGCAGTAGCAAAGTATTCCACGCATGTTTTAAAAGAATGACATCGCTATTCGAATACTCAACCCCTAGGAATCTAAATGGAAACATTGTGTGAATGGGCCCTTCACCTGCTCCACCTGCTATCGCTTCACGCGTAACCCATCTGGGAATGATCCGCCTCGTAGTGCGACCATGCTCCAACTGCCGGTTTTCAGCACGCAATTACCGAACTACACATTAGAACGAAATATTAAAATTCAGGAGATCGCTATCGGACGGCCAAAGAAATGGAAATTAGCCATTATGCTGCATTGGGACCATTGAAAATCGAGCGTGCTTTTAAAATGCTAAATGTGGTCTTATCTGGATCGGGGGCTGCGTCACTGCCACTGGGGTAACGGATAGCTTTGACAATATTTTTAGCCCAGATTGGGATCTTGCTCGATATGACGGTCATAATCCGGTGTCCCCGTCTACCACTTTTGACCCGAATCTCATATACGACTTTTTGTACAACCAATTTTTCGGTTGTTAATAGAAAGAACCACCCGCAAAGTGAGTTTAATGCCGCTACTAACGTTACAAGAGATCAAACAAAAACCGTAGGACGTGGGTAATGAGGACGCGTTACAAGGAAGTAATCAATGAAAGTATCCCATAAAAGAAAAACTTCCCACTAATGGAGGATAGTTAAGACCGACGTTGCAATTCTCGAAAGACTGTTAAATGTCATTTTTGTAAATAATATAAATGTGGAGCCTCGACGGTAGGAGTGTCACTACTAAGAATAAAGTATCTCGGACAAAAGCAGTTACGACATCAAAGGAGAAACGTCAGCTGCAAATACGAACAGATTTAAGAGACACTTTTATCGACAGTGGCACAAACTATGTCATAAAGTGAACTATGTAAGTAATAGGACGCTGCAGTTCCGAAAAGAAAAAACAGCATTGTTGTAAGGTGTCGCACGTATTGAGCCAGGTCAGGCACAGAAGTTGTAAACATGGAAACGTGCACTCTATAACAAGACTAAGAACGAGGTGAAAGCATAAAGCAAAAAGAGGCGAGCGGCAGTAGCCATTGTTGCTACGGAAAACCATTATTAATGTATAACGATCCGGCGGCAACTGAAGATATTATTAACGACTGCTATATATGCGGTTTAATAACGGGAGGTGAAAGTCGTGATTTTTCTGGATGCGTACGTGCGTGATCGATGTTTGTTTGCTCTGCTCCGAAACTAGGGAAAAGGATGTTGCCCTCTTTTTTTCTCCCGGGAGTTGATATAATTGAGCGTCGACGTTTCATATACACTCGAATAATAGTAACAATAAACAGAGTAGTTTTAGTGTGTTGTTTAGTCTTCGACGTGTTGGGAGTGCAGATGGAGGTCTGCGTAAAAAATCGGGTCTGATGGAAGCGATTTTTGGGCATCGAAAGATTGATCGGGAAGGCGGAGGTGTCGGGAAAACGGGATGTATCTTACTCGTTTGAGACGGTCCGCCAATCGCAAATGATTTACCTGGAACAAAGAAAGATTTTATTACAATATTGTTAGATCTAATTGATTTTATTTGAATTCACCGCCTGAATAACGAATATAACCGACGAGTTGCGTCGGGTAAAACACAGGATGATGTCATACACACAGTCGGTCTGCATGCGAGCTGTGAGATGCGTGTGCAGACTATGACTGGTTGTTTGACCATTTTAATTAATTCTGTGTATCCTTTTCAAGAATTTCTAAAATCAGGTGTGGGGTACACGTGCCGTGAAATTTTAGTGAAATTTTAACGACCAAAGATACATCCAATGGGGTCTTTGGGAGCTATTGCGTCGATCTTACGAAAACTTCAACGACGTGTGAACACAAGCGAACCTCCAATCCAACCCACCGCACTTTGTGTGAAAATTCCTGCTTCTTTGGCACTGCCAAGTTCTGATTCGGACAGCACTGTCAATAGTATCTGGTTATAAAAAATTGAGGGCTATAAAGACGAGTTTGGGTGGTCAGACTGCGAAACTGTAAGTAGAGTTGGTCCCTTTTTACTAAAATCAGCTCAAAGGTGGTTTCGGCATGGCAACCCACCGATGAAACTTGGGATAATCTTAAGCAAGATTTTTCTTTTTTTTTTTTTAACAGAAATTTGGGAAAACTTTATTGAAGCCGCGAACTATCTAAGCACGATTGTACGACGTTGTGTTGAATATGCTCGAATCAAACTTGAAAAATCGATTTGATCGAGATATTTCCCATTCAATAGACGATGTTGCGGTCAGAACAGCTTTTAATTATTGTTGTGCGATGTGTTACCGATTTGATCGCATTTCTCGAAAATTATGTGAAACCTTCCGAAAAATCAGTAATGAATTTAAATGTGCAACGAACACTAAGTTGCCCTCAACTTCAAAGCAAACTAATTATTGTTTTTCTTGCGGTAAGTTTGGACATATTTCACGTGATTGCAATCCTAGAAATATGGATAATTTAAAACGTAAGAGTGGATCCAGCTAAGTTGCAGATATTGCAAAAATCCGGGTCACAACATCGAGCAGTGTTTTCGCCCGCAAAGTACCTAAACATTTCTCGTGACCATGAAACCCAATCCGGGCTACAGCAGGCCGATAAAAGAGTCAAAACAGAAAATATATTTATTACTCAACTCTTTCACGCTGACAAACTCTTGAGAACGTAATTTGAAAACATTGCAGGTTTCAATCTCTGGCTATAGCACTGATTGTCTTATTGACACTGGTTCGATTTACTCATTAATTAGAGAGACATTAGTGACCAAACGAAACCTTGAAAAAATTTCTTGTATTACCTCTTCGCAATTGTTTAATGGCACAACTCATAATTCACATTTTTGCACAAAAGCCCTAGTGAAATTTCCTGATGTAACATTAAACATTTTGTTATCGCTCCACCCAATCATTCGAGTTTTGACGATGTTGTCGTCGACAATATTTACGACTTTTGATCAAAGACAAAAACATTGAAAAGAAAAATGATTCGAAATTGTGCAATTTAGTCGTAATTTTGAGGAATGTGTAACTGATTTGCAATCTTTGGATAGTCAACAGTTGCTCACGTTATTTTCAAATTTTAAAGAATTGATTACGACAGGTAATAATGTTAACGCCGTTAACACCGGCGAATTAACAATAACCTTCACGGAAAACAAAACTGTCTACTGTCAAACATATCGAATATCAGAGTCTGAACGTCAAATTGTTCGAGGAATTATTGCCGATCTTATTATACATGAAAGCAAATCGTCATCGTTGACACTTTTTCGAAATTTTGCCTTATTTATCACAATCGACTGTTACTAGCGAAGAAACAAAGCAAAGTTTTTCAAACTTCATAAGTATCTTTGGCACGCCAAGTAAATTGATTCACTATGCCGGCACCAACTTTATAGCAAAAGTCGCCTAGACGTTCGTTGACTACTTTGGTATCGAGGTATATGTAACAAGCCCCGGTGTACCTACATCGTTCCAAAGGGCCAAATCGAACGTTCTATGCGAACAATCATCAACCTGTTGAGAATTGAATCCAACAAAACGTCAGATTGGCCGACTAACTTATGGAAAATTCAATTATTCATCAAACCAATAAAACAGAAGACCACCGGGTGTTCTCCTCTTAAATTGGTGTTTGGTCTAGACTCTAGAGGGACAAACTTCTCAAATCCGTACGATTTTGTCTGATTTACCTGTGTCCGATTCAATCAAGTCCCCGCTAGATACCACTAAAATTGCGACCAGATTGAAAGTAAACGTCGAAAAACAAATCAGTACGTTAAACAAGACATGACAAAATAATCAAGTCTTCAAAGTTGCTGACGCGGTCCTGCTAAGCAGAGGACATTTAATTGTGAATTTGTTGGACCATATCTCATCAAAGCCTTATTGGGAAATGATCGTTATTCCATTCGCAAAGTTGGCGCTCAGCAAACACTTAAGTGTTCCAAAGACCAATAATTACTGACCTGACCTGACCTGACCTGACCTGACCTGACGATTTCCAAAAGCTATTTCGCTCTGAAAGTACTGAGTATTATTTTTTTTTTGTTCTGTTTGTTTTGTTCTTGGTAACTCCCAATGTTGGTTGTTGCCGTGTTAGATTTGTTAAATCTTTATCCATTAATATGACCCATCGCAAATACGTGCATTTGGCAGTATTTCCATCGAGTCATAAAAAATCTTTGAGCATTAATAATTATGACCCATCGCAAATACGTGCATTTGGCAGTATTTCCATCGAGTCATAAAAGATCTTTATCCATTAATATGACCCATCGCAAATACGTGCATTTGGCAGTATTTCCATCGAGTCATAAATCTTTATGCATTAATAATTATGACCCATCGCAAATACGTGCATTTGGCAGTATTTCCATCGAGTCATAAAAAAAAAGAGTAATCATGAATATAGCCCATCGTAAATACATGCGCTGATGCAGTATTTCCATCGGGTTCCTCTAGACGTATTTATTATTGAAAATGACCCATCGTAAGTACAGTATGTACTTCCATCGTGTCATTCAGTCGCTGATTGGTTTATTTTTCCAACTTGAGCGCTTTGAGTGAAACATTTGAGTAATGTTCCCCTTTGTTTCAATAAATCACCTTAACCGATTCAGATGTTGGCGTCGAAGACGAAGGGAACAAATTATTTCGATTCAAGGATTTTCTCAATCCTCTGAATGTCTTAAGTACTAAACTTATATTTAATAGATGATTACATTTGTTTTGAATTATATTTAACAAACGGAAAAGCATTCCGAGAGCGGAATGATGTCAGTTTGGCCGTGTTAGATCTAATTGATTTTATTTGAATTCACCGCCTGAATAACGAATATAACCGACGAGTTGCGTCGGGTAAAACACAGGATGATGTCATACACACAGTCGGTCTGCATGCGAGCTGTGAGATGCGTGTGCAGACTATGACTGGTTGTTTGACCATTTTAATTAATTCTGTGTATCCTTTTCAAGAACTTCTAAAAATATCAAACTTGTAGCTGGATAAAATTCGCCTTAGTGTACGTATTATTACATATCCCAGATTCTCGAACTGCGAATCAGAATTTCGAATTCTACATTATACGTTGCAGATACCATATTTCAGATTCGGGATTTGAGATTTCAAGATTCGAGTTGAGATTCCAAAACCCAACACCGTGTTCATCGACTTAGTTTAATTCGCAAGCGACTGGCAAACGAAAGAAAGGATTGTCTCATGAATCAGCAGAGGAACGTTCTCATCGCTTAAATTTGATTCCGTGGAAGAAGTAGCACTTCTAACTTCATCCTCTAATTGACATGATGTACTAATCAACCTATCCTTACCTAATATATTATAAAAATCAATATTTGTTTGTTTCATTTGTTCGTATTTGTTCGGTCAACCAATCGTTTGATCGCAATGTCTGACCCCTTTATTGTAAAAAAAATATTTAAAGTTCAAACCGGGCGAAATTGAGTACTCTGTCACAGTGACTGGGTCAAATCGGATGAGATGTGTTTTACTTTATCTTTGGGGTGTAGCCAACGCGCGCCGGGTACCAGCTAGTTCTTTACAATATATAAAAATTGTACAATTCACACAGAATAAATCAATTCACCGTATTTATGTTATCGCTAAAGAGTTCGATAGGTCTATAGTAATAAGCTACCTATAGGATTGACATAATACCCACAACAACTCAATCTACACATTCCGTTGTGTATCTTCGTCGTCCAGCCAGTACGTCCTTGACCGTAGTTAATCACCTTGTTCTGAGATGGTCATAAAACTAACAATACCTCAATCACTACACCTTTCCTACTTGATTTTGAGAAGTTCCCCGATCTACCCTCGAAGACTTAGGTCCAATATCAGTTAAAATGGGACACCACCTTGGAGCTAAACTGAACCCAGTGCAAAAAGAATCAGTGAAAACAAAACAGTTATGCCAGAAGATACATAAAAAATATATAGTCGGTAAAAAAAAATAGATTCTTGGGGCGTTTTCAAAACGTTTGTGTTGCATTCTAAATTATGTTCGTCTCAAGGTCGTCTTGTTACGAAAGCGGGTGAAACGTTGAGAATTTTCCATCAAAATTTATATAAGAACGGTCCACACCCGGACTAAATTATGCAATAAAAAGTCAAAAATAGATCACAAAATGCCGATTATTAAATTCCGCACAGTTCAGTTCGGTGACAGATAACCATTTTTTCTCCCACAGCCACCTTTTAAGTTTTTCTGAAGTCGCAGCCCGCTCTCTCGTTCTCGGATCTAACAATTAAATTAAGTATACGTTGCGGTAGTCCTAAATCGTCGATGATTTGCGCGGCAACAGCGTAGGTTTTGGCCGACCGAAAATTTCAATAAAATTAATTTATATGTAGATGTGGTATGTGGTCGGCAGGAATTCCTGCTATGTTTATCGGTAATTCTAGTCCAAAGCTTTTGTGGAGTTTGCGGAGTGGTCCGGCAATTTCGTATATTATTTTGGATACAAATATCTGAAATTCCGATGGACCTTCCGTTGCGGCAGGGTCTAAATTATGTACCTAAATCAAAGTAAAATTGTTTTCTTTATTTCAGGTAAGCCGCGTGACTAGTTGTAGCCGTCAGTGGATCTGGAGAGATTTATTTCCATTTATATTTGCTGGGGACCCCAACGGTCTGGACGCGTCAACGTCGTCGACGTGACGTAATGCGATTTTCTTTATATTCATATATAATAGTATGTCAGAGGATATCCTATCTTGTTGCAAAAATAACATTAGAAAATCTCGTCTCAGACGAGTAAACTACGTTCCCTCTTACGTAAGATCGGAGAGAAAGGTGAGTCGCGGCACTCGTGATTATCACTTCTCTTTCCAGTTTTGTGCAATCTATCCGAGAGCACGTGTGCCTTGAAATTTGTTTTGTGTGCACTTGTCTTGTCCTGTTGAAAATCGTGCACGTCATGGCACTCTCGACGATTATTTTTCGATCACATGGCATTTCAATAAGCAGTCGGGGCTGTTTCTCCCATCTTGACACACCCTATGCCCTCGAAAACTATTACATCATACCGGAGGGTCGTGCGTTCGAGGGAAAATTCCACACCCTTTGTTGTCTGTCTAGGACAACACTGGACACAGTTGGCGTTCTACCTGAGACCAAACTAGACTCCCAGAATCAGGTGCAACCCCACTGTTTGTGTGCCTTCCACCCTTGATGTACAAACCCCTTCAGGCAGGTTCCACACACACACACTCCATCATTCCAAAAGCAACTGTGTTATCACGCCGGAACCGCGGAATCCGATGCTCGAAAGTAAACATAAAATTTTATTCCCAATAACTTTTTTTTCCATAACCCTCCCCGAGATACCTGCATAATATTTCCCGATATTACGTATGGAAATGACGTCCTACTAAGGCTGCCTGTAATAAAATTTTTCATAGTGAACACCCCGGCATATCATCTGAGGTTTCCTTTTAAATGAGTTCTCGTCGAGAGGTGATGCTGCCCTCTCCGTCTAAACTCGGTCGTTCTCAGTCAAGTTCACGGCCGGGGCGATTTAAAACTCGTAAATTGGGAGTTGCCGTGTTCGTAAGCGGATTAATGGTAGATATTAAGCGATCAAGAATGACCGGATGGTTTGTTTTGACCGCGGTCACGATACCGCATCAACACGGTTCCGGATGATTAGCGTGATGCACGGAAAAATTGAGTTGGACGGGAGCCCTATCCAAGCCTCGGCGATTTAGCAGTTGGGTGATCTTCATGATGAAATATATAACGATTACAGTCACTGCATCAAGTAGGCTGTCGTCCGAGATAAAGAGAGAGAGAAACGAGGCAAGGCAGCTGAGAAATCTAAAACATGGCGCACCTTACAAGCATAGATCTTCTGATGCACTTATCAAACATGCACCCGGCCGAAGACATCCGTTATCAGATGCTCACCGCGGCAGCAAACAATCGCGACGAAGAACAAAGTGTGCAGTTTAGATGCGCCTAAAAACCGAACGCAGAACTGCATCGTGAACAATGAAAATCAAGAAGAGTGGTGCAGTTATCGCGAGCAGGGGCAGTCACAGGCCATAAAGCAGCCGCAGTGGCCATTCAACAATAAACACTTTTTCCTATCTCACCGTACCGATGAGGTCCGGTAAGACCGATACCTGTCCGAAGTATCCAGAGTGCTAGATGTCGCCGCGAGCGATGCGTACGCGAAACAAAAACAAGTCGTTTAGCCAGCGACGCGCGGCTGTTAAACGAAGTGGAACCCGAAACGTCACCGCCAGATGCCTTCTTTCCCCTAATACGGCATGCATCTGAAATTTACCGGACACACTATATCTGCTGAAATATTACGTCTAGGTGGAAGAGGTCTGCGCTTGGCATGTTGTTGCGGAGCGTCCCCGCGTTCCCACGCCGCCCCCGACGGGCGGTTTTTCGCGATTTCTAAAGTAAACGGGAGGAATTTGAGCAAACACGAAGATTTCGGGACGTTTGCTCTTATATCCGGCCCGAAAATGCCGGAAATGGAAAACTGGTTTTTAGGCCGGGAAAGATTTTCATCGTGTTTGTAGGGGTGAGTGGGAATACGGTTTTAATCGGCACGCCGAACGAACAACGGCGATTCTCAACCGCCAACCTCTTGAACACAAAAATTAACGACCGACGTGTTAAATACAAGATTTTTGAACATCTCGTGGGGAAAAGTGTCTTCTTTTACAAGCCGACTTCTAATTTGCTCTTTTATGTTCAGTTGATAACATTCCACGTTGATGACCTTGTAACTAATTTACCGAATTTTCAATGCTTCCCGACAGCGTGGTGACACATACACCGAAATAAAATACTTCCCGGCACCGTATCGAAACCGTTCTTGCTCCCAGTCGCTCAGTGAAATAGCGCGACTTCCAGAATAAGCGATGCGATGGATCGTGAGTTCCCCACTCGTCACTCACTCAGTCACTCACTCATATAAGTGCAACCACTGGCGGTTACCCTTAGGATGAGTCCAGCCGCCCGACCTGAAGTAAGTAGAAGAAGAAGAGAAGCCGAAGAGGGAGAGAGAAACGTAGAAGAGGAAGACCCGAAGAAGCAGAAGAAAAGGCAGAGAGCCACCGCCGGAGGTACGAATGAAGGGACAGGTCTGGGTATTCCGGTGTCGACAGGCTGGTCTGTGGCTCATTCCGCTTCGGCTGGAAACCGAGACCGGCTTCCGTCTACAGGTGAACCACCGGAAATATTTGGGCAAGTCTCCGCTTGACGGTGCTTCCCAATACCTCCACCTCCACCGACCGCCGCAGCTCCACTCCAGAGAGAGGGCCAACGTATCAAGGGTTAAACGGAGATAGAAACACTCCCCGCTCCGGATCCCCCTCACCGTGTAAATATGTAATAGATTTAGGAACCTTGTATTAGTAGCTTTAGAGGTAGAGAGAGAGAGAGAGAGAGACCGTGTACATAGTGTAAACAATAAAGACCGTAATACCGACTGCTTCCCTCCCGCACAACGTGACAGCTGACTCCGATTAAGCTACCCGTGGTCAAGTGGAGCATATCACGTTAAAAAACTGGCGCTCGAGGAATTCCAACCGTAACAAGCGTCACAACCTTAACACCTCCTGCATTTGCTGTTCGGCATTCACAAATGATCACTTGGACTGCTTATTTGGACAAACCGCATTATTGGTCAATCCATTGTTGAGGTTTTCTAATGCGCGCTTTCACGACCCGGATAAGGCGCGTGAGTCTCCGGGGGGAGGCCAAATTTGGCGTTTCTAGATCGACAGAAAATTTTGAACTAACCGGCGATAATCCAGTCCAGACGTCCCACAAAAAGACGTCTTCGCATTCGTATTCGTCGCGAGCGAACCCGAAAAAACAACTTCCAGCGACTTAAATGAAAAGAGTTCCAGATGATTACCATTTTATTCCCATTGAAAATCTCCACCAGTTCCGCTCGTCCACCGCTGAATGGTTATGATCTCATTAAAAATTGGCTTTAGACCGAATTCAACCGAACGTGCTGCCAGTTAACAAGGTTACACATTAATTTAACGGCACATCGCAAGATAAGATAGTAATTATAAGAGAATAAGGCATTAAGAACGTTGAAATTACGGCGATCGTAAAATATTCCATTATATCTTTACGTGATACTGTGGTTTTAGAGCACTAATGTTGTCGTTTTCCGGTTATGTCCCGAGAAAAAATTACGAGCTGTTTTTACTGGGACCATTACAGGGATGAAAAAGAGGCGACGACGCATTAGCGAATTTTAATGGCCGATGCAGAAAAAACGGACACAAAGGCGGTGGCAGTTAATATGCATTTCACTCCGGTTAATTTAATAAGAAACTTTACCAACTAGAATGAACATAAGTTAGAGTGCGATGAATATTTAATTAAGGATTGCAGCGTATGCAGTGTGGTTAAGTGCTTTTGTTGAAGAGATAAAGGCAATATCCATAGTGTTTGGAGTTTTCGGGGACATTGAAACACCGAACAGCGAAACCGGTCTATAGATCAATAAGTGAGTTCATTAGTAGAACCGCAGGAGCAACGCATCCCATAAATTCTTTTCCTTTGATTATTGACCAACAAACGAGCTTCTCTCGCAACCCCTCTATGTTAATCTTCCGAACCCCAAGAGTTTTTCCGCCACTCAGCGCCCATCGTGCGTATCGTGCTAACTGGACGTGCGAGCCCGAAGAGTGTTAATCCGGCCACGTATCGAAGAAAAGAAATCAATCGGTATGCAACACTGACACACTCTAATCACATTTTCTCATGCCGATCCGAACGAATTCCCTAATAAAGAGTTGCCTGTTGTTGCTGTTGTTGGCCGATTACGATCGCCTCCGTAAATTACTTGTTAGATTTGTTTACGACTTGCGTGCGAAGGAAGGTATTGTGGTTATTTGATATTTTCGACGAGGAAGTGTAGCAATTACTAAAACCCGCTGCGTGACCCACTGGCGAGTTCATCAATGTAACAATTGCACGTATTTTTCGTCGGGCCGATAATAAAGTGGTAGATTTAGTGCATCATCGCCACCTCGCGGCGAAAACGCTCATTATCCACACGAGAAAAACGCATTTCACGTGTTGTTGGGGAAAACGACAACTGACACCGGTCTTTATCGCACACGATAACGCGTCGATAATAATTGTCGTAGACTCCTAATGGTCGAGACAAAAAGTTCGGCCTTGCCGAGCAATAAACAAATTACGGACAATAACACGTGTTGTTTGCGGTAAAAAGTATGTAATTAAAAAAATGGTAATCGAGGTTGGGACACAAAGTGTTACAGTTGTAATAGTGACGTAGGTTTCGGAAATTGACCCCAAAACAGTGTAAGAGTAAAGCTTATCGGTGTGATCTCAATCATGCTTCAAAAGACCCCGAGCAGCCGAAGCAAATGGTCCTTCGAGCCGGATCCCCAAATATTCCACAGCAAACAATCCCGAGCCTAGAAACAAGCCTGCAACGGATTAGGCGCGCAGGAATCGCAAGATCCCCTTTGTCCCTGCCAGCCCAGGTCGATACACACCGACGTGTCCGCGCTCCGGCTCATCGTGATTAATCTCTCCGGCGAGCGCGCCTCCTGTCCAACTCTCCGTTGTTTTGACGGGTGCGTGACCCAAGCAGGCTCGACCTCAGTCCCTCCGGCTCCTCCGCCACCTCGTGTCGCTAATAATTATGCGATACGTCTGTTGATTAAACGGTTCAAAGACCCCGCGACGGCGAACATGTCGCGCTTTAGGAACCGCGAACATTTTTCGTCAGAGTCGGCATTGAAGTTGGCCCTACGGCAACCGTCTGCTTCTGTTGTTCGACCAAAGGGAAAGGGAGAGTGCCAAAAATACAAAGTTCGTTTTGATTCCGTTTAATGGCCCTAATTTGATAGACGAAATGAATGGATGTGCTAAAGGGAGCGGACAAATGGGGAGTCATGCTACCCTTGTTTTATAAACATGTTTCTCTAAATTAATGGCGACTTATAACCCGGTCGAGCATTTTAGGGAGATTGCCCGGGGCGTCGCGATTCGCCAATCTCTCCAAGTGACGTAAGGAAGAACATTCAGAATTTTTAAATATGTGATTTAGCAAGCTGTGGCGCCATTAGACCGACACGTAGTCACATCTGAGTAGTTCGGAAATTTCGTTTTCGAATAATTTCTGTATAGACAAAGCGCCTATGGGTGATTATACAATCTATTAGCAATTGTGAGCTGTGTGAATTTAGGGCATCAGACGCATCACTAAATAGCTCATCTGCATGTCAAGATCGTCAATAACAACAGTGGAGCTTCGACACAAATTATCAAGTTTCTTTAAAGACACTGACATCTTTCCACGTCCACCAGTCACAATCGCTTCTATCAATTGCTCCAATTACAATACCTCCTTCTGCAATTGTTAATTCTGATTCTTCTTTTCTTCTATTGTAAAATTTCTTTTGTTTCGCCGTTTCTATGTATTGTGTGCTTGTGCAGTGTCATCAATAGAATTTTTTATCTAGTATGCATGTCGTTGACACACATGTTGACCATCAAACTATCTTTGCACGAACGTTAGAGTTATCAACGACCTGACGCACCAGCCTGCTAGATAAAATTGCGATTGATCACTCGGCAAATACATAATAATTATACACTTCGTTCGTTGAAAAAAATTGTTTGAAATTTGGCGTAACGACTAGAAATGTGTACCAACAATCGAGCCAAGAAATTTTAAGAATTTGGATTGCACATTAAAACAAAAAATGTGAATCTAAAGTTAACCAACCGTTGCCATCCGTCTACCACTTTCTTCTCCACGGCGATTGTGTTACAGGGTGTAATCAGAATCCAAGATAAATTCGGAAGTCTGAGCAACTCTTTATGTACCACCATCATCTATATCAATCTTAACTTCCTTTTATGCTTTTACATTTATATTTCTGCTTTCCTTGTTTATTTATCTGTTATTTAATTATTTATCCTACTTCTGATTTAAATGAAACACTAAGCCATCTCGAAAACGTAGAAATTTCCATGTGAACCAGTGAAGCACCGAAACGCGCACTATAATTTCACAATCTCAAATCAAATATAAACTTTGATTGATAATACTCTCAGCTTAGTGCGTCTATTTCGGAGTGGCAATTAAAAATAGCCGCCCAACTTTTCTTGGGGTCACACTTTTGAGTTTCTTCTAAGCCCACAGGTCAATGGAAGATTCTTGTCGTCCTATTAAACGCGATAAATTTCAACGAAGAACGTGGTCGTTTACACATGTGCTAAAATAAAAAGGTGAATGTCCCTTAAAAACCGTCCTCCATTTTTACGGCTTTAACGGCATTGATCACATATATTAAAGAAAAACGTCTGCGTTGTTGCTGTTATTCCTTCACCATCTAAATCTCGGCCTAAGCTCGTTTATGTCGCTGCGGTTGGCAATAGCTTCCGTTCTAATTTATTTATGGATATTGGATTTTTCGCGAGAAAAATTGCCAAGGTGTATATCAATGTCGGAGGTTTATTAAAAACAATTTGCGAAAGATGATCAAGACGGCAAAAAAAGAATTACATGACGGAAATATTTATGACTCCGCTGGATGAATAATTCATAGAAATTCCGTTTTGCCGACATGCGAATTTTTGCCGTTATAGGTGTTTGGAGAAGTTTTCCCTTCTTGCGCCATATCCGAACAAAAGCGAATATCAAATAACTCGAGAGAAACATCTAGATGCCTACGTATTTTATCCGAAATTGCTCATTATTGTAACGGAAACAAAAGGTACTTTTCTCGGGGCGATGCTGCGAACAGTCGGTAAGTTTTATCAGCTCTTATTAGAGAGCAACAATGGCGCAGGAGGATCGTGTGAAGTCGGCCTCGATAAGTGGCACAGCACACTTTTGGAAACGCACCGATGAAAAAATGTTTAAGGAAACATAAATCGAGTCTATAATGGCCATTCATATGTTAATTAAGCGTTCGCAGTTTCATATATATCGCTAGAGATACGGTAAACACATTTCCTTAATCAGATTCAGGAGCTTGTTTTTACATTCCACAGATTCACTACAGTACAGTGCGATCCAAAAAAATCATGATGATCCAGTTATCCATGACGATAGAAGAACTCATGGCAAGCTTGTATAAACGCGATGAATTGATTGAAAGAGACGGTGGATGACATTAAAAATGCGCTTCATGGCTCCAAAACCCACAATCCCAAAAGTAACATATAAGTAATAATGGTAACCAAGGACGTCATCAACAAAAAAACACCACTTCAAGTAAACAATCCGAGACCCGCATCGCAAAAGTTGTTCCCCGAATGTGAATCAAATTCTTCCGTATCCGAACGAAAAATTGTTCCAAAGGAATATGTATATCGATTTCTCTGTTTGGTGAGCATAAACGTAAATCAAATCAAGTTGCTTTTTTTCTTGGGCGGTGTCAGAACACCATCACGAAACAAGTCATCAAATTAATACTGTTTGACAATTCCGACATAATTTCCAAGGTACCAAAGAAACAAAGAACTGAGCAACCAGGAGATCAGGAACTAGAAATTAGACGTGACATCCGATTTGCACGGGTACATACGATGCCGATTGCGACTTTAAAGACAAGTTGAGGCCGACGGTTACGCCACTGGCGCAAATCGGGTTTTTGTGATTTTGGAAATGCATCAAACGCTTGCGAAACGACCGGTCGGCCGCGTGCCAAAATTAGGCAACATTAGCAAAATCGAGGCTTATCGACGAGACGATCTCGTGCAAGTGCAAGGTGCAGTCTTGCACTGAATAGTCGAGTCGATGGCGCACAAAGCGGTCTGTTATCGGCCTTACGAGATCAAGTGGTCGATTCAATGGCTCGTTCTTATCGACTGGTTCAAGGTACAGTAGAGATACGGATCGTGAGCTGCGGTGAAAAGTTTTAATAATTGGTTTTGCTGCCCTTCGATGTACGGATCGCGGTAGGCGGAAGATTTCGTGTGATTGACACAAATTAGGTTATGTTTGTAACTGGCTGCCAGCTTCCAAATTGCATGGCACTCTCGACAATTACATTACATTAAAACAGTACATAAGGACATCCGATAAAGTCTGCTTCTACTTAATGATGTCCATATTTGTTTGTTGAAAAGAATCACCAAACCAAATATCCTGCCGCTGACTCCCCAAACTCTGTAAAATGAGTCAAAAGCGACAGCATAATCAGTCACACCCGTTTCTTATCAAAACCGCCGTTTTTTACGACGGAGATTTGACAAAGTTGGCCATGTTTTTCGGACGTTTCTTTCGATATTACGACATCTTTACGTCCCGACCATAATGAAACCGAAAAGATTTATTCCTGCCGTCTTCGCCTTTTCTTTTTATTATTATTTTTATTATCGTGCCATCAAAACTGTTTTTACGAGTTATGCTTTGTCAAGGCTGCAATCCGTAATAAAAATAGCGCACACACGACCGTCCAGCCAAAAAACAAATTTAGATTATATTATTCACCTGAAATTGTGCCACAAAGTGGTCGCTCTGAATGGAGCGGTCGATCCGACGTTTGCATTCGCAAAAAAAGCCGCGATCAAGGAAGCCGCGCGCCGACTTCGAACTTCCACATTAATAAGCAGGCTATGAATCGTAGTCGTCTCTTCCATTCTCCGGATTCAAATGGGATTATTAAGCACAATAACCCGAGCTTTGAGTAACTACATATGTATGATGCTGTGATATTGACAATGACGGAGTTAAGCACTTCATTACATGCACAGCAACGATTCCCTCTCCGGATCTTAAGACGAGGCATGTTCCGACATGACGCGCTCTGTTGTTTCGGATAATACGACCGACATTACACTACCGGTCAGAGTGAGCCGTGACGGAAATGACGACTCGCACTCTAGATCTTGCGACACCCAGAGGAATCGAGGATCATCCTCCGTCCCCGTTGAAAAATGGACCTCCTCGGAAAAAAAACCGACGACCATACATTCTCACTAGATGAATACGTGCAAAAGTCCCCAGGAAACAATTGACCGATGAAGATTTGCTCATGTATGCCATACATCTCAGTTGACCACGTCTCGGGGCGCAAAAAAACGACCGACTTCATAAATTATTCATCCCGCAGCACGGCTTTTTTAAAGGGGTAGTAAATAAACAAAAAAACACGAGGCAGTTTGCTCGCTCGCTTGCTTGCAACCGAAGTTTAGATTGCTGGGGCCGTTATGATACTTTTATGTCATTGATGAGTTTTTGGTGACTTTTTTATTACCTACCGAGTTTCTCATTTCTCACTTCGTCGAAGGAACAAAGGGAAGCATTACTGGCCGTATTGACCCGACAGAGGCTCGTCGCAGTCGCCGAATGTGGTGACGAAACGAGTTTCTCTAATTATTACATCTTTAGAAAGTTCGCGCACAGCCGGTCGTAAATTTTCATAATTTTCACTTCTTTTGAGCGAAAAGAAAATGGTGTGCGGATCGCGTTCATTAATTAGCCACTGGCGGGATCGTCTTCAACTTTCTATCTCTCGGGCTGACTCCACGCACTGTTTTTCACGAATCGTCAAGTCACCTGCGTCAATACCCGAGTGCCGAGCAGGAGTTGTTTCATCTGTCAATTTTTCACGACGGGAGAGTACGTTTATTAAGTTTAGAAACCACACCATCTGCTGGCAGCATCATTATCTCGCATCCCCTCTACGCAAATGCAGGTTTGATAAATTGAACTCGAGGCAAACATATCCAATACAAATGGTCCGTTAACTGCGTTAACCTTGACATGTTACCTTTTTTATTTATAATAGTAGTGCTTATGCAATACATTCGGTAAACAAGATCCACAATTATCAACTTGTCTAAAAAGGGGGTTATCAGCACGATAATACCAAAATAACACAAGAGAAGAATTCTGACAAAGCATCCAATTAAAAGAAAACATATTTGCACTAATTCCGGTGCAAAAGGATGTTAATTTACCGATGAAATAGCGTATAATTAATTAAATAAATTACTGACTGGATTACCAATAAAACCGAATAACGAATGCCCGGTTTTAACAATTCAATTTCGATGTGGTTGCCACGGGCGATATTACCGGTCTCAATGGTGAACGTGTTGCTTTTGATGGGTTCATAGACATTTAAGGGTATTTTCTTTGTCTACTTCTTTTGTTTTGATGCCTAAAGAGTTCTTCCAATGATTTCCTCAAGTGGGGTTTTGTCCTGAAACCACTTATCGACCTTGTAGATTAAATCAAGAGACCTTGGCGTTGATATGACTGTCATATGATGCCCCGGACTATCGACACACTGGTGACTGTTGGCGCATTTCCATCTGATCTCCTTGTTTCTTTTGAATCTTTTATTTCGTTTGATTCCACAGATCAATTAAAGCATATCGGTGGTCAAGTCAGGTCATATCAGAACTACATAGGAGTTTGTACAGCTTAAATTGTAGAAGTGCATTAAATTTTTTCCACATCTCGGCGCATCCACCATTTTGAAAAGAAGCTTCATATTTATTAGCAACTTTATTAACAACTTATCGCCTTCAACATTAGTGTAGATGTGATAATTAATATCAGAAGTGGGACAAATAGCGTACAATTAACATCTTTAACGTTTACATAATGTTTTAATTTGTTTACGAATGGTTTCCTCAAGTTGTGTCGGTACGGTCGTAGAAAGGAATAACACAATTATGGATGTCGTTTCACCGATAAAATAGTGTATAATTAATTATATAAATTACTGACCGAATTAAATAAAACCGAATAACGAATGCCCTGTTTTAACAATTCAATTTTGATGTGGTTGCCACGAGCGATATTACCGGTCTCGATGCTGAACGTGTTGGTTTTGATGGGTTCATAGACATTTAAGGGTATTACCATAGCTCTTTCATAGGTATTTTCTAGAGTGGTTTTGTTATGAAACCATTACGTATGCTAATATGCATGTAAATCTAGATACCTTTGTGCAGAGTTATTCCTATTCGATCGTTTTATTTTTGGGTTCTATCAATTCTTTTCATTAGTTTGATGCGATAGAGTCATCCATACGATTACTCAGTTGACACAAAACAACTTTCTAGAAAATAATTCAGATTTGCCCCACACGATAGCCTACTCTAATCGAATTTTAGTCGCACAACTTACACTTAGGTGGACACTGATGGCAACAACCGTTGCAATACATATTTTTTCATAACGACCAAACAGGAATCTTCGACCAGTTTAGGAGTCGAGGCCGGCTAGACTTCCCATTAGAACAACAACACTGATATCCTATCAGTCGCCCATTATTTTACGTCAAGTGAGACGCCTTGAACGATGATCAATATCAAGGTTGCCGAGCTCAACGCTGCCAACCCCTACACGACTGTTGACTTTTCGATTAAGGGAACACCTCGTCGTTGGGCATGGGCCGATGTGATTTTCGATCCGATCGACATTGCGTGCGCGCTCCTGACCTTCACGGTCGCAAACCAGTTGATTTTTTGTCTCGATGAGTCGGCCTGTCAACTCGTGTTATTATGGCGAAGTTCGATGCGAATAATGGGCACAATACGTTCGCGTAATGACACGTTTTTGCCGAACTGCATTCGCTCGCAGTTCAACGACTAATGAAAGGGCGAGTCGCGGGGGAAATTCGAATTTCAATTTTTCGAAACGGTTTCGTACATTAAACATCTGGAGATGGGCGGCGTAACGTCTGGATGCTTCGAAAATTACGTTTCGGATAATACACGGCATTATTTATGCCGAGGGACGGACACATGCACGAATCACCAAACTAAATAAAGGTGGATTAACCCCTTCACGGCGTGTTGACTCGGGCGTCAAGCTGAATCAACATGCGAGCCGGAGGGAGCGGAACTGCAAATGAAATGTGTACTATCGAGGCGATTCCACCTGAAGAGCAAAAATTTTAGTTTGTTCGGGTTCACTAGGATGAATCAGGTTTGGTGTAGTGTTCTTTGAGTAAATCAAGTTCACCCAGGTTCGGTAGGTTTCTTTGTTCTCAGAAGTGGGATTAAGATTGTCAAATTGTGGAAAATAATCCCAAGAATTTCACTGAAGTAAAATCACCACAAGCTGTTCATGTCCGCGAGCGTCCACACATAATTCGCCAAACACTCAAACCAACATAAGAAGTAGGATAATTCGAACCCAAAGTGACACAAATATCCATGTGGCGGGCACGGCGACGTCGGTGGCAGCGGGTCCGAACAACGAGGAAGAGACAGTGGTATTGATCGCTGGTCCGGACCGACGTTTCCACCTGGGCGACGCATGCGTCCTGGCGCTAAGGTCAAGGTCATATCAGTATCATCACCGATAATGTCTTGCGATGGGCTCTTTATTACCGCAGGTACGGCGACAACGAAACCGTTTTCGTCGTGACGTAAACGTGCGACTCACTTTTCCCTCCCGTGGCCCGGAGCACTCTTGACCCGAATTAATGGTATCATCGACGAAAAGCAAAATCGCAAGAGGTGTATTTTTAGAAGCGCGCGACCGGCGCGGGGTCACCAAACCGTAAGGTTTTCCCGGACAGCTACGCCGGAAAGGTCGGCTACTTTAAACTCGGAACGGAGGAAAATCGACCGGCGGCTGATGTATGGACATGATGTCGAAATGTATATCCCGCCGTTGAGAAGGCGATTGTTCGAATGGAGGTCATTTTGCAAGTGTAAACGATGTTAACGCCACCTGTTACATTAGTATTTACTTTTTAGCTAACGGCGCTTTGGTGAGTACTTGACACAGTTGCATTTGCAACTATCGAGATGCTTGTTCGAAACTCCTCCTCGGTGTGTTTACAACCAGATAACTCTAGAGTGTGACCTGTGATTGTTATAATCAGTTTTTTTGTATATTTACCAAAGAGTGTCGGCTTGTCGCATAATAATATGACTCACGGCATATCGAAATTTCGCCACAGCAGTGGCGCTATATCAACCGAAAAAAACTTGCGAGGTTCAAGAATAAACCGTCCGAAGGTCAAGTTTATAACAAAATTCCAAATGTTGATGCTCCCAAAATGTCAACGAACGAACAGCTAGCTGTGAAACCGTTGGGACATAAAAATCCACCAGGATGTAGATAAAATTTTTCATAAAAACGCACAATATGGCAGCCATCGACGTTGAGCGTAAAAGAATACGCGTTAACCAGACATAAAATGGAATTTTTAATCTGGTAGTAAAGCTCGAGATTAACGACCATGTTATTGTAGTTGTTGCGATTCCGTAAATACCTCATGAAAATATTAAATATTTACGCACTACGTACTTTATTATCCATATTGTTAAAAAAGCAACGACGGCGCATTCTCGGTGTTCTTGTGGAAAACCGCGTCCTGGATGTTGTTAATATTTAATTAAAGGGAATTGATGATGCCACCGACGTTGTTATTTCCTGTTCCGATGCGTTAGTTACGATTTGGAGAAAAAATTACAAGATATAAAGCCTAAATCTAGGTTGCCGCGATCACACGTGACATAAGCAACTTGATTACATTTTGATAAACCAATCTTTCAGCCTTGCAATCAATGGCTTTGCGTCAATTGATCTGTTTGGTATTCTAACCACTTCCTCGTCAGTGTACCATATTAGCCCACATCGGAATAACAAACGGGTTTGTAATAGTAGCTACCTACTTGACCAAATATGACCCTGCGGCGTGAAGAAAAACTGTCATCGATGCTTACACAGTAGATTAACGGACTGCAAGACACCGACCTTGAATATCATCAAGCCTGAAGACGGTAAGTCAACACGACCTTTCTGCCTTGCAACCATGAGTTGCCAGGTTTAGATCTAGACTTCGCAACCTGAGGCCACTTATACACCGCCTGTACCTTACGTTGTTTTACAACGCCTAGTTAGTTTAGACCACGCAAATTGGTGTTTACGAGACGATAAGCGGATTATTGCCCACCCTAAAAAATGCAAAACTATTTTTACAACTCGGTTACGTAAATTTTTACGTTCGCTTGCAGCCTCACCTTAACCTCTAACTCTTATTTTTAAAAGCGACGGACTGATAAAACGTGGGAACACGTAAACACAGCCAACACAGCTGCTGTCATTAATACTAAATATAAGTTTCCATGGAGTTATGTAAAACGGTCAATTTTACGTTTGGATATAAAACCCGTACTGTGGGTTTACGGCGACGTAGGGGATCGTTTTGCGAAATTTTCGTTGGGGCGATTATCCTCCGTCGGCCGTAAAAACAAACAGATGTTAAAAAGTAGACGCACGGCTGGGTCGAGCTTGTACCCCATTCAACATGCACACTTGAAGCTCCCTAACTATTTAAGGCGGGTAATCAATTCCATCGTCCAAATCTAGTCTACACCTGACTTAAGTCAGTCACGGCCTCCCCGATTAGGCAGTGCTCCGATTCATGCTTCTTATCGATCAAGTCCGTGCGTACGCGCCCCTGGATTTCTTTTCGCTTGAAAGAGACGGCAGTCGGAGGAGGTCCGGATATGCGTGTACGCGGTGTCAGCTGCGTGTGTTTGCCTCGTGTGCGTAGTCGACCACCTAGTTTGCAATCAAACCCATTCGCCGCTACGTGTTCGGTTCCAACTCTTGAGACCTTGTTATCCTCGGATTATAAGGGTAGTTTCATTGATTTCCCTCCAACGTATCTCCCGGCATAGGTGGTGTGATTGATGGCCCACCGTGCATCAGTTATGTATAGTTTTTGGAGCACGATCGATAGTCATTTACATCAGGACGAAACATTGAAAAGGCATTTGTCATGACGATGGTGGCACGGCCGTTTGTTTTGTTTCCCCCCTTTTGGCGTACTAATGCGTTTTTTAGTGTTTGGTCTCTGTTGTCTGTCAACTCCTTGATTAAACTACTAGATTAAAAGTCAATATTGGTTGGCGTGATAAGTTATTTATTGGTGGTCCCTGTTTATTTTCGAAGCCTTCACGAGCGTCTAGTGGCTTGTTTACTTCTTTCAGATGTTTTGCAAGATGTTTAGCTCCAACATCCTGAAGCGTGTAACTGTAGCAGTTTCCCAAATACGGAACACTGCGTAGGAACCCGTACACGTTCTTCCTTTTTTTTTCAACTTCAATACGCCCCTTCAAATCATATATCAACAACAGCAAAGTCTATAGATCCACGGACTGTATCTAGTTATTTACTGAACAAACTTTGCATTTGTGAAAACAAAACAATAGATAAGTCCGACGCGCTCTATCTAAATCAAGTCTAAACATGGACATTCCGTGTATTTTAAAGCGCGATATCGATGAAGTCCATAAAACACACCACGGCTGAAATTAAGATACAGATAAATTTGAATAACAGGAGCATGTGACTCGACACTTTGTTACAATAAACTCGCGCTCCATTCCCCCTACAAGGCATTTCCATAAATTTGAAACAACAACAAAAGATAGTTACACTTTCATACAAAGCAATAAAAATGATAAATCGCCCATTTAACCATACTGCATACATACACACCACGCTTAGTCCTGGTTTTATTACGACGACAACAATGGGATTAACTTTTCGTATTTATACCTGTATGGTACCGAATTTTCCATAAAACGCGTTTCTATCAAATCCTGCGAAGCCCATTAAATTTATATTGCCCATAAAGCAAAACGCGAATGTAGCATCTACGCAGCGAGCAATTAAATCGTTACCGAGCGCAAATCTTCCGGCGACAGCATGTTTTCAATATATCTGACATGTGTTGTGCGAAGGATCAGCATTGAAATATCGTTCGGATCCTCGTTGAAAAGCCCCTTTTTTCTTGGACGTGTAGTCTGGTGTCGACAGTTCCAGCGGCATTCTTTAAAAACACACGGGCAGCTACTGCTCACATGTTCTACAGCTTCCTCCATTTTAAATTAATGACGTTGTTTTTTATCGGCCACCGCTTGATACTTGTTGGGAGCTCTAATTTAACCTTAATTGATACACAATCTCCCCTCACAAAGAGCACGCAGTTAATTTGTTTATCGATGGATTAAAACTGTGTAACTTAATGATGGTCGATTATAAATAACGGCCTGGCTTGTTCTTTTGATTCGGCACGGCTCGTCGAGTTGCCCAAACTCCGACCACGAGGATCAATCATGTCGGCCGAGATGGATGGATCGTGGTGGACACATCGATGCATCGATAATATCTATACACTTTAAGTGTTTATAGCATAATGACGAAGTGTGAGCCGATAATTGTGCGATAAGATTCCATTAAACTGACGTTAGAAAAACAGCTCGCAATTAGGTGGTTTCCCCGATCGATTTCAGATCGGTTACGTTGGCAGCATTGTCCACGTGCTCCTTTACATTAAAATTTAAGACTAAAATAACAAACTACCTTAACAAGACTTAAGATTACCTTAAGAAACTAAACTAACAGCTATCTTATAAACGAAGGCATGTGTTGTCGACATGCCACTGTACATTTCTTACACTAAAACTTACACCAAAGCTACAAAACTAAAACTACCTTAGAAACTAAACTAGAAACTATCTTGGGAGCTAAAAACTCAAAACTTCAGCAATACAATCTGTGAAAAGGGTGAAACGACAAAGAAACAGCTCCATCTACCCAAGTGTTAGATAGCACAATACCGTGAAAGTTAAGTAAGAGACTAATACTCCCCTCGTTACTTGAAAGCAGTTTTAAATCCTCGGTAAAATCATTCTAGTAGTAAAAAACGGCCGTAAAGCTCTCCGGTAAGTTTAAACTCGAATTTCCCTTTTGTTTCTTTCCGGACTTTTTTCCGACTGCAAGCGATGTTAAATTTATCGCGCTGGAACTATTTTGACGCGGGCCGACCGTACCGCGGGGGGTCGGCGAAGGGGTTGAACGACGACGAAAACGAACTCGGCGGGAATCCCTGGGGTAGCCGGACCCCTCCTCGATGCGGGGTGGACAGAGATGGATCAGAACTACTCTAATTCTTTTCGTCGGGCTTTCAAGAATATAAAAACTTTTGAGAAAAGCAACGCTGCGCAAACAACATTATGTCACTCAAACTAATGGATTTTTAAATTTGCAAACATTTCCGTTTTCGTATTACATACATATTTATTTTGTGCGAAAAGCGGATCGATTCGCGCGATCTTCGCGCACTTGGGCACGAACCGTTTTTAAGTGGCCAATCTTGACGCCGATGAATCGATTAAAAAACACGACAAACACTAATGAGGGGATTGAGACAAGTGAATATATTTAGTATTCCCCCAACTGACAGCGAAAAATCAATCCGGACGACTGAGCAGTTTCAGGCACTCTTCTGGTACCACCTTGCCTCAGTGGGCGTTGACAGAAACCCATTTTTACGTTTGTGGCCGTTACGTACACAAACCGTCGGTGTAAGATAACCTTTAATTAATCCAGCGTTCGGTTGGAAGCACACTGGACCTCTTTTATTGTCCCCACAACGACCGAAACTAATTGGCCTATAGCATATGTTTAGCCATCACGCAATAAACTTTTCATTCGCCACTCCAATGCAACAAATTGTATTTCATTAGCAACAACAAAAACGATAAACACACATCCGTTTGTTTGTTTAACGTTAATACCAAGTTGGCATCTGTGCAGATGCTAAATTATGTAACCTCACTTATGTCGAGATGATTATTACAAATTTGACTGGAAATGATCCAGTTGACAACCTCGTGACCCCGCGATAATTGCACACAAACCACGTACGCGGTCGCTGAGTACCGCTCAATTTAAAAATAACAACAGTTCTTATCTATATCGGGTTTCAGCCGAGCGGGCTTGTTTCAATGAATCAGAACATTTATCTAATCTGCGTTAGTTTGTTAACCTCTGCTGTCATTTCACACCAACATTAAACGAATAATCTTGGTGGAAATCTGTTGCAAAAACAGTAATAAATGTCTTTTGCCGGGGGAAGCACATATTAGCCGGCAAACAGCGATACGTCACTGAAATGGACGACAATGACTGACCGATGGCGGGGTCGTTATTAAAGCACAATAGGTTGAGTTATTGGACGAGGAAAAAAGTTAGTGGCGATCGAGCTTTGACAGCAACTTAATCTGCGAAGATGGCTGTAGTTCGATTACAGTTCGTCGTCCAGCAAATGTTTTTATGGCACCCAAAAAGCCAAAAAGTAGGTGAAAGTGTTTATAACACCGACTTCCTTTGGTTGGCTGCGAGAACCTAACACGTGACTAAAACAAAGACTTACTCCCACATTCGGCCATCCTGAGAGTCCGATCGCCCCCGGTCAGGATGAAATTCTTGATCGAAATCGTCCTTTTGCATTAACATGGCATCATATTGTTTCGAATGAAATCTTTAAAAACGTAATTAACGAAACGAAACGTGTCTTGAGGAACTCGTATTGTCCAAATGGCGTAACGAAAGAATTGCATTTTATGCTACTTTCATTCAAAAAACAATTCTTTAGATCTATTATCGAACGTATTCTGGCATCGGTTAGTCTGTCCAATTGATGGTCTATAATCGGGAGTTGATTTAATACTGTTTTTGTTAACTTAACGATAATCGATGCATATTCTTGTTTCACCATTATTTTTCTTTACTACTACATATAGGATTGGTAATTCTAATAGGACATAATGCATATAACAACATTCACGATTGGAAACGTTTGGCTGGACTCTCATTCCTAGTCGTCTTTCTGTGTCACGGTATGGGAGAGGTGGAGGTGGCAATGTCACCATCCCACATACATCTTCGTACCCTTAAGTCGGCGGGATGCAGCCTGGTCAGTTAATCGGCATGTCATAATATGTATTTCAATTTTAATTTCGGAGAGATGGCCAACGGTACCACAGCTGTTCTGTTGGATTATTAGTGTTACAAACTTTAAATTAAGTTTGCCACGCCCCATCCCATCTTCTTGGGGGAGCTGTTGATGTAATTTTAAAAACGCTAATTACACTACATATATTGTACATAATCCCTTCATGACTTGCCGTCCAGTCTTCGAATTATCATCGCATTATCCACGTCCAAAACAATTTCGATTCCAAGCAACCTGTTCCCATTTCTTTCCAAACATCTCTGCGTATACACCTACATATCTGGCATTACCCGACGAGATAGCTCCAAGGTTATCCCATTATGCTCGAGATTGTGAACTGAAAAGCGCTCATCTATGATTCATAAGCCGTGCATCGTTTTCAACTTGGAGCAGTGAAAGCGAAACTGCATCAGGTAGATGGGATTCTGAGAATATCATGAGTTTCTGTAAGAAATGCCAAAGTACCTGCCTCGTCAATCCCGACATTGAAATATAAATCCGCACCACGCCTTGCCGGCGCTTTTTACAAAAAGCCAACTACAAAAATATAATAACCTAATAGAATTACGTGACCGGAATGTCGAAGATTACGGTGCGATACGTGGGGAAGGGAGCCGATACGGATCTCTTCGGGACGTTGGGGGACCTCTTCGAAATCCTAATCGGAAGCACAAGTACGGCCCGGGATCTTCAAAAGTTTGCATGATCGATCAGGTCGGCCTGGGATTAATCCCTATTGTAAGACATTCCAACCAGGCACACCTTCGCGATGAAGACAATAAAAACGAAAACTCACCCTCTCGCGTGTCTGTCGCCTGTTATTTACAGCCACTACGCAAAAATATATGTCCATACCGTTATCCATCTATATTGCGATTTAAAAACCATGAACTCAACGATTCGATGATTCGAATCGTAAACCCGCCGTTTTATGGCTTCATGTTGTAAACCTAATTTATAGCGAGTGCGTCGAATATAACAAATAATTTGCGGTTCCTACACTCGAAATTCCTCCTTTTAACAACCTCCATATTTTAATGAAGTCATAAAACCGCCGCATCGCCGAACAAAGACAATTTGTTAAACGCAGCAGAATACCGACATCAAAGGAAGCAAATTTTTCTAGAAGAATAGATAGCAGCCACGACGGTAACGTTCACAAAAGCAGTCTATAATTGGAAATCAAATAAGTGGATGAAATTCCGAATTACACGGTGTGCATTTCGGAATCGTCGCGAGTTGTGTCACAAAGCACCTACCTATATCTACGTGGCCTGAATGCGGGCCGGCGGGCAAGTGCTGATGGTTGACGATTTATGTAGGAAAAAGGGACGACAAAGTCACCTCAAGCTGTCATGTTTGCCTTGGTCGCTCGTAAAATCCAGACGAAACAATCGGATCCTGGGTAGAAATTAAAAGAGCAAACATGCGGGGGCCGTGTGTCGACGCGGCAAGTGAAAACTGACACTGTATACATTCTTAAGAGACCCATCTTGGGATTGGGATTATTTTTATAAAAGCAGCGTTGTGCAGGTTGAAGGCAGAAGAGCATCAAATCCGGAGACCATAAATCAAGTTCCCACAGTGAATGCATTCTTCTTGTCTTGATTGACCATCGGGAATTCAGAAGAAAGGAAGATCCAAACATACATCGAAATGTTCACGTAGTTGAAGCGTTCCACCATCATCAATCTTCAGAAAACCGGTTAGGGCACGATCATATTTTTATGCAGCAGGCTGTTACGTCACGAACGTTCGTCGTCGATTCGCCAAACGCGCCTGCTAGATAAATCGAATTGACCACACTGTAGACACCAAACGAGCGAAATCGTTTTTAGAAAGTTGCGAAAATAGCCTGTAATTTTGGATACAAGTGTAACAAAAACTCAGCGCGGTGTAGCACGAGCAGATAGAGCGTGAAATGTTTAATTTAAAATTACATAATTATGAAAAAGCTTTAGTGCACCGACTATGCACTTGTTCCACACGACGTGGTTTCATTAACATAACGCAGCCTTTATGAACACAATAGTTTTGCCGGATGAAAAACAACTTTCTATCCACATATTGCAGAATTAACTGCGACCGAGAATGGTGTTTTCTATTATCGTTATGCTATTTATAATAATAATAGTTATTATGTACGCAAGCTGCTCACCAAACCCATGCATTACCGCCTTATACAGTTACCTTCGAAAAACAATTACAGCCAAGATGTCACATGTCAATTCGCAATTTTAATTTCAAAGATAAACCAAAGCAGGCCGTATTTGTTCAATAGGGTTCACTGAACGAGACGGTTGGAGACCCGTTTCTCTTTATTCGTCAACAGTCATAGTTCACGTTTTCGCCATACACTATTGACATATTGACAAAACCAACATCGGTCTGAAATTTTATTACCCAGCCGACTACACAGCTAAGTATAGTTTGACAAATTCGAATCACAAACAGCGACGGCCCGGGCTATTTTCGATTTCTGTTTGGATTATTTGAGCCGTTTGACGCAAATATGTAATCCAAAACACCAATTAGCCTGCGTCCAAAATAAAAGTTACATGTTGTTCGGTAATATGTATATGTATTCATATCTTGATCCTAGACCATCAATCAAAACTGTTTATTTTTCCCAACGGATAATCTGATAAGATACAGTAATAACCGTCTGGTATAGCGATCTAAGCAAGCCCTGATACAAACAAATTTAGACCGACGAGTTTCGCTTCGAAAATAGAAGTCATTTTCGATTGACACATATCGATCGAAAGTGAGAGTACAAGAAAAGACAAACACGTTACAAAAATAACTGTCGTCAGCTTTTTTCGGGAGATATTCTAATCAATACAATGAGGTTAGGTTGCAACATCCGTAATCGTTTCCACAGCCCCCCTCGATGAACGATTAGTAATCGCGTGGTAAAATTACACAGCACATCAGCTTAACACCAACTGTCTAACTTCTTAGAGAACCGCAAACACTTTTTTTGGCCCTCGGGCGACGTACTTCCAAATCCGCTTCGGTTTTTTGCTCCGCCGATATTTCAGGCGCCTCATAAAAAAATCATAACTGGAAAAACGACCGTAGAACGCTCCTAATTATTTTTATATTCTGATACAAGTGCCATAAATATGTGAAGCAAGATTTATTGTCCAATTAGGCAGATTAATGTAAAAACACGGCTACCGAACGACGATACTCAACGCAATGACGAAGAAGCGAGCCGATTCTCTTATCGCAGCCGAAGGTCGTGGACTAATCGACATAGTGACACACCTACCCATACTAAAGCTCCGAATAATTCCCATCAAAGCATTAATTAACAAAAAACCACCCAAGCTTTTTGTATTAAGTTGTACAATAATTAGCTGACATACTTTCACGCTTCCGTAAATAGTTGTGCTGACTCGATGGTACGCAACCGACTCGAATTTGCAGCGTATGCACTTCACGAATCGAATTCGTTACGACGAAACAACTTGAGTAAACAAAAGGGACGACCGGACAAAAAATGTAATAATAAAGTTACATAATCTATAAAACACCGATATGTTCCCCGGGGAAGGAAAAAACTGCTGAAACCCTTAAATTATTTGCAATTTGTCGGCGTTGGAAGATAAATCAATCGTGTAACTATTCGGGGACCGTTGGTTCATTCCAGGCCACGCCCCCACCTGCTATATGATCAACTATGTCGATCAGTGCTGCTCAACCACGAACTATATATATCCCGTTAATATTGCATAAGGGCATACTTTTTAAATATTAACCGCGAAACCGTCTTCAGAGGTGATAAAAGTTTCCTTAGTTGCTCGCCGACTTTCCTCGCCGGTACTTTCTACGACATAAAATTGCTGAAATACAAAGTGCGGTCCGACAATTTACCTACTTATGAACGCGATTCGTTCATTTGGCGATAGAAAGGTTTATGGTCGTAATTTATAATTCCCACCGACCGTAAACACTTGCAAATTCTGACCCGCATGAGTTGCGGCCTTGTTTTAAATTATAACCATAAATCCACGTTGTTTGTACGCCGAGATGGAACAATTTGAAGAAGTATGTACTACTGTACTACACGGTCATGCTTTGCATACTAGAAGGTAAATAATGGATACGGCTTAGAATTTTAGTTGTGGACGTTCGAGCTGCCGCAGTTACGCATCGCATCAGATCTGTATTCAGCGGTATACGTTACAGTTACAAAAAACACGATGGTAAAAAACAAATTACACACCTTGCGTCTAATCAGGTTTTTTGAATATGTTCGCAAATCGAGCCCCCCGAAAACCTAATTAGTCGCTTCATTAATCTTGACACTGATTTGACTAATTAATCTAATTAAGGGGTTAGCGCAGTTGGCTCTGACGAACTCTTAAAGAACGATTATTTGATTCCTTTTTTGAAAATGTTTCCTCATAGAGACGATCATAGAAAAGATCGGTAACCCGTATCTAAGGCTACAAACAACATTGTTTGAAGCAGACATTTTTTACAGACAAGTCATGTAGGTACTAATGGAACCAAAAAATGAGCACTCATGTTAATCTAGTAACCCATTAAATTAAGAAAAATTAAAAAGTGACATTATTAGAATTATTAAGAATTTCTACGTTCAAAGCCTACTTAATGTATGAATAATTTATAAACACTTGGTATTTAACCTTCAGCAGGTAAACAGTTTAATGTCTACTTAGAACGTTTGATAGTAGGCGCTTAAAATATAAGTGCATGCAGGCAGTAGAGGGCAAACGCCGCCAACCATAAGCAAAAGTTCAAATCAAGTCTACATTCGAGTTTCTAGAAGACACGTATAAAATAGTTAGGTAAATACAATGAAGTGTAAATTAGTAAACAAATGCGGGGTGTCTTCATCAAATAGGCTTTAAACGTTAAAATGTTCGACAACACAAAAGTTATTGTTATGCTCCAGCAGCACCTTGATGTAAAAAACATTTTGTTGAAAACTACATTTTGCTCAGCTTTTTACTATTGGGTAATATACAGTTTGTTTTTTTTTATGTAAAAATATGATTGTATTGGGATATTGGTAAAAAGTGACAAATGCAGTGTCTTTATAAAGAATTCATACATCAAGTAGGATTTGAAGGAAGAAAAATTGTTATACACAGAAAACCTGACGTAACTAAACATGGGGTAAAATATTAAAACTGAAAATTCCAATTTAAAATGACAGCAAGAATAGAAAATACTACGCCTTACAACGCAAAAAGAACATAAAACCATGGTCATACGTTAAAATAGTAATATAAAATTTAAATAGATCCTTTAATCAGGTTACCGAAATGGACCATATATAAGCACTATCTAAGTAAGCCATGAATATTTGTCAATCACGCAATTTGTCAAAACAATTTAATATTTTGGTAATAAAACCTTTTTAATATTTCACCATTAACATGAATACGAAGAATGCGTTTCTGTCACGACATGGCCCTAAACGCGACGATGACGGTCGTTTCAAGAACGCAATGCCTGTGATAGCACTGAGGCAATTCTGGAACTTCAGGTTGCCCGTGTAGTTAGATGAAGAATTTTAACCTTCAAAATCTATACGGGCTTTTCATTCCAATAGCCTTTGGATGTCAAAATTCTCCATCTGACTGTGTAAATTTTGTGTTCCAAAGGCAATGTATGAATTTATGAGTTTGTAAAGACCCGATATAAGAGAAGATAGAAAATAAATGAAATTAAAAACCAAAAGACCAAACGTAACTCTTCCTGATGATCCATTTTTATATGTACATACATACTAGATTATTGTGATATGTAATTCATTTTATAAAGCACATTATCAATCTAGGAGGTCAATGTTACAACAACAAAAATTACGACGAACAATCGTGCCTTATCCCACCCTTCCCTACATTCACTTTCGTTTTTTGTGCAACAAAAGAAAATATTCCCTCTTACACCATTACAAGAGAACGAAGATTATGTAAATTAAGACAATTTACAACATGCTCACCCAACGTAACAATATAAAAAACACCAGTTTTCCACATGCGCGACAAGGACAGCTGTCGCATGAAGGTCCAAAATGTTATCTATTTAGCATTTTACCGTTATCACTGCTGTACCCAGGACACAACAAAAACAGTACAATGCCCGGTACATGACTAATTACTCGGAAAATTCCGAAAATTTCGCGACCCTCGAATTAAACATTCATAATTCCATTGTTCTCAATGGAAGTGTGTGTTTACAGTGACTTTTAATTGGGGGCAAGTATTGATGTATACTTCTGATAACCAAAAAAAAAAGGAAAATCATTGGCCATTTTGGAATGGCGTCAGACCAGGTACATTTTTTTCAAAATGGGTTTGTTGCTGTTTTTGTCTCGCACGTTACGCTTTAATGGGCGGAACAGACAAAACGGTAACAAATAAGATCAGAATTGACCAAAAAAAGTGTGACGTCACAACTTCGGAACTTGGCGTTTACTGATTCCAAATAAACGTGACGTTGAACCATACGTGAAGTTGACGTAGCTTAATATTGACGAAACTTGTGCCAGATTAAAATTATTCCTTTGTGCACTCAATAAACAAGGTAAAGAATAAACAAACTGAATTGTCCCCGCCTCTAACCTCTCGATTATTTAGAATCAGCAAATGTCAAACTCCGATGTTGTGACGTCACGACTTGTTTCACTAAAAACTGTCTTTATTGCGTAAATCACGCGGAAAAAATCACACCATTTTGACATTTAATAACACGTCACAGCAACCGCGATCAATTTTTTGCACGATTTTGGTGGAAACGGCTTTGTTGCTGTCTTTGACAGAGGCATCTACAAAAATGGTGAAAATTCCTGGCACACAATTTCGAAACGTCGCAGGGACCCAAGTATTGTCTCCCGACTAATTCAGAGCGAAATTTCGACATTACACTTGTAATTGCAGTAAAGACGCGAAAACTTAGATTGCAAACCAAAATTTAATATGGGGGTCCAGATGCACTTTTGGTAGCAGGAACGTCGTAGAAAAACCACAAAACGGCGCGGAAAAAATGACATTTCACAGCCACTCCAGCACAGACTTGACTTTTGGGAATTTTTTTATAACAAATTGTGTCACGTTGGCAGTGGAAGTTTGAAAATGACTTTTGTAAAAAAAAGTGTGGTTTGGGGGCATCGAGGTGTAAAAGAGGTAAGAACTGAACGTTGGTTGAAGGACAACAGCAACAAGGCAAGGCGATCGCAGGGAGAACGCTCCGGAGACAACAGTGCCCCATGATGGAAAGTGAGGTTATGCTTGGGCCCCCTTGGGCGAAAGTGAGAATCGGACGCATTAGCATATCCAGTGCATCTGGCATGCCGGCGCAGCGGTTACATCATGCAGAATTCGCGATCGTCGAAGGTCCCACAGACCCTCCACGTCAGCCGCTTATAGACCTCTTAATAGAATGATTGCTGTGTAACGGAGAACTGTTGCCAAGCGGTTACGGCCTTGTTTCAATGCACCAGGCTGCACTGGTGCAGCATCACCTTCGTTAAACACCGCACACATCACAGAACGGTAAGAACGCACACACGACACATTGCACTGGCTCCTATGGACAACGGGACTCACCTATTTTTTTCCAGTTCGTTGTGGGATGTCCTGGAACAAGAACAAAAACACTGTCACATGTTGTTGGATGTCGGGGCTGACGTCAAAGCTGTCCATTGCAAAAAAACAGTGCAACAGCCGAGCGTCAGCTGGAGAACAAAGGATCTCGTCGTCGGGGTGCAAGCAACTCACTCACCTATTGCCCTGAGACTTTTTATTCTTTGGCCTTTTCGAAGCACTCCTGAGATCGTCCGGAATCCGCACGGTCGAGGCGTAACCATGTTCAGCTTCTGCAACAACAAAACACACATAGCGTCAAAAACAGCTGATGCACCAAAATAGAAGCGATAGCGGGCGGATCGCGGCGCTCCGGCCCGGAACTGACCTCTCTCTCGCCTTTCTATGAACTCTGCTGCTTGTAGTAAGACATTGAGGGCGCTCATATTAGTGATAAGTTGTGGTGAAGTAGACAAAGGTACCGTCCCGCGAGTCGCAACGATGCACGTTCCCCCACACGCACTGGAACACACTGACTGGCGATTTATCGTATCGATGTATCGTGTGGCGGCAGTGGCGGGCTCGTTGTTGGCACTGGATGCGCACTGCCTTCTGCGACGCCCGCGATTCATCGCGATCACCACTCTGTCTCTGGGGCCAACAGCTGCGACTGTTTACATTCAGCCGTTTCGAGCATTCATGAGCGGTTGCAAAAACCGGACGAAAAAGAACTTTTCCAGAAATACAGTTTTCGGGGGGTTTCAAGAGGGGCGGTTGATCGGGGACTTCCCCCAAGTTGTAAGAATACTGGTAGCGAGCACTGATTTTTGTTTTCAGTTTGGGGGTTTATTAAACGCCAACTGCTTTACCGAATGTTGCAGATTGACTGGGAGCGATCTGGGAGCTTGCTTAGAACTCCCACTAACTGAAGACATAGGAGGTGGAGCTGCCAGGGGAGGTAACGTTCCGATTGGCCCCGGCGACCGGACAATAGTCGAATACTGGACATCAAAAGTAATACACATAAATAAAGAGGTTGGTACAGAAATAGATGGAACAAAATGGAAGTACATAATACCAAGAGTGTTCAATAGTATTAGATACTCTTCGGTAATACGAAAACAGCATGAGAACAGTCGCGGACACAAAATCTTGGACATTTCGAAAATTTTGACGTTCGCAGTTTGCATCCACTTGACGTGTTCAAAACGACGAAAGTGGAATTACATTAGACATCCAAGATTTTCTGTCCGCTACTGTATATAAAATAGTTACCTACATGTAATAAAACAATACCATAGTATGTATATCTTTTTTGAACTTTTCCAGTTTCTTATACCTATAAGGCTCGATCCAGTAGTCTACTTTTCAAAATTTTTATTTTTATTTCAATCTCTTTTCGATCTTCTAATCAATTTCATGTTCTTTCCAGTCTCTTGTACGAAATTACAAGTAGGTGACCTAAATTTATCCCGTTAAGAGGGGTGACGTTAGCAAAATAAATACATAATTCCACTCGCCCGTTATGGCTTGATTCACAACCCTCGCTTTAGTGAAATAAACCATTACAAAAGGATGCTTTAAATTACCACACATTTGAAGCAAACCAGTCCTGTTATAGATCCAACCGCGTCTGGTTTGTCTCCGAATGCACTTATCCCACATTACAGTGATGTCAGTCAGGAAAGCAGTTAGAAGTGCCCACCTGCAACGTAAACGCTTTTCCTGGAAAAATATTTAATTACAGTGTATTTATTTTTCAGTAGCCTATTAGACGCCGAATGGCATTTACGTTATTAAGTTAATTTAGAGACGGTGGGAAATAAGTGTCATTTTTCTACATGACCTAGAATTATTTTTACAGATACAGGTGCTCATAGCTGTGGGCCATTAATCTCTATTAATTTCTATTTTCTGTGTAACACGTATGAAAACCAGGTCTCCGACTAAATATTTTAAAAAAATTTGACTACTGTACAATATTAGTACATTTTCGACATTACCGAATTTAGAACAAGCGGTGTGGAAAACAAATACTGAATAACGATTAGCCTTGAAAGCATTGTTAAAAAAATCACAAAATAAAGTTGTTTTGTAATGTTTTTTTCTTTCACATTTTCATGTTTAATGAAACGTTTAGTTAGTTAGAACAGTTACAAATTCAATGATAATACCCAGATTGCTTGGACAAACTACAACAAACAATGGCGCTGAGAATTTAGCAATGCACAAACGCCAATCTTTCAAAACTTTCTCCTGCTGACAACACCGCCTCTGTGTACACTACTTGTTTGTGATATTTATAGTGCTTACATTACAGCATCCATAAAAGTGGCAACGAGTCAACAATCTTGTGTTTTCTAAATTCTGCAAACAAAATATTTGGGCCAACCGCTTAGAAAAACTTCCAAAGGGAACCCCGACACCTGCACCAATTGCATCAACGGTTCACGTAAAACAGTAATTTCAACTCTTGTTCAGCGTCGAAGGAAACGGAAAATAATGTAAGTCATTCGGAATAACGAGAGGCAATCGATCATCGCTACAAGTCATTACTGCGTGTTTTTCTGCGATCGCCAGACGAAATATCCCCCCGTAAGGAAGCTTTGTGGTATTGCTCGGCGAGGAATTAATTTTATTGTGGTGCAGTCACCAAAAGGTTTCGTTCTATTGATGTATAATTTTTTCATTCCTTGAAACCCCATATAATTTATGAAAAATAAACATCAAATGCAAAAACGTACATAGCGCACGCCAACGAAGTCGTGTAGTTACTTATTATACAGACCTTATAAATTATTCGTACATCCAGTAGGCTGTGAACGTCAAAATTTTCCATCCAATACACCAAAATTTTGTTATTCACGGGCAACTTGATTAATATAAGCACAAAAAGAAGTTTAGTATTGTAAACAGGGTGCAGTTCGACAGGGGCATACAGGGTGAATCTCAAGTTTCGTCACCGAGTTACGACCGACCAAGTCACTAAGCTTTGTAAATAATTGTAAATAGGGGCACATTAAACTGTAACACCGAATCGGCTTTATTTTTCCCTCCTGCCAAACTAGACAGTTGACCCCTGGAGTTCCGTACTCCGACTTTTAGTTATCCGTGGTCCCGTGGAGCATACCACGTAAAAACTGACGCTCGAGGCAACCGCCGCCGCAAACAAGCGTCACAGACTTTTTTTAACTTGTTATGTTTTTATTTAGATATCTCCAAATAATACAAAAAATATATATTTCCTTACAATCACATTTCTCTTATGGGCTCTATATCCAGCAAGCCCAGGGCTGAATGAAACACCTGCTGCACGGCCTTAATCAAGTAAATTCTAGCATACATGACAGGCAGCAAGTGCTCTTTGGGAGTCTGTAAGAAATCAATTAATACAATTAAACAACACCTTTATAAACCCTTACTGTCAGTATCTTGACCCGCCTGTAATAGACACTGAACACACTCGATAAACTTGATAGAAACAACACCAACTGGTGGATGTTCAACCTCCCCATTTGAACCTCCGAAACACAGCTCACCACGACCGTGGGAAATTGCAACAGGAAGACGAACACCAACTCCCATTCCTCCTGAAACGTATTTGTGACTAGGCAACCAACCACACTCAGGTCCTTACACTCTGGTTTAGCAAATTAAAATCAATACTTTCCAAGTCGGAAAGACCGGGATAGACAGCATGTGCGACATGATCGTCAAACTGCTTCAATAACGCGCTGATCCTCGCACAGTTGTAGAAAATAAATGCGGCCCCCTTGTTGGCAGTCTGCAAATCATTTAGTGTTATCTTTGTGGCTTTGTGACTCCTGTTTTGTAGCATCTCCAAAGTCACTGAGGCTCTGCCCAACTTGTCGAAGTAATCCCGCCAGGATGATTTCAATTGGAGCCCATATTTGTGTTGGGCCATTAGCTGCAGGTCAAGGGATCTCTTCCTGAGTAGTTCTTCAGCTGTTGTTGCTGTATCTTTAACTCCGTCAGTGTTCAGTATGGAGCCCACAATGATGCTGTTATCGTTTTCGTTCGAGTTGAGTGTCATTCTGAATTCGCCCTCGGTAATTGTGGGATCACTTGTGAGTTTGTCCAGGAGGTTTGAGACAACTTTGTGGGTTATTGTCAGTCTTAGTTCAGTCAGGCCACTATAGTTGGTGCTAACACAAACAAGATTCAATCTGTTCTTGAAGTATTTACGGAACCCGTAAGTGTCACTTTCGTTTAGAACTTGTCTGATGCAGACACCCATTGAATGGGGCCTATCTAAGTGTAGAACTACATCGTTGTTGTTTACTACGTACTTGGCGATCTTTAGGGGCCAATTTTTGCTCACTTTGACTAGAGAGTCTAGTTGGGACAAAGACAACAGATCACTTTCACTGGGGGTTGTTTTATTTGCTAGCTTTTTGAGGTTAAGTGGGAAGCTGATGTCTCCAAAGCGGTCCAGCTTTTTTGAGTGCTTTCGGATGATGTTACCAGTCACGTTTGGGGTCCCTGTTATGTGCTGATGGAGTGACTCCACGAATGACTGCAGTGGATACATATTTTTTTAAATTTCGAGCTATTATAACCTCAAAATGTCATCGTGTCAACCGCAACCAATCACAACGATTTAGTAATATCTATTGCCAACCTAAGAAAATCAATGTTCTAAGATGGACCAAAAATTAAATTACACAAAGTTTTTCCCTATTTAATATTTTACTTCATTTCATGACTTCAAAAACAAAAAATAAAAATATTTAAGGTTACGTTATCCAGTTGCTCCTTGCTTCCCATTTGCTGTGGTCTTTTATTTAGTTATCCCAGCAGTAGCGCCAACACTGCCACAAATTCCCCACAAACATGTCAACGTCAGATCTCAGAAATTAGGTTATACTGTTAGAAAAACACATTTCGAATATGGCAAGCGTTCGAGTCCCCGTTACAAATAGTGTCTAAGCCCAAACCTCAGCAAATGTGCCAAAAATGATACTCAGAACGTTATTGTGTACCTTGGTAATCTCGCAGCTCCAGGATGTCCGGGGTCAGCTCCTGGAAGGCATCTACTGCGGCAAAAGCAACTGCTACGACATTCTCGGGGTCACCAGAGAAGCCACCAAGAACGAGATCGCGAAGAGCTACAGGCGGCTGGCGAAGCAGTTCCACCCCGACTTGCACCGGGACAAAGAGGCCAAAATCGTAGCGGAGGAGCAATTCAAGATTGTGGCCAATGCTTACGATATCCTCAAAGATGAGGAGTCTCGGTCGGAATACGACGACATGCTGGACAACCCGGATCAGTACTACGCCCATTACTACCGATACTACAAGCGGCGGATGGCCCCCAAAGTCGACGTGCGGATAGTACTGGTTGTTACCATTTCCGTGATATCGGCGATCCAGTATTACAGCGGATGGCAGCGGTATGACACCGCGATAAAGTACTTCATGACTGTTCCAAAGTATAGAAATAGGGCTTTAGAAATAGCAAAACAGGAGGGCCTTCTGCCTGATGATAAAAAAGGGGGCAAAGGCAGAAGCAGGCCTCCCAAAGGAGTTGATACCATCATTAAGAAGGTCATCGAAGACAAAATGGACATCAAGGGGGCTTACGCCAAGCCCAGTGTTACTGACATTCTGTGGGTGCAACTCATTCTGGCCCCTTACACCATTGCTAAGTACATCTTCTGGTACCTGTCTTGGATATGGAGGCACACTCTCCTCAAGCAACCTTACAGTGATGAGGAGAAGCTCTACATCATAAGGAAGTACCTCAAGATGGGGCAGTACCAATTTGACAGCCAAGAGGAGGATAGAAAGCAGGAATTTCTAAACAAGGAGCTGTGGATCCGGGAAAACTTCGACGAGTGGTTCCAGGAGGAAGAAGAGAACGCCAAGAAGCAGCTGGCAGAGAGCAACAAGTACAAGCAGTACCGGCGCTACTTGAAGAACCACGGGGTGGGCAGGATGACATTTGATGACTCATAATTTCGTTAACAATTTATTAAAAACCGATCATCTTTTGTACTTTTGAATATACCCAGGTTTTTTGATCATCTGCAAAGCAAATAAAAATTGGTTTGTCCATTATGACCTCTCTATTTACCTTCCACTCTGAACACGACATCGCCGCAATGATCTGGGAGTTGGTGCCCCCGTCCTCCCTGAACCCCTTGAGTTTACTTTTTTTTTCTGGCTTAATATAAGGGACGCCCCTACCATCTGAAAAATACCAACATCCACTACTGGTTAAAACAAGCTTAAGTAGAGACCTATATCGATGGAGGCACGACCTTCTCTCACTAGAAAAGCGGTATAAAACATGTTTTCCACAGTTGAGGTAAAACTTGTGGTGTCCACCACATAATCATAGTATTTAACAGGTTGTTGGTTATTCTGAGAATAACACTCTGTTAAAACATCATATAAAACTTTAACGGTCTCTTCAATCCCCGCCTCTTCCTTCTCCAAACTTGTCACTTTCTCTGGAGCCTTCTTCTGGAACACCTCTCGTTCTCGTTTTTCGCGCTGCTTTTTCTGTTTAGGCTGGGGCAGACTGTTCATGTCGTAGGCGCCATACATGAAGGTGTACCCTGGTACTTGGGGAACGATGTGGAGGGCATCGGGAAGGAGGTGGAGAAGGTCTTCTTTGCAGTGTTGCATCTTAAATGAGTTTTAAGATTTGTTGTATATTTGGTTGCCTACACTTACAATTTTGTTTCCCAATTCCGTGGGTTCGTACGTGCAACAGTCCACATCCAACGACTTCAAACATTGCACCAACACCGAGCTAGACGAGGACAACACCTTGGAATCCAACAGAGTCTCTTCAGCAAATTGATACCTCTCACTTATATTGTGCTCAGCTTCTACAGTGTTGATCTGTCTCATTATATCCCCAATTTCACTAATGGTCCCCAAGCCCACTTCTTCACTTTCCTCTAAAACAGTAACGACAATAATAACGCGGTGTGATTGATAAAGGGGTACCTCATACGTATTCCCTCCACTCGGTCCAATAGCTCTCTGTAGAACAACTTCCGTTCCCTGCTGTCCAGTCTCATGCTTACGTTGTTATTTTCGTGGTCGATGTTGGGATCCATTTGGTTCAATAAAAATGAAATTTAAAACAAAAACAATGTTTTACCGCCAAGGACTTGTGACATCACAAAACAACTAGCTTCTGGCTTTGACTACAGATAACCGAGATAACTGGAGATAACTGACCACTGACTGACTTTGACATAATCACACCAGAACCTCACTTTTTGCGCGCGCTCTAGCGGAGGAAAGCTGTAAGTAAACGAGACGAAAAAATCAGCGGTACCAACGGTTGTATATAAAATAAATAAATTTTATATTAAATAAAGCATAATTCCGAGGATTCCCTTCTCCCAAACGTGCTTTATGTAATAATAGCAAACTAACTAATATCATAACCCTCGTCTTCGCTGATTGAAATAATAGAAATGAAATGCTCTTCGTTAGTAAGCGTATTTTTTAAATATTGGTAATAGTTCAAATAAGTTTTTTAGAGAAAAGAAAATTAGAAAAGTTGTACGGAAAATTGGAAAATTCGGAAAAAAACAGTGTTTTTTCTACGAGATTTTTGTAAGAACTCAAGACCATAACTCACGATTCGAAGCTATGGATATGCGTAAGTCTTTTTTTGTTTTGTTAGTTATGCTTCCGGAATGGAAATAATTCAATTGAAAAAAAATCGGGAAAACCTCGAGAAAAATCTGAAAAAACGCATTCCAACCTAAATTAAAATAAAATTACATGTTTTTACTTTTGTGTTGTTTCGCGATCTGTCCAAAAACAAATTTATTGAAATTTGGACAGGAGAATGTCTGTCGAGTAAGCTAGTCTGTAATATTTATAGGATAATAAAACTTTGTTTTTGTAACGATATCCTGAGCCGTAAACCGGCGAATTCGTTACGAAATTTAGGACAGAGTACTCAATTTCGCCCTCCCATGAGAATATTTTTTGTGGTCAAAATTTCATAACGATCAGTTGATTGGTATAGGAGCACATAAAATACGAACAAACGAACAAATATTAATTTTTATATATTAGATTAGGGAAACAGTGAAATTTGAAATTAACTAATGGTTAATACATTTATATCAAATTCATGAAATATGAAAATATCAAATTATAATCTAATCTAATAATTTCCTGAAATCAATATAAAATTGTACAAAATAGTTATATTGATTTAACTGAAAAGGTGTTTAGGTCTGTTGAAAATGGTGTACTATGTAGGGTTAAAAGACATACCAAATTGTTTCTTGAGTTGTAATTCCTAGCACAGCCGGTGTCTCAGTTTTCAAACTCAATTATTTCATATTTGTTTATCTTGGGAATTTTGGTGGAGGAAATTCGAGGACTCTCTGCATATCGGGAAGGCTGGTGTCTGGGTCCGAAAAAATCTGTCGTTCCATAGCTGGTTATTACAAACAGTTTTATTAAAAAATATGAATGCAATAAATAGGTAAAATATAAATATAAATAGTTTTAAATATATTAATCTTCAATATTGCAACAATTTTCAACTAAACATTACATAAGTGTAAAAGCAGTCTATTGTAACTCAATACAGTATGCAGAAGTATTTGGCACGAGACGACGAAATCAAAACCGGGAAGACAACTAAAACTCAACTTTCCTCTACCTGTGATCACATCGAATGCTACCTAATCTCTATCCTAGGCCGAATTTCAAAAATTCTAAAAAGATCACTTAACCTATATCACCTTACATGAATTGGTATAAAAATCAGCACCAAATTTTAGGCACAATACTGATCAAACCTGGAAAATCGCATCCTCCTCAAGTAGCTTCTCCGGGGGGCCGCCCGCCACCCTCTCGTACCCCGGCACCTCCTGGTCGTCGTTGAGGTGCTGGTACGGAGGTCCTGGCAACGACCTCGTGTCGCTCGTCCCGTTGGAGCTCTCCGAGGTGTCTATGTTCTCGTAGCCGCGGCCCGGCAACCTCTCCCCCGAGTCCTCATCGTGCAGCCTCTCGTAGGGGGGGCCCAAGTCTCTCACGCTCTCGTAGTTGGGGTCCTGGTGCACCGACTCATAGTTGGGATCCGACTCGCTTCCCGACTTGAGCGACTCGCTGGGCATGCTCTCGTAGTTGGGCTCGTCGAGGCTGTACTCCTGGGAGTTGCTGCTGGATTTGTCGTCGCTTTTGTTCGATTTGTTGACTACGGAGTATCCTTCGGTGGCAGTGTTGACTTTGGAGTAGCCGTCGCGGAGCTCTTCGTAGTTGGGGTCCACCCTCTGTTTCAGGACTTCGTAGCCGGGATCCGAGCTGGAGATGCTCTCGGGGCCGTTGATGCTGGCGTACTTGGGCTCTTCGTGTCGGATGCGCTCGTAGCCCGGGTCCCCGCAGTCTTTGGCCGACGTGCGCAAGGTCTCGTAGTTGTGCTCCTTGTGTCGGAGTTCGGAGATTTTCTTCTCCTCCGAGGAGCTGCAGCTGGAGACCGACTTTCGGCTGCAGTTGTCGCTGTTTTTCTTGAGTTTCTCGGGCGTCTTCTCGCCGTCCGATTCGTCCTTCTTCTTGCTTTTGTGCACTTTCGCGTAGAGGTCGTCCACGTTGCGCTGCTCCAGGCTGGGGACGGGGGGAGGTGGAGGCAGCGGAGAGTTGGCTTGGCGCTTCTCGGGCTTTGGCGATCCGATGTTGGCTATCGAACTCGACGAAGATGCTAAAATAGATTGCGGTCAAGTGATTAAATGAAAATCTGGACAGTAGGCAGGCACCACATGTCTTTTGTCATTATCACGTAAGGTGTATTTATATTCAAACTAAAGCTATACCTTGTCTGGAATGAGAATGCACCGACCCCTGCTTGAAGGTGTTGACACTCGATGGCGGCGGTTGGGGGGCGGTTTCGTAAAACTCGTCGCTTCCAGGGGGGACGGCGTTGACCTCCGCCTCCACTGTTATGGGGTGGGCCGGAATCCGAGCGTAAGTCTCGCTCTCGCTCGTGTAGATTTGGTTGTTGGGGTCCGGAATGGTGGTGTAAACGTCGTCTGGAAAGGGGAGTTTATTCAAGTCTATTAAACCATTTTATTTTATTTAGTTTTATTTTGGGTGGTTACACATGGTGAAACCACTGACATTAATTTTGAAATTTAAACAAAATACACGGATAAAATATTCTTACCCGAATCGTCCGACACAGTGGAGTAATGCTGGTCCAACTCCCTCTTCTTGTTCATCTCCTTCGTCTGCGCGATGATGTTAGCCAACGGTTCTCGCACGCTTATGCTGGTGTACCCCTCTGCAAGTCCCAAGTTTCAATTTGTACACACTGCCTCTAACTCTCCCTAAACACTTACTGGACGAATCCTGGGAGTCCCCGCTGAAATTGGGCTGGGCCACTGGCGGAGTCATGTAAGGCAGGTCCGGACTGGCGGCCACGCCCCCAGCGACTGCCGACGCCGCCGGTATATCCACGCCTAGTCCGCTGTGGGCCGATGATCGTCTCGATCTTGGGGGCGCCGACGGCTCCAAAGAAGTGCTCGATCCTTCCGGCCTTTAACGCAGTGTTAGAAATAAGGATTGATTGTATTTACATGAAAACGCGTTGGTGTAATTTGGTCCTACTGTTTTTGACCGTCACATTAGGTGCACCTAATTCAATGTGCATCTATCTAAGTCATCCAACGGAAATCATACATCGATATGCCACACTGATGCGGTGTAATAGACTTAGGTAGTTTTTTTACATTTAATGAAGTAAACGCTTTAGTGTCATTCTGATCAATCTCTGCTTTACACCTGATGTAATTTAAGAAAATGTTTTGTACTAAACACCTCAGTAAATTGGTCCTTTCCTCAATCTGATTCTCCTCGAGCACGGCCTGTCTGCTTGTCGTCGGTTGCAACTGCGCATACGGATGCTCCTTGGACTTGATCTTGTCGTATTTGACCTTCTCGTACGGCGAGGAGGTGTCATCGGCCTGACTTATCGAACTGTGCTGGGATATGCTGGGCCTCGCTTCCACGCCGTTGCGGATGGTCTGTCTTTTAGCTAACAAAATGACTTAAGTAACAGCCCCAAATTTTTCATACAATTTTTACCGTTTTGAAACTGTCCGACAGTGGCGTAGTGCTCGGAGGAGTTGTCGCCGGTGGGCTCCCAGTTGACGGCTGCTCCTTGCTCGGACGGAATGTCGGGGAGGCTCCGTCTGGTGTTGCTGGCGGGCACATTTCTATGAAAGTTTATTGCGAATGAATATTGAGATGAGCTGGTGATGTAAGCGTACACGTGCAGAAACGAATGTGGTGTAAACATTCCATTAAATTAATGAAACAATGATGACACAAAGTTAAATCTGGAAATGCGGATTTGCTTGTGACTGTTGAGTGACTGGAGGTGGTTCCAAAACCGATCGTTAAGTCACTGTGCTGATGCACTGAAGTCAAGTGTTTGCAACATTTGGTGTGGCGAATATGTGTCACAATTTCTGTGAAGTTTCACTTCTAAAGGGCGTGCTGGCCATGCACCCATTTTTTTTTCTTAGTCTTTCAGTTTTGCAACTTTGACTCCACCTCAACAGCGACAAGCAGCATCCAAAGCAGACAAATACCTTTTATTAGACTCGTTAAGATCGGTCGCACTAGCGTTCGCGCCGTCAACAACACACGGTGCAGCGGATGGCAAGTGGTTAACATTCTCGTCGGGATTTTTTTGAATGACCATGCCGTCAAGCCCTAGCAAGTCATTTCTACAAAACAAACGTACAATTCAAGCATATACACTCATGTGGTGTCTTACTTGGGAGACTTCTTCCTCCAACACAGACAGAACGCCAACGACATTCCGAGACTCACTAGAACGCACCCCGACAGAATAACCGTCCACATGACTTCACCGAAACGACCTCACATCGAGGGGCCTCAATGTTTCCGAGACACTCATTTTAAGTGGTTACCTATTTTTAACTTATTAATTATCTAAATGCATGCATTTTCTGAATCATGCTCGTGTAGATTATTAAGGTCACGCTTAATTAATCGCGATTAATTAATTAAAATGATTTTTAAAAGCGTCTGTGGTTTTGACACGAACGACATAACCTCACTTCCGGTGCGGATGATTGAGGGGGTTTTCCCTCCCGTTGGGGGCTACACCGACATGCTACGGGTCTTTCAAACACTTTTCACATCGCCTGCGACGATGTTGGGACCATGGTGTCGGAGTTGGGGCCCCAAAACACAGTTGCACTAAACAACACTACATAGTCACAATGAAATGTTTCCGGAAAGGAAGTCCAAGTGCATTTCTAGATAAGGCCCCACCTTTTCGTCGAAATTTATGTTGGACATAAATAAAAAGCGAGATAAGAGTCAAAACATAAACACGGTTGTTGTGACAACTGCATCTAGTTTGCCGATTCTAACCAAAGAAAAAAAGGAGACACTGGGGTGGTCCACTGCCAGTAACCAGTCCTTTGTTTAGACACTATTAAGGAAAAAATCGTCGGTTTTCCTAACTGCACACACTAAGAAGACGTTACAACACATCTGCGAAATGTCACTGAAATGCCAAATGTTGAAATGTCAAAATGTGGTATCGCGGAGGCGGATACAACTTGGGTATAGGCAACCAACTTTACGTTTGATGATAATATACCCGGTGATTCAAAAAAACTTTAATCAAGTGTACGTAACAAATTTGAACGTAGCACGTAGATCAGTATCATGCTTATTTAAGACTTGTGTAGAGGCGTAGGTGTTAGTGTGGGTCCAATATTTTCAATCAGTACTGAAAAGCCATTGTTTGAAACATTACAGAAGTTTTCAAAAATTGTTCGGAACTTTTTCTTTAATAGTCGCGAAAGGAGCATTGTGAAAAAGAAGAATGATTGTTTTCTTCATTCTGTAGATTCCTGTGTAGGGGCTTCAGGATGGCTGGACTATTTAATAAAACTCGTGGTCTTGTAAAATTTGTAACAGAACATTTATTCTTCGACCTCTTTGCACATCAACCCAACAACCAACTCGCAACTAACTTAACTCTCTATTGCTACCAACCTAATGTCGTGCGTGCACAAGGGCGCGAAATTCAAAAAAACATAACTAAATTACTACACCTGTAATTTTTGTATAAGTAATTTTAATTATTATTGTCTTAATTTTTGTATGTTTGTCCTGATTGTTTTAATTATCGTTATTCTATCAATTCTCTTCGTGTTTCTCATTCATTGTATTGGTTTTCTGGTTCTGCTTTATTGCCCCTATTCCCCGAATTCTTGTACTTATCTTGACTCAAATTTCGTTGATTCTATTGATTGTTCTAATTTTTTAACCATCTTTATTTTATTTAATTGTCCTGCTTTTCTTAATCTTCTTGTTTTTATCCTTATCCTTATCTGATATTCTCTCAATTCTGACGATTCTTTGGATTCTCCCAATTCATTCCTATGTTTCACCAATTCTTTGATATTTCCAGAATTATTGATTGTTCTCTTTCTTTTGATTCTTTGACTCTACAAGTCCCTTTGTCCGTCCTGATTGTATTAATTCCCATGATGTTCTTGAGTATGTATTTTGATTGTTCTGTGTTAATTTTTTATTTTGTGACTACTGATTTGGTTTTATGGATTTCATAATTTTATTGTCTTCTAATTCCTTAAATTCTCTTGATTTTCATGATTTTTTTTATTTCATAAATCCGAAATAATTATATATAACGGAATTCTTGGACGTTATGTAATTTCATAAAATGGTTGTCATTTCTAACAATGAGTTACACATTTACACATCACGAAGTGAACATCAAGGAGTAGTGTGAGGAGTAGCGTGGGCAGGGGTGCCGACCGTACCTACTTCTGATTGGTTGGCTAAATAGTTGGGAAAAAGACAACCATTTTAAAATTGTTGACATTTATGTAATGTAGAATTATGATTCTTCAATTCTTCTATTAATGGTTTAAAGTCAGAAAGATGGTTACTTTTTTTAAACCATAGTTAGTAAATCAGAGTTAAGGTGGGATTTGGTTTTAAATCACTTTGTGTTTAAGCAACCTGTGAAACAAATAAAGTTATATTAGATATGGTAGAATTCAAATGATACGTACATTAATTCAGTCGATCTTTTTGCAGATCTCTGTTTCGGCACCGCCAGGAGTTCTCCTATCGCCCCCCAGATGTGGCGACGGCGGCGCTCCTGCGGTGGGCGGGCCAAAGTGAACGGCGCGACGCTCGGCACCCAGCAGCAGGAAGGAGGAGCACAGCCGTCCGACGCGTCCCGTCCTCTCCGATCCAGGCGGCCGAGCGACGTCTCGCGTATGCGCAGTCGACGGGCGCTCCGTCAGTGATGGTCAGCTGTGTCGTTCGGGCAGTAGACGAGTCGAGCGAGAAATGCAATGCGCCTTAGGCATGTAACTCTGTCCTGCAGAGACACCCTACGGCCGCAAAATGTTCGCGTACGGTTTCGAGATCACATAGACAGCCTGTAATATGCCTGTGCGTTGTGCGACGAGTTCACGGTGAAAATCTGGCGTGAACGGTGGCTCGGAGACATGGCGTCGGTGGCGGGCTCGACCGAACAGCCGCCTCACGCGCACGGGCACACCTTCTGCAAGAAGACCTTCCACAAGCCCACCTACTGCCACCACTGCAGCGACATGCTATGGGGCCTCATTCAGCAGGGCTTCATCTGCGAAGGTGGGTCAGCCGTCCGACGGAAATAGGTCACACACCCTCCTTGCATCTCTCGCACGCACCAGGTGCCCTCCTCGCTTTCGCTGCCAGATAAGCTCGCCCGTGTTTGCCCCGATTAAATATTGACCGTAGGCGCGAGTCTACGTCTTCGGTCTCGGTTTTTCCGCAGAACCTCGACGCTTTTTCTGCGTCCCCAGCTAACATTTTCACCGCTTCCTGGGGGATGCTGTATCTCCCCACGCCGTAACCGTCGGGCGGCCATCGACAAGTCTAGGCACGCTTTCCCCCCTCCCCCGTCCTTTGTGGACCATTGAGCCGGATCTGTCTCGTCCAAAATCTAAAATCTATCCGTCCATTCCTCGGATGTATGTAATATATGATACGTGGATCGTTCGCGACGCCGACGCCGACGCCTCTTGGTGCGCTCGTCGTTGCGCATCGATCTTTCGCCGGCGAATAATCGCGAACGAATCCGATTGTTCAGCGACGCATGTGTAGCGTCGTGACGTCAGTCCGTCACTTTTCGTTGTGTGCGGAGCAGGTGTCGCATCCGTGAGCACGCCACTGCGACTCTCATTTCCCCAATGATCGTTCTTATTACCGCTTTTACTACTTACGATCGAAGGAGAAGGAAAGTTTCGTTGATGGGTCTTAAGAAACACCCTTTAGTCTTTAGTCTTACTGGACATAAAAGCGTTTGCGGTTTGATCGAACATCCGATGTAATAATTCTCAAGACTTTGGCACCTCTAAGTGCCAAACAGATCATATCATTCTTTGAAACAGTCACTCCCCCACTGACAGATTTTCATTGCCACCTTTTTTTAATCATACGGTATTATTTCCAAGAATATACAAATTGGAGTAGCAAAATTTTTCAGTTTTTCAGGCTTATCCAGGAGTTCTTTGTCTTTTGTTAACTTAATACATATTTTGATATTTTCTTAATTTCACGTTTTGATATTTCGCTAATATTATGTTTGTTTTTCGTCAACTCGAAATTTGCCATTTTGTTGTTTTGATATTTAGTAAATTAAATTTGACAATTAGGTATTTCGCTAATGTCATCTTTTGGTATTTCGTCAACAAATGTCACCAAAGATTGCTAAGAGCTTGTTTCTTGTTGATCTTTTTTATGTTCAAAGTATTTCAATTGGAAAAGCGCATCCACCAACTTTGCAACATTTATAAATATCACCGATAACACTTCTCATACCTTCTGTATGTCGAGATCGAACAATTTCATGTCGAAGATGTTCCAAATCATGCTAAATCATATATTTTTTAGTGTTCAAGATATTTTTAACATTCATCAATGACACTAGTGAGTATTTCTGTGCATTTTGTGAAGACAATGTCGGACGACCAATTCTGCCTGTTGAAACCTTCTGCAGAAATTTCTTGTAAAATCATTAAATTAATGAAATTTTCACATTTACTTCTATTTTTAATATTTCTCCACTTCTTCGTGCTGTATTATTTCAATACTTGAAACTCGTGTAAAATAAATAATTATGTATTCACGTACTATTTTTTATTCTGCGCAACATTTATGTAAATATTTATACATATTTTTTTTTTTCAATTTTGGCCAAACACTCTCAGTACATTCATGAATTTCTTTGTAGTATAACGTTTCACCCTTCTTTTTTGATTTGAGAACATCCAGTGGACTAGACTACTTAACTTCCAACACAAGTATTTTTATTTAAAATTCGCAAGTGCTAGTTTATTGATCTCGTTATCAATGGTCAAATATTTTGTTTTGGTCGCTCAACATCGGCGGCCTCCCACATAACATGAATAGTTCTCCATTCAGTACCGGCCTCGCCATTGAGTCTTCCTTATCTCCCGCAATTGTATTATTAGTTAACGTAAGTTGCCTTATTATGAACATCCAGGTATAGAGAGAGGACGATATCGCGGAGCGGAATGTGTCAGCGTTGCTTCTGGTTCAATGAATTGAAATTTAAACTCCCATTTGAGCCATTCTTCAGTAAAAAGTGTTGATAGTTGATTCAGTAGCAGTTCTTTTGGGATCACAACCTTATTTATTTTCTGTCCCTCTCCACTGCGTATTTCGTAACATAATGACAAAAAACCCATTGAACTATGATGTATAAATCAACAATGTATAATTCAGCAGCAATTCAAAACCGTCCAAATTAGAGCACTTGCTCAGAAACGCTGTTTTAATCAAAGACATGAACAAACTTGACAAAACTTTTTCCTCGTTACTCGTTTTTATCATCGTAGCAATGTTTCCATTGTATTTACCTCCAGTATTAATAGTCTTGCGGAAAGGTCAAAGAAACCGTCCCACGACCAGTACAGTCCAATTCCTTACAATCGACTCCCACATCTACTTACTAGAAATGTCTGGCTAGAAATAAATATGCCACGGACGTGCACAGGTGCGGGATACAGATGCGGCGGCGGTGCACAGAACTGTAAATGCATCTACTCCATTTCCCGAGAAAGAAAATAAGCACGAGGAGGCAGGTGTTCGCTGGAATGAGCCGATTCGGAAAAGGGGGAAACGTTCTACCGGGTTTTTGGGAATGATTGAACCTGATGACGTTCATTTTTCTGAAGTACATAATTGCACACTAAACGTTTATACAGGGTCATTTTAACGGGAAACGAGAAATATCGCGTCAACCTGAGAATCCTAATAAATTGAAAAACCTGGGCAACCTGAAAAAACAATAAACCATAAGAAAACTAGAAAGCATACAAAACTTGGGACAAAAGAAAAGCATTAAACATGGAAAATGGAAACGCAGATAAGAAAGTTAGTAATCTGAGGAAATTGGAAAACGGAAAACTGAAAAACGTTCAAAACCTGGTACCGTTGAGAAACCTAACAAACAGAAAGTTCTGGAACCATGAAAGACTTAGGGAAAACCTAGAAAACCTAGCAAGTTGGAAAGCCTTGAAGTACTGGGATAAAATAAAGCAACGAAAACAACAGAAGCTGGAGAAACCTGAAAAATCTGAGAAGCCTAGAAAACATGTAAAACGTGAGACAACTAGAAAACATGTAGAACGTGAAAAAATACACAAAAAAAGAAGAGTAGCCTTGGCTCGCGAGTTTATCAATCGCGATGATAATTTTTGAAGGCGTGTGATCTTCAGTGATGAAAAGGTTTTTAGATCGCGTAGCAGTATGTTCAACCTCGTGGATTCGGACTAAATGTGTGGGGATGGATAAGTGCCGAAGGCCCAGGTGTTTGTTTTTATGGAGAAGAACGTTTGCATGAAGTCGGTTTTAGGGACATTTTAGAAAACATCATGCTGCTATCAGCTCCACAAAGGTTTGCAGATAATAGATTCGTATATCAGCAAGACAACTGCCCCATCCATACTTGCAGAGTAGTAAGAAATTGGATGGCGGAAAATGAAGTAAATCAACTTCCCTGGCCCGCCAGAAGTGCCGACCTCAATCCAATCGAAAATATATGGGCAGAAATTGTAAAAAAAAAAATATGCAAGGGACTTTGGGCCCAGAAATAGAATGGAGGTGTGGGAGCGCTTGAGGACGCATGGGAAGATCTTGTGCAATTCGATATGGAACATTTATAGTGGTATCTATGAACAGAAGATTGCAAAGTGTAATTAATCAAAAAGGAGCCATGACTAAATATTAATACACCAAATTTTTCTTTTAGCTTTACACTGCATGTATTTTATGTTTGTTAATAATTAAGAGAGTTTGTTAAATTTAAGGAGTTTTCCATTGTTTTTGTTATTTTGGAGTTTTTTTTGTACGGTTATTTGTTTTTATTTTTTTCTATTAAAAACGTATTCTCTGATTGTGTAGACTTAATTTTATTTATAAACAAGAAGAATGTTCTTAAATCCAAGTGAAGTAAATTTAAATTAAAAAATTTAAATATATCTAAGTCGAACTCCACAAACTTTAATCAGCGTAAAATTATAAATGGTACATGTTTCGGCAGAACACTTCTGCCATCATCAGCCCTAATTTAACAAGAGATTAATGATACAATTGATGAATTACAAGAGGGGTTCTTACCTTAAAGAATATAAAAAATTATGACATTGACGTAATTTTGAATTAAATTTGACGTTTTCAAAGGGTTACATGATTTTTAAAAGATTTCGTAAAAACAACATTTTATAAAATGTAAAAATTAAAAATGGATCAAAGAGAATCTGGTAAGTTTGTTTGAGTGAAAAATTAAAATAGTGAATTAATAATGGGATTATTGAAGTTATTCTGTTCATTTAAACAAGATCTGTTTTCCAGTTTCAAGGCTTTCCTTATTTCCAAAGTCTCAAGAAAATCTAATTTCCGGCCTTTATTGCATTTATGAATCAATTTGGAATTTGATGGTGAAAAACTATGTTTCGTTATTAATATATGATTGGCGAAAGAAGAAGGTGTTGATGGTGGAGGATCAAGATCTGTGTTGTTATAGATGTGCCTGAAATGTTCTTTAATACGGTCTGATATTTTGCGACCTGTCTGACCTATGTAGAATGACTCACAAGTAGAGCAGCTTAATTTGTATACACCTGATGATGATTTGTAATCTAATGGATCTTTATTTTTAATAAAAAATCTGGATAAGTTGTTATCTGTTTTAAATGAAACTTTAAAACCGTTTTTCTTAAGTATTTTAGAACATTTCTCTGAGACGACGCCAAAATATGTTAATGAATTTGAAAAGGAAATTGTTTCTGAAGGATTTTTAACCAAGTAGTGTGTGTATTTGAATTTGTTATAGTATCTATAGTATAATTTATTTATAGTTTTTAAAGAATATCCATTATTTGAAGCGATTTGTTTAATGTTATTAAGTTCTGTTTGAAAAGATGAATCTGATAGTGGTATAGAAAATAATCGGTGGAAAAAGGAATGAAAAGCTGCAAATTTATGGGAAGAATTTATGGGTGACAAGAGTCAAAAGGTATTACGCAATCCGTGATACTAGGTTTTCTATATATGTCAAATTTAAAAGTATTATTATTTCTAGTGATTAACAAGTCTAAAAAGGGGATTTGGGAATTGATTTCAATTTCAACGGTGAATTTAATGGATTGGTTTAAAGAATTTAAGTTGCTGAGTGCGTTATCAAGTTCAGAATCAGATCCTTTGAATAAAACAATTATGTCATCTACATATCTGTACCAAAAGAGAAAATGATCCTTAAAAGGTGAAGAAGTTAAAAACTGATCTTCTAAGTTATTCATGAATATTTCTGCTAAAAGAGGTGTGACAAATTAGAGCCCATTGCTAAGCCTGAGTCTTGTGAATAAAAATTATTATTAAATTGAAAGAAATTTTGATCTAGGACAGTCTCACAAAGTGAATGTAAATTTAGTGCATGTATGGTTGGCATATTAGAATTAAATAGTAGGTTTTTTAAAATTAATAAGCAAGATTTGGGTGGGATGCTGGGGAATAAATTAACTACGTCAAATGAAACAAGTCTAGTGTCTGATGGAATTTGGAAATTTCTAATTTTGTCCACTATACTCATCGACTGACTAAATGGATGAGAAATAACAACCATTTATTGAATTTTTTTCTCTTTAAAAACTAGAACTCACTCTCGTGTTCAATCCAAATTCAAAATTTTTAAGTCAAAAAATGGTTGTCATTCCAATACCATTTATAATTTTACGCTGATTAAAGTTTGTGGAGTTCGACTTAGATATATTTAAATTTTTTAATTTAATTTTATTTGCAGATGCTTGCTCAGTTTTATAGTCACCTCTAGTCTGGTTGTTGGTCAAGTTATCAATTTCGTGAGGATATTCTTAATAGAAACTAGCACAATACAATAATTTGCAAAAATTCTTACATATTTTTAGAAACTTTCATTAATTCGACTCAGAACGTAAGCATTTTAAATCATTGGATGCAGGTCTATGCAAAATTTTTGTCGACTTTTTTAGTATCTGTTTTCTTGCCTACTCAAAACTTGAGACTGTTTTGAATTTAGGTTCACACACGGGGCGAGGGCACACTAAATTCTACTGCATAGTCTGATCTTAAAACACAGGTTCCTTCACCTACAGCACAAAATTCTGATTCGGGAGAGTTGCCACGATGCAAAAGCAATGCAGGAGAGCCAAAGACAAATATGCTGATAATTACGACAAACTCAAAAAACGCACTAAAAATGTTTGTAGAATCAGTTTTGATAACTAAAACAAGTTTACACAAAGTAAAATAAAAAAAAATACTAGATAAATATGGGTGTATACTTTAATTTGCTCGGCACTGTACATAAACGCTATATTATTATCATTTATATAATTACAGATTCCAAGGTTCTCAATGTGAGAAACCTTGGAATCTGTGATATTCTAAAATTTAGAATCTTTAATATTGAAAAGTTGATTGACTTTTTGTTTTACTGCGAAAGACGGAACTGGCAAGAGTAAATCCGAAACCTCATTAACCGTCCATTTCGGTATTTTTTATATGTGAGCATTGAAGGCAGTCGTCGTTCGAAACCACCCTCGTTCGCCCAGACTGTACCTCCCCGAGCACCACTGGTTTATTCAGTAGCACATGCATTCTGACATTCAGAGCGGCGTTTTGATCCATTCACGGGCCAAAAATAGGTCAGGCGAGTCCTTACAAAGCCCGGCGCTCCTTCTTTGTGCTTCGCGCGGCGAGGATGTGTCTGCATCAACGTCCCGAATTAATTCGTCCAAGAAGTAGGTTATCGTTTCGGAAATCCAGGAAATACGGAGCGATAGGCGAAATCCGACCGCAAGCAAGCGGCGGCCAGGATGCGGTCAATAGCTGCGTCCTAATGTTTACCCCCGGCGGAAGGGGGCTAACTAACATAGTGGATGCATGTCATCGTCGAATGTTTACTAGATAGTTAAGCAGATGAGAGGTAGGTGGTGTCGCCCTCCTCTTCCTCCCTCTCGCCTATATTCCGTCTCTCTCGCTCTATGGCACGCCGCCACCGGACGGACGTTACGGGGGACGGCGGCGGAGAGGTATTGATCCGGAGGCTGCACCGAGACGCCTCTACTCCGCACGCATCGTTATCGCACACTCCGCGAAAATTTTCACGCACGTTTCGGATCTCCTATTGTTTACCGCACGATTTTCAAAATTCCACTTACTTACTAACGGTAAGAATAACACAGAACAAGGCAAATTCAGATTTTCACATATGTAAGGATATGTGTCATACAGGACGAATCCGAGGTCAACGATAGTTTTAGACTACGCTCCTGCTGAACTTGATCAGCATCTATAGAATTTCCCTCTCTCGTCTTTAATTAAGTACTTTAATCATCCATTCAATTCTTTATGTTTATTTTGTCAATCTTTTTTATCTTCATACTTTCATCCTGTCATTCTTTTGTATGTTTCTATGGTTCTTCGATTATTACATTTTTTTAAACTTTCATCTCTTTATTTCATCATTCTTCTTTGATTCCTTTGTCTGGTAATCCTTCATACTTTTATGCTTTCGATCTTACAATTTTTTCTTTAATTCTTTAATCCTTCCATCCTGAAATTTTCTCACCCTTTTACGCTTATTTCTTATGTTCATCCTTTTTTTCTTTCAGCCATCGAACTCTTTAACCCGTCATCCTTCACCGTTTCTTCCCTTTACGCTTCCCTACTTTCATCCTTTCATAAGCACAAATTTGTTCATCAAAGGCGTATATGAAAATCATTTGTTTAAAAAACGCAGGACAGATTCTTCATTAATATCAAATGTCACAAGCGTCAACTGTATCATACAAGGTCTTTATTAAATTATTCATATATACAGTAGGCTTTGAACGTCATTCTCAATCTACATACATGTAATTTTTGTTATCCACAGGCAGCATGATGTGCGAATCGTTAATAAAGACATTTCTATCTAAATCGTGTTAGAATTTTGAAAATTATAAATTATCTCTGTTTTGAGTGCCTTTCAACCATTTAGTATTTTTCTTAATTTCTTGAAATCGGGAGTGAAACGCTACGAATAGATCATTAAACTTCTTCCTGTCCTCGTGCATAATGTTACTATTTTTGGTGTTATAATCCCTATAACTTTTTAACCGACTTCAAAAAAGGAGGAGGTTCTCTATTCGACTGTATATATGTTTTTTTTTTGTATGTATGTTCGGGCATAACTTCTTTGTTTATGAACCGATTTCAATTATTCTTTTTGCGTTGGGTTGAGTATGGCTCCAAGGTGGTCCCATTGTAATTTCATTCATATTGAAGGTAAGACTTCCGAGTTATAGCAGGAAACTCTTGAAAATCAGATGGAAATGTGGTGATTGGATATGTTTGTGCGGGCATAACGTCTTTGTTTATGAACCGATTTCAATTATTCTTTTTGCGTTGTATTCAGTATATCTTCAAGATGCTCCCATTTTAATTTAATTCATATTGGACGTAAGATTTCGAAGTTATAGAAGGAAATTCCTCAAAATCAAGTGGAAATGTGTTCGAATGACGGTACCTACCTGCTAGAGATGGATGGTTTATGGAACCCAACACCAGAGTGACAAGGCGAGAATAAATAAACTTTGGGTGCTTTGGTCAAGGACGTGATTTATTGTGTTTCTGAAACCAACTTCAAACATAATTTCTTTGTATATGAACGGATTTCAATTGAATCGTTTATTGTTAAAACAAGCCAAGTAACATTTTGCAAACTTTTCAGGAAACGAAAAGACTATGGCAAATTCATCTACAATAAATTGTATCTTACGCCCTTAACATATAAGCACTATTAGTCGCAAATTTTAGCATACATGATATGGTACTTGGATGTGTGTCTATAATATATTATATTCCATTGGATTTTTCAATCACAGTAATCAATTCAGAGAAATCTGGACTGGGGAGTTTTAAATGGGACAGTCTGTAAATTCCACTGAAAAGCAAAAATGGCCAAAAATTTTACTTGACTTGTTTTAACAATAAACGATTCAATTATTCTTTTTTCGATTTGTTTAGAGCTCCAACATGGTCCCATTTTAATTTCATGATATAGGACATAGTATTCTGTAGAATCGGGAATGGAAAATCTGGAATTTGTGAATCTCAAATACCCGAATATCGAATCTTGAATCTGGAATATCGAATCTTGAATTTGGATTGATGTTCTCGATCTTTTTGATATTAACTACTTAATTTATTTAACACTTATGCTGTTATACTCGACAATCTATTTTCGCGCTCGTGTGGATTTGAGGCGTCTACCCATCACTTAAAATTGTAAAATAATTAGCTTTAAAAAAAAAGAAACCGACTTCAAAAAACACAAAGTAACATAAGTTAACTAAAAAGTAAAAATTTTCAATTTCAGAGTTATTTGTTGTTCCGCTTAATGTAATTATTTATTTTTCCGTTTAATGAAATTCAGAAATTATTGTTGATTATCTAATTATTAATTGTTTTATAATTTTGGAGTTGGTGCCATAAAAACATAAAAACAAATTATATACCTTCCTACAATAACAAATTAAAAAATTTAAATATATCTAAGTCGAACTCCACAAACTTTAATCAGCGTAAAATTATAAATGGTACATGTTTCGGCAGAACACTTCTGCCATCATCAGCCCTAATTTAACAAGAGATTAATGATACAATTGATGAAATACAAGAGGGGTTCTTACCTTAAAGAATATAAAAAATTATGACATTGACGTAATTTTGAATTAAATTTGACGTTTTCAAAGGGTTGCATGATTTTTAAAAGATTTCGTAAAAACAACATTTTATGAAATGTAAAAATTAAAAATGGATCAAAGAGAATCTGGTAAGTTTGTTTGAGACTTTGGAAATAAGGAAAGCCTTGAAACTGGAAAACAGATCTTGTTTAAATGAACAGAATAACTTCAATAATCCCATTATTAATTCACTATTTTAATTTTTCACTCAAACAAACTTACCAGATTCTCTTTGATCCATTTTTAATTTTTACATTTCATAAAATGTTGTTTTTACGAAATCTTTTAAAAATCATGTAACCCTTTGAAAACGTCAAATTTAATTCAAAATTACGTCAATGTCATAATTTTTTATATTCTTTAAGGTAAGAACCCCTCTTGTATTTCATCAATTGTATCATTAATCTCTTGTTAAATTAGGGCTGATGATGGCAGAAGTGTTCTGCCGAAACATGTACCATTTATAATTTTACGCTGATTAAAGTTTGTGGAGTTCGACTTAGATATATTTAAATTTTTTAATTTAAATTTACTCCACTTGGATTTAAGAACATTCTTCTTGTTTAATAACAAATTAGTTACTGTATCAAATGTAATCATAATCGCGAATTAAGAAGTCTGATATTATCAGGGAATTATAACTTTAAAATGTATAATTTTTAATGTATAATCTTTTACTTGGCACCGACTTCAAAATTATAAAACAATGAATAATTAAATCAACAATAATTTCTGAATTTCATTAAACGGAAAAATAAATAATTACATTAACCGGAACAACAAATAACTCTGAAATTGAAAATTTTTACTTTTTACTTTTTAGTTAACTTATGTTACTTTGTGTTTTTTGAAGTCGGTTTCTTTTTTTTTTAAGCTAATTATTGACTTGACCATTCTGTTTTACATATTTTTTAAAATCGTAAAAAGTTTTTAGTTTTCTTATTCTCATATATTATGATTCTATGGATACGTCTTGTAAGTTCTTAGTTTGATTTTCAATTCTAGGTTCCTTATAATCAAAGATCTTCAGAGACATCTTCTTCTATCTTTGAAACTGCCGTCTACTCTATCCTTTTTTCATGCATTGGATATTATTTACCTATCTGTTATTCTCTGAATGCTTTCGTACTGTTGCTTCATTCATAAGTAAATCGTCCATAAAATCTTATGCACTTTGTTTCATACATCATTTTATATTTTGAGGCCTTTCAAATAAAACCTTATTGGTTAGTAATCAAAATGCGCCACACAAACTTAAATAAGAATATACTAAATTATTATATCCTTTAAGTTCCATTTGGTTTTGATGTCGACTACATTATATCCTGTTTAATATCTAATAAAAAGAACATTATACGTTTCTATTTATACTTTCCGAAAATAAAACAAGGTAATCTAGAAATAGCATCTATATGGTGATGATAAGTACCTCTTGTAAACACGCCTTCATTGTCATCAATCCGTACCAAGACGGAGTTCCTTGCTTTTCCGTTTCGAAATTTCGTGATTGCGCGTCCCGGCAATCAAATTAGATGTTAATCCCGATCTGATTCCACATGGCAAAAGAATAACCATCGCACAGGCGCGTATTGAGTACGAGGTGATTGTTGACGTCAGTTCTGATATACTTGTGTGTATATGTTTACATCTCTTCACGGACTGCTGCTGTTGTACTCAGGGTCGCATTTATTTTTATCAAGAATATCCATTAATTATATAACACCCACGACATATGGATTATGGTATGGGCTGTGGTGCGCTGCCACGGATCCAGGTGGGCCCTGGAGGTCGTCTGTCGTCGAGGATTTTTTTTCGATGAGCAGTTCTTCTGTCTTATCACAAAAATGCTCCATCTGCTATTACTGTAACGACGTACATGTGGTTTATTTTCGTGTCGAACCTATTAATAAGCCCGGTTCGTTATCAATCCTTACTTTGGTCGCTGTTATCACGGAATACTCCATACTCGTTCGGAAGAGATCCTCCGTATTGATTTATTCGCAAATGTTGTGCAAGCCGTCCGCTACGTCATTCATGTGACGTCGGTAGGATTTGGAAGCTCACACCTCTCGATGCGGACTTCTTCCTAGGCCTTTTTGTTTTTAAAACATCCAGTGTGCTTCCAGGCACTTACTATGGTTCTCCATGTGTTCACTGTTGTTTCGTAATGTCATATCCGATGCTCTTCAGTAAAACAACTTCTTAATATTTTTCTCAATGGTGTCCGTCTGCATGGTCTTCCGTAGTTAGGAATTGGGAATACACCTAGGAAACTTTTTTTTTTTCAGGCATATGTTAATGTCTTTAGTGTTTCGACAGATCTGTGATTTTAATTTCGAGATCTTACTTAGATATTTTGATGCCTTCATTGGTGTCTCCACTGATCTCTAAAAAAGTACATTCTCTAAGGGTACGTTGTCAAAACAAAGAATAAGACGGAACGACAGTAAAAAAAGACACTTTAAAGGGGGCGCTGCCAAATTCAACAGTAAAAAAGACAATATTTAAGATGTTGTCAAATTCAATATTGAAAAGCACTTTCTAAGGGAGGATTGTTGAGGTTATTACTAAATATCGGTTATTATTAAATATCGGAAAAAATGTCGACCCCAAATTTGGCCGCCTGCGTGTCGGACACGCACTACATCCCCCCTACTTTTGCTGAATTCAATCGTATCAACCTTTCTTCTTTCCTCGAATATTGCGAACCTATTTCATCCCACTTCTGAAGAAAAGCTTGGGTAGTTTGTCAGCTCGATACTTTGTCAAGATTTGTAGATCTAATTGTGACTCTCTTTCCAGTGTGCAACTTCGTGGTGCATGATCGCTGCCTAAAAACTGTGGTGTCCCCGTGTTCCAGCATCGCCGCCAGCCTCATCAAGGTAACCAAACGGCCAGATTCGTGCTGGTTTTCAACGATTGTCTTGCAGAATCCGGTAGCCCACTGTTGGTCAGAGCCGTTCCATCATAAGCGAAAATTTTGCAACGTCTGTAGGAAAAGGCTAGATGATAGTGTCTCGATCCACTGCGAAAGTGAGTATTGATCTGTTGGTTTTGGCGGCCCTCCCTCAACCTTTTCTTGCAGTATGCGAGTACTACGTGCACACCGAATGCCAAGATTTTGCCGTCGCCGATTGCAAGGAGAACGCAACATATCTTCCTGGAAAGCAGCTGTCGAACGTTCACCACCAACACCACTGGCGGGAAGGCAATCTTCCGAGCAACTCGAAATGCGCGCTCTGCAAGAAGACCTGCTGGACGACAGAGTGCTTGTCGGGGTACCGGTGCGAATGGTGCGGCATGACCGTAAGTCCTTCTTACAGCCCCGCTTGTTCCGTCTAACACGATGCGGTTGCAGTGCCACGCCACCTGCCACGTCAACATAACATCCGAATGCACGTTCGGGGTGCTGGAACCGATTTACTTGCCACCGCATGCCGTCAGCATTCCGAGGACCGAAGTACCCATGGAGGCCATCATCGGCGTGCAAGTGCGCCGCAAAGATACCATGTCTCGTGAGTATTCGTGCCGTAAGTGTTGCTTTATTACTAACTAGGTGTTGTACCTGTGTTGGTAATTCTAAGCAAATTACGAGATTTTCTCGGGGGGTAGAGGCGCCCGACGTGGGCACCGTTGAGTTAGTAGTTGTCACTGTTGGACCCCTCCCCCGGTTTATTTTGCACACTTTGATAGCAACAGCACAGTGTTATTTTTAAGTGCTTAATTTTGTTTTAATTTTTATTTTAAGATAACAAGGGAATGATTTTGCAGTCATCGGTGGCGCTAGGCGGACTGCTTTATCGAGTGTTCTGAAGCGTCTTTCTGTTGTTTTGCCCTCCTCATGTCAAGGCAAATGCCAGCCCTCACCTCCTTATCTCCGAGGTATACTTGATTTGCCAGCATTTTTCAGTTTGATGGTTTTCTCGCTTCTCTTGCTGCTTTGTTTTCTTACTTTTAGACCGAGTTTAGAATTGGGAACTAACCGCACCAGAATCTAACTGAGATGCAAACTAATCGGGTACTGCTGTTGTTTAGAAGGAATGGAGGAGCGATCAGTTAGATCGTTGATCCTCCATGCCTCTCCTGTAGTCCTGTTTGTTGCGTTGTGGTTGATCCCATTTTTTTCTAGCTCGGAGTATTTCGGAAGAGTTCAGCAGCGGAGATGCCGGTCGCAACAGGGAGTCCGAAGATTACAGCCAGTCTCACACGCCGGGTCGGGAAAGCAGACAGGACAAGACCAACAAAGACAAAGAGGACAGGGATGAAGGTGAGTAGCACTAACTACATGACCGGGCAGCATTCCATCGTTGGTCCACAGAGGTGCTCAAGGTGTACGACGGAAATAACTCGCTGAGGAGGAGAATCTTCCGCACTATTGTGGTCTCTCGGCAGGCACCGTTGAAGCAAGTGTTGACTCAAGCGCTAAGGGCATTTCATATCACCAAAGATCCGAGCTCGTTCCATCTCACGGATCTGTACTCTTCGGACGAGGCGGTCCTCCAAGACCCAACCCCAGTCATGATACTTCACAGGAAGGAGGGAAAAAGGCCGGCGGTATTCCTCAGATTCAAGTACGTTTCACACTCTCAATGTGTCACACCTTTGTGACTTTGTGATTCCACAGGGATCGAGACAACGACAAGGGAGAAGTACGGGTCTACCCTGGCAAGTTACAGGTGTCCCAGGCACTCTGCACCGTGCCTGTGGATTCCAACACTACCGTCGGTGACCTGATACGAGAAGCTCTAAAACGGTTCGGTCTCGAAAGCTACAATTGCGAGGACTACAGATGCAGCGAAGTGTTGCTCGATCGAGGAGGTACCATCTTCGGGGTGTCCTTTCCAAACTAACTAATACTTTTCAGTAACCGAGCGGGTATTATCGTGGAACGAGCGACCCTGGGAGATCATGAAGCAGCTGGGTAAAGACAGCATCAGGCAGATGGAGCTCATGAGGTTCTACCTCCAGCTGAAGCAAGACCCACACGGACCAAATTTAGCGCTATTTGTGGGCAATCTGCCTCCGAATCTCTCCGAACGAAACTATGAGAACATCCTAACCGAATTCTTAGGAAAAGAGAACAAATTCTCTAAAATTGGTCCAATCTACTACGAATATGGGTCGATGGTCATAACCTACGAGGACTCCGACAAAGCCGTCAGAGCACTCTACGCTCTCCGAGAATCAAAATACGAAGACAAACATCTGCTGGGTAAGTCAATTTCGGTAAGTCAACTGACCTGACCTGACCAGTCACTTTCCAGTGATGCTGCTGCCAAACATTGAACCTTCGATGACCCCGAACGGCGTCCAACCGCTCCTCGTCTTTGTTAACGTAAAATCCGGCGGTTGTCAAGGTTTGGAACTCATATCCAGCTTCCGGAAGCTCCTCAATCCGTATCAGGTGTTCGATTTGGACAACGGAGGCCCTCTTCCCGGCCTCTACGTGTTCCGCAACATCCAGAACTACAAAATACTGGTGTGCGGTGGCGACGGCACCATCGGATGGGTGTTGCAGTGTCTGGACAACGTCGGTCAAGACTCTCAGTGTTCTTCGCCGGCTTGCGCCATCGTCCCGCTGGGGACAGGTTTGTACACTTCGAGCGTCTGGCGAACTAACTCTTTTTCTTCCCAAAATCGTGGGGCCCAAAACACATAGTCATTAAAACGAATTTGTCATTAGAGGAAGTGTTTTGACTTTCCGATTTGCATGTGTGTGCTTTACACCCCACACGTCTTGGCTTAGAAATTAAGAGTTGACCGTTTCCGCGCAGGCAACGATCTAGCCAGAGTGCTAAGATGGGGACCAGGCTATACGGGGGGTGAAGACCCGTTGAACCTCTTACGCGACGTCATTGACGCCGAGGAAATCCGTCTGGATCGGTGGACAGTGGTCTTCCATCCAGAGGATAAGCCAGACGACAGCGTTAAGCAGGTCAACTCCACCGGTAAGAAGAGGCAAAAACTGTCCAAAATGAAAGTGACCAATGAGCAAATTAGAAAAGCAGGTCAATCATATGTGTTTCTAGATGTTGTTTTGCTGTAATTCAGACTAACGGGTTAACAATATCACTTGCGAGCGTAGTTCTTGTGGCCATTGCCTGCTGAAACTGTAACTGTAGGTGCGTCTACCTACTTTTTCTGAAAGCAGGACAGAATGATCACTCTTAGAGCTTGGTCACCATTAATAAACATGTCTAATAGAACCATTAAACGAATGTGGCGGTAACTGTGAGTATGTGTTTCAGTCATTTCACGACGTTTATATTTGGAGGTCGCCCGTGGCCAGTATGGGATCTGTGGACCATTAAGGTTCAAGCTTTGTAATTTCCTTTCATTCCTTTTTTCCAATCCAACATGGCTTTATTTCTTCTACATTTTAATCAAAATTTTAGAAATACGACGATTGAAAATACTAACAGAGGTTTCAGAGGTAACATATTAGCAGTTTTGAAATATTAATGTTAAAAAAAATTCTTGTTATATGTACTTAATTAAAAATTTACATTTTACAATTTCTGAAAAAAAGTTGCAATAAGCATTCATATTTTCGTTTATTGAGTTCAGTCCTTCACCTTCCTCCCTGTACGCTCTGGCGAATCCAAATATAACACGTTCAAAGAACGCGCACAGTCGCACCCATCTAAACCAACATTCTAAATCAACCGTCTAAACCACCCAACTAAAGCAGCTCCAGTAGACTGATCACTAGATGCATGGCTTGAGTTTAGTTTACGGCAAAACAACATTGTACTTGAAAAATTGGTTAAGCGAACTCTTAGAGGCTTTCTCAAAAAGTAGGTGCCGATTTTGCTGAAAGTTGCACCGTTCGCACCATCCCGAAACGGTCGTTTCTCGATGGTCCGAAAGCGCAACAGGAGTAATCCCTACCTGAACACTTACTACAGTTGTAGCAGGTTCGACGAGCGAGGACAACTCCCAGATCTTCGTGATGAACAACTACTTCGGGATCGGGATCGACGCGGACTTGTGTCTGGATTTCCACAACGCGCGCGAGGAAAATCCCAACAAGTTCAACAGTCGTCTGCACAACAAGAGCGTTTATGTCAAAATGGGTCTGCGCAAGATGGTGGGGCCGAAGATGTGCAAGGATCTGCACAAGGAGGTGCGACTGGAAGTCGACGGGAAGCTGGTGGAACTACCTCAAGTGGAAGGCATTATCATTCTTAACATTCTGAGGTGAGTTGACACAGGCGACATCACGACATTGGGCGCCAATATAAAAAATGCTTTTTACGCAGTTGGGGATCCGGGGCCAACCCGTGGGGCCCCGAGAAGGAAGACCAATTCTCGAAGCCGAACCACTGGGACGGAATGCTGGAGGTGGTCGGAGTGACCGGGGTGGTCCACTTGGGCCAAATCCAGTCGGGACTGCGATCGGCGATGCGGATTGCACAAGTATACTGTCTCCTCATTATCACAGTGTTGTCTACACGTGTTTTTCCAGGGCGGTCACATAAAGATCCATCTCAATTCCGACATTCCAGTCCAGGTGGACGGCGAGCCATGGGTGCAAAGCCCTTGTGATGTAGTAGTGCTCAAGTCAGCTCTGAAGGTAGGCATTCGCCGAATTTAGTCATAGCGATAGAATAGTTTTTCCTTATACTCTGCTCTTAATTTTTTAACGTAGTCCTAGTGGTTATTTTCAGTTCACACTGTTGAAAACACCCGTTAAAGAGTTTGTCTAATACCTCTCTGTGGTAAACCCGAATTCGAGGCGTTTTCTCTGATAAATTTGCACTTCCACTTCTTCAGATGCTGTAGTTAGTTATAACTGTCTCATATTGACGCATGCAGTGCAACGCATCACCCCACCCTCCCCAACAACCACAGTCAGTGTCGAAACTACCTCCACTAACAAAACCTCTAACTGTGACTTTATTTCAACTGCACAAGGTGAAATAAAGGGAGAAGTCCGTGTAGCAAAAGCAAGTAAAATTTTTGGGTGATCTGGGCGGTTATGTCGGGTTACTTAACAGTAGTATATATGTACAAGAAATTTTTGCCAACTTTGGATGATATTTCGGTGACGTATTTTTCTAAAGTTGGCGATTCAATATTATTTTGACCCTTAATAAATTGAAAATTTACAAACTCGAAAAAATAATCATTTGAAATATAATAATAATATAATAAGTGGGAAGCAAACAGTGAATTTCTTTTAAATTACAAAATGCAGTAAATAAAATATAAAATTTGATTATGCCCGGTTGTCATGATTCTTCCTAGAACTAACCTAACGAACCTGAATTAAAAAAAAAAAAAAAAACATTCGGCAGCGTTTCATAATGCCCAATCATTTTTTACGGGGAGAAGGGAGACACATATTTGTAAATTCATGTCCCTGATACTGTCCCATCGGACTCGCAGATCTGATCTGGTAATTGAGAAGTAATCTGAGGTACGCGAATAACATATTTGAGGACACCAGAACAGAAGAACTGATCGGCCTGAAACCTAAACCTTTTTGTGAGAACCACTGCAAACCTGGGAAACCAGTATTTGTTCGGGCTGACGCCTAGACAGTTTAAACAAAATTAACGTAAGGAACCGGATAAACTAAAACACACTCGGGCTGACAATCAAATTTACTTGACAATCGGTTGTAACTCAAATACATATCAAGTTGACATATTAAGCCACAATGTTTGCTACCCACGCCGTAACGAAAAAGCCATCCGGATCGAATCCGTTCCCACATCTAAATGTAGTGTTTTGTTAATCTGGACCGATCTGTAAATCTAAAGCTGTAAAATTGCCACCTTAGCTTGCCTCTACGCGGGCGCTACCTCGAAGAACGCGTCTTCTGCGAGGTAGGGCCGCGACAGAGATCCGTAATAAGCAAACAAAAGCCCGCAAGACGGTACTCACCCGCTGTTGAGTGTTCCATCCGATATTGTTGTAGTCCAGTCGTTAATGTGAAATTCGTTGATGCAGGCGACCATGCTGAAGAAAAATAAGTTCAAGCGTCGGCCTACAGAACCGAACATTCTTCCTGCCAATGGGGAGGGGGGCAAGAGCACCGATGACTAGACCCACCCCGTTCCATAAAAACACACCACTCTCTCACAAACTCGACTGTGTTTTCTAAAGTTTCCATCATCTTTCTGTTCATTGGCATGTATAATATTTTGCTTGTTCGTCATGTACTGTTCGATGACCGCTTTTTCAGTTGATTCAGTAGAGTTGATTGATTGTTTACCGTACGTTGAATTTTAATGAGTGTTTGTGTGTGCGCCCCTCCCCAGGCCACCATGCTGAAGAAAATGAAGGGCAAAATGAAGAGGCGCAACACGGAACCGACGATGCTCGTGTCGCCGGGGGCCCAGCTGGCTCCCCTACCCTCCAACGACGGCGAATCCCCCACGGACCCGACAAACACGACCTTCTAACCACCCCCCACCCCCAAAGTGTTACTCTCAGTTTTCCGCCTTTCGTTACTACTTATTATGGGCATGGGCTGTTTAGTTCTCTTGCATTTACGAATCGTATTACATAAAATGTATAATTAACGGTAAACTGTAATAATTATTACGTTATAGTATGGTATTTTACCAAACTGTGGTGAATTCGTCTACTTTAAGAGGCGCGGCGGAATGCCCGTTGTGTTTATTTAATTTTAAATAGTTTATTTACGAGTACAAGTCATGTACTGTAGATCTGTTGTAGTTTTTTAAAGTTTATTTAACGAGACCGAAAGTACTTACCGATCGTGCTCCACCAACCCGCACCAGCGACAAGCGAGCACGGGGGCCATGCCCCCACCTGACATGTCCTGACAAGATCGGCCACGTCCCTGGAAGGCTCCTCCCGGCCGGGCCGGCGACCTCCGAAGGGACGATCCAAAAGTGTGTTAAAAGTGTTAACCGAAGAAGACGTCCGGGAGGTCCGTTCCACAACTGGCCGATCGCCGCGAGGCAACGTAGGTTACGCAATTTTAGTCCCCTCCCCCGAAGACGGCGCCGCAATTAAGGCAGGAAAAGGAGGCGCGTTCGCGCGCGAGTCGTTCAGCGGGCGGCGTTAAGTCTCTCTCTCCAGGAAGCGACACCTTAACGCCGTCGGTAATCTGCCGGGACGCAAGGGGCTCAGTTTTTCACGGGTTGCTGCCTGGGGCCTAATCCGTGATTAATATGCGTCCAGGGCAGATTTCCGAACTGACTGTACCATTATTTAGCTATTATCTTATTACTACATTGATGTGCTATGTTTGTAATTATATTTCCCAAACGTATGTAATTTATAGATACGATCAGAACCGTTAAGTCTGTTCCACATCTATGGGAAGGACCCCGGGTCAATGTTGTTCGAACGTGAGCCGAGGTTCTTCTGTTACATATAAGATATGAAATATATGTATATGTGATTATAGATATATTAAAAATTGTGAAATATAGAAATATTAAATGTAGCAGTTCTTTGTTTTCGACACGGCAGCAATCTGAGCTTTTCTGAAGCTGTAGTCCATCCGGTCTCATGGTCCAGCGGAAGTCAACATGACGCAAGTAGTGCCCAATTATTTATTTGAAGAACTACAAAAATGGTGGATGCGCCGGGATGAAACAGTTGTGCATCCTGCTACAATAAACTGATGAAAAACCTAAATACGATAACAGAGGAAAAATTAAAGACATTCAGCTTCCACCTAGTAAACGGGACAGTGGCAAACGCTCAGATTTATTCTAATTTTTCATACCGTGCAATCATTTAAATTATAAATTAGGGTAGGCTGTGAAATTTACTACACTACTAATTGTTGACAATTTGGTTTAATATTCGAATGTCAAAGTAACTTTAGAGAATTTCCAAAGTGCTTTTTCACGGTTTCCAGGTAGTGACACACAGTTTCATCAAAAGTGCAACACCGTTCGACCAGCGGATTCGGAATACATGCACATCTAATGTGCACTTTTTCCGACCGCTTATTAAACCAAATTGTCAACAATTAGTAGTGCCAACCTAATTTAAATTTCACAGCTTACTCTAATTTACACTTTAAATGATCGCACCGTAGTTTGTACCTGACGCGCGTTGCTACACCCCAAAAATAAAGTAAAACCATTGAATATCAACACTCTAACTACTCTGAAAGTGTTGATATTTAATGGTGAAACAAATCTCATCCGATTTGACCGGGTCACTGTGACACTTTTATTTAACAGAGTACTAAGTTTCGCCCGGTTTGAACTTTAAATATTTTTTACGAAAAAGAGTATGTTACTTGCCCATTGCGAATATTATTTGTGGTCAATTTCATAACGATCGGTTGACCGATGTAGGAACGCATAACATACGAACGAACAAATATTATTATTTTTATATAATTATTAGATTAGATTCGATTAGATTACAGAGTTTATAGTATTGTCGCAATGAGTGACATAAGTCATTTAAGCTGACAATTCAAAGTCCAAATTGAAAATTTATATCAATTCTTAATATTCTTAATATGAAACGAAAAAAAAAGGTTGAACGAGAAAACTATCAGTAGATAAAGATAAACAAGCAGACATAGTATGTATATCATTTGTTCACAATGCATATTTTTTAAATTTTGGGTTGCATAGTCAAATTTATTTAAAATAGCAAAGGAAAAGAAAGAAAACTCAAATATATGAGAGAAATTAGCAAAATATACCATATTTATTATAAACTAGTAACCCCAATAATAAATTTCATAAGCAATTAAAACAGGTATGTATGTACCTATTACATGCAACTAATAACAATATATTTAAATTTAAATATATCTAAGTCGAACTCCACAAACTTTAATAACTCTAAAATTACTAATGGAACATGTTTCGGCAGAACACTTCTGCCATCATCAGCCCTAATTTAACAAGAGATTAATGATACAATTGATGAATTACAAGAGAGGTTCTTACCTTAAAGAATATAAAAAATTATGACATTGACGTAATTTTGAATTAAATTTGACGTTTTCAAAGGGTTACATGATTTTTAAAAGATTTCGTAAAAACAACATTTTATAAAATGTAAAAATTAAAAATGGATCAAAGAGAATCTGGTAAGTTTGTTTGAGTGGTGAAAAATTAAAATAGTGAATTAATAATGGGATTATTGAAGTTATTCTGTTCATTTAAACAAGATCTGTTTTCCAGTTTCAAGGCTTTCCTTATTTCCAAAGTCTCAAGAAAATCTAATTTCCGGCCTTTATTGCATTTATGAATCAATTTGGAATTTGATGGTGAAAAACTATGTTTCGTTATTAATATATGATTGGCGAAAGAAGAAGGTGTTGATGGTGGAGGATCAAGATCTGTGTTGTTATAGATGTGCCTGAAATGTTCTTTAATACGGTCTGATATTTTGCGACCTGTCTGACCTATGTAGAATGACTCACAAGAAGAGCAGTTTAATTTGTATACACCTGATGATATTATTATGATTAGATATATTTAAATTTACTCCACCAGGATTTAAGAACATTCTTCTGGTTAATAACAATATATTTCAAATAGACTAACCCTTTTAGTAATCCAGCCTCTATTTTTGACTATAATTGACTAACTAACAAAGGACAAAAGTCACAAAAAATGTTAGATCATAATAACTGAATATTAATTAAGATGTAAACAAAAACTTCGGATCTAATTTAAATATAAATTTGCCGCGTGATTATTGTGCAAAGAATTGCTCATGTCGAGGCCTACGAAACAATACAATTTACAACAAAATTGGTACGCCAGTGATTCGGTTGTCATCAGCCGTTGACAGCTAATTTTAAGATTTAACCTTCGATATACAATTGAGGTTCCGCCAACTAAAAGATAAACAAACAAAAAAAAAACACTTTTATTAATCTGTTACCAACTCAATTTTTATTTTTGATTAGTCCGTAATTTTTATATTAATCGGCATTTTTCGCCCCAACACGAATAATTCTTTGTTCGGCGCCAAATTTATATTCAAATGAGAACCGTTTTAAGAATGTTTTTGTATTCACCTTAATCAATTTCCACAATGATTACGATCTAACACTTTTTTGTCCTTCCAGTTCGTTAGTACGTTGTTATTTGGTCAGTTATATCTGGGCGTTTGTCGGGAGAGGTTCGTTTATTTATTGCAAAATCACCAACAATTTATTGCACAGCGCGGACCTTGTTTAAACTAATTCTTGTAGTTCACAAACGCTTGAATTACAAGTAAGTGATAGTGCAGTGCCGAGAATAAAAATCCCATGCCGATGTGGAGGGTGGAAAAGTCAAAGGGTTAGTCTGTTTGAAATATAATATTTTTGCATGTAATTCATGGTGTGTTAATTGTTTATAAAATTTTAAAAAGTTTCTAGCGTTAAGCAATTTATGCGTATCGGGTATTTTTGGCATGAATTTATGCATAATTTGATTTAAAGTTTTATTATACTATTTTGATATATCTATTCTGTACTTTATTTGAATACTACTCTTAGCGCTTTTTTTAAATTCTTCTGTTACTTCTATTCTCTTTTAATATATAAAAAATATAAAAAGGATTTTTTTTTCTGAAAACTTTTCCAAGACCATAACAAAAAAAAAAAAAAGAATTACGCATATCCATCGTTCGAATCGTGAGTTATAATCTTGAGTTCATACAAAAATCCCATAGAAAAAAGCACTTTCAGTTTTTCCGGGAAACTTTTCCAATTTTTATCCGGTAACACAAGTGTTAGAGAGCTCATCAGGGTCGTCATTTTTTAACTGCAAAAGGGCCATTTGAAAATTTGAGTGCTCTTTAAATCAAAAACTGCTATGACAACGTTGCCAATCAAAAACGCTTTAAATATGTACATCTGTAAATTGAAGGCCCCACTAGTTTGCATGCACATTTCATTCTCTTTTTGAAGAAAAAAATTGGAAAAGGGCCATTTTGCATTGCGTCACAGCAACCCTGATTTTTCAGAATTTGAATGGCATCACTATCTTCATCTGACGGGTTAATAAAGATAGACAGACCTGACCTGACGTAATTCCCAAAATTCTACAATATTCGCTATCATTCGATAATGTCCACCAGAAATCTACATTACGGTTAAAAGCAACTCAGGGTCGTTATTTTTTTATTGTAACTGTATTTAGGGGCCATTAAATCTAACCATTAAAGTTGCTTTAAAAGTAAAAAATGAAAAATAAATTTAAACTCACCTGTGAACTGAGGGCTCCCACTAATTTGGATGCACTTTTCACACACTTTTGAGAAAACAAACGGAAAATATGGCACATGGAAAACTGGCCATTTTGTATTGGGTGAGGTCATAGCCGTCTCGGTTTCATTTTTCTTTTCACAATTTGAAGCAAGATCATCAATTGTCTTTGTCCGATATATCGCTCTTTATGTGTAAACAAAGATAGACAGACCTGACCTGACCTGACCTGACTAAACATTTCACATTTTCCACAACGAATATACATTAGAGCATTACTGGTACCAAAATCGTTTATAAAGAGCTCAGTGTCGTTATTTTATCGCAACAAAAAGAGTAATATTTCGAAAATTTGGGGCCCCTCAAGTAAACTCTTATAAATACTCTGCAAACTTCGCGCTTAGAATAAATGTGAACTAACCTGTATCTTGCGGTCTTCCCACGAGCTTGTATGCACTTTCACTTACTTTTTGAAGAACAAAATTCGGAAAACGGCACATGAAAAACCGACATTTTGGGCTGACGTCACACTTGACTAGCAACTAGATTGTTGTTGCTGCAAAAGGGTGAAGGTGCAAAAATACGAATTATTATAATTCCATTTTTGTATCACCCAGAATAAACGTGGAAAAAACACCAAAATTATTGTCGGTCATTACTAAATACATCCCATTTAAATTTAAAAAAAAAGTTTTGGGGAATTGTGTGACGACCAGGTGACGACATTCTGTCGTGTTGGTACTACAAAGTCACCAGTTTTGAAAATAAATTTGAAAAAGAAGTTTTTGAGAGAAGTTTTCGACTTTGAATCACGTTAAAACAGTTTAAATTTGAAGGATAATTATTCTAGAAAAATTTACAGCCGTAGTGGTTATTGCATCGGTAATTTTGGACAAAGTGAGGTTATGGTTGGACGGTCAGGGGCCCCCTGAGACAAGATTTGCAGCCACCGTTGGAGCCCAAAGATTGACATGAAACACTCAGGAAATCGTGAGTCCTAAACTTAAAGAGATTAAAATTGGTGGAGGCGCCGGTTTTAAAACCCATCAAAGGCTGAGGCCCTTACTTACCTAATTAAAACACCAATTAAAAAATAATCATTTTAATACGACCTCTAATTAACAACTGCAAGATGCAAATCTTTAAAGTAACAATGCGTCACTACAAGTAGAGCCTATAGCTACAAGCCTGATTGGTAATATTGCACACTTGTGGCTCCTCTACTCTACAGATCACAATAAAGTTAACACCGCCACCGTTAAATATCAGTCAGAATAAAAAAAGCGAATACAAAAGAGCAATAAATGTAACTTTAATGTTAGAAGGGAGCGTAAGTGAGAGTCTATCCAAGGCCGTGGTCATCGAAAAACCCTTGCGGAGTCTCCTCCTACAACAAAAACAACCATGAGAGTCGTAAAATGGGGCACCAATATGAATGTGGATAACAAATGAAAAAATAACAAAAATAAAAATTGTCACATACCTAAGTCGTAATCGTTGCACTTTCACTCCTATCCACTTTCATATTGGCTTTGAGCTACAAATACGGGCGCCACCGACGAACAGGGTGTAGTAAAAGGGCACAAACAGATCTAGTATACTAGTATATTCAGTACGGTAAGTTACATCTACAGGACCCATTAGTATGTTAAATAACTATGGCACTGATTAGGTATGAAATGGAATGGACAAAGAGTGCATTTACAGTGTGTTTGCTGTCCACGCCTCAAAGCTGCAACTTTGAGGTGCGTACAGTACGGTGCGTTGATTCTACTTATCTTAAGTGATGTTGGCAAGAAACTAAAAGTACTGTGTAAATGTCTGGCAATTATTGCTCGCCGATGAACAAAGAAAAATTTAGGAAGTCTCCGGAAAAAGTGTCGGGTGGCTTCCTACAGCAAACCAATGTCCCTTAAAGCACCTTCCACCGCTTCATCCTTCGGGAAAGAATAATAAGAAACTATCTATAACTACACAGGTTAAGGCAAACACCGGCTGTCGAGAAAGCGTTAGAGAACACCAAGCGACACTAAGCGAGTCAAACTACAAAAATATCGGTAAAAGTTTATTGTTCAACAATAACAGTACATCACCTTTACAGCTAAACATTCTTAGTATTGTCGTACTGGCCGGCGGGGGAATAATACTGAAATATGTAGTCGCAAGCAGTTTTCGATCCTAATCGACGGTTACAATTTTCGGACAATACATGCACCATGCAGTTTAGTATTACACCATGCGTTTAGTCACTGCGACTTTTATGTCTAGGCCCTAATTAACGTCTTTCAAGCTATGTATTTGGCAACGAGGGATTACTTAACGAACATATGGCAAACTGACGATCAATTGTCGTTCAGGTCCTTTCCGGGTGCACAAAATAAAAAATAACAGGTAACGGAACATGTACATGTCAAGCACGTAGTGTGGTTACATTGAGAGTGCAACAGAGCTATAGGAAGAAGAAGTAAACTAACATTTGGACACCGAAACTAGACTAGACAACACTAAGTGTCCAAATGTTACCCCAACTGGTTACAGTTCAATGTTTCCATGACTAACCTCTTGTAGGAGATCCTGCGCGGCGATGGCCTTCAGGATCGTCTTCTTGCTGGTCTCCTGGATCTCCCCGCCCAACAGCAGTTCATCCAGGATGAAGTACGCCTTCTCAAAGTTGAAAATTATGTCCAGCTCGCACACCTGCGACGATCGTGGGTGCAACGTTAGTTAGTCATAATAGGGCGACTTACGCTTCCAAAGTACTTATCCAGGAGCTCCACGTATCTATGGATGACCTCCAGAGTCAACAGCTCGTTGTCCTCCTGCTCAATGGCGCAGCAGAAGTACAAGCTGGCATACCTACAAACAGAAGTCACTCAAACGGCAACTCGACACGAACCACTACCGTTTGTAGACGATCTTCACGTCCCTCCACTCGAGGAAGCTACACATCTTCGGTTTCCGTGCTAGGATCGTCGTGATTAGCTCCCTCGTTATCTTCTTCTTCAGTTTGTCCGGATGTGCTACGTACCATTTCTGCAAGCGTAGTTTGCCTTGTCGGCTGAACAGCAGCATGAACTGCATCTAAAACGCGACGTTGAGGTTAGGAGGGAGTGGTGAGGAAAGGTTTTCGGATGCACCATTGCGCTATAGTCAAAGGTCACCGGCTACGTACTTGAACGAAGGTTTAATTCTGCACCATCAATGTAAAAAACTGGGTTCAGGAACAAAACCGTGCACACATCACCTAATTAACACAAGGGGGAGGGAACAATAAAATAAAATGACAATTGCGTGTATTGTTGGTTGTATAATTTTCAATTGCAAATTGTTATTTATTATTTCTGCTCTTGCAGCAATAATAAAAATCGTTGGAGCATCTGATTCGGTTTAAGTTTCTCAACGAATTATTGGTCCTAAAGTCAAAAAAACATTAGTGCCATTATGTTATCACAAAGAGATTTGCTTACGTCACCAGTTTGCCTCGAATTTTTGCTTCCGGGATAATGAAATTCTCTTCGTCACACAAATAGAAGATCACGCACTTGCATGAATTGAATATTTGGGTTATGGAGTCATCTAGATTACCCTCCTTTAGTGTCACATCCAGTTCCGAGTCTTGCGCCCATGCTAAGCAAAATGTTAAAACGAGAATGTACAACATCGCAGTTCTTTTCTGAAAATACTGAAGGCAGAGATTAAACTGGAGGTACTTTTATATTTATTTATGATGATGCACATTTAGTAGATTCTTCTTGACTGACGTCAGTCTTCTCATAACTTCATGACACACACTGAAGATTAGTCTAGTCATGAAAAGAAAAATTCGAAGGAACGTGATGACTCAATTAATGTTCAGGAATTAGGGAACAATGAAATGATAAAAGAAGTGTAATATAAACAAACCGAGGAACTTGGAAAAGGGGATTAGACAGAAATAATTCCGAAAACGCTCTGAAGGGTTCTCAAGAGGAAACCTGAAGGATAAAACACTCGGAAAAACTCAAAACATTTGAAAGATTCGAAAGGCTAAAAGAAACGAAAGTCTCAAAGGACCCGGACAACTCTAAAACGTCGCAAGTTCTCGAATGTTTTGAAACATCCCAAAAATAAATGATCCAATAAGACCGTCGTTATTATCTAGGATTTATAGGGTCTCAACAGTCTGTAATAGATGTCTTTATTCAAAAATGCTTCACCTATAATGTTCAACATGTAACACGACATTAATCTACAAAATGTTTAACATGTACACATTTCATAACTTCATCAAGTTAACAATAAAATAGTTTTGGCTACGCGCAAAATATTCAGACTTGGCTCGAAGGGCGGCGGCAACACAGGTTCAGAAGCTTCTCAACACTTTTTGGACTAGACTCACGATTTACCCGCGAGCTTATCAGCTACGATTATGCACTATACGAAAAAGAAGATGAACACGCAAACTTACGAAACAAACCGTCACGGGAGCATTTATTTTAGTAAGACCACTTATGAGTCGAATAGACGAGATCTGTCGATTTTGACCGAAGGTACTATAAACAATATCACAAAGTACCGATTTTGCGGTGGCCAGCACCACCTGACAGTAGCTGCTGGTGAACGTCGAAATGAAGCAGACATTTAACAGAACCGGAGCGACATGGCAACTCGCTGAGCTCCTACGCTACAGTCGTAAAACAATGTGATTGGGACCACCCTGTACCTGTAATAATTTGACATACCATCATTGCTTCTCTTCATAAATACTTCAATAAATAGACTCTTATAAAAATTATATCTGCATGGAATTCCATGGAACTTCTTGTGCTACATTACAGATTACCCTTCTGCTTTAGGAGCTGTAACAAAATCTTACAAACAGTGTCTTTGGTATGCATATGGCAAATAAAATCTCTTAAAACAACAATAACAAATAAGTACAATCTGCTTTGACTAGAAGGACTATTATCACATTGCCACTTAGGAATGTAAATTCTGGAATGCTTAGTCTTCGGCCATCAAGTGGATGCTATCTTCGCCGGAAGTCCGGAGCGAGTTTGGTGTCAGAAGAGACAGCACGTCTTGGTGGTGGTGGGACTTCAGGGAGCGCAGTGGCGACGTGTCGGAGCCGTCCCAGCTCGAGTGCTTCGGCTTGTCGCTTTTGGTTTTATCTTTGGTCTGAAAGAATACATTTTTGAAGAGAAATGTTCAAAAGTGGTTTCAAAATTCGAATTGTCACAATTTGGCATTTCACATTTGACTTCTAAAGGGCGTGGCGGCCAGAAATTCCCAACACGTCAATACTCACGTTGTTGACCTCCACTTGCAACGTGTCCTCCCCGTTCGGGAACTGAAACATCTTATAGTTCGGCGACCTCGGCCACGTGGTGGGCGGGGGGCTCCGTATCATGTGGTCGTGCATCCCCGGGAGCGTCAGGGGGTCCACGTCCAGATCAATCGACAATTCCTGCAACAGCCCCATCACCACCAACATCTCAACCTCACAAGACGCACCCCACCTTTGACATCAAGTTAGCATGGTCGGACTCCTCTTCCAGACTATCTATCAAGCTCTCCCTGCTGGCAATGATTTGCTGAAACCTCCATGTGTCAGTCGCACGTAAAGGAAGGTGTGGGGCTTACCTGGATGAACGGGTTGTCCTGCCTGGACGCCCGCAGGGCCTCCATGTCCTGGTCGATGTTTCTGATGCGTCCGGGCGTGAGAGTGACCGTCGAGACGGCCGGAGACGGGGGGCTGGACACCGGCAGGTTCAGGTAGTAGTCCACGGCGGAGACGCTGAGCGTGGAGTGTGCACGGCCCACGGTGTGGCCCCTGGCGACATCTAGAAGGAGAGGAAATGAGTGGGTTGACGGGGTCAGGGGGCCGTTACCTGGGGTGGTTCTGCGACGACTCATTTTATGCGGCCGTTGGCGGCGGGAAGAGCATCACAACGGGGGCTGTGTGGGACCGATTAAAGATTAATAAAATGGAGTATTATTGATGTTTGCTTTGACTGTTTGTTTGGTTTTTGACAGGTTTTATGTTTGACAGAAGACAGAAGTGTGACGGGATTGGAAAGAAAACGCGGGAAAGTTTAAATATGTCCTTTTTTAAATAACCAATTTCGGGTTTATTCATTTCGAAAGGGGTTTTAAACTAAACCAAAGATACCCCGGTGTGGTTTTTCAAGATCTCATCTGGCCAAGGACTATTAAATATGAGAATTTTGACGTTGATATCCTCTTTCGTCAATCTGGTATTTTGATTGAAACCATAGATTTAATCGTCTACCAACACCTCGTAAAATCCGATCTCACTGTTCAAGTGAAGAGTTAACACTTGAGAGACGTGGTGGTTCCAGAGACCGGTGGTGGTCTGTGGTCGTTCAGTGGTTTGAATGAGATAAGTACGATTACAAACAAGTCGAAGAACAAGGGGAAGCACATGGGGAGGTACCGGCGATAAAATATTGTGTCTTGCATTAAAAATTCGTCGTATTTTATATTGATTATGGGGAACAGATTAGAACTAGAACCACTTAGTGGGAGTAATGTTGGTTGCATAAACATTATGGGGGCGACTGCTTATTTGTGTTTTGAGGTGATAAAGACATCCATGATCTAGTCACAACTATACCAGGGCACAACTGTGCATTCGGTATATACGCAAAATTATTTAAAATAAAATACTACTTTAAATATGTCTTTTTGTGACAACCCGATTTTAAGGTTAGAATTATTGTGGATTTTTTCTGACCTTTACTAATCACAACTTGTATTTACACTAACTTAATTAACTTGTTTGCATGTCCACGAAGATAAAAACACCAATTTTATGGCACAAATGAGCATTTCAACATTAAAATTTAAATCTCAAAGTTATCTTGTCAAATTTGGGGTTATGTTACAAGCAATCGATTCCAGGAATTTGGTTTTTGGTCAAAACTTCGAACTGGAATATAAAGACTAGCCAAATCGTTCTTAATACGGATTTACCAGGTTCGAGATGCCGAAATCGGAACAGTGGTAGCAATTCTTCTCTGCAACTTTGAGGTTAGGATTGTTGGACCCCCTTTGGCACCAACAATAGAGGAACTGTTCTTTGTTGTAGATTTAAGTGTTCCAATCGAGCCATGGATCGCTACTTCTTTTGTGACGGCCCTATTGATTTGCAGCTGTGCCAGGACTGCAACTACAGAACAGCCCTGACGTTGGTCTTTAAGCAGCACCTTGAGCAGTGCAAACCCGAGTCAAAAAGTGGCAAGAAACATGTGACAATACGGAATTACACTTGCAAGAAGTGTGGCTTTGAGACCCACTTTGTCCTGACCTGGCTGAGGCACATCTTGAACGATTGCTCTAAGGAATTGAAGAGTATCCAAGTAGACGTAGCTCCGCGTCAATTGGAACTTTTACACAACGCAAATAAGTACAATTCCAAACGGTTCAAGTGTGACAAGTGTAACTACAGGGCTAAATTAAAGCAGACGCTTCAGCGCCACCAAATCAGTAAACACATACCGGAGGACCAAATTGCTTGGTTTGTGTGTGACCAATGCGTCTACAGGTCGAAACACAAGGCTGATTTGACAACACACAAGAAACGGCACCATTTGAGTGCCGACGAAATCGAGTGGTTTACATGTGATAAGTGCGACTACAGAGCGATTGCAAAGAACGACTTGAGGCGGCACACAATCCAGCACTTGTCACAAGAGGAGAGACCGTATTTTCATTGTGACCATTGCGAGTTCAAAACGAGTTGCAAATACAATTTGAACAAACACAAAGTGCGGAAGCATATGGACGATCACGAAATCCAGTGGTTTGCTTGTGATCAGTGCAGTTACAAAGCCAAACAAAGGAAGCACCTGAAGCAACACATAATGCGCAACCATCTAAAACACGAAGAGATCCGATGGTACGCGTGTGACCAATGTCAACACAAATCCAAGTCAACAACAGAGTTGAAAAGGCACAAAATCGTACATTTACCCAGCGACGAGAAGCAGTATTTCGAGTGCGACCAGTGCGACTTCAAAACAATGTTCAAATACAATCTGAAGAAGCACAAGGAATGGAAACACTTGGCAAACGACAAAATCGTTTGGCACGACTGCTCGCAATGCACCTTTAGGACAAAAACCAAAGGAAATCTGAAAACGCATCAGATGGCGGCACATGCAGACACCCCGGAAACGGAGTGGTTCAGGTGCGACCAGTGCGACTTCGCTTCGAAGATGAAAGCCAATGTGAAGCAGCACCGGATGATGAAGCATCTTCAAGAGGGGGAGATCAAGTGGTTTGGGTGTGATCAGTGCGACTACCGGTCGAAACGGAGGAACGATCTGAAGAGGCACAAAATGAAACACATGTCAGAGGAGGAGAAACAGTATTTTTACTGCGACGAGTGCGACTTCAGGAGCCACATCAAACACTGTTTGAGAAGACACAAACAAGTGCAGCATGAGGGGAAACAAACTCAATAAAATTGTGTGTGTACTTCAACACTTTAATAAAATATACAAATCCAAGCAAATATTCAGACTATCAAAACATGGAGTTAGTTCTTCTGGTCGTCATCGTCCTTCACCCTCTTCACCTCCTTGATAATCTCGTCCAGCTTGTACAAGTCCTTGAGGGACACCTCTCCCGTACCTCTCTCCAACGGTTTGGGCTGCTGCGGGTGGGGCTTCCACCCCAACATGTTGATTATCTGGAACGCACCCTTCAAACGCAACCCCAATTTCTGAAGTTCTCACCTGAAAAGTGGCCGGTATCGTGGTCCTCCCGGCTTCGGGATCGATCTTCCCGTACAACTGTTGGTAGATGGCGGCCGCGGCCAACTGGGTGTCCCGGTTGAGGTGCAGGGAGCGGTTCAGGGACGCGTTGCTTTCGGCCATGCCTGCAACACCGATTTATATAGATTGTACATAATGTAAATTTAGTCACCCTTCAGATCCCACATCAATTCAAACATCGTGGGGTAATTAACGACTATCTCGTCCGTATCGATAGTGAGCATAGTGAAGCCGGCCCTGGTAAGGAGACTGCCGATGTCGCGCACTTCCGTGAAGGGGGAGATGTGCGGGGAAAGCCCCCCACGACGTTCCAGCTCGGCCAACTGGAGGGACGAGCGGAGCTCGTAGAGAGTATCGCCCCCGAAAACGGCAGCCAACAAAACTCCGTCCTGCTTGAGGGACTTCAGGATCTGTTTGAAGGCTTTGGGGAGGTCGTTCACCCAGTGGAGGCTCAAACTGGAGATCACCAGGTCCAGAGAGCCGGGCTCGAACTCGATGTGCTCTTCGTCCAGGAGCTGCTTCCTCACCTTGATGCCTTCCTGCACTTGGAAGCTGTCTAAGTTAAAGCGTTTTGTATCACATAAAATCAGTTCTTCGATACATTTGGGGGAGATGTGTCTGGAGACGTAGCCCCTGCTGCAACCTGGAAAGTACTCGTTACCGTGGTGTTGACGGGAAAGTGTGTCCTTACCTATGTCGGCCGCCAGTTTGAACTTCCTTTTGATGTCAAAGACCCTGTCTGCTAGTCTGTAACCGATTTCGTCTTTGAGGTAGTCGTATACGTTTACATCCTGAGCACAACCGGCGCGTTCCCTCTGCAGGCTCTTGGTGTGCCTGTCGAAGACCTGCATGGTGTGCTCCTCTTGCTTCTGGCCGGCAACGCGGGTGAAACACAACTTTCGGATGACCTCAACATGTTTGCACCCTCTAAGGGAGCGCGCCGCGTGCTGTTGTAATACTGTGTGAGCCAAAATCATGACACACAACTCATTGTTTCCTACAATAATCACAAATACTAACTACATTTGTCATTGACTTTTTATAGGTTATGCAAATGTCAGGTAGATGTCAACCGGCACCCCTTGTGTTCACCCCTGCAACACACCCGGACTTATCCGTGTACTCTCCCAGGCCCCTCGTTGTGGCTCCCTACAACTTCTCGGTGCATGCCCCCTCAATAAAAAATAAATAACTACTTATTGACGTTTCATAGGTTATGTAAACGTCAACCAGTTGTCAACACCCGTCGTTTCACCCCTAATCTGTCTTCACCCCCCGTTTTTCGGCAATGTGACCATGGACCTGAGCAGTTTCCAAGTCTTGCAGGCCCCCCCTACTGTCTACTACATTCCTAACTTCATCACCCCCGAGGAGGAAGCCCACCTCCTGAAGAACGTCTACGCCGCTCCCAAGCCCAAATGGACCTGTCTGTCCAAGCGGCGACTACAAGATTACGGCGGGGTGCCCCACGAGAAAGGCATGATCCCCGAGACGATCCCCACGTGGCTGTCGCACTACACCGAGAAGGTGGCACAACTCAACGTTTTCAACGGGAACAAACCCAACCAAGTTTTAGTCAACGAGTATCTCCCCGGTCAGGGGATAATGCCCCACACCGACGGCCCCCTTTTCTACCCCACCATAGCCACGATCTCGTGTGGCTCCCATACAGTATTGGAGTTTTTAGAGAACACTGAGACTAGAGCTCAAGTTTGTCAATTATTGTTAGAGAGATGCAGTCTGGTGGTGATTAAAGATGATATGTATTCCAACTACTTGCATTCCATTAGAGAGGTTGAGGCAGATACTGTTGAAGGCTGTGCCAATTTGTTAAATTGCGGGAAACAATACGTTTTAGGCGATAAGATTAAGAGAGAAACCAGAATTTCAGTCACTATAAGGAATGTAACAAAGGTGCTTAAAATAAAGTTGTTTAAGTGACTCTAATTATTTATTCAGACATAGGTTCAGGCCCTGTACTATCAGTTACTTCTTCTAATAAACTGTTGTCAGACTCTTCAAGCATTGACTGCAATTTACTGGCACTAGATACTAAGACATAAAATTGTTTCTTTCTCATATCTAGCTTTTGTTCCAGGAGCAACTTCTCCCTATGGAGCTCCTTGAGTTCAGACTGCAGGTTAGACAGCCTCTGGTTGGTCTCTTTCCTTGCAGGCTGCTCTGCAATACTCTGTGCTAACAAATCATACATCATGTGATTTTGTTTCCAGATCTTGGCCTGGACCAAATTATCCTTGTTCTGCTTAATGGAGTCCTTAACCTCACTGATTTGCTGCTCAAATTGGTCATAGATCTTCTTGTAGTTTTCTAGCTGCTTAGCAGTGGTCCTGGTGAGCAGCTGGGACCTCCTAACTGAATACTCACACAAACTTAATTGTGCCAGCAATTTGTCATGGGTTGCCTGGTTCTCTAGAGGCGAGTCGTCGGTGGAACTAGCCCACTTCCTGAGGGTTTTGGATATCACGTTGAGCCTCCGGTCGTCTCCAGTGCCGTCACCATCGATCAGGAGCTTTCTCTTTATAATGTCCTCTAGAAGGGGGGCAATTTAATCGTGGTGGTTGTCGTCACATTGGGGGCTTACCGTCCGACATCGTGCTGCGTTTTTCCTTCGCTTTCATTAAAAACAGTTGCTTTTTCGTCACGACAAGAAATAGGTTATGTTTACTTCTCCAGGGGTGGTGGAAGTGGCTACAGTTATGGCAGTAATAATGAAAAATTATACATCTAAATAAAACAAGGAATAAAAACGGAGTTGTTTTAATTTTTGGTTCAGAAAACTACATTCAAGTTCGAACACTACCTAAACTTAAAAAGGATGGTAGGGTCCTCATCGTTTGGCTGCAACCTCCCTCTTGAAGTCATGAATGGGGTTGTCTTGCAAGTTGCGTCCCAAGATTTGTTGCCGAGACTGCTCTACATCGCCGAGCCAGGAGTCCCTAAGGATATACAGGGGTCAATATTTCAGATGAAGGTCAACATAACCTCAACTACTTGTAATAGAGACCCGCGGCGACGACCGCCAGAAAGCCCCCAAACAGCACCGGAAACCTAATCAGGGTGCTAGTGGGGATAGGTCTTTGCATTTTTGCTATCAAAAAGCGTTTTATTCTTACATCTACGAGAAATTGAACGTGACTTTAGACACTAATCACCGGGTCAGGCTGGTGCTGCCATCTGGCGGGGGGTGGGATGCGCAAATTTTGCGCCAAACGGGGTTGTTACTCAATTAAATTAGAACAGCAATCTGAATAGGATGGAGGGTCGTTGCTCTTTCACCAAACTCTCACGTTAGTTCTGCGAATTCATTTCCGCTGTGAGTGAGGTTATGTTGCGTTTTGTGAGCGGTAACTGATCGAGTTCGGAGTGGTTCGGAGCCCTAAATTGAGTGAGTCACCGCATTGTCCAAACCTGTACAAACACGAATTTTTTTCCTTATTTTCTGCAGGCGACCCCATTTTGTCGGCGCGGGAAATTCGAATCTACCTGTGGGCGCCCCATAAAGAGGCAACCTCGACTTCCATCAGTCTGGAAGCTCGACCCAAAACAGATCGATCGCCGAGGTTCGGAGGTCCCGCGACGGTGGTGCCAACCCACTCTTTCGGCGCCACTTCTCCCCTAAACGGGTTACGTCACAGTTGGGGTAACCGCGGCAACGGCAAGGCAAGCGGCGGCAGGGCGGACCTGGGGGCCCGTAGCTCGTTGATGCGCCCCCCGAGAAGACCATGGGGCAGGCAGAGAGCAGAGACGACGCCGACGACGACCCCGAGAAATACCCATCGAGGAGGACGTCCGGTAATTTGGTGAGTGACCGTTTCGGGGGGAGTTGTGACGGGGGCCCTCGATGGAGACTGTGGTGTGAGGTGATGCGGCGCCGAGGGTAGGAGGTTGCGTGCATTGAGCCGTTGCGGTTGGATCCGGGGACCTTTAGCCCTTTATTTCATTTGAATCGATAATTTCGAGCTGGGAATTGGGTGGCGGTTATGGTACAGACAGATCGAAAACTGAATTAGTCAACGTTGGCCATGCACGAAAAGCCAACTATCGTAGTTTAATAGAAGTTTTATTCCCGTGTTCGATCTCTCTGTATTACGAGAATTACAGTACCAGGCTGTGCAATAAAAATTTATTTTAAATTGACAATATAGCAATTTCTCTTCGATTGTGTGGCTTGACCATACATGAGGGCTGCTAACATCGTAGGCTCGATAGGTCGTAGCTCCACATAGTTTTTATGGCACATCTGATATTTTTTACAACGTGGCTTTATGAACCGTAACGGTTTGTAATTTTCTGCGCTTAGAGCGGGAGATTAATTATGCCACATAATTCACGGATAAACAGCTTGTTGCTGCGGAATTGTCATAGATTAGTGTTATCACCAAACTGACCGACAGTCTTCCATTTGGAATGTTTTGAAATGCATAATAAGTTGATAGTAAAGTAATGAGTTCTATAAATATTTAACAATAAAACGAATTATGTAAATATTATCCTCGTCTGCTGTAAGTGATAAAAACGATGCCAAATGGTGACGAGAAAAATTGTTAGCAGTTCCAAATTGTTTTGATCGATCTGTGTATACAGGGTTGTGTTATAAAAATCAATATATCTTTTGAGACCTAAAACGAGCTTGTATTGTAACTTTACAAATTGTAAGCTCAGACCAAGAATAATATTATTGTAATCCTGTAATCCTAGGACTCAGGTATCACGTGGGGGAACACCACGCCTTGATCCACGCGGTACAACTATAGCGTAAACACCAATCAGCTGATTCATTTTGTCGAAAAACATTGTCACTGTCCAAATTAATTTGGTCAAATTCGTCCTGATTGATTTAATTGCACGCGATAATTGCAGCCGATTGATAACCCTGGGGAATAAAAACGTGAGGCTTTGTTTGCCGATAACTCGCAATCTGGATGACATCCTTCCAGCGAAGAAGAAAGAATTCGGTCTTGTTTGATCTCGGGGTCAATAATTCCGAGGTTAAATGGTTCATGTGTTGACACTTAATTAATCACATTTTTCTCGTGATAACGTTATCGTTATCTATAGGGAAGTGTGCGTTTCATTGTTGGTGGGTCTGATGACAAAGGAATCGCGGATGTTGCAGTTTGAATTTTAAATTTTAAAGGCCGAGGATAGGTTTGTATGTAGTCCAAAATATATAGGATTTTGGAAATGTTTGGGCCACTAGATTCAGATGGGCAGTTAAATGGCGCCCTACTGGATGTACGAATCATTTGTGAAGACTGAGTTCACGAGTTTAAAAAACCATTTACCCTTAAATTTTTATTACCCATAAAATCTATTTGGACGAGCCTACTTGATGTATGATTCATTTAACTTAAAAAAATAACTAAGCACTTCTCCAGTTTTAATAATTGAAATCCGATGCCAACAACGGAGTTATCGATCTATGAAATAGTCTGTAGAATGCATTACTAAAATAAAAATCGTCCATAATATAACCTCATTCATAAAGCTACACGTAAACGCCGACCCACAGCCGACGACTTGATCGAAACGGACGCCCCCTTCGGCCGCCAATGACGTTATAATTATATCCAGTGGATTTATATTTACAACAAAGTCGAACGCTTTCACGAGCAGTTGCAATCCTCGCAAACAGCGCCGAGCACCCACCACGTGGACGCGTTGCTGCGTGATGGCAGCGTACGGAGTCGCCGTTCCAGCAGCCGGGGGCGTCGGAAGCCCTTAGCGAGTGCCAGTTATATACAGTGTGATCGAACAAAGTGATGTCGTCGTCGGACCTCAAGGGTCAAGCTGCTGCGGCCCGCCAGCCGAGGCTCCGGAAGATCAGCAGGGTATGCCGAAAATGTCGACGCGAAGACGCCCACTCGGGACCCGGTGTTGTGTTTCCCGAGCGCGCGTTCGCTTGAATGGTGGAATTTCGGTTGACGACGGCTATTTCGGGGAGGTCGTGCTTCGGCCGGAAGCGGATCGTGTAAAACCTTCGGCGATGATTCTGCGACTTTTTGTTAAATTCGTTATCGCCTTCGTATTTGCATAGCGGCTCTGTTTGTTAATCACCGTGTTCTAGTGTAGGGGAGATCGTTTTGCTGTTCTCTACATGGTCGGTCATACATTTAAATAAATATCCTTCTACAGAACGTAAACAACTGTTGCATAAAAGTAATGAGTTGAAATACACTTTCAGCTCAATTTTGCGTACTATTCTGGTAATAATTCATTATTGAAATCGGTTGAGAAATAACGGAGTGACACCCTGTATATTAAAAATAAGTGAAGTATGTATATTCAACCACATAACGCAGGGTACTCTATTTTGTTGGACCCTCATTTGGGAGAACGAAAAATATTATTGCGATCCACAGTTTGCAGTGAACAAAAACAAAAACATCTACTGCTCCAAACGGGTTTACCGGTTTTTGTTTGGTTTGTTGTCGAATTTAATTAATGTGTTGTCGAAAATTCTTGTTGTTTTTTTCTGGGCGTTAACAAGCAATCACTTCGCAACATGGAAGCATTTTTGGGAATTTTAAGTTCAGAAAATAATATACAGAGTGATCATAAAGTTCCGCACGAAATTCATAATTTAGTTATGTAATGTTTGTGACATAAAAATTTTGTTTTTGAACTATGACACCGTCATCAATTTTTTTTAAATGGCAACCCCCAACATTTTTCGGTTTTACATGCACTTTTCAATTCTTTATTCAAGAAGATTAAAAAGTGATACCTTGCATAACTTTTTTTTTGAAAAAGAAATACAAATTTTACGAATCCGTGGTGATATGGCGTAGATTAGTCTCGAAGTGACTGAACGAAATGTTCAAAGCGTTAAAATGTGGCAAATAGTTGGCGGGTGGCAATTTGAGCACTTGCTTTAAATTTTGTTAAATGGTTTTTAATTTTTCATTGTTTGCTTTCTAAATTCATTATTATTTTTCAATTTTTTTCAAGGAATTAAATTTTTATTTTTGATGTAAAACGTAATTAAAAAAAAATGTTTTGAAAAGTATGAATTTTTTACTCTTGTTGAATAGAGAACTGAAAAGTGTATTTAAAACCTTAAAAAAGTTGGGGATTGCCATTTAAAAAAATTGATGTCGGTGTCATAGTTCAAAAGCAGATGACATCATCAACAAAATTTTTATGTCAAAAGATGGCGATTTAAAAACAAAAATTGACCTGTTCGAGCGTTTTTCGCAAAAGCAGTACATAACTAAATTATAAATTTTGTGCGGAGCTTTATGATCACTCTGTATGTATTTCGATACAAGTGCGCTGTCATGACACTTTTCAGGGGCGAGTGCGAATTTTTGAAGCAGAGTTTTTTGTATTCATTCACGCAAAATAAGAAAAACACGAATTAACAAGTTTTGAGGTTAGGTTTGACAGCTGTGACTTTCTGCATGATGTACATATTTCACAAAACGAATACAATAGTAATTTCTGTAGCTAGGCCGTATAAGTTTGGTTTTTGGGACGCATTTGCTGATAAGGCCAAAAAGGAACTTTTGGCCGAGGTGCACACGACGTTTTTTAGGCGATGATCACAAAAGAATTAAAAAATTTGGTCATAATAAAAAATATTTTTTTAGGCGATGATTACGAAAAATGTGATTTTACGGCCTCTTTTGGAGCCATAAAGTTTTACTTTTTTATACGCATTTGTCATGCTATACTTTTTTGGAACTGATCTGTCAGAATTTGACAAATGTGTACAAAAAAGTAAAATTTTACGGCTCCAAAAAAGAGGCCATACAAACGCCTTTTTGGTAATCATCGCTTAAAAAAAATTATGAGCAAATTTTTGAATTCTTTTGTGATCATCGCCTAAAGAACGTCGTGTGCACCTGGGCCAAAAGTGTTTTTTTTTGCCTTATCTGCATTGTGTCCTCGGCCACAAACAAAAAAGCTAACTTTTACGGCCTAGGTACACAAATTACTATTTTACCTTTTACTCCTGTTTGCGGTCTAATTTCACCGTCAATTTTTAAATACCGCTCGTAGATTTTATTTTGTATAATATGCATAACTTGCATTTTTTATTTAATTACTTTGTTATTGATAAGAGATTTTTGAAAATTTAAAAAAATTGGAGCTCAGATAAAATAATTTTTGGACTATCGAGTTTGGGCTCGACTGGAACACTTTTTACATATTATTATAATGCAGTCTAGGGACCTTAAAGATTGTCATCATACCTAATTTTACACATTTTACTTAGATTTCCTTACTTTAAATTTTCAAAATTTTGAGTTTGTGGATATTATACATTTATACATTCAAGGGGCCTTAAATAGATCATTACATATACAATCTTCCTCATTTCATTTGTGTACTGCGCAACTTGATTGAGTGATTTTTGAAAATTTCAAAATTTTGAGTTCTGGAAAATCAATAAAATGAAGACGTATCGAGTTTGAGTTCGTTTTATGTGTTTTCACAAAACTCAAAAGAAAGTTTTTGGATGTTGTACGGTCAACGGGCCGTAAAATGTATCCCTATACCCAGTCTTGCACATTTCATTTGATCTATTCATAAGTGATTTTTGGAATTTTCAAAATTTTGGGTTAAAAAAAATCATTTTTGACCTATTGAGTTTGGACTCGTTTTATATGTTTTCACACCTGGAAAGTCCATTTTTGTCGTCAATTTTTAAATATCACTTGTAGATTCCAACATATGACGTCAGCAAAAGTCAAAACAAAGAATCGAACAGTTTTTCGATATTATACCCAGAAGGAGCCTTAAATTGTATCACCGTACCCAATCCTGTACATTTTATTTGGTTACTTTGCAATTTATAAGCGATTTTTCAGAATTTTAAAATTTTTAGTTTTACAAATTCATCAGTACGTGTGTCCAACATTATCTTTTGTTATTTTTCCTACTTTAAATTGGTCGTTTTTGGGGAAAAGTTTCATGAGTCGTCGCAGTCAAGGTGATAATTATTTAATGTTGTTTATTAAGGAGATCGCCGAACTTTCGTTGGCTATGTAATATTATCTGAAATACAAGTTTTTTTTATTTTCATTATCATCACCCATCTATCTAAAATATTAAAATGGCGGCCATGTTTTTTATCCATGGCCGACCTTTTTCTGGTTATTTTCAATCATACAGAAAAGATATGGTAAAAATCAATATGAAGATTAGTTCAAAAGCGGGGGGTCGTACAAATTGTACACCTCATATCAGCGGCTCTTATCGTTTTTCCCACACATACGGCACATTGAAAAATAAAACGTTATCGAACGCTAACATTTATCTCGACGGGTGTAATAACACCTTTTGCGAAAATGGCTTGCAACACATCTCGTGAATCTAGTTCAACAAACGAGAACTTTACGACGAAATCAATGTCATTTTTGCGGCGCCCGCTTTCATACAAAGAGCAATGTAACGACATTAATTTCGGATCACTCAAACATCTCGAGATCGTAATTTCCGTTCTAGCAACCGAGCTATTTCCATCTCGATCAATGTCTTCAATGCAAATTAAATTCCATTACGCGAAGACACTCATAATTGCGTTATCCGGACGATACAGGTAACTTCCAGTAACATCGTAGCGGTTCTTCACGCCCAAATCGAGCAAGTTTCGTAAACAGAACAGTTATGTCGTTTAGCATTTAACACGACTGCAGGCTGCATTTTAATATTGAGAGTTCAGCGCTTCAAGGACGCATTTTACATAAATTACGACATTATGTAATGGGACAAATGCTAGAGCCGATAGTGAGTACGATTGCGATCTGGAACAGTTTAGATCGGCGATAAGGGCTATTAAATTATTGTTAAGATCGAAATCGTGTTGAGGGTTATTTGGCCAAGTGATTAAGCCTTGTGGTTGTGGCACTGAGTCAGAAGCCACAAAAACCAGCGGAAATTAAAAGCCAGAAATAAGTAAGTGATCGAAGGAATGTGGGACCAGAGGTCATTAGGTCGGTGATGTATATATTATTTCATTGTTTGCATAAGCGATATCGGTCACAATAAAAAAGTTGGTAGTAAAAGTGATTGGAAACTTTTTAATCTCATTTTGTTGTTTTCCATCCAATGTGGTGTGCTTTAAAAAAATAGAAGAACAAAAAAGATCAACCAAGAGCTCAAACGAGGTAAAATCTTTGAAATCAAGAAAAAAGACAAAAATAAAACTGATAAACGAAGAGTAAAAACATAATAAACGGAAACACAATGAGACGAAAAGTAAAACTAAAATCTCAGTGACAGAAAGATCACAAATACAGAGATCTGCAACATGAAGGATGGGAAAGGAATAAATAATATATACAGAAATAACAAAAAAATATATAACGATAATTAAACGCAGGATTGATTTTTTGTAGCCATTGCCCGAGCAGTAGCTGTTTTTGTCCACTATTTATAAACACTTTTGCTGTCTGTAAGATCCCCAACGATCATTATGAAATAACCGAAGAAATAAATTAATAAATAGAAATACGAAAATATACCTAATACAGGGTTTTGGTTAGCCAAAAATTTCCCATATTCGAGCTGAATTACAAGTTTCGGAAAACTATAAACTATACTGTTTTCGAACCTCATTCAGGTTAGCAACAAGTGCATTACCTATATATAGCACACATATGAAAGACTCGTCCTTGACCTACGAGCCAAAATTTTGTAATTTTGAAATTTAGAAATAGAGTTGGCACTGATTGGTGCAACCGCAAACGAGAAAATTAGCAAAATAGGGAAAAATAGTGAACACAAAAGTTGGATTTAAAAAGTGTTTTCGATGTGTGCACTGATAAGCTCTATCTCGGATATATTTGTCTGGTAACAATGGTAGCAGTTAAAAATGTTGTAATCGCTTATCGGTTAAAAGAGGAAACGTTCTCAAGTAGTGACACGTTTCTGGTGATTTTGTCGGTTTCTATGGCCCGGGTTTGGACCGTTCCTTGTTGAATGGGGAAGCCGATACATATATCGATACAATTAAAACAGACTTTAAGTTGAAATACGCACTTGATGAGAATCAGATCCACTCCAATTAACCTCTAATAACTTCACCATTCCCTCACCTAATCGATAAAATCATTGTTAGAGACACTTGAAGATAAGTCTGGCTACACAATTTATCCAGTTTATCTAAAAGTGTGATAGCAACCAGCTTAAAAAACAGTATGACCGGGTTAGGTAACCTCTAGGTGCAGCCGCTCAGCGCAGAAATGGTAAGTCTCAGTGCGTTTTGAAAGTCACTTCCTCTTGGCACCGTTTGCCGAAGAACGTTCAACTTTTTAACGCATTGTACTTTTCCGTTGACCCGGGCCTAAATTTAGCCGTTTTGCGTTTTACAGTGTAGGGCAATAATTCGCGGACGACATGTGTGCTCGCGGGCTAAACAGGACTTATAAATAGGTTGTTTGTGCTACCTTTCGGTCTTTTATCGAGTTATTTGGGTGTATGGTCCATCGTCGCAAATCCGAGCCCGCGCTGTCGTAAGACTACTTTCACGCTAAATGACCAAAACAGTAACTAGTCGGTCGTATTTTACTCCGGGCGCTTTGCTAATTGCATCACGGTGACAGCGCCCCATAAAACACACGCCGTTCAAACAAACGAGCGTCTCTTGGTGAATTCGCAGCCTTGAACTGGTTCCTCTGCGACGAGAAAAATTCGCTCGCGTTCACTTTCTCGCACAAGTTCAGCATTTGAAATCCGCAAGGACCTTGGCCTGTTTGCCGACATATCCTCCCACTTCTGGTTCAGCGATTCGGCGAGTATTTCCGATGGATGGATGATACATAAAAATAATGGCTTTCAATGGGTTCTTTATTACTTCCCATTCGACGAAATTGTTCCTAATGGACGGACGTAATGGAAATTACTTGCGCTAGATTAGGCAGAAAATTATTAACGCTTATTATTAGTCGGGTTGGGGGCGGTGAGTCAGCCGAGATGATCAGGTCGGGGCGGTTTGCACGTCCATGGAAAGACTCGGTTGAAGTTAGCGGTAATCATTGTATTTAATCATACTGTAAAATTTTATGATACTGAGATGTCCATTGGCAGAGTGGCTTCTCTAAATCTCGAAGATTTGCAAGATGGCCCAAGTAGTGTCAAATAAACAGTGAAACCACATAATTTTATTCTTGTTGAAGCCGTATTTGTACCGGCGCATCCACCCTTTTTTTGTTTAGGTTTTTGGGAAATTTCTTACGCAAAATACGAAATTGATCTAAATTGAGAATCGTGACAATTATGTGTTGATTAAAGCTGAACGAACGCTTATAATCTTAAGATTTTGCGTTTGTCTAGGAATCGCAAAAGTTAAGATCATTCACAAAACAAACTTAATCATCTCCTGCCAGTTGTTTTTCCAGAGATGATTAACGCCGCTGCTCCGGCTCTTAACGAGATTAATAAACGTTAATAAAGCGACTTAATGTGATGGCACAGTGTCAATTTGCTCGGCCAAACATTCTGCTGTCGACGCAATTCATTATCCGCGTTACGCATGTCGAAGAGATCTTCTTTATGAAGTGTTAAGGAAAATTTTCTAGGCAAACGCGAAACCTTGAGAAAACTCGCGGTGTCTTCTTTCTGCCTCGTGTGGATCTAGGTGTTGCATAAGAATATTATGAGAGCGGTAATAAATATTCATCGCATTTGTGGAGGTTGGCAATAACGTGTTTGCAAATATTGCATTCTGGTTTTGTTTCAACGAGAAAGAACATTGTTCATCTAGGGTAGCGATACAAATCGAAGAGCGTATGTGGCTTCTCATTACACATACGAATTCATGGACCAATTGATCTACGACGTGCATTCGTGATGCACTGACCTACGGGATAAAAAAATCAATCGATTAACGATTTCCAGTCAAAAAATAAATAAATAGAGCAACCTTGAATTTCTCCCATCAGTGAACAATTACCAACAAACTAGTCGGTTTTCCGTTCGAAACAAAGAACTTCTGAATATTTTTAATTACAGCAGTTTCAGGGAAATCACGTGACCGCGACATGTGCACTTCTGAAAAGCCGCATAAATTAGCTTCCTCCGTGCGTTTGTCATCGTCACGGCCGGGAAATAAATTTTTCACTCATTATCTCTCCACAATGCGCCGGAATTTTAACAAATAAAAACAGTTGGAGCTATTTGTGTCTTCTTCAGTCATCGAAGTTTTCCACTTGTCTGTTGTTGACTTTCCTCATAGCAAACTTTGATAAATTCGGTTTCATCAGAAGTATTATTTGTCGTACACGTAGATTGCTCCTAATTCAATTAGGACGCCACTGTTTGTTTTTCAATAACAAACCCATTCGGATGCAAGGATTTCAGGTCGTGGGTAATTTATGTCGAAAATGTCTCGCTTTTTGACTAACGAACGTCCTTGGCTCGTTGGTATTTTCAACGGTGGCATTTGTGAAATTTTCCGTCCATGTTGGCAGCGACTATGTGGGTGTGCCACAATTGTTTATTTCGTTTGCTTTTCAACAACGGCCAGGAATATTTTCATCGTGTTATTCAGGATACAGGAAGCAGTTGTTGATGTTAGAGCCAACAGGAAGACAGAAACGACAAATTTTTATATCAAAATGATGCAGTTTATACATGTTTCTTAACGTTCCGACTGCTATAGTAACAGTATCTTTTTCCAGACCGACAGCGAGGTGGCATGCGAAGAAGCGGCCCGCTTGACGGCGGAACAAGAAGAAACCGACGACGATGGCCTGTCCTACTGTGACTACCACGACCTGCCGCCGCCCCCCGACGGCGGCTACGGCTGGGTCGTGGTCTTCGCCTCCTTCATGTGCAACATGATCGTCGACGGTATCGCCTACACGTTCGGCATCTTCCTCCCGAAGATAGTCGATTCGTACGGCGAGACGAAGGGCAGAACGGCGTGGGTGGGCTCCCTACTCTCGGGGATGTACCTGAGTGTGGGGCCTGTGGTGAGCGCCCTCACCAACAAGTTTGGCTGCCGCGCCGTCTGCATAGCCGGGAGCATCATCTCGACGGTGGCGTTCTTCCTCTCCATGTACTGCCCGACGGTCAACTGGCTGATGTTGATCTACGGGTTCGTGGGCGGGATCGGGTTCGGGTTGATCTACCTGCCGGCGGTGGTGTGTGTGGGGTACTATTTCGAGACGAAGAGGTCGCTGGCGACGGGAATCGCGGTGTGCGGCTCGGGGGTTGGGACGTTCGCCTTCGCGCCCTTGGCGACGATATTGTTGGAGGAGTACGGGTGGAGGGGTGCTAACCTGATACTGGCGGGGATGATACTTAACTGCATCATATTCGGAGCTCTGATGCGACCCTTGGAGTACCCCAAGGAGTCCAACACGCAACCGTTGTTGCAGCGGATGGCGGAGGAGAGGAGGATCCAGATGGAGAGGTATTATTTTATTTATCTGTATCTATTCTACTAATCATTACATTCCTCCAGGGGCAGCATCGGCGGCTCCTACTTCATGGTGCAGCTGCCTGACGGCACGATGGAAAAGCGCATGAAGCAGCCCCTCAACATAGACCCTGGGGTGCACTCCAGTCTCAATCTGGATCAACTGGCGCCGGGAACTCCCATCACCCCCATCCCCACGGTTCCCACTCTGCCCACCATTGCCGAGGTCAAAGTCCAGGAGCAGAGCGGCAGCTCCGGCTCGCCGAGTCCCGGGGAGAGCTCCGCCGAGATCCGCCAGATCAAGAACCCGCGTCTGGACGAGCTGAAGAAGCGGGAGATGGGCGGGAGCAAGGAGGCGCCCGAAGCGGCCACCCAGCCCGAGGTCAACTCCACCTCCAAGATACACCGAAACGCCAGCCAGCCGGCCTTCACCACGCACCACCAGGGGCTGCCCAAGAACGGTTCGGTGCCCACCTTTGACAGGATCAGGAAGACGTCCGTGGGGGAGAAGTTTAAGCCCACGCTGGGGCCCATCAAGTCATCGTCGAGGGCCACGTTGAGCTCGAATGGGGACATGAGAAGGCTAAGGAACAACTCCAACTCGTCGTTCATGAGCAGGAACAACAATAGTGAGGTGATAATAATCAGCAGGACCCAGCACATAAAGATAAAATAATGGATCACCATGCACACTCCTGCATCTAAATAATCGACACATTATATTTAATTGTCTGAGCTCCGATTCCGTTCAGTGGACGGAGAATAAGCATTCCATTGTTTACTAATTACCTGTTTACGTCAAAACCAGTCATTGATTAGCTTCTATTTTAGAAGGAAAACATAATAGTGTTAACATTGCTGGTTTCAGATTACCTCAAAAATTTAAATTCCACTACTAAGGCTAACAATTAAAAGGATTTTATCTAAATGCAATAATCATAACTGTAATTATAGCTTCCATTGGGTGGGTGTGCACTTGCCTTCATGAACACATTGTTACCTGTAAAAATAGCCACGATTTTGCAATTTGGAGCATTTCCAACGCAAATGCATTTTAAAGATAAACTCGCTTTTGAACCTGTCCTTTCTTCGTTTTTAACGCAGATTTTTATTGCACTGTCACGCAGTGTGCAAATTTATGAGCCATAAAGTCACCATGGAGAAGGAAAGACACCGAGAGTTCCACCACTGGAGACTTGGTTTTTGCTTCTCCGGGTCCACGGGGAGGTGGCGATGTGGCTCTCTTCGTTTTTCTCTCCCATAAAGTCAAGATTACAATTCCAGGTGGATGTGGAAAGCCTGGTGTGCACTTCCAAGCTGTCGTTGCCGCGCGAACGTAGCCGAGCCAGCATGGTCAGGCCGCTTTCCAGAAAAGACATCTTCTACTCGGGCTCCATCGTCAATCTTCCAGAATTTCACCAATCGCAGAAGTCACTGACGAACTACCGTCAGAGCATTATGAGCATTCCGAAAGCCAAAGGACTGGAATCGGAAGGGAGTCGTGAGTATCCGAGCACCCAACTGTGATCACACTAATCATCGTGTCTTCACAGCCGGAGACCTCTGTCCATGCCTCGTATTGCCCGAGAGTTTCACCTCAGCCTTAGGACAGATGATGGACATGAGCCTGCTGAAGGACCCCGTCTTCGTACTTATAGGAATATCGAACTTGTTCGGCATGGCCGGACTGTATGTGCCATTCTTTTACCTCGTAGACTGTGCTGTTAAAGACGTAAGCTATAGTGGGACTTCCAGAGCTCGGATTAATCGCAGTTGTGTTTGCAGGGTATCGACGAAGGAAAGGCGTCCTTCTTGCTGTCCATCATCGGTATCACGAACACTGTGGGTCGTGTCGCCTGCGGCTACTTCGCCGACTTTCCTTCCGTCAACGCGCTGCTTGTAAATAATATTTGTCTTGTGATTTCCACGATTTCGGTCGCGCTAACGCCGTTCTGCCACACCTATGGTGCTTATATTACGATGGCCGTCTTTTTCGGTTTAGCAGTGTGTAAGTATAACGTTATCTTATCTTTTCGTCGTAACAATCATCCCCTTCCAGCCGGCTACATTTCGCTGACCTCGATCATCCTCGTCGACCTCCTCGGCCTCGACAAGCTCACGAACGCGTTCGGCCTGCTGATCTTGTTCAGGGGTGCCGCCGCCATAGTGGGGTCCCCGTTGGCGGGTGCCATTTACGACGCCACGCACACCTTCGACATCCCCTTCTACGTAGCCGGATCGTTCTTCGCCATCTCGGCCGTCACCAGCTTCATCGCGCCCTGTCTCAAGCGCCCGGAGACCGAGGAGCCGCCCGCGGGCGAGGGTGACGCGCTCACGCCCATCGACGAAGACGAGGAGGAGGACGACGCCGGCATCACCATGGGCACCGGACACAAACAAGCCGCCGACGGCGTGCCCATCCCCAAGATCGTCGAGACCGCTTCCAGCCCCTCCGAGCGCGAGATCAAGCAAATCGAATCTGTTCTGTAGATTAGGGCTGTTGTACAATTCAAAGTTATTTTTCTAACGTTTTCGCGACGCCGTTTCTAGAGAGTACTAACAGATCGTCCGATCTCTCCGTGTGCAGCAACGTGTCTGTGTCATTTGTACTTAGGAAGCATGGGCGCACAAGATGATGTATGATGTACACTTTACAATGTTATATAGTTTTATTAATTTTTTATCGTCGATGTTAACCTTCTTTTATCAAGATTTATTATCAGTTTTAAACTGTGTGTTGTTGAAGAGACAGTATTGTGAATTAGAGTTATGTATGTGCGAGACTAGGCCGATGTACGATTAGTTATGTATATATGAAATAACCTGGACAATATTCTTAGAACTGCTATTTTCATATTCGTTGCACAAGATCGTTCGTCTCACAGGCGCTTCGCAGCGGGATCCCCGAGGGGTGCACCCGTAGTCATAGTTAATTATTGTGATCCTGCTGGGCAGTGCACGTCTTACTTTTGTTAGCTTGAGTTTTTCGTAAACCTGCTCAGGACAGTTCAGTCGCAAGGTAAATTAATAAAATAGCCTTATAGATCTAGTACCTGTGCACCTCAAGTTAATGTATTTTATTCTTTAAACACTTCAATACAACTATGAAGATCGTCCTAGTTATTTTCCTTCTTTCTCTCCTAACTCGCATTTGTACTTGTACTTTACATGATCATTTCTGGACACTCAGAAACATTAGAAATGAGGGTTAAATTTTTGAATCAAGTCAATAAAAATTTTGAAGATACAATATGGAACTGAAAGATGGTACCTGAATTCTGTTTTTCTTCATTTCTGAGGTAGTTTTAAAAAGAAAAAGTGTTGATGAATCAAATTTGTTCATTGAATTCTACACGCATTCGCTTTCTCGCCCCCGAATAATCAGCCCTCATTTCGGGGTACCACTCGTCGTCACTGTCCTCCGCCTCCTTTGCCCTTTTCTTGTCGATGTAGCCAACGACGTAGCTCGCGGGAATCCATATGACTCCCGTCAACAAAATTATCGTCCCGACCATGTTGTCCTTCAAGAACTGCAACACCTTGTTTATGTTGATGTCATCGATGATGTGCCAGAAGCGCTCCACGACATCCTGCGTCGCTTTGTGACAAACCCCCTGCAATTTTAATTAAACGCTTTGTAGGCCGCATTCTTTAGTACCTACCGTTTTGCAGAAACCTTGCACGCAAGGAGTTCCATCCGGCACCAACTTGCTGTCGTTCACGGGAGCGCACTTTTCGTTCATGCCGGAACGACAACAGTACTTGCACGAGTCTGTAACTACAAACGACGATCAAAAACTATCCCCCTTAAATTAGAAACTTACTGTTATCACACATGCAGCTCTGCGACCCCAACGTCTCGCAGAACGGCACGCACTCTCCGCCCCGGCATTTGCCCTCTTCCTGGCAGAGAGTCTCGTTGGGCATGGGGGCGCTCTCCGGGCATTCCCCTGCAAATCCAGAACAGCTGGATTCCTGCTGACAGATTGACGGCTGGGCCTCCCTGCATTTGATCCCGGCTGGCAAGAACGTGCAGTTCTGGCAACAGGGAGAGTTCTTGTCGCTGCATTTGGCTTGGGGGCGCAGCCTGCAGTCTTTGTCGCAACATGTATCGTTGTCTTCGGTGCCTAAAAGGCCGGCGTCGCACTCCTCGTCTCCCTCGACGTGCAAGTTCCCACAGAAAGTGTCTTCCGGTTCGGAGAAGCAGAGGGCGGATTTCTTCTCCAGAACCTGCTTTATAGAGCGCCGGCTGCAGGGGGAGAATTTCTGGAAAAGGTGGCAGTGACAAACATTTATACATCGAATAAAACAATAACCTACTTTATTATTGACGTCAAATCCACTAACACTGTAGGTGTACATGAGATATGAGCCACCTTTACTGGCGCCGGGGGAGCACTCGGGGATGTCCGGATCGTGCTCAGAGCCCCAGTTGTGTCCAAGCTCGTGGGTCGTCACCAAATCAGCTTCTCTAGTTATGATTCTTTGTCCGTAAAAGTTACTGCTTGAACTCAAGCCAGAATTCAAATAGAGCGAGAAGCCGTCTTTTGTGTAGCCTGCAAGATTGAGAGTTGTTTATTAACAATTTTTTAAAAATATTAAAAGTATTACTGCAACTCCAGTCTCTGCAGAAATGTAAAAAACACAGCTTCAAACAAACATGTTAGGAAAGTTGTATAGATAGACGACACAAATGTAAACGTTAGAAGACACAAACGTGGGATAGATAAGAAAACACAGAAAAGACAGAAGAAAGCTCGGTGCACACTTAAAATCGAAAATAAAAAGAAATCATAATAACCAGCAGTGCAGACGCCTCCGTGCGATCCTTTACGAGGAGAAGCAATGTACGCCAGCCCTAAAACTACAGAGTCCTTGTTTTTGAACGTTTGATGGGTAAATAAGTGCGCTAAACAGACTTCCTTGTTATCTGTATTGCGAGAGAAGACCTTTGAAAATATCAACATGTTAAAATGAAAGAATAAACGTAAACGCAAGTAAAAAAGACATCTAAATCTAGCGCACTTTCGATCCAATTGCGGGATTAGACAACCAAAAATACACATTACTGGTCAGAAGTGCGCCAGAACAGAAGTCACTATTTCCTATTGTGGGGTCCTTGGCTTACCTCCAGTAGTTTTCTGGCATCCCAGTTCATATTTTCCATGTTATAGTGCTCCTCATTACCCCAAACCCTAGTTGGCTCACTATGGACCACAATCTTTTTGATAACAAAGCCCATTCCTTTAAATTCACCTTGCTGGTCAGTCCAGACAGTGTCATTGTAAATTTTGTGCACTCTGTCAATCAGGCTTATCTGCAAACTACATGTACTCGGCGGCCCGAATTCCATCTGCATTTACCAAATAGTTTATTGTTGTCTTGCTGTCACCACCGCCCATTTCCTGAAAAAACCTGTGGTCGGCGACCAACAGAAGCGAACATTTCGTCTTTGTAGGAACAAACTCGTTGCCGGTGTCTCTTCGTTCAACGTAATGGCGGTTTTCGTCCTCGTTTATGTAGCCACACGTGCTCTGGTGGGGCTGCCCGTGACGCTGGGGAAATTGTACGTCAGACTGTCTGTAAGTGACCATCGTTCTGTTGTCCAGGTGGGGCAGATGACGCCAGGAGGGCTGTCGGTTTGAATCGTTATTGGGGGCAACTGTAGGAAAAAGGGTACCTCGATGTGGTAGACCTCATCTGGTAAGTGGATGGTGCCAGTCATTACGTTATTGTCGATGTGGAGGCTCACGTGGGAGTCGGTTTCCCCAAAAACGCGCCCACTGTAGAAGTCTTCATAATCTGAATTATTTATAAATATTTAAAAAGTGAAAATATATCAATGTATATACGGACCCACCTGTGTGAACCACCTTTGCATTGCCGGCCCCATCAACCTCGTAGGCTTTGAATTTCGAGTGCAGAACTTCCCTTTTTGGTGCCAAAATCAGGCGAAAGTCGCGAGCATGTGTGCTGAAGCTCACCTCCTTGATTTTATTAAAAGGGTGTGGACTCTCTGGGGTCCCCCTTTTCACGATACTGTGAGTTACATCGTCTGCATGGATAGTCTCGTAATACTTCAGGTAATGGGATATTGAAGCTGTAAACACAGAGATGAAAAATTCAGTCAGACTTTGGTACTAGAACACCTTCTGCTGCGATGAACAAATAGGAAAGGTACACGTATGATTTCATCGCGGAACACGCCCTGTAAGCAGTGTCAAACGTTTTATTCCGGTTATCTAAACATTTCAAACACTCATCATCAAAAAACAGCTGTCTTCCGTCAACCTGTTATCAGCCCATCTGTCAAACACAAGTACATGGGCGGAGTCAAACTCACCACACGAACTTAAGCAGCCGAAGTCACGTGCCATGTACTTCTCTTTCCTGACGTGTCTAACCCCTCCGCGCATGTTTTCCACGACACAAATGTCACGTACCGGTGCTCAAAGCATGATGTCTCTCCTGAAACGGGGCGAAATTTCCCAATTATTCCTAATATTCGCCACCACACTAATTGTGATATGCAGTTCCGAAGTGCCGCGGCCGCGCGGAGTGTCTTTATCCAGAGCGCCTTTATACAACCCGGACCGGAATTTTGCGTGCTTCGATAACAGCAAAACTATACCGTTTAGTCAGGTGAACGACGACTACTGCGACTGTCCCGACGGCAGCGACGAGCCGGGGACCTCGGCGTGCCCCAACGGTGTCTTCTACTGCACCAACGCCGGCCACAAGCCGCTCAACTTGGCCGCGAGCCGGGTAAACGACGGCGTCTGCGACTGCTGCGACGGCAGCGACGAGTACTCGGGGGGTACGGTCGCCACGTGCCCAAATATCTGCTTGCAACTGGGGCGACACGCCAGGGAGGAGGCCCAGCGGCTGGCCGAGCTGGTCAAGGCCGGGAAGCACATAAAGAGCGAGCTCAGTCAGAGGGGTGAGTTTGGGGGCTCAAATTGAATGTTTGTGAATGTGAAAATTGATGATTTTACTCTTTTCCTAATCTCCTAACTCTGTAGGGGCTAGATTGGTAAGTGCGGGAAGCTGTGGGTCGCTAAAAGTGTTTAAAATGATATACAGGATGTTTTTAAGAAAATGTACAAATTGAGTAGATATTTTGAGGTTAAGTTTGACATGTCATAGACTAACCTCGAGCGTTGCAGGTGCCCAGTTGAAAGAAGAGAAGAAAGAGAAGCTGGTAACATTACAGAAACACAAAGAAGAAGCTGAAAGAGTCAAATCTGAGAAACAAAAACTGAAGGATGAGATTGAGGCCTTGGAGAACAAAGCCTTGGACCTGTACCGTAAATTAGAGGAGGAAGAAAAGCAGAAGAAAGCCGCGGCTGAAGCCCTGAAGACCCGAGAAGAAGCCACCGAAACCTTCCACAAATTCGACTCCAATCAAGACGGTGTGGTCGACATCGGCGAACTTCAAAGCCGACAGACATTTGATAAGGACAGAAACGGCGAAGGTACTCGATTTCCTTACTTGCACATCTTTGTTACAACTATTTTTTCAGTGTCTGAAGAGGAGGCGAAATTCTTCCTCAACAACGAAAACTCCCTAGATCTCGAGAGATTCATCACCGACGCTTGGCCCAACATCAAGCCCTACCTCCTCCTCGACGCGGGCCTCTTCAAACGCCCAATTCCGCAACAAGAACCCCCCACAGAAGCTGAAGACCTCCAAGCCGGAGACGAAGAAGAGGAAGACGAAGAGGGCCTCCACGACGACGAAGAGACCGAAACCGAACCGGAAGAAGAAGCCCCGGAAGAACCCCCCAGTTCCCTCCAATACGACGATGAAACCAAAAAGCTCGTAGACCAAGCTACCGCTGCAAGAAACGAATTCGCGGAAGCCGAAAGGTCCGTGCGGGACATCGACTCGGAGATCAAGTCCATCCAAGAGTACTTGGAGAAAGACTTCGGCCCCGAGGAAGAGTTCGCGACCCTCCAAGGCGAGTGCTTCGAGTACACGGACCACGAGTACATCTACAAACTGTGTCCGTTCGACAAGACGACGCAGCAGCCCAAATCCGGTACGATCGAGACCAGGTTGGGGGCCTGGGGCTCCTGGAGCGGTGGTGAGGATAAGTACGAGTCCATGTTGTACGATAAGGGGCAGTCTTGCTGGAACGGCCCCCAGAGGTCGACCAAAGTGAACGTTGTGTGCGGTATCGAGAATAAAGTGACTTCCGTTTCTGAACCCAATAGGTGCGAGTATCAGTTCGAGTTTGTAACTCCGGCGGCTTGTAAGGAGGCTGCTAGTGATGTAAGTGATTTACATGATGAACTGTAGGGTATTTTGATACGTCAAATTTGTATGTTTTTATATCCAGTGTCCGTTTAAGTATTTTGTTAGAAGCAGTGAGCAGTAATTATTCTTGTGAGATTTTGAATTTATTCCCTTTGGTTTATCTTTTGGTGGCATAGACAGTGATAATTAAGACCAAGACCTGTTATCAGTTGTGAATTACTATTAATAAAATACTTTAGATAATGTGTTTGCGTTGTTATTTTACAGTTTCATTGTTCTAAATCAATCTTCTCCACTCAAAAATATTTCTCAATACAACCTTTTCATTTTATTTTCGGATTAAAGAGGTAAAATGGCCCAATATAGGGTGTTATTTAATGACCACCTATAGCAGAGACATAATATTAATTAATTATTAATATATATAATCTGTGAGCAGAGAGCGCTTTGAATGACGTCACAAGGTCGACTTTAGTCACTTTAGTGACATTGTAATTTTCGGTTGGCACAATCCTGAAAAAGCCGCAAAATCGCCAAATTGAAATTAAACACTGTAAACACTAACGATTTTCTTCCATATTACTCTTAACGGCGAGATTTTTGATCTAATAAAGACACATCAAGGAGTATTTACGCAGAATTTTCCAAAATCACCAGCACAATGACGTTTCGCGTTAGGTTGGCAGCCTTGTAATTTGAAGGTGGTTCGATTCCGGCACTCGAATTTCTGTTTTGTCATTCGTTGTTTACAGTGGCTGTGATAAAGCGATTTTCCATGAATTAAATCCCCACAATTCCAGAATGTCTTCAACGCCGTCAATTATACTCTTTCTCGCGCTTTTCCTCTACGTGTCGTGCCACGAAGATGATGTCCACACACTCAAGTACACCGCCGATAATTTTGCCCAAGAGCTTCCAAAGAAGAACCACTTCGTCATGTTCTACGCCCCTTGGTAAGCCCTTTAGCATCGCACCTCCACAAGGTTATCGCGGTCGTTCCAGGTGCGGCCACTGCCAACGCCTGGGTCCCACGTGGGAGCAACTGGCGGAGATGCTGAACGAGGACGACAGCAACATCAAGATCGCGAAAGTGGACTGTACGACGGACAGCTCGGTGTGTTCGGACCACGACGTGACCGGGTACCCCACGTTGAAGTTCTTCAAGGTGGGATCAACAGAAGGAATCAAATTCCGCGGCACCAGGGATCTGCCCACGCTGACCACCTTCATAAATGAGCAGTTGAGGGAGGGCGACGAGGAGCATGTGGAGGTCACACCGCCAGAGTCCAAGAGTACCTTGGTGGAGCTGACTGAGGACAACTTTGAGAATTTTGTAGCCTCAGGAAAGCATTTTGTAAAGTTTTATGCCCCTTGGTGTGGCCACTGCCAGGTATGACTCCCACATCTTATTCTAGTTACTAATGAAAGTTTATACAGAAACTGGCACCAGTGTGGGAACAACTTGCAGAGTCCTTAAAGTTTGACCCCAGCATATCTATTGCCAAGCTTGATTGCACCCAACACAGGAGTGTTTGCAACCAGTTTGAAGTCAAGGGCTACCCAACACTACTATGGATTGAAGATGGCAAAAGGGTACTACTGAAACACTGCTCACTTGTACTCTTTGTATTGACCAACATTTACAGGTGGACAAATACCAAGGGGACCGCTCCCATCAAGACCTCAAATCCTACGTCAACACAATGGCCGGTTCCTCAAAAGCGCCCCCAGAAGCCGAGAAGTCACAGCCACAAGACCAAGAAGGTGACACTGTGGGTGTGCTCAATGGTGACAACTTTGAACATGGCATTGAGAGTGGTGTCACTTTTGTGAAATTCTTTGCACCTTGGTGCGGCCACTGCAAGCGCCTGGCCCCCACTTGGGAGGAACTTGGCAAAAAGTTTATTGGAGTGAGCAATGTCAACATTGTCAAGGTTGACTGCACCCTTGAAATTAACAAGGACCTGTGCAATGACCAAGAAGTAAGTTGAAAACTGAGACCTCATGAGATGACTACATTTATGTTTCAGGTTGAAGGTTTTCCAACAGTTTACTTGTACAAGAATGGTGTCAAGATTTCTGAGTACAGTGGCAGCAGAACTTTAGAAGACTTGTATGATTTTGTTAGGCAACATGCTGGACATGATGAACTGTAAATGTGTGCAATGTTTTTCTTGAAGTGTGGTTCTGTAACACTTATAGAAATAAGTAGTTGGTTTGTCTATCCAGAGGTACAAGTTTGTACTTTGTTTTTATAATGAAGAAAAAATACAATTCAATCAGTACAGCAAGGGTGTTCTAACTTTAGTGCATTAACCATTAAAAAAATCACTGGGAGTCACACCACGCATTCGTAATTTCCATTATGGTTATTTGGCTTTCATTTAAAAAAAAAACAGGTTATTAAAACGATTAAATTGTATTAAATAACTGGTGTTTTGGGCGCCAGTGCGTTGCCAATTAAAAACATCGGGAATCAAAATTGGAAAGGAAGGAAACCAAGGAGGCACTCACGACAGAATGGACCTGGTGAAACAAAGACGTCTATCCATATAATCCACGTACACATCCACGTCTATCTATATAATATACAAATGGTAACATAAGAGTATTTCAATATCACAAATAAGGTAAAAAGAGACCGACATCTAGGTGGCCCTCCTGGGCACCCTGATATGAATAATCCTCCGGTTTTCCGAAGGACTGATTAAGTCACTTTTATGCCGCCACTCAAACCTCTCTTGTTCCTCGCGCATGCGCTTTCGATCAACGTACTTGATGATGCAGGTAGAGGGAATCCACAAGAGGGCCGTGATTAGGACCACCGTCCCCACGATGTTGTCCCGTAGGAACAACAGGACTTTGTTGATGTTAATGTCCTCGATGATGTCCCAGAACCGTTCGACCACGTCTTGAACTGTCTTTTCGCAATGGCCCTGAACAATTTAACGCAATATTGCCTCGACCGTCTTAAAAACTACTGGACCAACCTTGTTACAAAACCCTTGGATGCAGGGCGTCCCGTCCTGTAGGATGTCGGTGGGGTCCACCGGGGAGCACGTCTCGTTAATGCTGGACCGGCAGCAGCGCTTGCATGCGTCCCCAACTGCAAAATAAAAAATACAAACTGACCAGACCCCAATTACCACCCACTTATATCGCACATGCAGCTCTGCAGACCCTGCGTTTCGCAGAAGGGAATGCACTTCCCGCCTTTGCATTTCCCGCGCTCCTGGCAGCTGGTGCCGTCCTGCATGGGGGGGCTCTTGGGGCACTCCGACTGGTGGCCCGTGCACTTGGACTCCTGCTCGCAGGTGGCGTACTGCGCCTCCCTGCACTTCACATCACCGCTCATGTATTGACAGTTTTGGCAGCAGGGCGAGTTCTTGTCGCTGCACACGGCCTTGGGGCGCAGCTTGCAGTCCTTGTCGCAGCAGGCGTCGTTGTCTTCGGTGCCCAGCAGGCCGGCGTCGCAGTCCTCGTCGCCCTCGACGCGCAGGTTTCCGCAGAAGCTCTCCTCGGGCTCGGAGAAACAGCGACCCGATTTGGCCTGCAGGACCTTGCGGATGGAGCGCAAGCTGCAGGGGGAGAATCTCTGGAAATAGGGGGGGGAGTGTTTTCAGAGTAACAATGTAGAAAATCTTTGCTTGCTATATACAACAAATCAAGCCACTTTCATTGTGTTTTTTTTATATCGCTTTTGAGTACCAATATACCAAATTAAATACAAAAAATATAACCCATGCGTACTTTGTTGTTGACGTCGTAGCCACTGACGCTGTAAGTGTACATGAGATACGAGCCCCCCTGGCTGGCGCTAGGTGAGCACTCGGGTATGTCCGGGTCATGCTCGGAGCCCCAGTTGTGCCCGAACTCGTGAGCGGTCACCAGATCGGCCTCCCTGGTGATGACCCTCTGGCCATAGTGGTTGCGACTCGAACTCAAGCCAGAGTTGAGGTAGAGGGTGTAGCCATTCTTAAAGTATTCTGGAAGACACAATTAATTGACAGGATTAAATAGGACTGGGGGGAACCGTTTTCATTTTACGTAGCGGATTTTGTTAAGGAGGTTCAAGTTAGTTTTCACAATAGCAGGCAATGAAATCTGAGAAAAGAAAATAAGAAATACTAACAAAAATGAGGGGGAATGCTACCACATACACACTAAACATAGTAATATACCTGGGGTGCAGATGCCCCCCACCGAATTGCGCCTCGGCGAGCCCACATACGCCAGCCCCAAGATCCCTCCTTCAAACTTCAAGTCAGTGAACAAGTGGGCGAGACAGAAGTCTTTGTGCGTGTACTCTCGGCTGAAGACCTACACCACAAAGCTGAGTATTAGTGGAAAGAAAATTAGTCACTACTCTGCAGAAAGCAAGCTACCAACTTAAAAACGATAATAACCGGGGGTACAGATGCCTCCATGCGATCCAGTTCGGGGCGAAGCAATGTACGCCAGGCCTAAAACTACAGAGGCCCTAGCATTGAACGTTTGGTGCGTAAACAAGTGTGCTAAACAGACTTCTCGGTTTAGGGGGTTGCGGGAAAAAACCTTCAAAATAAAAAACAACATTTAACAAAAATGGGGGTGTTAGTACTCAAGACTGATTGCAAAAACGGTACGTACCTCAAGGAGGTTTCTTACGTCCCATTTCTCGCGCACCATGTTGTAGTGGGCCTCCCCGGCTTTGATTCGGGTGGGTTCGCTGTGCACCACTATCTTTTTGATCACGAACCCCATGCCTTTGAAGCCGTCGGCTTCCTGGCGGTCCTGCCAGATGGTGTCGTTGTAGATTTTGTGCACTCGGTCGATGAGACTTATCTGAAAACGAAAAATTGTAGTAACTACTGTTTTACTAATAAAACCTTTACCAAGTAGTTAATTGTGGTCTTAGTATTACTGGCCCCCATTTCCTGGAAGAACCGATAGTCAGCGACCAACAGAAGGGGGCACCTAGTCTTCGTGGGGGTGTATTCATACTGATCCACTTGTCGCTTCTCCCTGTCGTCATTTGGCAGCCACTCTTGATGATCATCGCCCTCTTTGATGTAGCCACAAACCCTGGGACCTACTTGTCCTGGGGGGAGATTTTTGTGGTCCCAGCTGAATTTCACGTCTGATTGCTTGTAAGAGATCATAGTCTTGTTGTCCAAACTTGGAATGTGACGCCAGGAGGGCTGCAAAAACAGTTTTGATAAACATTTAGATTTGTTAGGTTAGGTGTACCTCAACATGGTAGACTTCCTCCGGTAAGTGGATGGTGCCTGTCATAACCTTGTCCTCCATGTGGAGGCTCACGTGGGAGGTGGCCTCACCAAAGACACGTCCGTCGTAAAAGTTCTCATGGTCTGTGGGAATAAAAAGAACGCGATTATATATTCGGATTTTTTTCATAAAGTCGCCGGTGATCTCAAAAAGTTTTCAAAGGCTTCTTGATGAACAACTAACTAACCAATATGAACTGTTGTCTCTTTTCCATCCCTATCAATTGCATATGCCTTAAATTTAGAATGCAAAACACCCCTTTTGGGGGTTAAAATCAGTCGAAAGTCCCTCCCATGCGTGCTGAAAGACACTTCCTTTATCGTGTTGAAGGGGTGGCTGCTTTCGGGAGAGCCCCGCTTCACAATGGTATGTGTCACTTGATCGGCATGCAACGTCTCAAAGTGTTTCAAGTTTTTGTGGATCGAACCTGTAAATAAAATGGATGGGCCCCAAATTGATTTTGTTTGTGAGAACCTAACCTTTGGCGACAACAAGGAAACAGCAAACTATTAAGGGGGTTATCATGTTACACCTGATGGTGGCACAAATTGTTAAATTTATGTGTTTTGGAAGATTTTTTACAAATTGACCCGTTTTGTCAACAAGATGACGTAGTTTGACAAGGGACGGTTTAAAAATGGGCGCGAAAACGAAACTTATTTATACAGGGCTGTACAACTTTTTCTACATGCCCCTCTAATAAGCCTTTGTTCCGGTCAACAAATCCGGGTCATTTTGTCTTTTTATAATCCGTTTTCCAACTTTTTAAATATAATCGATAAATGCATGACTTGGGGGCAGACCGGACGCATGCGCCCCCCTCCTTTGGGGCTCATCCAATAACCACCTTTGTGATGGGAAAGAAAGTCGCTCATTGTATATCTGGTTGACTATAGCCTAAAAACTGTCGTTTATTTATCAGCTGATCCTACAACATGGCCCAAAATGACCCCAAGGCCCTCCTGGGCTTCGAAGACGAGGTCATCACTGAAAAGAATAAGCACCTGGTCAACTTCACCACCAATAAAATCGGAGGACGACCCGTAAGTATCCCATCAGTGCCACCACTGGTGTGGTTAACAGAACCGGCCCGTGGCGATTTGGGGCCCAATTCCCCCCGAAAACTGTGACCAACAACAAAGGGGTTGCTTCTTTGGTTTGGTGTGAAATTATCGGGTGCAAAAAAAATAAAAAAAAAGTGTTGGAGGAGCTGGGATTTGAACCCAGGACTTTCAGCATGCGAAGCAGACACTCTACCACTGAGTTACACCCCCTGTTGTCGTAGACAGTGCACGAATTAAGATTTAAGTGGGGTCCCCAGTCTCATCAATTTAATAAATACGATTTTAGGACCTCCCTAGCAATATCAAGCTCGAACCGCCCAGCTGCCCCCTGTGTCAGCTTCCGAGGCCACTGGTGGTCCAAATTTACGCCCCCCTAGAGAACTCCGCTTTTCACCGAACCCTGTATCTGTTTGGCTGCATCAACCCCAACTGCTGGAACCAAAACGACAGGTTTGTCTGCATATTCTGGACTGAAGCAACAACGTTCTCACGTTAACAATTGTAGCTGGATTTGCATCAGAGCTCAGTCTCAGGAAAAAATAATCGAGTATGAAGAGACAACCTCCGTGGGGGCCAAAGCCAGTGTCACCGATTGGTGCGCCGATGCGGATGACTGGGACGACAACAACGCCAATATGAATGAGGAAAACGGAAACGTTATTAATAATATTGAGAGGGTGTCTGATGAAGATGAGGAAAGCTGCAGTCTTGAGGATTCTATCAGGACCGGACTCGGGAATCTGACCGTCGATGACCGCAATGCCAATAACGGGGCCTTCGGTGAGTACATATTTACTTTGACACCGTATAAACACAATCAACTACAAAAAATTTCCTTGTTGTTTTTATTTCACAGCAGTAGGTACACCAAAATAAATAAACTGTACAACTAAGCAACAAAATCTGTAAACAACTTTATATATTTTGTTCTTCCGGGTCTGGTACTTACAAACTAGATAATCACAAAAACAGGAATCCTTCCATAAAAATAACTACAGGAATAACAGTGCAAATCACACATTTTAATCTCTATTCTTAGTTAAGAAGTGGGATACATTTTCGTACGTCAAAAACGTGATCATCGTGGCCGGCGTGACCCTCAACAAGTTGGTACCTAACCCCTTATAGAATCCCCTGGGTCCTTCGTGCCTCCACGTCCTGGAGATGCAGTCAACCGACCCTTTATAACGGTAGTGTTGGTTCTGCAGTCTCGTCCTGACAACCTGGTACGGATATGTGGTTCCCACGGCTATGATCTTGGACAGGGCTGCAAACCCCAAATATTGCACGGTTCCCATCTTCGTCGATATCGGCAAGTCCCGAAACCTATTGTAGTCGTTCTTCAACTCCTCGTAGACGACGAACTGGACAGCCCCGTGGGAAACCCCGAAAAGCCCTGGAACCAATCCTCTGTAGTAGCCTCTGATCCCGTCCTTGCGATAGATCTTGATCAGAGCATCCACCATCCCCTTGTACTCCTCCTGGGCGCACTGTTTATCCCCGAATTGCAGGCACAACCTGGTTTTGACGACCCACAAGGGGTTTGTAATGAGCAGGGTGGTGGCCCCGGCCTCGGCGGCCGCGAGCATGTGCTGCGCGGGCGCCAAAGGGGCGTCCACGTTGCCCTTTTGCGTCCACGCCTTGATAGTATTGTAAAATAAAAAGTAGAGCCCCCATGACGATCCGGCGCCCCAGACGTTCGGGGTGACACCCCTGTACAAACCGTGGACACCTTCTTGACGCGCTATCGTGGTGAACGCGTTCCAGATCCCCGTGTATTGGGGGGTCGGGTGGAGGCAGCCGTCGTTGGCGGCGAAACGGATCTTGATCACGTCCAAGGGGTGCAGAATAAGAGTGGCCGTGACACCCCCGCTGATGCCGGCCGCCAGGTGTTCGAATTTCACGTGGTTGAAGATGTTGACGTCATCGCTGAGGCGGGGGGGCTTCGACTTGGTCACCACACTCATTTTATTTAATCACTCGCCTGAGTTTCGTCATTTCACATTGTTTTTATTGAAAGTGAGGTTATGTTGCGATGATATTATTGATAAATGTGACGTAAGTTTCGACCTTGGGTTTATATTACAAAGAGTCTGGGAAAGTTGGCACAGTCCTCGGTAGTATAGTGGTCAGTATCCCCGCCTGTCACGCGGGAGACCGGGGTTCGATTCCCCGCCGGGGAGGCTTTTTTTTCTTTTTTTTTACGTTTTAAAACAAATTATGAAAATATACTTGTTACATAAATGGCTATGATTATGATTTCAGGAGGCGCAGTGGGGCGGCTCCACTCCCCGTCTGCCACCGCAGAGATAGAGGGCGACGAGGGCGAGGTCATCAGCATCGACAGCCCCATCATGCCTCAAAACGACATTGCCGCCCTACTGCAAGAAGTGACCCCCTTGCCCCAAGAGCTGTGTCACAGCATACGTTCCGACGCCCGCAAGTCCCTTCAGTTCGTCGCGTCCTTCATGAGCGTCTGGGAAGAGACCCCGACGGCCCCCATCAGCGATCGGCACGTAAAAGAGCTGCTGCAGGAGTACCAACAGAAAAACGAAGAGGGCCTGGGCCTGTTGAGCCCCGACAGCGGGGGAGCCTCCGCGCAGATCTCCGAGAGCACCTGCGAGAAGTACGAGAAGGGAGATCCCGCCCACGGCGACAAGATGTTCCACCATTTCCTATCTAAAATCCAGATGAATCCCAGTCAGATTCTGAGGTACAACAGGGACAGCACCCCCCTTCTTTTGTACCCCCTGCAGGCTTTACCGAGCACGTGTAGTTACTGCCAGGGGGAGGTGGTTTTCGAGTTGCAGCTTCTGCCGACGATCATCAACAAGTTGAAGCTGGTCGGGGACCCGAAGCAGTGCTCGAGGTTGGAGTTCGGGACGGTGCTAGTGTTCACGTGTCGCAAGAGTTGCTGGTCGACCGACACGAGTCTCAAGTACGAGACTGTTGTGGTGCAGTCGGAGGTTTACTAAGTCCAGAAAACCGTCAATTAGAGGATTTTTTAATAGAACTTATTCTGAAATAGAAGCACTACGTCCGTTTTTTTCCATGTTAGCTCTAGACGCCGCAACAGCCAGATCTGCTTACACTCACAGCCATCGTATTGAAAGAATCTTTGGTTTAAATAAACAGTACTCAACAATATGATTAATTCTTTATTTGGACTTTGGGTTCTTAAAAAAATTTCAAAGTACTCCTAGAACTGCCACTAGGCAGTGATCACGTTCAAACCACTACTTCATCGTACTGGCTTGTTTATTTTGCGGTCCACTTTAAGTATTCGTTTTGTGGCCACAATAACCACATCGAATTTCGACGGACCATCCGTAAATAAACCCTGAAGCAAATGCAGCTTTTATCTAAATCTAACTTCAAAAATCATAGGGGCCTTTCCTGAACTTAAGATTGGCGAACGGAGCTAAAAGTAAAGCAACGATCAAAGAGCATGTTAATTTACCCTTCCAAACATTTGTAAAAATTGAAAAAGCAATAAATTTACAATAAAACATTAAAGGGACCATCCTCAGCACGGTTAGGCAACCACCATTACTACTTAAAGTTGTAATATTAAAGAAAACAAAGAATAACAAACGGGAACAAAAAACACACAAATAGGGACCGAGAAGTAAGAATTGATGAAAGAGAGACGCAAAAATAAAAGAATGCAGCAAAAGATAAAAAGATATAATAGTGAGGTTAGAGAACACTGATTTGTTTAGCTTCTTTGAACTTCAAACGTTGGGGTCTCGTTACCAAAAATAGACAAAAATCTGTCCGGTTTTATTTGGCCGCGGTCGTACATCATTCCTGTCCCTTCTTTCTCTAACATATTTTTCCATTAGATTGACAGCTCGAACCTAACCTAAAAATACTTCACATTGACCATTTTCATCTCTGTTTCTCTATATTTGCAAACAACAGAGCCATGACCACTAAATCACCAAAAATCCAGCAAAACATCGGCTTCATCGGTGGCGGAAACATGGCCAAAGCAATTTGCGAAGGCATGGTAAGAAACGGCCTGGTCACCTACGACCAAATTTACATATCGTGCTCCCACGAAACCTCCCTCAAATACTGGTCAGATCTGGGCGCCCGTACCACCACCAAAAACGGCATCTTGGTGGCCGAAACCGACATCATCTTCCTGGCCGTGAAGCCCCACATTCTGCCCCCCGCCGTGGCCAACATCTACGAGACCCTTCCCAAACCCGTGAAGAACAAGCTGTTTGTGTCGATCCTGGCTGGAGTCAAACTGGAAGCTCTCGAAAATGTATTTAACCGCCCCCTTTAAAGTTAAACATTGAAATTGTCTTTTGCAGTGCCTGGCCTCCATCGAGGGCTCGCGGGTCATCCGCGTAATGCCCAACACCCCCATGATGGTAGGGGAGGGCTGCACGGTCTTCTGTCCGGGACAGCGAGCCAGCGACGCGGACGTGGACCTCGTAAAGACACTCCTGGACCCGTCGGGGGTGTGTCAGGAGGTGCCCGAGTCACTTATCAACGCGTGCGGTGCTCTCGCTGGCAGCGGCCCCGCATTCGTCTATCTCGTGATCGAGGCCCTGTCGGACGGAGGGGTCAAAATGGGGATTCCCAGGAACATGGCGACGCATTTCGCCGCGCAGACCGTGCTGGGGGCCGCCAAGATGGTGCTGGAGACGGGGAAACACACGGGGACGTTGAAGGACGAGGTGTGTTCGCCCGGCGGGACGACCATCACGGGGATACATGCTTTGGAGACGGGGGGTGTCCGGGGCGCTATTATGGATGCTGTGGAAGCGGCGGCGAAGAAGTCGATTGAGCTGGGACAAAAGAATCACAATTGTAATTGCAATAACTGATAGACCGCGTTTTGAAGAGGTAGTTTAATTTCAAGTCAGTAATTAGTGTTCTGTTTAAGTATAATTTTGAGACAAGCAAACAAATGTATAGACAAAATAATGAAAGGTATATGTACAATAACTGTGATACAGTCTTTTTTTGTTCTTAAAATTTATTTCTGTTATTCTTTTGACCATATAAGTATATACTTTAGTTAGGCATGGAAGTGTACTCTTTATTTAGGTATGCACAAAGAAGTTTTTTGTCTTCATTCTAGTTCTAAATGTGTGGATCAGTGGTATACTAACCATCTTATACACCACAAAATGGAATGTTCTAATAAAATATGGAAATAATTTGTTGCATTTATTATCAAAAGCCAATTAAAATTTTGACACTAAGAACTCAATATGTTTTAGTTTCTTTAAAATTGGAGTAAAAGTTAAGATTAATAAAAAGACGTCTTGTGTATCCTAAAAGTGCCGCCACTGGCGCCTGTTTAAAAACCGCGCTTACGTCGCGACGCCCGTTGTAGTTCCTAACCTAAAAATTGCAACATTGTGTAACAAATAAAAATGATTTTCTTCAACATTTTTGTGAAAGTGCCTCGAGGATCTTTACTGTAAGTGGGGACACCCCAGGTTTACATTACTTTTTTGGTTTATAGATCAGATTTTTTTTTACATAACCTCGATCATTATTGGCATCGTTTGTCCTTGCTGTTTTAAATTATGTTGAGAGCCTTATGAGACCAATATAGCTAAAGGGGGTCTACAAACAGTTAAACTGGTTCAAATTCAAAGGAAATAAAAATAAAAATGTTTCCTCCAATGATTGCGTTTGGCGCGAATTTCAAATTAGAAAAATAATCAAAGAGTACATCATAAGAACAACTTTTGAAACGATATCTTTGCAGCTCCAGAGTCACAAATAGAACTCTGTGCACCAAAACCACCGCTAAAATCCAGAAGAAACTGGGCTTCATCGGGGACGGCAACATGTCGAAAGCTATATGTAAGAGCATTGAAAGCAAGGGACTCATCAGCTACTCTCAGGTGTACGTCTCGAGTCCCTACATCCAGAACTTGAGTGTCTGGAAAGACCTGGGGGCCAACATCACTACCGACAACCTGGAAGTCGCCCGGAAATCGGACATCATTTTTCTGGCAGTGAAGCCGCACATGCTGAACGAGATCCTGAACAAGATCGTCGAAGACTCGAAAGAGGACCCTCCGAGGGACAAGCTGTTCGTGTCGATTTTGGCGGGAATCGCCCTGAAGGATTTGGAAAAGGTGTCCGAAGATTGACAATCGGTTGCCACTAACACCCTCGTACCATTTCCAGAAACTGGAGTCTTTCCGAGGCTCCCGGGTCATCCGAGTCATGCCCAACACCCCCATGGTGGTAGGCGAGGGCTGCACCGTCTACTGCCCCGGCCGGAACGTCACCCAGGAAGACCTGTCTATAATGGAATCTCTCCTGGCTGTCACAGGGGTGTGCGAACAGCTCCCCGAGAAAATGATCAACGCTGTGGGGGCCATCTCAAGCAGCGGCCCCGCATTTGTACACGCCCTCTCTTTATAAAACCATGAGGCAGAAATTTTCGTTCTAGGTGTACTTGTTCATAGAGGCCTTATCGGATGGGGGCGTCCGCATGGGGCTCCATCGCGAGATGGCGACGAAGTTCGCGGCGCAGACAGTGATGGGGGCCGCCAAGATGGTGCTGAACACCAACAAGCACATGGGCACTCTGAAGGACGAGGTGTGTTCGGCGGGGGGGATGACCATCGCTGGGGTGCATGCCTTGGAACGGGGGGCTGTCAGGTTGGTTTTAGGATGTAACTGAGCTATTAGTAAAGCGTGTAATTGTAGAGGACACGTGATGAATGCAGTGGAGGCTGCAGCGAAGAGGGCCGATGAATTGGCAAAGTAGACCCCAATTGTCGCTTTCGCCTGGAGGATGAAGAAGTTATGTGCACAATGATGTACAGTTTTAATTACGGGGGGCACTTTGATGTCTTGTGATTGTCGTCATGTTTCGTGTAATAAACACTGGAAGTTGCACTCGTTTCAACAACGTCCCCACCCATACCCGATCCGTTTTTATCTGAGAACAACAAAGTTATTACAGATAAAATCCAGCACTTAGACATGAACACCTACCTCACCATTATGTTGCCCATTTCCGGGCTATATTTCTTAGTAATGGTAGTCATCCTTTATTCGTACGAAAAATCGAGGAGGAAATACAATTCCATGTTAGAAAAAGGTACGTATCATTCATATCACATCAACCATCTGAGCATTATTATCACAGGGTACTATTTCGTCTGGACCCGCACCACCTACCTGGGTGTCTCCCCGGAGCTGGTCGACCGCTGTCAGTAAACCCCAACCTGTAATATTACTTCCTAACAAATTAATTTTTAGTGGGGATCATATCGCAGCCAGCCCCATAGTTATCAGCAACAATCTCGATCTCCCGTTACTTATCTTATTGTTGAAGGCACTATTTTATTATCAGAGATAAAAGATAATTATTAGAATTAAGTGTGACAGGAGTTGACGCAATAAAGATGGAACATTTTCGCCTTGTTTTGTTGTGAGATGGAGCTTTATTTGATCGTGCTCATTCCCATCGCGTCGGTGTTCCTGCTGTGCATGCTGGTTCTTTTGGTGCTGAACCAGAGGGTGTGGAAGCAGACGATGGCCATGATCGACGGAGGTAAGGGTTTGGGGCTTTAAGTTCAGTGTTGACTTGCTTTTGCAGGGTACTACTTTATTCAGAAAGGGAATAACTATATAGGGGTGCCGCCGGAGTACATCGAGGAAGGTAACGTAAATTGATGCTCGAAAGTTTTGTCTCTGGAAAAGAGTTCTGAAGTTTCACAGTCACTTTTATTTGGAATCGTTATACGTCAAAATCAGATGAAATTCGTAATTTTTGAGAGACAAAACTTTTAAACGTCCCTGCTGCCACAAATGACTCCAACTTGGCAACTTGCAGCCGGACTGGCCATCTCCGACGCTGCACCAACTTACCCCTGATGAAATACACACTCTTTTGCATTAGTCTTATATTTAATCCTTAAAATAAATATGTACAAAATGGCATTCCTTTCATTGCTTTTGCGGCGGCGGACCAAAAGCAGCGTACTCCACGCACCTCGAAGGGTCGGTGGGATAGTACTCCTGACATTTGGTCATCAACCTCTTCAGTCCCTGGATGTACTTCCTCTGGGTCTCGTCGTTCATCACGTGCGCCACGTTCTTGGAGAAGATCTTCTCGCGACCCGTACGGGCGTGGATGCCCACCATCGTTACCCCGATGGGCCACGGGGCGTTGCCGATGGCCATCTGCAGGTAGGCGTCGCTGGCCTTGAGGTAGTTCCGGTTCAGGAGGTGCACCACGATCTCGGTCAAGCTGTCGGAGATGTCTTCGGGGAGGGTGAAAGTTTTTAGTTTTCTGAGGAGGGGTTTGAGGTACTCCTGGGTCTGGGTGTAGGTGGCGCCGGCCAGTTTGCCTCGCGTGCCCCGTTTTTCTTGGGGTGGGCGGTTTTGCAGCTGCTGGTGCCACTGGTGAAGGATCACCTGGAATGTGAGTGTGATGGTGGTTGCATAACTAAGATAAATTCTGCAACAAGTGACTCATATCAACAAGAAACAATTATAAAAGTTATCACCACCGATGTGATAAGATAAACACACAATCACATTGTTTCCTGCAAGTGTACAAAATGTCTGATTTCGAAGGAAGCCCAGACGACGCTCCCGTGCCTCTAATTATTCTAGTCGTGGTATTCTACGTCGTGGGTTTTTTAATCGCCCTGTATATCAGAATTTCAAAAATAATTCTGCTCAAAAAAATCAAAGAAACAGGTAAGATATCCGACGAAATGAAACAACGATAATGCTCCATTTCAGGACGAGTGATATCGCTATCACAGACTCTGATCTCCATGCTGATGACACAGCTGCAGGACCAGCAGCTAAGGACGCAAATATCACCTGCTACAGGGCTTCCGCCCCCACCGCCATATACGATACGGCCCCCAACCCCGCCGCCGCCGCCTATACAGCCCGACGAGCTGCCGCCCCCATATACAGAGATACCTTATGTGAAATGACAAAGTACAATACTTGAAGTTCAATAAAGCTATAGAATAAAGGCAGAAAATTTTCACCTCAATGAAGTGGACGATGACGGTCATGTCGCGTTCCCGCTCCCCGCGCCCCATGTCTTTGGCCATCTCACACAGTTCATTATATGTAACAGACACTGTCTTCTCCTTGTCTGTGGTCTTGCTGTTGTTCTTGGAGTCACCTGAGGTCAACAACTCGTCGAGGTACGCCTGATCCACCTGCTCCATTGCCTCCTGGAAGTCGTTCCGGAAGCCCTTGTTGACTTCTGGCTCCAACACTTCATATTTCCTCAATCTCTTGAAGGCATCAATCTCGGTCTCTCCAAACAGTAAAATCGGTTCTGAGCGGTCTCTGAGTCGGGATATAACTTCACTGCGGGGTAGAATACTGTGACCTTCGACGCCAGAGTCCGATTTGTTACCTGAGAATATAAAAATTAAAGGTGTCATCAGTGGTCTCATTACTGAAGTCTACCTTCGGGAATCTGGGTAGAATCCACAGAGTCGTCTTTGCTGTGCGTGCCGTACTTCTGGCGGTACTCTTCTTCTTCTTTTGCCAGCAGGTCTCCCCTTCGGAAGTATTTTTTGTTGGGGCCCTAAAATGACAAAACTATCAAGTGGCGACCACAGGGTATGACGAAACATACAATAACATTTTTTTCTTGTAGCAGCTTTCGTTTTCTCTCGATTTCCGCCTTCAAAATATCCATTTTTGGGATTGTTTTGGTAACATTTATGTTTGGGAATTAATTATTTAAGGTTAGATCAAAACAGTGACATCTTTGCTGAAATCTAGGGAGTTCTACTACCAACGGTAGAAAAATAAAAAGTGTTTAAAAAGATATTCAAGTTTAAATTAATTCTACTATAAATTTTAGTTTTAAGGTAATATTGTACACAGCATTTTCTTTGATAATTACGACAAAGTTGTTTTACGTATATTTAAATAAGCACAATTAACATTTTAATCTTGAAAATGAAAATGCAGTTGGACACTTAGTAGGCTGTGACAAAATCACGTGAAAAAAAAAAATAAAAAAATGCTGCTGAAAAAAATCTTTACCATTTTATTCGTTTTAAATGTTTTCCATAGAATTTTTCGCTTAGTTTTAAAAAGTTGTAGATCTGTTTCGTTTTTCAAGCCCCTATAACGATGATTTCACCATGGGGGCTCATGCGGGCTCATCACCGGGTGAGTAAATTTGATTTCAATGTTTTGCTTATTTACAATCTTTCAGTGGGGTTCAGGGGATCTTTTGGTAAAATTTCATACTTAGAACACACTTAATTTTAACTCTTTCAGGCCGAATTTATACAGAATTTTTTTGGTCACCTGTAAGTTTCATTTTAATCCTAGATGATAAGTTTTCACAACACGTAGCTTGAATTTTGGGTTTGCGAGACTGTTTAGAGTCATTTATGGGTAAATACGGCTCAATTTGTAAATAACAGGACCGAGTTTACAACCGCAACCCGAAACACACAAGCTGTATTTCGGGTTGTACTGGGTTGTACCCAAGAGGATTTAATAATTGTTTACCTACTCTCTGGTTGTACAATCTATTGTTGCACACCAAAAGCAGAAACCACCAAGTGGTGCACCTAGATTAGTTAAGTTTGGTGGTGCAAGTGGGCTGTGCCTAAACTACATGATTACCGTGACCTCCTTCTCACCATCGGCTGTGTTTTTCGTTGGGGTATATACCGTCGCCATATAGTTTATTATAGTCACTTCAATATTGAGGTTAGAATCACAGGTGAGTGCAAAATTACCAAATTAATTTTGTATTGTACCAACAGGTAAAAAATGTCATTGTTGGAATTCACAGAAGAAATTGCCAATTGGAACACAATGGAATGGCAACTTCATCATTGTCAGACTTGCAAATTATTCAAGACTCCATCGATGTTTTTCATGAGTAATCATGGGAAGAGGCATCAAAAGGGGCTCCAACGTTTCAATTGCGAAACCGAAAACCTCGAAATGTACTTCTGCAAGGATTGTAACTTTACAACTGATACAACAGTGACTCTCAAGCAACATATTCTGCAACATCACATTACTCGACCTGAATCAGAAGATTTGGTACTAAATGAAAGCCAACAGTATGTTTGCAAAAAGTGTGACTTTCAGACTGCCTTTGTTCTGATCTGGTTTAAACATTTAATAGAAGGATGCAATCATAAAACTAAAATACAAGATGGACATGAAATAAACAAACAAATGACAGAGATAGAAAGCAAATTTTATCAGTGCAAAAAATGTAGCTTCAAAACTAAATACATGCCGAATTTGAAGAGACATCAGGTTAGTAAGCATTTAGAAGATCATAAAGTTCAGTGGAATAATTGTGATAAATGTGACTACAAAAGTAAACGAAAAACTCATTTAAAACAACATAAATTATCTAAACATGTAGAAGATCACGAAATTCAATGGCATAATTGCGATAAATGTGACTATAAAAGTAAACTAAAAGCTCATTTAAAACAACATAAAATATGTAAACATGTAGAAGATCATGAAATTCAATGGCATAATTGTGATAAATGTGAATATAAAAGTAAACGAAAAACTCATTTAAAACAACATAAAATATTTAAACATGTAGAAGATCATGAAATTCAATGGAATAATTGTGATAAATGTGACTATAAAAGTAAACTAAAAACTCATTTAACACAACATAAAATATCTAAACATGTAGAAGATCATGAAATTCAATGGAATAATTGCGATAAATGTGACCATAAAAGTAAACGAAAAACTGATTTAAGACAACATAAAATATCTAAACATTCAGAAGATCATGAAGTTCAATGGAATAATTGTGATAAATGTGACTATAAAAGCAAACTAAAACACCTTTTAAGACGACATAAAATATCTAAACATTTAGAAGATCATGAAGTTCAATGGAATAAGTGTGATAAATGTGACTATAAAAGTAAACAAAAAAATAATTTAAGACAACATAAAATATATAAACATTTTGAAGATCATGAAGTTCAATGGAATAATTGTGATAAATGTGACTATAAAAGTAAACAAAAAGCTGATTTAAGACGACATAAAATATCTAAACATTTAAAAGATCATGAAGTTCAGGGGAATAATTGTGATAAATGTGACTAAAATGAACTGAAAATTGTATGAAGTTCACGGGTACAGTTGTAATAGAGTCGTCCATATAGAACCGTAAGAAAGAATCATTAAGCGCGGTGGTAAATGTATGGCAAATACAATTACGGCGTAAACAACTTGAAAAAATGTCTTGCATGAGACAAATACGATGTTAAGCATCATTTTCAGCGTTAGAAAAATCTTATGTATTAAGGCGCCTAGAATACTTTAGTTCAGAAAAAAATGCACTTTTATGATGCATAACAAAAAGCGTATCACTCTAGATAAAAAATAGAAGTTGACTCTCGTTTTAGCTTGAAATTTAACGGAGAAAACTAACTTTGTAGGTCAGTTTTCAGCTCTCAAATTTGTAAATAACTTGTATTAATAAATGGGACTAAATATCTGTAGCTTGAAATCAAATAATAAATTGGGAGATACAACTCTGTCCTCTTTACCTAAGACCCCCTGTGTTGCTGTTTTGAACTTTGTACCGCCTCAGAATCAATAAATGTTGTGTTAACTTATTAGCTGAATGGACGTTTCCTGAGACAAAATATAGAGTAAGACTTACTTGAAAATACAAGGGCAAGTAAAGATAGGAGATGAGTACACGCACAAGGATCTTTTACTACTGGATACATTGCAAAGCAATACGGGCCAAGCACACTACTGTGTGAGACATGGAAGGATATCGCCACAACAAATTCTAGTAATGGGAGAGGAGAGACGGAAGCGATGGCATAGCTAGAGACCAGAAAGAATGAAGGAAATGGATACATACATTTTAATCAGCATCTTGTATAGCTACTCAATTTCGGTAAAACAGAATTCGGAAAGAAGAAAAACTTTAACTTCACACTTTTACTACATATTTAAATTCGAATAGTTCAGTTTCGATTGTTCAGTAGTCCAATTATGAGGATCCTGCAGTTGTGAATAAGAAAGTCCCTCTCGTCTCTTTTAGATCGATCCACTTTCTACTTCCACCAATACCATTTATAAACTAGAAGAATGTTCTTAAATCCAAGTGGAGTAAATTTAAATTAAAAAATTTAAATATATCTAAGTCGAACTCCACAAACTTTAATCAGCGTAAAATTATAAATGGAACATGTTTCGGCCCTTAAAGAATTATAATATAATATATTATAATTTTTTACATTCTTTAAGGGCTGATGATGGCAGAAGTGTTCTGCCGAAACATGTTCCATTTATAATTTTACGCTGATTAAAGTTTGTGGAGTTCGACTTAGATATATTTAAATTTTTTAATACCATTTATGTATTCTGGTGGTCTTAAAATTAAAAATTAAATTTACCTCCAACGAAGTAGTGTTTTTAAAGGTACTCACAAGTAATTGCGGCCTCGGCCGTAAACAACTTGCTCGTACTTTAACCTTCACTTTTTGTTCTAGATAAATAATATACTATTACCTCATTTAGAAAAAAACATGTTTTGAATTACAATTTTTCCTCGTAAATGAGTTTTTTTGACTATGAAAATTCCACCTCGCATCTCAAGAGGTGAGTTACGGCTCTGTCTTGTGGCTCCTTCCCATTCTTCTAACCCTTACATAATTTACAAAACCCCCAACTATCACACCGCAAATTACACCTCGCGCCGGCGCGAGCTTTCATCTCGGTTCTCTAGATCGGATCGAAGCGCTGCAACCAGCCTCTCATTCGGGAGGAAAAGCTCGTCCTTTCGTGTCGATACGTAAACAATCGAGGCCGCTCGTCCCGTGTAAAGCTCCGAGTGAATTGTGCGGTTCTTGCTATCAAGACGCGATAATAAACGCCTCTCGTCCTGCGGCAGGAAGCGGTGGACTCGTCGTGGTGATCGGTGAAGAGTGCCCGCAAGAGTTTCTTCGAAATGACTGAGGTGAGGACGAACGGTGCTCATTTGCCGGAGAAGATTCCTGCTGACAACGCTCCGGCCAACGCAGGTAAGAATTGTGTTGTTGAAGGTACCTGATCCGAGAAGGTAGCGCGTTTGTTATCTTTGCCATTTTTGAATTGGTCAACATTCTGTGTTTCCCTCCGGAGTGTTGGTAAACAGGTGACACCTCCTGACGACGAATATCCAGAGCATTTATGTTGCGCAACGAAGAGGATGACATCAGATCGCCGGCAAACAACATTGAAATAAATTAGCACATAACGTACAGGGAGCCGGTCCGTAATTACGCACCACTTTTGCACGACAAGAGAGCAAGGAGCAACACGTAGCGACGACACGGTGTAATTACGACATCAAATAATTTATGAGCTACCTACAGAATGTCGCGTATTTTTAGTATGAGGATATCAAGTCCATTAACCTACGGACCTCTAGTGTCTCTTTAAAGGAAATCGATTATCAAAGTCGGGGGTGATGTTACATAATTGTCGTGTAATTTGTGGCAAATGTCAACAACATTACGGGAATCCCAAAGGTTCGAGCTATTAAAAGCGCCAAGTGCACTGCCAAAAATTTCGGAGAACTAAACCGGACGTAAAGACACAACACCTAAAGTTGTTGTTGCTGTTTCGTGCTAAATCGATGTTTACCTTTGGATTAAAATAAACTCCGAGCGATCGACCCAAAACAATAGAAGTTTCCTAAAAACAGTTAAATTTTTTAAAGTTACGCGATGCCAATGACTTAAAAATTACAAATGTCATTAGTTACAATTGATCAGAAGAAGTAAGATCCGAATAAAATCGATAAAAAATAAATATAATTAAAAACCACTATAAAATTAATGTATTTTTAGGCCAATTTCTGACGAAGGACAGTTTTTCAAATTGCAATGTGAATATATTTTTTGTTAATCATTGTGGAGATTTAGAAGAATTAGAATTAATTTAATAAACGAAAAATTAATTTTTGTATTAACTTTAAATACTTCTTTCGTATTTTTCATTTATTGTTTTCTACTATCTTTTTTGATTCAATTTGTGTATTATACATGATCTACATGTATATATCTTTATTCTTATAGAGAAGATTATTTTTTTCAAATAATGAAATTCTAATTACTTAGAACATTTGCTCAACGCTATCGCAGACATCATCGCCACCTTCTATAAACATTTTAATAAAACAGGTCGGGGTATGTCACGACAAAAACACTTGTTTGACCAAAATATTAATTTGTTTTGACATCTGCTAATTGACAGATTGTCATGACTAACTTAACAATATTTTCTTAACATGCTCTACGCTTTGTCACCATATTTCTATATTCATATCTTTTTATTTCTTCTACAGTACCTACTAATGTTTACCAAGTAATTGTGACAAAATTATACGGAGAAATTCTGTAACCCCGTTATTCCTCAATTGATTTTAATGATCGACTGATAATTTGGTCTGCTACTGGTCTTCCGTCAAATCTAAGACAATCACGATAGCTGCTCCCTGTCCAATTACCCACCATCTAACCGAACGAGCCTACCAACCTACGATTGTCTCAAAATTACCGCTCCCCAATGACGTGATGCCAGAAATTACCTTGCAAAAAACTGGTGCATCCGAATTCACCAATTAAAACGTGTCGAAGGTTAAGCCGCTCCTCGAAGATCGACTCTACATGAGTAGCAGAATTTTATTTCTATTTCGGATGCTGCGACACGTTCCCATTCATATTCTTGTAAACATTTGCTTGTTGCGCCATCGTCTGTCTTTGCTTTTGCTCAACTTTAATTTACATTTCGTTATCAGGGCTTGGGTATAAATTAAATCGCTGACGGATCGATGCATTATCAGACAATTTTCATTATTGGTACAAATTGTGTGCCAGCCTGTGCTGCCTGTGATATTAATGATCAGCTGGATTTTAGAGATTTTTAAGTAAATTGTGGCACGATATGACATGCTGATGCCATTCTCTTATTATTTATGGCATTTATGTAAAATATACAGTGTGATCACTTAAAAATTTAATGTTTTATCTAGCAGGCTGTGACGTCACGAAAATGGTGATGAGCGATTAACTTTTACTCCGTGTTGCAAGGTGCTAAGTGCACGACCATTGGCGGCAATTAAAAATTATTTTTAGATTGTGAGTAACGCAATTTATTAATCCAACATTCGCGAACCCAAATAAAAAATAATTCCGTCTCTTATTGCTTCCTCCCTAATTAACTAATTATATTAGGATTGTCTATGAAATGTCACGAGTCAAGGATATGTAGGTCGTCAATTCCGATCGATGCGGTTTATTGCCGCAATGAAAAATCGCTCATCATCTTTATTTTATACTCTGATATTATTTTTCAAACCGAAATACCTTTTGGCACTATCCCGTTGGTGACTAAGCAAAATGGCAAAACACGAAACCTATTACCTGCTAGAATTAAAAATAGTCCGGACAAAAAAAAATCACTTCCAAAAATAAGAATGCCGGAATTGTTTCGCGGACGGATTTTGAGGATTTAAATTGGACGGGCAATGACTCGGAAGTTTTCTTTGTTGTTGCTTCGGTTGTTGTGAGGTTTCGGGATAGAGGGCGCGATGATGGGCTTCTAATCTTCTGTGATTGATTATTCTATTCCAATCGGTAACGTCTCCGAAAAAATAATTTAATCTTTGAATTGCATGTTGAGAGGTAGAATGTGATTTTTTTCCTGGGGATGGAAATAGTTTATGTCGTGTCGGTTTTTAATAGGGGTATTATAGTTCTTTATATAAGGTGTTCATTTAAAAAACTCATCAAGTCGCTTGTGATTTTTGAGTGACGAAGACGAATTGAAAAACGCATGTGATTTATTGCTTCATGTACAAGTTGAAAGTCTGCAACCAGCAATACATACTACATTATTAATTTGGCAACATAATACGTACGTTAAAATGTTATGTCAAATTCATAGACGACTTGATGACTTTTTTAATTTTGTTTGTTGTGAAAATGAATATCGCAAAACCAATAAACTGCATCAACAAAATGCAAAGAAATAGTAACAAATAAAACATAAAATAAACAGGAAAAGTGTTTTTAGTGTTATACCATTTTTTTTCTAATAATCTAAGGTTACATCATTGTACTTTGTGATACTGTTTTTTTTTTGTTTGAACAATGTCAATGCCTTCCAAACGACAGATCGGGTGTACAAAAACACGGTGAACAGGAGCGCTAGCAGATGCAAAGATATTAAATCGGTGATACCGTATCTACACAATTTTTTCAACCATCGTCAAATAAGAGATGTCACTTTGTTTCTGTCACCACCATTTTATGAGTATACGATTCCAATCATGAAATTGCATCTAGACACCTATCCATATCACACACGCACACTTGATCCAAGATAAAGCAATTCCAACCCATCTGCTCTTTTTACTTTCACTTCGTGCTTCAGAATTTCCACCAATTTGCCATCTAACAATCAAAACAACACGACATCGCTTAATAGAAGGAAGATATTTATTAGCCTGATATGAAAATAGACCGTCCTGTCGTCGTCACACCCACACCGGCTAATTTTCAGCTCAAATAACAGCTCCAATAATCTAGAGTCACGTGACTGTATTGGAAATCTATGGCAAAAAATACGTTATATAAATTTGTAAATCTGAGTTATTGCTCGTCATTAAATATTACCGTGGATTCGCGTGATCAATACAAACTCTTTACATGCAATAATTGATTGATTTTGTTTATTTTTGGCAGGATTTCAATCGGCGATATTAATTTATTTGTTTTCTCATGTTTATACTGAGTAAAATTATTGATATACGTACCCGTTATACAAAAAATGAATAACTTACGTTAAGTTCTGTGTAGCCGCGTATGAGTCGATTCTTATTAATTATTATAGTGTGTGATGGCTTATATTATCAACGGATCTCAGATAATATTCTGAGACACCCGGTATATTTGGAATGTCATTATGATAGCACTTTCGCAAATCACTTAATTGCCTACCAGCAAGGAGGAAGTCGCCCACATGATGCATGACCAAACCCGTTAGACGCCTCTTATCACCCCACCGACACTGGGAAACATGAGGGTTTGGGGTAGGTCTTCTTGCAAGTGCAACTGTATCTAATTGCAGCAACTGTTTTTATTATCTCTGATTGAAAAGCCACCAGTTTGCTAAATACTTTCTCTATCAGTTTTCGGTATCAATCGGTCTAGTTGTCGGGGGGTGATCCTCTGTTTGCGTCTGAAGGTCTGTTTTGGACCTTGAACACCCAGTCTTGACTTAAAGGAATTTATTTAGGATTAGACTAATTTACTATAAAAATGGTGGATGCGCCGGCCCAAAAAAGTTACTTATGTCCAGGTCTGTGTTCCATGGCAACCTAGAGACGATTTTTTTTTCTTGGATCACGTTGGTTCCAAATCAACAGAACTTTAACGAAAGACAGATTGCAACCCCATCTCCCTGGAGATACAAAGACAAAGTTATTCGTTGTAATATTCCGTACTGATGAGGTCTAACAAGACCGAGACCGGTTCATATCTCAGTGTATACGTTTAATGAAATCAAGCACCACAACCCCTGCTCTTTGTTTGAACTTCGACCTCTTTAAACCTCAATCCAAAGTCCACCTCCTCGAACATGACCCCACAAAACCGACCCACCATCCCATAAATATTGAAAAAAACACCAAACGTCTCGCGTCTTGAATGGGTCGATCGATGTCGCGCCCGCGCAATATAGGATGGTGTTCTTCGGGTCGGAGTGGCAGCAGTCATCCGGTACGGCACAGTGAACTCACCCCGTGTGTCGGCGGTAACAGGTAATTTTACACCTGCACTAGATCTGCATTCGCACTTGCAACAGTTACAATTACCACAAGCCGCATTAAGCTGTCGTTGCGCCCATTCGACACACGCAAACTTGAGAGTAATTACTGTAGTGTTTTGTCGCTTCTTGTATGACGCTGGTGTAGTTGGGGTGAAACTAGTGTTTTTGTGAAAAAGGGAGTTGCACTGGCGTGACTGAGTGCGTTTTGGGAGTTTTCCAGGCGGTTAGCTTTTAATTGGGTGGTGGAGCGTTGATGCGATCTTAATGACCACAATGCTCTGCAGAGTAAAACTTTGTAATTATTTTGAAATCCAGTAATTTTTTAACAGCTATATGCTAACGGCCTCTCCAGTTCAGTTTTGGTGCACTCTTTGTCGTCTTTTTTGTGTTTATATAGCATTTCCAAATCCTTTTTGGGTCTTCTTTTTTTATCCCACTTCTGTGCTTATTCTCAGCGATGTGTCCTCTCTAAGAGTTTCTACCCCTTGTTTAAATCGTACTCCCTTCCAATTCTTCCCATTTGTTTTATTTTTTTGTTGGTTTGTCCTCTTTTTTCTCTCACAGTTTTCTATACTATTTTTCTCCCTATAACCCCTATCTTCTTTGTTTTTCATTCTAGTTTTTTCCTAAAAATAAAATTATGTTAGCCGTGGGCTTTTCTTTTTCGGTCTTCAGTGATTTTTTTTTCTCCTTATTTCTCTGTTTATTTTCTTAACTTGTTGTTTTATCGTGCATATTTTTTCATCCAATTGTTACTGTCTTTCAATTGCTTCCTACATCAAAATTTCGTCATTTCTGTGGTCTCAGATTCCTTTGCTTTTCAGTTCTATTAGTGTCTCAGGTTGTTTGGCTGATTAAATGGTTGACAAATGATAACCATTTCCTGACTTTATTTTTATTTTGTTTCATTTGAAATTTTCACTTGTATTTGTTATTAAATTCTTTTTAGCCGATATTAGAGAATTTCAGAAAATGGTTTAGAAATGCGAACCACTTTTGGACGGTTACTTACGATGGTCACAGTTGACTTGGAGATATATCTTGAGATACAGCAGATATTTTTTGATCCTATTGTCGAAACAATGGAGTACGCGAATATAGTAAGCGTAGTAAAAGTGGAGGAGTCATGCAAGAAGGCTGTGATTGTAGTTGTTTCTTTTTATACTGTTTTCTTTCTTTAATGTCTTCATATTCTTCTTTCTATTAATTCATCGATTTTATCTCATTCCTTCATGTTTTTTTTGCACTTCCCTTATGTGATTAAGTTACTCGAGATTATATAATATATATAGCCAATTCTTTATTAATATCTCTACTTTCTTTGTTTCTCAGGTTGCTCAATATTTCGAGTTCCTTTGATTTATGTGATCCTTCACTTCACTTGGTCTTCCAGGTTCAAAATCTGACACATGTCACCCGTTTTTTTATATTCCAATGGTGTCTCGATCAGATGGAATTATTACTTGCATTAGGAGCGCCAATTTTGATCACACCAATCAAACCATTAACCATTTGCGGCCGAAAAGGAAATCCTCCAAAATTACGTCTTGTATAACGCCCTTCAACGCGATACTACCAGTCAGGCGATGAGTCCGGAACAACGGAAACTTCACCTTTCATACTTTCTAATAAATTAAATCTGTTTGTTCCAAGAGCTCACGCAAATGGGTGTACATGCATAGCGTACAACATAGTTTGTGAACTTTTAAGCGTCACTAATTTCGTTAATTCACGAACCTGCGGCACAGCCCAACTACGTTAATAAAAAGGTGTGTTTATGCGACACGTGTCCGGCTTCGTTAAAACCGAAACGGTTATTAGCGTTAGGTAAGCTGCAAAAATCGATCTGGGGGTGAAAATAAATCCGCCGAAAATAGATCTAATCTATATCAATTAACGTCAAAGAGAATTTATAGTCCGGCCGGTGCAGTGAAATTCTAAACGAAGAGTTTCCGAATTTAGTAGTAGTTTGCTGCAACCGAATTTTGTGTTGGAATCGCGTGCTTGATTTATTATGGGGGTAAATGAGGAAAAATGGTCAATCAGTAGAGGTGCGGACAGTGTAAATGGTGGATGCGCCAGGTTAGTACTTCCATTAAGACTTCAAAGCTTGTCGTTGGACATTGACTTGTCTTAATTCTTTATTAATATCACAATTATCCCAAACTGCTCACGACAGATCTCCGTTCTTGATTTCCAAACCCGGCCGAAAAGGCAGTAAGCCTATAGCAGCCTGTCCCATCTTAGGATGTCATGTATGTTTGGCCGCTTTTTTTTAATTTTACAACAAAAAAATAAAAGAGTTTGATCGATGACCACTTTCTTCAAACTTTTAAAGCAAGTTTCCGTCCTAAATTGTGAAAAAATATTACGTGGTATATATTGCATCGGAATCGATCGTAAAACTAGCACACTGTGCCCATTTTGTCATAGATATATGCATTTAATGTGAGAACAAACAGCAAAAGTACATCTGTTTCACTTCCATGCAACACGCATTCCGACCACAATGCAATTTAGATCGATACCCTTTACGAGATAACGATATCGTATGTAGCAGCAAAAAAGTTTTAGTCGGTATTTAGTCGCTTGGTAGTAAAATCAAGAACCCTGCCGTCGCAATTAGTACTATATAGTTTACGAAGTAGAAAGCTTTTAAAAAGTGAATCGAAGAACGTTCGTCACGCAAACAATTATTTTCAAATAGTTAGTTTTAAAATCACTTCACCACAAGTATCGACCACCCTATTCCCCACCGTTATTAAAATTGTAAATTGCAGATTAAACTTGATTGACCTCAAAGTAACAGAGACAATGTCTCAGCCGCCAGTATTAAATGGGCCCTCCGCCGAAAACAATGTGCCTTTCAAAGATGCTCATCCCGCCCAAGAGATGGTAAGGATTTGCGGGCTTGTTATTGACTTGTTGTGTGGATAAAAAGTAGGCGCTGTAAGTTTCGTGGACTTTTGTCATTGGAGCTTTTCGAGCCAGGCACTGGCAATAAGAGGAGAACAGGTTGTGTGACAACTCTCCTACGAAATACTTAAATCTCCCTCATAACTCAAGCTTTTTGAGGGAATACGAGCTCGGGTCTTTGTGATTCCATTAAGGAGTCATCAATGTCAGATTGAAAGACAATTCTCGTCGGGGTCGTAATGGAAACGAATCGAGAGATGCATGCAAATAGCTTGCGATTGTTGAACTGTTTTAAGGGTTCATGACTGGTAATTGAGTATTATTTTATAAAATCGTTTAAGTTATCACGTTTGTCGTCTGCGTTGATTTTCGACAAAATCAAGGTAGACGAACGCTCTAAGTTAACATCAAAACGAGATATTTCTTTGACACTGCCTTCCATTAGACGAAACCCAACCAAAACGGCAACGGCTCCCTGCAGCAGTACCCCGGCTTCGTGACTTCGCCCCCGCGCCCGCCTCTCACTCGACTAGACAGTCGCAGTTCGTTTCCGATACGCCCAGGCTTCCCCGCGCAACCTGGCCTAGGTCCCAGACCCCCCCAACTTCGACAACCTGTACCTGGACAACAGCAGTTCGTCCAACGGCCGCCCCCTAGACCTCCGGGCCAACAGTTCGTCCAGAATCCGGCAGCCAGGCCGCAAATCAACCCGAACTTTCGACCGCCGACCCCATTCCCGAGACCCCAACCGCCCAGACAACCTGGACTGTTCCAACAGAGGTCCACTCCGGTTTTCGGTCAGAGGCCGCCGCTCGAAGGCGAGCATTTGCTAAGGAGCCAAACCCTGGATTCGACGGACAATGTCAAGGTTGGCCAGGAAGATGTTGCTAGATCCCCCGTAGAGGCGATGAAAAACAGGAGTTACAGCGTTTCGGATTCGAATTTGGACGAGGATGACAGGAGGAGGTCCATTAGCAGTGTGGGGAGTGTTGAAGAGAAGAAGTCTTTGGTCGGGTCGACCGAGAATTTGGACAAGAAGAGCGACGAGTATCCGTCTAGGCCCGAATCGCGTTCGGGGTCCAGAATGGGAAGGATTGCGGAAAGTGACGGGTTGAGTAAATCGCCGTCTTCGCAGGACTTCCAGAAGAGTGTCGAGTTTAAGTTGCCGGCGGAGGAGCCGAAGAGGAAGTCTTCTTCGCCTATCGGTAAACCAGAGACGAACGAAATCGTGACAAAATCGAAAGAGAAGGAAGGGTGCTTGGAGAAGACTGTGGAGAACGGCGTACAGGAGCAGAAACCGGAACCAAAAAAACTGGAGTTACAAAATTTAAATCAGAAACCGAAATCTCCTTCTCGATCAGGTTATTTTAACTTTATTGTTCCACGTCAAGTTCGAAAATTTATTGTGTGTTCTGTTTTCAGAAGGAGACAATGACAGCGGAGTGGATGAGTCGACACAAGGAAATGTAAGTACTTCTTGAAGTGAAAACTTCTTTAGGCGCACCTTGCGCTTTTTCTGAACAGTGGATGAAACTGAACTGTCAGAGTGACGTTGACTTCACTTTTTTTTTAAGGGAAAACTTCTTCCGGTCACGTTTACCGCCCAAGTGCAAGTGCAATCCAGTCACTTATTAATAATAATAATATATAATGGATTTTAGTTTGTGAATTCAGAATTTGTGTTTCTCAAGTTCTCAAAATCCTCAAATTCTAAAGTTGGTATAGCTCTTAGATTTTCCGAAAATGGGAGATCCTCTAGTTCTCAAGATTCAGGTTCTTAAAGTACTCAATGTCTCAAGCTCCCTAAAACCTCAAGTTGTCCAAATTCTCAAGTTTCTCAAGTCTCCTGGTTCCGTAAATCCTTAGGTTTTCTAAAATCTCAGGTTCTCTACCTTCATCTCAAATTTGGTGTCTCAAATTTTCAGTATTTTTGGTTAGTCAAGGTCTCAAGTTCCCTAAAGTGTCAGGTTTGCCAAGTTTCAATTTCTCCAAATTCTCAAGTTCATTAAGTTTTCAGGTTCTTTAAAATCTGATATTCCCCAAGATTTCAGGTTCCTTAATGTTTCAGGTTTTTCCAGTTCTGAAGTTTGGTTTCTTAAGTTACTCAAAGTCACAAGTTTCCTAATAATTTCAAGTTTTCCAAAATTCACTTCCTCCACTTCTCAAGTTCGGGTTCTTAAGTTCCCCAATGTTCGCTTATAGTTTTCAGGTTTTTCACAATCTCAAGTTTATCAATTTCTCAAATTTGGGCTCCCAGGTTCTTATGTTACTCAAGGTCTCAAGTTTTCCACATTTCCGAGGTTCCTCCACTTCTTAACCTTGGTTTCTCGAGGCCTCAAGTTCTCTATTATCTCAAATCTTAGAAGATCTCAAAATGTCCAAATTTTCAAGTTCCTCAGTTCTCAGGTTCTGTACGATTTCAGGTTCTTCAGTTACTTCAGTTCTCAATTTGTGTTTTTCAAATCTCAGGTTTATTCACTTCATCTCAAATTTCGTTTCTCAAATTCTCAATTTTTTGGGTTAGACAAGATTTCAAGTTCCCTAAGATCTCAGGTTTCAATCAGGAACAACTTGATTTTATTATATTTAATCAAGTTTTATAAACGAGATTTTAGTCACGAGTGTTTAATAAAATAAGTGACGAACATGTTTATAGAGCGAGTTGCATACTATACTTTTTTTACGACAGCAAAAATCTAAATAAAAAAAATGTAAATTATTTTGTGTCAGGTTTGCCAAGTTTCAATTTCTCCGAATTCCCAAGTTCATTAAGTTTTCAGGTTCTTTAAAATCTGATATTCTCCGAGATTTCAGGTTCCCCAATATTTCAGGTTCCTCCAGTTCTGAAGTTTGGTTTCTCAAGTTATGTCAAGTTCTTAAATTACTCAAAGTCACAAGTTTCTTAAAAACGAATATGTTTATAGAACGAGTTGCATACTATACTTTTTTTTACTACAGCAAATATCTAAATAAAAAAAAATGGAAATTATTTTATTTATCATCATATTAATAGACATGGTAACAGTACAAAATGATTAAAACGTTGTTCTACTTTTTGATACATACACTGATGGCCACGTTAACATTTTGCCAATTGCTAAATAAAATAATTCATTTTTTTTTTACATCAAACTGTTTTGTATTATTTGCTTCATTTACTTGATTTGAATTGAAGCCAATCCTTGATCCACTTTCATTTTCATTATAGCTTGAATTTTGAATATTTTCAGCTTTCTTTTGGATAATAGCATTATCTTGTACAGTGGCCAATATAATTTTCTGCAACAGCTGTAGATCGCCATCCTCCATGATGCTTTAAAGTTTTCACACACATCTGGGCAATCTGGAGTAAAAAATATATCCTTATTGCAGGATCAGTCCAGCAACGACGACCACAGCTCAAATTTCGTTTCTCAAATTCTCAATTTCTTGGGTTAGTCAAGATCTCAGGTTTGCCAAGGTTTCAATTTTTAAATCAGGAACAAGGTGATTTTATTATATTTAATCAAGTTTTATAATCGCCATTTTAGTCACGAGGGTTTAATAAAATAAGTGACGAACTTGTTTATAGAGCGAGTTGCATACTATACTTTTTTTACGACAGCAAATATCTAAATAAAAAAAATGTTAATTTTATTTATTCTCAAGTTGTCCAAATTCACAAGTTTCTCAAGTTTTCTGGTTTCGTAAATGTTTAGGGTTTTTAAAATCTCAGGTTCTCTCCCTTCATCTCAAGTTTGGTTTCTTTGGTTAGTCAAGGTCTCAAGTTCTCTAAAATGTCAGGTTTGCCAAGTTCCAATTTCGCCAAATTCCCAAGTTTTCAGGTTCTTTAAAATCTGATATTCTCCGAGATCTCAGGTTCCCCAATATTTCAGGTTCCTTAATATTTCAGGTTCCTCCAGTTCTGAAGTTTGGTTTCTCAAGTTATGTCAAGCTCTTAAATTACTCAAGGTCACAAGTTTTCTAAAAACGAATATGTTTATAGAACGAGTTGCATACTATACATTTTTTTTTACTACAGCAAATATCTAAATAAAAAAAATGGGAATTATTTTATTTATCATCATATTAATAGACATGGTAACAGTACAAAATGATTAAAACGTTGTTCTACTTTTTGATACATACACTGATGGCCACGTTAACATTTTGCCAATTGCTAAATAAAATAATTGTTTTTTTTTTTTTTACATCAAACTGTTGTATTTGCTTCATTTACTACAAGATCTCAAGTTCCCTAAGATCTCAGGTTTCAATCAGGAACAAGGTGATTTTATTATATTTAATCAAGTTTTATAAACTTGATTTTAGTCACGAGTGTTTAATAAAATAAGTGACGAACATGTTTATAGAGCGAGTTGCATACTATCCTTTTTTTACGACAGCAAATATCTAAATATAATTCTCTGCAACAGCTGTACATCGCCATCCTCCATGATGCTTTAAAGTTGTGATTTCCACCAATCTGGAGTAAAAAATTTATCCTTATTGCAGGATCAGTCCAGCAACGGCGACCACAGCTCCCCGAGAAAATCATCCGGAAAGACCACCAGCCGCACCTCCTCGACCACTCCCACGAAGAACAGATCGTTATCTAGAGGATCAAAATCTCCAAGCCTGAAAAGTCCGGACTCCTTAGCAAGCACGCCGGGAACGACCGAGAAAAAAAGTAAGAACAACACCGAAACGACAAAAAGACATTGTCTGTGTTCCAGAGCTTCCGATGAACAAGATCCAAGTGGGATCGGCCCCTTCACCGAACTTGAAGGTCGTCAGATCCAAAATCGGGTCCTTGGAGAACGCCAGCTACAAGCCCGGGGGCGGAAACGTGAAAATCGAAAGTAAAAAAATAGATTTCAAAAATGCCTCGGCGAGGATCGAAGCCAAGAACGACAAGTACACTCCCAAGGGTGGAGAGAAAAAGGTTAATTAGAGTGTTACGTAGATTTACCAAAAACATAACCCGACACTCCTTGCCGCACCCGTAACGACCGCATTACCGTCCCGTGTTAATAAATCTCGTGCCGTTCCAGATTCAACAACAGAAGCTCCAGTGGAACGCCAAGTCGAAAATCGGTTCCCTCGAAAACGCCACCCACAAACCGAAAGGTGGCGAGAAAAAAATCGAAAGCGTAAAGTTGGATTTCAAAGACAAAGCCAAACCGAAAGTCGGGTCCAAAGACAACATCAAGCACGTCCCCGGAGGCGGAGACATTAAGGTAACGCTCTTTCCGACTCTTTTCCCATCTTTTCGTTTCATCTTTTCATTTATTGAAAAATTATAGTGTGACCAAATCGAAGAAGAAATAAATGAAGTGAGTAATTAGTTGTTGCCACACGTTCATTGTAGATAAAAGACAAAAGCACGAGCTTTACTGTAACGTTGGACGCTTTCACGGCACTGAGATTGTTTTTACGTCGAGCTCGAGTGTGTTGGGAGGACAGAGGTTGGGGATGATTCACTTGTTTCACGTTTCACCTGTGTAGTTTTGGTCGGGCGTAAAGTTGCAACTAATATACTATACGATATATAAGATATTATACACTCGCAGTCTTCACTTATTTGCAATTTTACAGCATATACGGGGTGTTTTTAAAATAGTAACCTTGTATTTTACATTATAACCGTTTCGTTCATGGCACCACATGACTGACCGATTGACTAATGGTATTGAAGTGACAACCATTTTTTGACTTAAAAATTTTGAAAGTGGACTGAACACGAGAGTGAGTTCTACTTTTTAAAGGAAAAAAATAATCAATAAATGGTTGTTATTTCTCATCCATTTAGTCTGTCGATGAGTATAGTAAACAGGGCGGCCCACCCACCCACCACACTCACAAACGATGCCAGAACCATACACTTTTTAGTCACAAACATTATACCAGTAATCAGAATAAATCCCAATTGAGATTTACACTAAAATATATTATACTCAAATTTACATTTTTGATGAATGGTTGACAAGCTGGTTCTGAATGACAACCATTTTGATATTGTATCCACCAAAAGAGATTTATACCAAAATATATATACACATATATTCAAATTTACATTTTTGACTGAATGGTTGACAAACCGGTTCAGAATGACAACCATTTTCATATTGTATCCAAATTTCGTTTCTTGTATTCCACAGTTGTTCTTTGTGACTAAAAGCCATATGGTACATGGCACCAAAAGTGAATGCGGTGGGCGGGTGGGCCGCCGCATCTACAACTGACCGATAGACTAATGGTATTGGAATGACAACCATTTTTTGACTTAAAAATTTTGAAATTATAATACAACTCGCTATAAGCCGATATTTATAACTTTTTAAGAAACTAAAAATTTTGGTGCAATTTTAAGGAAATTAAAAGACCCAATAATAATCGAAATGTCCCCAGATCGAAAAAAAGAAACTCGACATAAAAGCCCAAAGCAAAGTCGGCAGCCTGGACAACATGAAACACAAGCCCGGCGGCGGCGAGAAGAAGATCTTCGACGACAAAGAATACCTGAAGCAAAAATCTACGATTTCGAGCGAAAATCACTCTCTCTCAGGCTCCCAGGTGAGTGTATCTCCAGGAATCGTATTTACGGATCGATTGATTCCGATTTTGAAATGGACATAACATTATAAGTGAACTATTGTACAGGGCGAATTTCTAAAGACTGACTGTTTTCCTATCGTTTTCTTCCAGGCGAGCGAATATCTGTACAAATTTTATTGAGTCGTTCCGTTTCAGTTAGGTCGGCGAGGTAAAATTTTGCCAGTTTGCCACCAGGAGGAGTTCTTTGTACCGTTTCATGTGTATCTGATTTACTAACTAAAGGGCATGATGTTTCGTGTCGTATTCGAATAATTCTTTGCTTCACTGCAATAACCGCATGTGATGTGTCACAGTAATATAGGCTGGATGGCGCGTTTCGGAGAACCGCCGACGCCGGGACGGTTTGACGGCCGAGGCGGCTCTTTCAAACGCGTATTTTTTCTTGAGATGGTAGACATTGTTGACACGGTTGCTTTGGTTTACTATCTGCTAGTGCTAGATTAATTTGTGGATTAACACTTAAAATTTTGTGTAGAATTCCTTGCCGTCCCAACCGGAAGCCGGAGGTCCAGTAGCTGACGAGAATCTCAACCAAGAACGTTAATTTTTCTTTTCATGTCCGTCTTTATACTATTAGACCAGTTGATAGTTCTATCGATATACAGAGTGGTTGAAAAACACTGACAAGTAATCTTAACTTACAGCATGATGCTCGTGTTGATGCATGTATTACTTGAGAATAATAAATTGTATATTCATAGAATTAAATAGATTCCACTAACACTGACACTGTCTCACTAAACCGCTGGAATTTTATTAGTATTCACTATGCTTGATTTTGAATTTTATTTTTTGTAAGCGCTGTCTGGAAAGATATTTTTTCAATGTAAGATATCGTCAATGTAACTAGTTTGGTGTTGTGATACCTAGAATAAAGACCAAACAAGATTTTTTCTACTGTTAATTAAAACTTACATTGTTTTTAGTTATACGTAGTTGTATTTTGTAAAAAGTTTATCAAAACGTCTTGTTTAGTTCCGAAGCGTTTTGATGATTTTTATACATGATGTTGAATTTCAGTTGTGCTCTTTAGAAATAATTTGTCACCTGGATGGTATTGACTATCATCACTGTATTAACTTTATAAGTACATAATAAAATGTGCATTAGAATAAGTAAGTAGATGCTTTTATTTCACCAGTAAGAGTCTTGCACGAATCACAGCCCGCCTCTGCTCTCGTTCACGTAGGTAAGTCTACATGCCGTTGAGACACTCCAAGAACTTGGGGAGAGCTTTACCCCACTTCTGATATTATTAGTGAACTTTAGCACAGACGTCACCTTTTAAAATACACTTCCGGTTGTAGAGGAAAACGTCTAAAATATATGACGTCGTGGTTGAAAACAGACGAAGATTTAGCCAAGATCGAGTTCTGGAAACCGTTCGTGAAGAGACTATGTCAAAAAGCAGGCCCTCGTCCAGGCTGTCTAGAACCGCTTCTTTGAGGGTAAAGAAAAGCGCCACTCCTAGACCGCCTTGGAGGTTTTAAGTCGAAAAGAAGGTTGGGTTGAAAAAGAGTATTGTTGCATCGTTAAATATATTTATATGTAACACCTATAGATTATGTGGCCGGTACCGTGAGATGGAAAAAGATCTAGTTATCTATGAAGAAAACCCGGTAATTAAAACGTCAACTTCATTTATTTATTCAGATAGATAACTAGATCTCCCGTTTTTCAATCGCACGGTCCTTTCTAGGTAACAACACTAGTATGTGTAATCTCAAAGCTGAAGTTGCACACAATTCTTTTTCCATAAACAGACGATAAAAAAATTTAACACGCAGTACAAAAGTGATTTCAAATATGGTTTGATAGTCCTGTCGAGTTTCGTCCAGTTTTGAATGTACTCAACAATACACATATCAAATATGATATTATTGTAGATAACTATAGATAAGTACTTACTCTTACAGTAAGAGTCAATGCTAGTCTAGACATTTACACTTTTATATAAATAAAATTTTGGTTCCAGAGCTTCAAACGTAGATAAAAATAACCATACGCAAAAGCGTTTGAAAACGATAATATCGAGACGACCTTTTCGTTGCTAACCGGGTGTTCAAATAACTACCTTGATAACTTTTCGACTGAACACCCTTGATCGAAAACGAAATTAGTCAAGGTTGACCAGTGCCCGAAAAATCAATAATATCAAGTGGAATTAAATTTGGCCGGTTTTTCGTGCATTGACAAATGTAACCAATTTCGTTGACGATCTCTGTACCAGAATCCAATAAATTGATCACGGCTGCCATGGAAATCGGGTTTTCAAAGAACGACACACGTTTTCTGAACATTTGATTTCCATGGATAACTTTGATAAACAATTTCGTGGATCATATGGTATCGTGCGATTCTTAAATTTCCATTCTAGGTAAGCCTTATTCTTTCTTTTTTTTATTTTTATTCTTCTTTTTTTCTCTTATTCTTTCCTCTACTTACAGCCGTCAGTCTGAAACGTCAACCAGAAAACCTAACCATAACATGACATTTAAAAAATGACCTATAAATCAAAGACATCGCCTCCTCAGAATGGAAATTTAAAGAAAGTTAAGTTAAGTAAATAAGCATTAGTTGAACTTTGTAAGCAATAGATTACACTAAGTAATAAAATTATAGAAACTAGTTAGTACAAGGTATTATTTTATGATGTTGGTATTATTTTCCGATTTCCTGTCAATTTTGACAAATTTTGTCAGTTTTCAAATTGACACCTCAATTTTAAAATCAGTGTACCCAAGACAAAACTCCATATTTGTAACCAACCTTACAGAAACTTTTATTACAACCCGGTGTCATATTTGGGAGGAATGTTTAACCATTCTAGTCATCTGTTTTCTTTACGACGACTTGGATGTTGTTCGAAACAAACGGACAATGACTTTCGACGGACTAGGAAGGCTTACCTCGAGTTGCATACTGGACTTTTTCTCCATCAGTTTCGACACGATAAGCCAATTAGTTTATATTTTCGTGAGTTGTAGAATTAGGCCTAAATACTTTGTTGTTCATAATAAAATTACCGAGTCTGGGTTTGGGGCGTGGCTGATTTGATTCTTGATTACAAAACGACATTTCTTTAGAAGAGAGATAGATATAAGAGAACCAAGTGTAAGAGAGTGAGAAAGTATACTAAACGGAAGAAGTGCCCAGGACCGAAGAGATCATAAAACTATAACAACTATAGCAACAGACATAACAGTTGAAGGCTATCAGAGGCTATGGGATTACGGAATTAAATTAAGACATTAAAGCGCTGAACGGACGAAAATCAAGAGGCGATACAGGCAACACAAATTACCACAACAAAACTGTGTAAAAAAAGATTTTAGCTACCTCAATCCAATGCCGAGGAGTTATGTGACGATAAAGTTGACAGTTCTGTGCAAAAGCAATTGTTGCGATTGCGTTATCAATACATTCCTCGTGACGTGACAAGACTATACAACAAATGAACAATGACGCAAAAACAGCAAGATAAAAAAAGAAATAAGTTTGTAGAAATGACAACCATGGACGTTGTTAGGTCTTGTGTATTTCCTCTCGAGAATTACAACAAGTACTCCTGGGGCAAACGCCCCATCTTAGCAGGAGACACCTACTTTCACAGTAATGAGGTATCGCGAATATAAATAGTAGGTAACTAAAGAAACCGTGAGGCCTCGGACGCTGTTTTAAGTCACTGAACTTGACACATTTTCCTGCTGAAATTATTCTTACGAATTTGTTCCGAACCGGTGGATAGCCAACCACCGTGTGCCTATTTTTATATACAGTCGAGCTTTTACGCGCGAACCGACGACTTCCTCGTAAACATTCCATCCCAGTTATTCACCAATTAAAGCATTTGCCCCCAAATTTAGCACCTAGACGTCCTTCTGGCGCGCTCTTCTCGCGACAGCGCCGCCTTTCCGCCGTTGCCAAAGTAAGGCGTCCCGGCGCACCACAGGCTCAGTTACAGCGCCGCCAGCGCCATCTACGCATATAAAACAGGCGACCCACCGTCCTCCGAGCCCCACTTCTGGTCCATTTACTAGAAGGCAAGTTTCGGTGACATCATCACAATGGTAAGTACATGCAGAGTCGGTGCACGCAGATAGTGTGATTTCGCAAGCATGCAAGCGAAGGGTGCCAAGTTCCGAGAGCCCGCCTATGCTAGAGCCTTTAAGTACTGGAGGCAGAAGATTCAGAAGGCGAAAATAGTAGTTATCGTTTTTTGTTCAAGTTAAATCATGCATTTCCATTCCAGATCGCGGTTGTATCATAGGTAGTGGTTCGTGTTACTGTGTTACTGTAATTGTGTCCTCCTCTGTGTGCTTCTTGTATCGTCTTGTGTCTTAAGCGTCGGCCCGTAGCCAGCAAAAATAACTGTCTCGTCTCGTTGATAACCTCGTTTGTCCATGTATATCTAAACTAACCCCCACGCCCTTTTTCGCCGACACCAACTGAAGTATTTTTCTTGCAGGCTGATCTTAGCGCCAGGGACGTTGAAAGTAAGTGCTGCCGAGGCTAAATTTAGAATAGAACTTATATGGAGAGGCGAGCGGCCCGAGCTAAATTTACCTCCATTGAGGTCTAAATTTAGACCGGAGCGTCGCCCGTAGTAACCCAATTCCTTCCGATTCTTATTTTCGGATGTTGTGCAGGAGCGAACTTCGTGTTCTCCATCTACGACTTCGAGGGGAACGGCACCGTCGATGCCGTCAACTTGGGCGACATGCTCAGGGCCCTCAACCTCAACCCCACCTTGGCCACGATCGAGAAGTTGGGCGGAACCAAGAAGAAGAGTGAGTAGTTCGGGCGGCTCGGATTTCGGCACAAATTCTCTCCTTCACTTCCAGACGAGAAGAAGCTCAAGGCCGACGAGTTCCTCCCCATCTTCAGCCAGGTGAAAAAGGAGAAAGAGCAAGGAACCTTCGAGGACTTCTTGGAATGCTTGAAGCTGTACGACAAAGAAGAGAACGGCAAGATGATGGCCGCTGAACTTTCACACACCCTCCTCTCCCTCGGAGAGCGGCTAGAAGACAAAGAAACCGAAGAAGTGCTCAAAGACTGCCTGGACCAAGAAGACGACGACGGTTTCATCCCTTACGAACGTAAGTCTCCCCCCGACCCCCATCACGCACTTAGACCCCCTCTAGATAGATCTAGAAATAAGCATGTTTTTGCCACTTTCAGCATTCCTCAGAAAGATGATGGCGTAAGAAGCTGCTAAAATTAAGTTTTATTTTTGAGTAAGTAGGAATTTTTGCGTACCGGCGTCGTGGCTTGGCAGTGGTATTACGTAACGCTTCGCAGGCTTTTTGGTTAACTGGTCCAAGAGCCGGCGGTATAGGATGCTCATTAAATTCGATAGGAAATCTATACCTTCGACTCTCGGACCGACCGTTCTTCAGGCTATTTTTAATTTTTGAAAATCCATTGTTGTGACGAGGCGATTCTGATTTTCTTGTTGGATTTTAGCACCTTGAAGTCCGTGCGTTCCACATTTGGGCTAGTCAGTCAACGAACATCGGGAGCCGTCACGCACCTCGCAGGCCTTGGACACATCATTTGTCATCCAGGAAAATTCTTGTTAATAAATTGTAAAAAAAAACATTTTTGTCTAAAAAATAAACTGTAAAATACCGATCAAGGTTCGACGAAACTGACAATAAACATTGCCAACAAATATTTGTTAAAAACCAACTTTTTTACTCTTCGTAAATAATTCACACATCCAGTAGGCTTTGAACTACGTGTAAAGCTTGTTTTCCAGAAGCAACATGGTGTACGAATCGTTTATGACATATATGGAGGGAACCAACAATACACAGGTGTATATTGTGTCTCGATTACAGACATTATCATCAAATTACTCAATAAAAAAAGCCCAAGCTAAACAGTAAGTTAAAACCACATCAATAAATGCAAGAAATCATTACAAACACTAGCTATACTATTCAATTACAGATGAGTAAGGGGTGAAAAATGTAAAGTACTAAAAAAGGAATTGGGGGATGATAATATAAAATAACTAAAGAAATAAAAATCTGTGAAAAAGAAGGAGCATTTCGAAGATAATAAACTGAAGGTCAAGCACACATAAATATACAGCAGGACAGCACCATCGAAGCACAAAGAAGGAAGATATAAAAAAAGACACAACGCGATAAATTACTGTAAATACGTGGCAAAAAAAAGCAAATAAAAAAATAGAAAAAACAACAAAATGTAAAAAAAAGTAATAGAACTAAATTAATATGAAGTGTAGATCAAATAATTATTTTATCTGGCAATCACACATGGATTTTTTTAATTAATTCCAATACAGGATAACGACCTAAATAATCACGCAGTAAAATAAAACCAAAAGAACTAATTGTAAGACACATTTGGAGTTAAAAAAAAAAATTATTAATTACTTTGAAACGGTTTTTTAGATTATTATTTTCTTAAATAGTTTCGTTTATTTTATATTATAAATTTCCTCAGAGCTCAAAAATATTGACGTCATACGTCCTAATCCTTATGTCTTGCGTCTTACGTACCTTACGTTTTACGCCTAAAGTTCTACGTCCTATGTCCTAATGTCCTAATTCTTATGTCTTATATTTTATGACTTACGTCTTATGTCTAAGTCTTACGCCTTACGTCCTAGGTCCTATTCTTATGTTTGATGTCTTACGTTTTACATCCTACGTCCTACGTCACATGCCTTAGTTTTATATTTTACCTCTTAGATCTTACTTCTTATGTCTAAGATCTTACGTCAAAGGACTTACGTTTTAAGCCTTACGTCTTACGTACTAACGTCTTATCAACCTACGTTATTTCAGATTAAAAATACTTAAAATTTTCATTTGAATATCTGGGAATTTATTTTGAAGAAGCGCATCCACCAATTCTGTTATTTTTTCACATTTTGGAAATAAGATGTCAAAAGTGTTTCACTGATATAAATTTGATATTTCATATCAAGAATATTTCCAATTTACTTAAATATGCCACTTCAAAAGGCGATTTGATTTTTGGGGATTTATTTTGAAAGAGCGCATCCACCAATTTTATTATTGTTCTTGCTTTTTGTAAGTGACATTTCTAAAGTGTTTTACTGACATGAATCTTATATTTAAAGTCAAAAATGCTTCAAATTTTCATTTAAATATCTGGGAATTTATTTTGAAGGAGCGTATCCACCGATTCTGTTATTTTTACACTTTTTGGAAATGAGATCTCAAAATTGTTCCATTGATAATATAAATTTGATATTTTATATCAAGAATATCTCCAATTTACTTAAATATGCTACGTCAAGAGGCGATTGGATTTTTGGGAATTTATTTTGAAAGAGCGCATCCACCAATTTTATTATTGCTCTTGCATTTTGTAAATGACATTTCTAAAGTGTTTTACTGATATGAATCTGATATTTCAAATCAAAAATGCCTCAAATTTTCATTTGAATATCTGGGAATTTATTTTGAAGGAGCGCATCCACCAATTCTGTTATTTTTTCACATTTTGGAAATAAGATCTCAAAATTGTTCCATTGATAATATAAATTTGATATTTTATATCAAGAATATCTCCAATTTACTTAAATATGCTACTTCAAAAAGCAATTTGATTTTTGGGAATTTATTTTGAAAGAGCGCATCCACCAATTTTATTATTGCTCTTGCATTTTGTAAATGACATTTCTAAAGTGTTTTACTGATATGAGTGATATTTGAAATCAAAAATGCCTGAAATTTTTATTTGAATATCTGGGAATTTATTTTGAAGGAGCGCATCCACCAATCCTGTTATTTTTTCACTTTTTGGAAATGGAATCTCAAAAGTGTTTCACTTATATAAATTTGATATTTCATATCAAGAATATCTCCAATTTACTTAAATATGCTACTTCAAAAGGCGATTTGATTTTTGGGAATTTATTTTGAAAGAGCGCATCCACCAATTTTATTATTGCTCTTGCATTTTGTAAATGACATTTTTAAAGTGTTTTACTGATATGAGTGATATTTGAAATCAAAAATGCCTGAAATTTTTATTTGAATATCTGGGAATTTATTTTGAAGAAGCGCATCCACCAATTCTGTTATTTTTTTACATTTTGGAAATAAGATGTCAAAAGTGTTTCACTTATATAAATTTGATATTTCATATCAAGAATATTTCCAATTTACTTAAACATGCTACTTCAAAAGGCGATTTGATTTTTGGGAATTTATTTTGAAAAAGCGCATCCACCAATTTTATTATTGCTTTTGCATTTTGTAAATGACATTTTTAAAGTGTTTTACTGATATGAGTGATATTTGAAATCAAAAATGCCTGAAATTTTCATTTGAATATCTGGGAATTTATTTTGAAGAAGCGCATCCACCAATTCTGTTATTTTTTCACATTTTGGAAATAAGATGTCAAAAGTGTTTCACTGATATAAATTTGATATTTCATATCAAGAATATTTCCAATTTACTTAAATATGCTACTTCAAAAGGCGATTTGATTTTTGGGAATTTATTTTGAAAAAGCGCATCCACCAATTTTATTATTGCTCTTGCATTTTGTAAATGACATTTTTAAAGTGTTTTACTGATATGAGTGATATTTGAAATCAAAAATGCCTGAAATTTTTATTTGAATATCTGGGAATTTATTTTGAAGGAGCGCATCCACCAATCCTGTTATTTTTTCACTTTTTGGAAATGGAATCTCAAAAGTGTTTCACTTATATAAATTTGATATTTCATATCAAGAATATCTCCAATTTACTTAAATATGCTACTTCAAAAGGCGATTTGATTTTTGGGAATTTATTTTGAAAGAGCGCATCCACCAATTCTGTTATTTTTTCACATTTTGAAAATAACATCTCAAAAGTGTTTCACTGATATAAATTTGATATTTCATATAAAGAATGTCTCCAATTTACTTAAATATGCTACTTCAAAAGGCGATTTGATTTTTGGGAATTTATTTTAAAAGAGCGCATCCACCAATTTTATTATTGCTCTTGCATTTTGTAAATGACATTTCTAAAGTGTTTTACTGATATGAGTCTGATATTTGAAATCAAAAATGCCTCAGATTTTCATTTGAATATCTGGGAATTTATTTTGAAGAAGCGCATCCACCAATTCTGTTATTTTTACACTTTTTGGAAATAAGATCTCGAAATTGTTCCATTGATATAAATTTGATATTTCATATCAAGAATATCTCACATTTACTTAAATATGCTGTCAATAGGCGATTTGATTTTTGGGAATTTATTTTGAAAAAGGGCATCCACCAATTTTATTATTGCTCTTGCATTTTGTAAATAACATTTCTAAAGTGTTTTACTGATATGAATCTGATATTTCAAATCAAAAATGCCTCAGATTTTCATTTGAATATCTGGTTATTTATTTTGAAGAAGCGCATCCACCAATTCTGTTATTTTTACACTTTTTGGAAATAAGATCTCGAAATTGTTCCATTGATATAAATTTGATATTTCATATCAAGAATATCTCCAATTTACTTAAAGATGCTGTCAATAGGCGATTTGATTTTTGGGAATTTATTTTGAAAAAGCGCATCCACCAATCTTAATATTGCTCTTGCATTTTGTAAATGACATTTCTTAAATGTTTTACTGACATGAACCTGATATTTCAAATCAAAAATGCCTCAAATTTTTATTTGAATATCTGGGAATTTATTTTGAATTAGCGCATCCACCAATTCTGTTATTTTTTCACTTTTGGGAAATAAGATCTCAAAATTGTTCCAATGATATAAATTTGATATTTCATATCAAAAATATCTCCAATTTACTGAAATATGCTACATCAAGAGGCGATTGGATTTTTGGGAATTTATTTTGAAAGAGCGCATCCACCAATTTTATTATTGCTCTTGCATTTTGTAAATGACATTTCTAAAGTGTTTTACTGATATGAATCTGATATTTCAAATCAAAAATGCCTCAAATTTTTATTTGAATATCTGGGAATTTATTTTGAATTAGCGCATCCACCAATTCTGTTATTTTTTCACTTTTTGGAAATAAGTTCTCAAAATTGTTCCATTGATATAAATTTGATATTTCATATCAAAAATATCTCCAATTTACTGAAATATGCTACATCAAGAGGCGATTGGATTTTTGGGAATTTATTTAGACAGAGCGCATCCACCAATTTTATTATTGCTCTTGCATTTTGTAAATAACATTTCTAAAGTGTTTTACTGATATGAATCTGATATTTCAAATCAAAAATGCCTCAAATTTTTATTTGAATATCTGGGAATTTATTTTTAAGGAACGCATCCACCAATTCTGCTATTTTTTCACATTTTGGAAATAAGATCTGAAAATTGTTCCACTGATATAAATTTGATATTTCATGTCAAGAATATCTCCAATTTACTTAAATATGCTAAGTCAATAGGCGATTTGATTTTTGGAAATTTATTTTGAAAAAGCGCATCCACCAATTTTAATATTGCTCTTGCATTTTGTAAATGACATTTTTTAAATGTTTTACTGACATGAACCTGATATTTCAAATCAAAGATGCCTCAAATTTTCATTTGAATATCTGGGAATTTATTTTGAAAAGCGCATCTACCAATTCTGTTATTTTTTCACTTTTTGGAAATAAGATCTCAAAATTGTTCCATTGATATAAATTTGATATTTCATATCAAGAATATCTCCAATTTACTTAAATATGCTACTTCAAAAGGCGATTTGATTTTTGGGAATTTATTTTGAAAGAGCGCATCCACCAGTTCTGGTATTTTTTCACATTTTGGAAATAAGATCTCAAAAATGTTTCACTGATATATATCTGATATTTCTAATCAAAAATTACTCAAATTTACTAAAATATACTGTGCCAACAGGCGATTGGATTTTTGGGAATTTATTTTGACACAGCGCAATTTTAATGTCTTATGACTTACGTCTTACATCTTACGCCTTACGTCCCAGCCATACGTTTTACGTCCTACCTCCTACGTCCAAACTTACGTCCTATGTCTTACGTCTTGGGTGTTATGTCTAAGTGATATGTTTTATGTATAAGTCATATATCTTACGTCTTATGTCTTATGTCGTACGGCCTACGTCCTACGTCTGACGTCAAAAATGCCAAAAACATAAATAATACGAGAAATTGGCTAGGAGTACAGTGTAGACACTTTCTTTGTCTTCCTTTCAAAGAGACCTAAACTTTTTGTCTTTATTTTAGATATGCGAGATTGAAACACGGTACAAAAAAGAATGTTTAAAAAAAAAATGAAGTTACCTAAATTTTCTAAGAAGTTGAAGTAATGCAAAAAAAGTAATAACAAAATTCGACAAGACAATTAGAAAATATCTTTCAGTTTAATTGGGACCTTAACAACATCTCAACGACCAAGTCAATCTATTTTCGTGTGCACAATGCAGTCGTATTAAGTTCCAATTGCGCTATTTTTTCCTTCCGATCGCGACCAATGAAAATGGACATAGTGGCCAACTTAGGTAGCAATTTCGATAAAGATAGGTGCGCTATATAAAACATCAGGATGACATTTACGGTCTCATTCGTCGCGCAACATCAAGAAGCCGCAGCGGAGCGAATCACACCACAATGGTAAAGAAGTGACTAAAAATTTCTCGATTTTAACAACACTCTTTTTCGGTTGCAGGCCGACCTGAAACCCTCCGAAGTTGAAGGTACGTACTCTCTCGATATCAGAAAAGTGCTAACATTTTGTGGTAGATTGCGAGTTCGCTTATGACATCTACATGGAGAACGACGGCCTCCTCGACGGGCTCAGTCTCGGAAAGTGGTTGCGGGCGCTGAATCTCAACGCAAGTCTGGCGAGGCTGGAGTCGTTCGGGGTGACGAAGAAAAAAGGTTCGTTGGTGACCGTTTCTCAGGATATTAATAGTTCTTACGTAACTGTGCTTGCAGGAGAAAAGAAATTCAAGCTGGACGAGCTCCTGCCCATCTACAGCGAACTGAAGAAGGAGAAGAAAGACCAGGGATGCTACGAGGACTTCATCGAATGTCTCAAGCTGTACGACAAGGCGGAAAACGGCAAGGTCGCGTCTGGGGAGTTGAGTCACAACCTGTTGGCACTGGGAGAGAAGCTGACGGAAGCGGAAGTGGACGAGGTGTTCGAGGATTGTCTCGATGAGGAAGACGACGAAGGAGACATCGAGTATATACGTGAGTTGATGTCGGGTGTAGAGATGTTTTCTGATCCTGTGTTCTATTACAGCATTCTTGAGAAGGATGTGCGGTCTGGATCCTCCCATACCTCCCAAGAAGAAGGGAAAGAAGTAGTAACGAATTCCAATGTACTTGTTATGTGCCGACAATACCACATCGTGTCAATGAAATAAAAATTGTCGTTTAATGCGAGCTTTTCATTTAGTCATTTTTTTACTTTCTGCCTCATCGGTTCTGTCATTCAATCTTTGTCTTTCTCTTCCCATTTCTGCTCTCGTTTTTAGGTAGTCTCTCTTTACCTTCAATCCCTGCTGCTTTGCTTGTTTCGTTCAATTTCTTAATCCTCTTTATCGTCAATCTTTCGCTTTGTCTCCTCAATTTATCTCACCTCAATCTCTACCAACTTTGTCTCAATATCTCTATCTATCGTCTCGTCTCCTAAATCGGTATCTCGTCCCAATTTCTCTCCCTCTGTTTTCAATTATTGTGTACATCTCAGTTCAATTTTATTTTCTCGACTTTACACCAGCTCAAAATTAATTACTTTATGCGAATTTCGTCGTTTCTCACCCGTTCTAAGCCCTAAATCAATGGAACAAGAATAACAAAAACATATCAAAATTTTACACATAAGGAACATAAAATTTTGTATGAAACTCGGCTCTAATGGAAAATTATTGATTGGCCTTTTTTCGCCTTTATTGATTCGTTTGGCTCGCTTCTATATTATGAAGTCGTTACAGACAAAAAGGACGAAATTTGTTATTGTAACACGTGTTAAATTTTCTTGTTTTGCAACTCTGGATTTGCATTCTTTTTATTCTGGAATGTTATCTTCAAATTTTGAAAACCTCAAAAATTTGGAATTTGGAATCAAGGTATTTTAAATTTGAATCTGCGATTCTCGTTTTTTTTAACTGCACGATTTTTTGAAGAATTCGGATTTAAAGTATTCTGAATCTGAAAATTTTCCAAAGTTCTTGCATTTTTTTGTAGCTGTCTCCCCTACTATTATGATTGAGAATTCAAGTATTTTATAGTTTCGTATTCCATGAAGACATTGTCCTAGAAATAGAACCCAAACAATAGTATAAAAAAAAATCCATTTACTTCCTAAATTTACAAAATAATTTACAACACATTTTGAGCATCCTAACTCGACCGGGGACCTCCCTTCAAGATTTCCTCCACCTCGCCGATCTTCAGCTCGGTCGCAAACAGCTTCTGGTCCTTGTTGGGAATTTTGATCGTGATCTTGTCTTCCTTGGTCTGTCCGTTGGCTTTGGCCTGGTTCCAGATGTTCTTCCACAGCACCTCCTTCTGCGTCGGCTTCGCCTTGGAGACGATCTTCAAGAACTCTTCTCTGCCTGAACCGCTGGTCGAATCGGTCCTCCACAACGACAGCTTGGGGTTGACGTAGGAGACGTCGACGTCTTTGCGGTTCTTCTGTTTCTCGACGCTGTCTCCGCGGTCCTTTCTGCAAGGTCCGGCGGTGATTGGCTCCGCGAAGCTGGTCTTTTTGCGGTAGCTCCGTGGACTGGCGGACAATTCCATCTGGTCCATCTTGTAGACTCTAGTTTGGAGTTGCTTGACCACGTTTCGAATGGCTTCTGAGTCGCACTTCTGGTAGGGCTTAGTGGTTGGGTGTTGCGTTACCGACAATTTACTGATGATCTCTGTGAGTAGTGTAACGATGCGGTTCTTCAGGTCGATGCCTGGTTTTAGGACTTCTTCGCCCCATTTCCAGGCGTAGCCCTCGTTGGGTACCTCGTCGTCGGTGGTCGTGCCTTTGTCGGTTTGGGTGAAGTGGTTGGCCGTGTGGCTACGAACAGACTGTCTCTTGATGTTGGGCATCGAGCTCTCGCTGTTGGACTTGCCGGAGAAGTTGTTCATCACTTTTGACATGATCTTCTTGAAGTAGTCTTTGGCGACGACTCGTTCCTCTTGGGCTGCTAGTCTTTCCTCCAGTAGCTTCACTCGGGCGGTGAGTTGGTTGATGTAAGCCTCGTTGGACTGTTTGTTGATTTGGGGGATGTCGAGACAAGTTTGGTTGTGGCGGGTCAACAATTTGGGTTGACTGACTGGAGAGTCGTGCACTAGGGGGTGCTTCTGACACTCTAGAAGGAAGCCGACCAGACCACAGTTCTCGCACACACACTTATCGCCCGAGCCCAACAGCTTCTGGTTCTTGCAAAGAAGTGATCTCATGTCGGGAGGGGATATCTCAGCTCTGTAGACCGGCTGCTGGAAGATAGTACTCCTCAGACGCTTTTTCTTCCTCTTGGTGACCACGTACTCCTGGGAGGCAGTCTCGTCGACGGTGGTGTGACTAATGACCAGATTGATATCTTGCATGTTTGTGATCCTGGTCTCGACGTTTTTGAGAGACCTTCGGATCTCGCAGAACAGGGGCTCCACCGATTCCGCGATACCGATGAAGTCCTTGCGCTCTAGATCGTCGACGGGTGCCTGCGACGAAATTCGTTCTCGCTCCTTCCTCAACTCGTGCTTCCGTATCTTTATGATCGTGTCATCCTCCTTCAGTTTGTCCAGCAGCTTCTGCTTCTTCCGTCTCTGTTTCTCCAACGACGAGATCAGTTTTCTCACCTCGTGGGCGCGCAAGGTGTTGGTTTTCTTGGTGCCGAAAGCTTCTACTTCTTTGGGCTTCACCACCGTTACGTCCAGAAGGGTCGAACGACATTTTTCCGGGTTAGACAAAATTCTTTTGGAGGCAGGATCCACTTGTACTTCGAGACACAACTCCACATCTTCTTCCATCTCGGACCGACATTAGACAGTGGACACTAACACTGAAGATTGGTCGACCACACATTGCTACATCCCCGTGAATTTTGGAAGAAATTCAAGCCGAAAGTGTGAAACGTCAGTGAATTTTGCCCAAAATAATCAAATGACAGCAACTCGTCAAACGATCCAAGTCGCTTTCAGTCAAACGAGTTCATGGTTTGTTGGAGACTTTTGTGAAATTAACATAGTTTTATACAAAGATGTCTGCAGTCAACGTGTCCTGCTATGCTCTCCCTCGAGAAAAAGGCAAGATCCGGGCCAGTCTCCAAAATTGGTGTTAAATTGTAATTTACAGAGAGTGGAGGGGGTGAGATGCACCTGCCGAAGCCTCCGTCCTGCGAGGGCTCCGCTTCCGCCCACGTCATCGCCTCCGAGATCGTCACCGACATCGTCGACAACGCCTACGAGGTGGTCACCGCCAAGAGCCTTGGGGTAAGATCCCAACGTAGCCCTTCCTTCCTGCACTGTACCTTCCAGCCGCCTTCCAAGGTGGAAAAAATCACCCCCAACGTCGTCGGCGACATCCTCGACAACATCCTCTCCACCGACGACGAGACCGCCCTCCTCGACGACGAAATCAAGAAGATCATCAACGAGATGAAATACCCCCCCATCGTCTCCACCAAGGGCCTGGGCGACCAGCTAGAGAGCAAGTCGGAGATCGGCCCCGACGCCATTCCGTCCGAGCCGGTCAAGCGCAACACCCTCGAACGGAAGAACCGCCTCACCAACCTGGTGCGCAACTCCAAGCAGATGCTGGTGAAGTTGGTGAACAACGAGAAAGAGAACGAAGTCAGGCTGACCAAGTCGGAGGAGATCCACGAGAAGTTGCTCAAGGTGATAGATCTGCAAGGGGAGGAGCACTACGTGGAGCCCGGCAGCAGCAGCACCACCGGGATTTTGAAGATGCCGACGGAGGTGGGGCTGGACATGGTGGAATTGGAGAGGGCGCTATACGAAGGGAAAGGTGAGAAGGAGGAGGAGGTGTGCGAGAAGGGGGTGAGCAAAAAGAAGTTGGGACTGAAAGCCAAGATAATGAAGTATATTAAAAGAAATAAAGAGGGGAAGAAGTGAATGAGTGAAATTGGAGTTATACAAGGTTTTTAATTTTCATGTTTTAAATTATTAATAAATTTTTTATTCATTTGTGACCTTGTTGTATCTTTTATTTTGTAATGTGGCACCCCTTCCCGTTGACACCTTGATTATCCTTTTAGGCAAGGGTAAAATGCTCACCAATTAAATAATCTAAACGTTTTCTTCAAAGTTTATTTTCAACAATATACAAAATTGTAATTATCACAAATGTAATGTGACGGATTTCATTACTCATCTACGACACCCCCTGCACTCGACTACGACTAAATGCTCTGAATAGAAACGATGCTTTAACTATGTGTAGTAAATAGTTTATAAAAATCGAACAACGGTTTGAAAGCTATTTACAGTAACAACTATCGTTAGTGCCAATTTAAGCCGAAATTATGAGAACAGCAAAACGTTTGACAACTGGAAATATCTGCGCGAAGCACCAATATCACGTGAGTTGAGCTTGAGGAAATGCGAATAGTTTAGGCCGGCAGGTCTGCCGTTTTGTTGCCGCGACGTCTGCTCAGCTGCTTCCAGAAGCGACGGTCCATCTGCTTGTCCTTGAAACATACGAGAAGAATGAACGGTGTTAGTGGGCTATGAAAGTGCTACCTTTAGTCGCCGAGGTGATATCGGTTTTTCTGCGTACGACGTAGGGACGTTGTCGGAAACAGCACCCTCCTTGCTGAAGACCTTGATCAGCTGTCTTCCTTCCGGGATGGTCTGATGGATCCTACCGCGACGCATGTTGAAGAACTCAAAACTGGAACCATAACCTGTAGCCTCACGGATTCGAGTCGTGGTACCTACATTTTAACGCTCTTAGCCCTGGGCACCCTTTCAATATTTATGAACTTCACTGTTGGCTTGAACCGATCGAAGAACCTCAGCGCGTCCTCCTCTTCCTCCTCCTCCTCCTCCCTCCCGTCGTCCGCAGCCTCTACGATCCTTCTGTAGCTTTCGGATCGATGCATCTTCGGCGCAACTATATCTACTTTCTCTATCTTGTTGTCTACAGCAGTCGAACATGTGTCAGCAACATCGCCAGTTCCGTTGCCCTGCCCACAATGTAATAAACGTAATGTTTGCCAGCCTTCTTAAATATTTACCTGTTCTGGAGAGACGGAGGGCTCCGTGGGGGTGCCGGACGAGCTGGGGGTGCAACTCTCCGAGCAGTCCTCCTCGATGAGGGGCTCCAGGGTCCTGCGTGGGAGGAGACCGCGCATTATGGCTCCGCTGATGGGCGGGGTCATGAGCAGTTCGTCCATCATGAGCTCGGTGTCGTCGTTGTCGGAGGAAATGGAACCGTCGTAGGGCTGCAAAAAGAGGTCAGTCGGCGTTGGGATGGTCGGCGGAAGGGCGAACCGATTGCTTTCCCTCGTACTTGGGCGAGCTGAGAGGGTCGTCTAGCTCGCCGCCGCTAGTGGGGGTGCCCCAGATCTCCTCGCCGGAGGTGGCTCCCGAAGTTTCGTCTTCTTGGAGGTCGTCGCCGTTCACGGTGGCTTCGGCTGTCTTCAAGTATCTGAAACGGTGACGCGAATGAGCATTTATTGAACGCCACACGAATTATTGTGGGTTGCGTTCACGCATGCTCAGTTGGTACTAAAATTACCTTTCGAAGAACCTCCCGGTGCTTCGATAGTCTTCCCCGAGCCGCTCGAAGAAGGACATTTTCTCGGCAACGAAAGACCCAGCTTTGGCCGTCCAGCTTCGAATCGAAGAGTGGTAAAAGGCCTCGTTGTCGATGCCGCCTTCTTCGTGGTCGTCTTCTTCGGATGAGCCCTCGTCCTCCCAGTTGTCCTCGTGGTCTTCGTTCCCTAACCTCTCCAGACTGGAAACTGTACCGAATCTTCGCAGAGTGAGGTTGGAACTGCTCAGGGAGTGGTATGGATGCTCCTCGGTTTGTGGGGAGTCGTCGGGGGAAACGTCTACGTTGTTCGAGAGGTCCAGATCCTGGAAATTATGTTTGTGATGCGTGTTTGTCAACTTTTAACACACCTCTGGTTTGTTGCTCTGGCAGCTGCACGCCCCATCTCTGTTCCTCCTTTCGGTGGTAGAGCTTTCGGGCGTGGGGGGCGCGACGTTGATCTGGGGAATGGGCGTGGAGAACGGGTCCAGCTTGACCAGACTCGCGGCCGGATTGATGGCGCTCAGCCCCACGAGGAGCAGCGGTCTCCAGTCGTTCTCCTTGTTGTCGTTTTCGTCCCTGCATTCGGACTTGGCGCTACTGTTAGGAAGGCAGTTTTTATGGCACTGGCGGCACACGGGCACGGTTTCTGGCACTAGAGGGCTGGATCGCACGGTCACCTGAAATCCGAGCTGTAGACCGTCTAACATCAGAAGCGGGACTCACTTGGCTCTCCGTGGTCGTGCTCTTGGACGGACTTTGGTCGTGGTCGGAGAGGTCGACGTCTTCGCACCTGCTGTCGTTGCGAGAGGTCATGTTTCCTTGCGCGTCGATCAGCTGCAATTCTTCGGATCTTTTCCGGAGCATTTCCTCCGTCCAGTCCTCGGACAGGGGCTCGAGTTCTGCCTCGTCGGCAATGCCCGGGTCCAGCTGACCCTTCATCCACTTTTCTAAATGAATAGCATTACCTTTGCCGCTATTGTTTTTGCTCAACTGTTTACACTTATGCTCTATAAGGGCGTCTATTTGCTTTTGCATTTCTGTTTCGTTTATGTTTTGGGGAGTCTGAAAAAGGGCCAGCGTTATTCTCAGATTTGCTATCTCGCGCGCGGGTGGCAAAAAGGAAAGAAAAAAGCGGATGTAATAACTAAAACGTTTATTTGCAAATATAGTGTATAAATTACAATCTGTAACAATATAGACATCTCCATCTAGACTCCAACTACTATATCGACTCGCTAACGAAGTAGTTTGATTTAGACGCAATGAAAGGTACTTCATATGAAAGAGGCAGTCGGTTTGGTACGAGTGCTTTAGCAAAGGAAAACACTGATGGCACATTTAAGTCGGATTGTCTTAAAGTGTGCTCGCGGCTTATGCCAGCACACTTTAGTTTGTATACTGGTTTGAAGAAAAAGACCTCTCAGAGTTCGGGAAGCATTACAAAGTTAATCATTCATCAGAGTTTGAGCATTGCTGTTTGCGTTAGACACGACTGGAGCTATCAATAATGGCATCCGTATATTCTGGCTATTGCCATTCAGCGCCTACTCCGAATATAATTTTTAGTTTTGAGCTTAATCACAACCGATATTGAAACCACTTGATGAGATTAGAATTTGGTCGAATTATCGTCTCCCAACTGCATTTTTCATCCAAACCAGTACACTCTACCACTTAGTCAGAATGACAGCTGTTGGTCGACATCCCGTCCACATTCAGACTACTCAAATCGTAATCGAAATTCGCGATATCCCACGGATCCTCGTCAAACTTCAAAAAGTCTATGTCCTCCGAATCGTGGCCATCAGCGTCCGAGGAGATCTCCGTGGAGGGGGTGAGGATGGCCGAGGGAGACTGGGGGTCCTCGGGGGGGAGGTGCAGCTCCGAGGTGAAATGCGAGGTGAAAGCCTGAGACTGCTCGGAGGAGGACTGGGGGGATATGTTGGCCGAGGGGGTGTCGGGGGTCTTGGTGAGCGAGGGTTGCGCGGGCAGAGGGGGGCGGTGCGGGGGCGGGTTATCTACCGGTTCGCCGCAGCGGCCGCTACACAGACGCACCTGCCGCCGGAAGGAGAGCGATTCCGCAGACTGCAACGTGACCACGGAGGAGGTGATGGGGGCGTCGGGGGACTCTAGAGGGCTGCTAAACGAACTGCCGTCCGTGCCCGCGTTTACGTGGAAGCTGCGTGCGCAACAACGACACTATCAGTACTACGGTGTATCCATAAAGTCACCCCAGACTAAGCTGCGTAGTCGGCCAAAATAACGGGTGTGCGCATGTGTTACTAAGCCAATTTTCAGTGGCGCTCTATAGTACAGGTGACCCGAAATTATTATCATTCGAAATAAAAGTGGGAAAACTGAAAATTAAATGGCACTTTGTTTTGACCTTCTAAAGACTAACCAGTCTCGAGTCGACTGCTAGTCGAATGTTAAATATTAAAAATAACAATTTTAGTGAAAACTTCTTTAGGTGCACAAGTATTTTTATTTTCGTATTCCATTAAGACGTTGTTGCACTCTAGGAACGCCACCGTAATTTTGTCCAGATTTTAGTTGAAACCCGTTGTTTGCCGGCAGCTGATCTAACTCTCTACGAATAGACTAAAATTTCTAATCTCTTTCTGTTCGTGCACGAGTTCTGCCTATTCTAATAACCATAATGGATTTCTCTTCATAAATATCTCAACACGTCAACACGCAAAGACTAGTGGTAAAAATAACTGCATGCAATCTTTATGGATACACTATGGCCACTAAAAAGTCAGTAAACCTATTAATCTGTTAGTGAAAGTGCCAACAACGGCCACAACAACTACGCACTCACATCTGCCTCTGCAAGAGATTCTGCCAGACCGCCTTCATCTCCGCGGTGGGCGCCCTCAAGACCACCGTCCTCTTCCCCGCGTTCTTCCTCGGCGTTCTGGTCAAATCCGGGCCGCAGTGCACCGTGGGACTGGTGGCGTTTCTGCCGCCCGGCGCGACTGTTATCCGAAATTCGGTGTCTAGAACATAACAAGTTTAGAGGGTCTTTCGGTGTTGAGGCGGAGGAACCTTTTTTTCGAACGTTGAAGAACATGTCGGTTATGTTAGCCAGAGGGAGGGGGTCTTCTATGATGAAGAGGACCCGGTCTCTCGACACCTTAGCGAAGAGGAGCAGGTCGCTGAAGAGGAGGGTCCAGTATTGTCGAACGTTTCGGCCTTCGACTCGGCCCAGATCGCCGCCGAAGATCCATTGGCGACCGGGTTTGTTGAGGACGAAGGGCTGGAAGTAGGTTTGTTGAAGTTGAGGGATTTGCTAGGTCGAGGAAGTTACTTTACACTTGGTGAATACCAGTCGGTTTTCCAGGTCCTGGACCGTCAGGAGGGGGCGGCCTTCGCCCACGGGCTCCATCAGACCCGCTTCCACTGTTATCTCTTTGTACGTTTGCTGGAAAGGACACTTGTATCCCACAATCTACTGCGGTGGAGGCCAACTCACCTGCAAACCGTGCACCAACTGGTTTATCACAGGATAGTCCTCAGAACCAGTCTTGGTGTTGCTCTGAATCACCGTAAACGCCTTCAACACCTCCCTGTAGTGCTCGAGGGGCTTGTGTATGAAGGTGGTGATGTCGGGCCGCCTCCTGGGTATCGACGGCGTCTGCAGAAACCTGGAGAACTCCGACGAGGAGTTCTTCGTCTTGTTGGCCAGCACGCAGTCTGCTTTTTTGATTCCTGAGCAATATCTCCTATAGGCGGCGGTGATGCTGGCGAGTCTGGCGTGGTACGTCCGGGCCACGGTCTCCACGTGCGGTTCCCCGTCTTCGTGGACCAGGACGTCTAGAATGTCTTCCGTTATCCTAAGGATCTGCAACGTTCGTTACGTACAGTCGGGGAAGGCAGGGAGCGGCGATGGAGTTACCTCCTCTGAGTTCTGGAAGAGAATTTTGTGTTCGGAAGGTGTGATCAAGTCTCTACGTTCGGCCAGGGCCGAGACGAATCGCGTGATGGCGAATTGTAACCCTGTTGCGTATTGTTGTTCTTTGCTGATCAGCTGGTACACGGCTTTCTTGCGATTCTCCTCCTGGTTGTTGCTGGGTTTCTGAATTAACAGTACGACCCTTATTTTCGGAAAGTTCGAAATGTATTCCTGGTGTTAATTTTGTGACAAAACTTTTCGTTTCTCCAGATAACATTTGATTATGCAATTCAAAAAACACGAATATATAGTGGGTTGCATATCCACACGGTTGTCACTCATTCTTGGAGTTGGACGACACAAAAAATAAATAAGAAATAAAACAAAAAGATAAAATAAACACAAACATGTATTTAATGTCAAACAACGTAAACAATTTCTTAACAAAAATCAAAGTCACAGACTACATAATAACCGTCAATAAAAACAAACAGGACTGAATAAATTAAAATAAATACACAAAACTTAAACCGAAAAACTAAAATAAAAACTTAGACAAAGAAAATAACTAAGGCTACACGATGACCCCGTTACCAACCTCTGCACTGAACGTGACTTGGGGCAGATGCAGCTTCTTCCTGTTGTAATCCACGGAAGTGGTGTTGGTGGTGGAGCAGACCGTCGAGGGCCTTCTCTGCACTAGGTTGCTGCTCGCCACCGGAAGCCCCGTCGTGCTGCAGGTCCCCGTACTGTTCAAGCGTCTGACGCTCGGCACCGAGCCGTTTTTTGATGCGTTTCTTCTAAATATTTCTAGAGTTAATTGACTTCCATACGACCTGCAAAAGATCACGACTGTAATTTCGCTCAACGATGAGGACGCGAGAATTTTCACCTAATTAAATTCAAGATATCGATCTCGGGCATCATGACGACGTTGTGCTTGTCGACGAAGATGACGTAGTCCCCCGGCAGGAGTCCGGCCTTGTCGGCCGGCATGCCCTTCTCCACCCTCTCTATCCGCGGCGGATGCGTCCACACCACCGAGAAACCGAACCCGGCCTTGGGCGCCTTCGCCAGCCGCTTGGTCTGCGTGAAGGGCGTCCTGCCGCACTTGTTGCCCGTCGCCTTCCGCTGCGTGGCGGCCGGAAGGGCGTCCGGCCCCTCGGTGGGGTCCAGCTCCAGATAGCGCAGGAAGAGGTTCTCGTCGGCGTACTTCTGCTGCTCGCTGAGCGCGGCCTTGCTGGTGGTGCGCTTGAGGTCGTTGTCGAGGCCGTCCAGACTCATGATCTCGTCGACGCTGGACTGACTCTCGCACATCGTCGGCCCTTCGCCGCCGCCCTCGCTTTCGCCGGTTACGGGCACGTTCTGGGAGCGGCCCGTCGACTGGGGTAGGAGGCGATACGAACCGCTGATGGCCTGGAAAGAAGTCGACGGTTAGGGATAAGTAACCGTTGTATGAAATAAATTAAATCAAACTCCAATGCAGAATCAAATCCAGAACCAAAATAAAATCTATGCAATTTCAGAATTGAATGAAATCCAGAATTAATAGAATCAAATTCAAAATCAAATCTGAAATCAAATTTAGAATCAGATAGAGAATGAAAATCAAAATAATCAAATCCATAATCAGAATCAAACTCAAAATCGAATCGAGTCAAATCGAGATTCAAATTCACATTCAAAATACAAAAACATTTTCAAAATCAAATTAAACTCAAAGTTAATAGAAATAGTTCAAGAAACTCCCTAAAGTCGAGAACAACGGAGGAAATGAAATAGTTAAAGACACTCCTTAAACCCGAAAACGAAATAGTTAAATTAAAATTTAAATATATCTTAAGTAGAAATAGTTAAAGAATCCCTAAATCCGAGAAAAACGAAACAGTTAAACACACTAGCTAAACCCGAAAATAACAGAGGAATGAGATAGTTAAAGACAGTTCCTAAACCCGAGAACAACGAAATAGTTAAACACACAAGCTAAACTCGAGAATAAAAGAGGGAAACGAAATAGTTAAAGATAGTCCCTAAATCCGAGAATAACGAGGAAAATGAAATAGTTAAAGACAAGCCCGAAATCCGAGAAAACGGAGCAAAACAAAACAGTTAAAGAGAGTTCCTAAATCCGAAACCAACGAGGGAAACGAAATAGTTAAAGGTAATCCCTAAAGCCAAGAAAAGCGAGGGAAACAAAATAGTTAAACACACTAGCTAACCCAAAGAACAACGAAATAGTTAAACACACTGGCTAAACGACACAAAATAGTTAAAGAACGTTTGATATTATGAAATAACGAAGTAGGGAAATAACGAAATAAAATAGGTGGAACAGGCAGTTGAAGATTGAGGTAGACAGCACGTTTTACACGGCGGTATAGGGGGTGGGAGCAATCAAGTGCTTAAGAAGTCTCAGCTTCAGTTATTTTTATTCGTATTCAATGAAGCAAATTCTATTTACAGACAGAACAAAGAGTTTAGCAACTAACAATACCGTAAAGCTACAATAACAATAAGAAATTAATACACGATCTTATTTGCCTAATGAAAGTCTCATAAACCGACGGTGTTCCGGCACGCACTCGAAGGACCAAGCGTGAAGTCTCGCGTGACGGGGAAATTTTAAACGGCTTTTACTGCTAATGACTGTTATTACGTTTGCTTAATTTAGGAAGTACAACACGTTTATAGAACGTCGAGTTCCTGCCGGTCGATTTTCCAACTTTACGAGCAATATTTTCACGAGTGGATTAATTAACGGAACAATGTGGTCCATTTTTAGTCGTGGAGCCCTAAATATTTATTGCGTCGGCACTAAAGTTGCGATTCGTGTTTTAGAACTTAATTTCGCGACTAGATTATCTCGTTGGATTTTAAGGACAAACATTCCTACCCTACGAACTCAGTCGACTTTGTTACGCCCCAGAATGTGCAGAATTTGTCGCATAAGAGCACGCAAGTCTTCTCATCATTCTGGTCTTAACATTTAGTCATCGACACACCAGACGGCACTCACCTGCTTATGTGCATACTTGACGTCAAAAGACATACAACCCAGGAACTCGCTTGTCCTGGAAAGAAAACATTATTTTACAAATTTGTACAAACATGGTAATGATACAAATCAAAGCCGAATTTAACGACCCCCGATCCCACCCCAACAGCAGACTGGAAATGATCAATGTGCTAATAACACATGTATTTTGAAGCACCCTTCAGGACAACAATGGGACACGAGGGGCGCAAACTGGTTGCCCACCCGCATGCGGTGATTGCCGATCATCGGTCAAATGTGTTTTCGTTTCGATTGAAATCTCGTATGTACCTACTATACGGGCAAACGCACCGCCCTAGGGCGCTCTATCAGCTGATGAACCAACCCTAGCGTGACGGACTTATGTATGTGTGAGTGGATTCGTCGGACTGGAATGATTCGGGGTGATATATGGGTTGGAATACTGATATAAATACGTGCCAATAGTTGGTGTAGCACAGGGGACTGTTGGGGCCCTTGTTTTTTATAAATTACAATTACTCTTAGGTAAACAAAAAAGTAAATTGCCAACCACCACTTACAGCTTCCATCAGTGGCGCACCCCTTCCGTCCCACTTCTGCAATTTATGACGTCCAAGGTCATCGTTATGTGACGTTTGTGAACGCACTCACACTCGATCACAAACACAGAACGTCCGGTCACAAGGTTTATGGCACTTGGTTACCGTATAAAAATTACACCTAAAACGTCGAAACCTGGAAAACGAAGAGGCGGATGGTGCTGTATTTAGGACAGGCGATCAATTTGTCAAGAGGGAAGATTGATGCTTTTCTGCGAAACGAGGCTGAAAATAATTTCGTAATTGATAGTTTCGTGTGCGGTAAATACTTAATAAATTTTGCAACCGTGACGTGGCTAACCGGGAAGTCGGATCTAGTTGGCTGAGAATTGCAAATAATGAATTATAGAAATTGGAAATCTTGGGAGGCTTAGAATCTTAAGACATTTGGGTAGAATAATGGGTCAATAATAATAATAATAGTAATTTTTGACTTTCACTAGACTAAAACACGATTCGGCCTACATTGACCTATATTCCAAAAAATCTGTATCAGTATCGTTTATCAACATCCAGTTCTTGGTCTGCTTTACTGCCCACCGTTCGCTTCTCTCTCCCGTTCTAAACGACTTCTCCGACCCTACTCTACGCTCTCATCCTCCCTTTTTCGACCACAAACATCACTTTTACGCATCTCAAGCCGCAGATCGATCCGACGACCACGGGATCCAAGCTCGCGAACCGTCCACCGAGAGCATCGCCGCCGCAGAAAAAAAGCAGCAATCTGTTGAGCCGCCTCCGCCCGCCCCTGCGGCCACTCACTAATTCCCGGAAACGGCACGCACCGTCGCGCACGACATCACGACACACGAGTCTTCGGCGCGGAGGCCGTCACCGCACAGGAGGTCTTCGAGTGAGGAGCGCTCCAGGTCGCGACGCGCTCGAACTTCCTCTCGCCGCCCCCGGCCGCCGTGCCGCCGACAAGAACGCCGCACGGGCCTCGCTGCGCCTCCACCGGAAAAGCGAAAGCCGCGCACCGATCGAAAGCTGGCGATTTTGCGCGGCGGCGGCGGCGGGGCGTGCGCGATGCAAGAGGGTTCGTTCTCCGCGGCGGTACGGGGTGGCTTCTTGGCGGCGGTTGCGTCAGAGGAGGGTAAACAGTGCCGCGGTGATGAATGGACGCGGCGGGTTCGGCGGGCGGTGACCACGTCCGACCTACGTGTTGACGAGTGCGTTTCGAAGAGCGAAGCCAACATTGTTGAAAAATTCTTGATTGTCTGACGACGCTGTCCGCGCTTATTATTAGATTTTTTCTAATTTCTCCATACAAAAAATGATTCAAATGGAGTCATATTACACCCTCGGAATTTTTTTCCAATATTTAAAAAAAATAATTGTAAGAGTACATCCACCATTTTCGAAAAATTCTTTGATGTCAAACGACGCTGTCCGCGCTCATTGTCAGTCTGTTTCTGAGTGTACTTCATAACACAAATTACTCAGATGCTGTCATATTTCAGAATGTTTTACAATGTATTTGAAAATTAATTGAAAGAGAGCATCCACCATTTTTAAATACTTGGTAAATCCCAATCGACGCTGTCCGCGCTCATTGTCAGTCTGTGTCTGAGTATTTCATAACACAAATTATTCAAATCCTGTCATATTACACACTCGAGATTTTCTACAATATTTTTAAAAAATTATTGGTAGGAGGGCATCTACAATTTTTGAAAAAATTCTTAAATGTCTAACGACGCTGTCCGCGCTCATTGTCAGTCTGTTTCTGAGTATTTCATAACACAAATTATTCAAATCCTGTCATATTACAACCTGGGGATTTTTTACAATATTTTTAAAAAATTATTGGTAGGAGGACATCTACAATTTTTGAAAAAATTCTTAAATGTCTAACGACGCTGTCCGCGCTCATTGTCAGTCTGTGTCTGAGTATTTCATAACACAAATTATTCAAATCCTGTCATATTACACCCTCGGGATTTTCTACAATATTTTTAAAAAATATTGGTAAGAGGGCATCTACAATTTTTGAAAAAATTCTTAAATGTCTAACGACGCTGTCCGCGCTCATTGTCAGTCTGTTTCTGAGTATTTCATAACACAAATTATTTAAATCCTGTCATATTACACCCTCGGGATTTTCTACAATATTTTTAAAAAACTATTGGTAGGAGGGCATCTACAATTTTTGAAAAAATTCTTAAATGTCTAACGACGCTGTCCGCGCTCATTGTCAGTCTGTTTCTGAGTATTTCATAACACAAATTATTTAAATCCTGTCATATTACACCCTCGGGATTTTCTACAATATTTTTAAAAAGTTATTGGTAGGAGGGCATCGACAATTTTTGAAAAAATTCTTAAATGTCTAACGACGCTGTCCGCGCTCATTGTCAGTCTGTTTCTGATCAGTTCATATCAAAAATTACTGGAATTCTATGATAATAGACCCTAAGTGTCTCAGCACTTGAAATATGAAATCCTGCAGATCCTAATCAGAGAAGCTGAAAACCTAAAATTCAGACATGCCAAGAATATTTTTTACTCCCAGAAAAACATCGTCCACACATCCTTGCGAACTTTATCATCGCGTGGTGTGTTATCAATCGCGACCCTTTATATTTACGACCGCGGGGTGGCTCACCGCAACACCATCAGCAAATTGAAACGCGGAAAGGTCAAGCCGTTACTCGGTCAGCTAATCTGCATAGTTTCCTGGCGCATTTCAGCCTTTCTTCCATTTTTATGTATAAAGTGTCAAAGTGACATTAGCCCCATGACACCCCTACACGTAAAGTTAGCCTACACCGTCTTCGCGCTCCTTATGCTGAATCTGTGTGTCTTCGTCGGTAATTACGCCCAGATCGCCCCCCAACGGAGGGATTAACTTCCGCCCTTTCAGTCCTTTTCCACAGGCTCTCCGAAAACGAACTGTGCCTACCTTGAAGTGCGATCCCGATGCCAGACCTCTATGTGCAGCCACTTCTGTTCTTCCCTTTGGAGCGGAAACTTGAAGACGTGGTTGAAGAAGGGTTTGGAGGAGTCGGCCTGGACGGCCGTCCGCTGCAGGAGTCCGTTGCGTTTCCTGCGGTTGTCACTCAGCGCGACCTACAAGAAGAAGTTTATCACAACAACAGTCTCGTCTTGTTTATTTCGCTTGGATTAGCTTCAAGGGCCTTGTGCCAAACCGCGTCCACGTATCGATCATCTGAAGATGTTTGTGGGGAATTATTGCCGCGACAGGTTTGATGGGGATATCGCGTGAGCGGGGACTTGGAGGTGCTAAATTTGGTCAAGGGAGCGGATGTGACACTTTAGGCGATTTTGATTTCGGCTATAATAAGTTTGATTAAAATGTACAGCTTTAGTGAAATATAAAAAAAATATTCCCGTCCAAGACCGAACCCTTTTCTATTCCTCCAAAATGGAGCGATCTGCAATCAGGTCAGGGCTCCACGATGGCGTATAAATCGATCGCAACTCTCCTCGTCTCATGCCCTACTGGCCTCCACCGTCCTAGCGCACCTTCCTTTTCCAACTGCATATACAGGGTGTATCAGAAATAGGTAACCTAAATTTTCCTCTCAGACCCACGGTTTTTTGTGTCTACAGAACTGTCAGTTCGACGGGTACCGAATTCTCCAGAAGATGTCCCCACGGACCCCCTCGTTATGGTTATTAGTTGTATTACTTTTTTAACGGAACCCTTCTGCAATGCGACGTCGGAAATGTTACGGGCCTGGATCCAGCCGAGCATATTTTCAGTTTCAGAACCCGTAACCGATAGTCTGTCAGCGGCAATTACATCGAGAAACGCATCCTACCAGCTGAGCCTGTCTACCGATCTACACGCGATGTGAGAATATCGGATATCGCTTTTTTGTGCGGTCCAAAAGTGCTTGCTCCAGTTGGTCTGTTTTGTAATTCCGAGTTTTAACAACTGCCGCGAATTTGCAGTCGAAATGTCAACTTTTTTTTTTGAAGAAGCATATTATTGTGATTTATTTCGCCACTTGCGATTGAACAACTATTATGGGACAACTTTCGTCTGTAAAATTTTCAATCATTCTGATTATTATCTTTCATAATTCATCGTTGTAAATCACATTCGTAATTTTATCTTTTTATATCTTCTTTTATAAATCCAGTTTCATAATTTTACAGTTACACGCTTTAAAAGTTTCATAGTTTCAAATTCTACCTTTTTTATATATTTTCGATTACGTAGTTTAGTGAGTTTCCCAATTTCATTTTCAGTTTCATAATTTTATAATTCATGTTGAAAATTACATACAATAAATAGTTTTATAAATCCAGTTTCATAATTATAGAATTCCACACTTTAAAAATTTCAGGTTCAAATTTTCGTAATTTTACCTTTTTATATCTTCTTGATTTAGAGGTTTAGTGAGTTTCCCAATTTCATTTTCAGTTTCATAATTTCATAATTCATCGTTGTAAATCACATACTTGGTTTTATAAATCTTCTATTTCATAATTTTACAATTTCACACTTTAAAAATTAAAAGTTTCAAATTTTCGTAATTTTACTTTTTATATCTTCTTGATTTTGACACTTGTGACATTTGAATGTATCTGTCAATGCCACCGGCTGACCTTAAATGTATCATAATTTTTGATCAGTCTGTAATAAAAGTAAAGCCGAGAAAATTCAATCACTGCAGCCGCACAAACAACCCCAAAACCCTCCCCATTGACAACCTACCTTCACATAGGCGTTGATCTGCCTCCCGCTGGTCCTGTAGAGGTCCTTGCATCGAACCACTGAAAGAACCACTTAGTCATCCTCCACACAAAAACAACTGGCACGTTGCCCGATCGAAAATCATTACTCACCGTTAACAAATAACTCGTCCTCGTCGCATCGGATGTCCAGGTCCACGCACCCCCTCGCCTCCCTCAGGCTGCTGTTGGTCGTGGAGCAGCTCTCCGACAAGGAAGTCGGCGATTCGAAGAGGAGACATCGCCGAAACCGCCTGGTGTTGTCGGCGGGTGTTAACGTGAAGGTTGACTCCGGTTTGAGGGGGGTCTGGGAGATGGTGGAGTCGAAGGAGTCGTCGCCGAGGAGGGGTTTGTGTGCGGCCGAGGGTTTCTTCTCGTCGTCCGTGCGTCGGCGACGGATGCAGCGTTGTCGTTTTAGGGTGAAATTAACCGACTCCTCGGATTTGTCGATGTTGTCACAGTGAGTTGAGGAGGGTCTTTTTTTGGGTTTGAGGACGTCGACGGGGCGCTCGTTGAAGGTCTCGTTGGTGTTGATGATGGTCTTTTCGGTGATCACAGGCGTGGAGGTCTTGGCGCACTTGCAGTGGAAGTTGCCTTCGAGTTGGTGGGAGTAATCGGTTGAGCTTTTGAAGCCCGAGTCGGAGTGCTGGTTGGAGTGTTTGTCGTCTTGTTGGCTCTCGATGGAGGAGTTGAGGATGGCGTCCACGATTTGGTCCAGCGACAGGTCGTTGATGGAGGAATTGTTTTGGTGTAACTGGCTGAATCTAAGATCTACCAGTTGTTTGACTAGAGGTGACACTCTGACGTCGTCGGACGTCCGTTTCGTTGACTTGGACTCCATGAGTCGTTCCTCCTCGGGGGAGATGATGAAGTTGATTTGGTGCAGGAAGTCGCTGACGTGGTCAATCCGCGCCCGCTTGGTGGGATGGGGGGTGTCCTCGACATCCAGGTACCTCCCCAAGGGGGTTTTCCCGACTTGAGCGAGCCCTCCCAGCGGTGAGTACTCCAACCCCAAAGTTGGCAACGTGGGGGCCTTCCGCCTCTTCACCCCCTTGCTCTCCACCACCATCCCCTCAATGTGCGAGTCCACCGTTTCAAACGGCATGAAGTAGTTCTTCGAGTCGACCCCGTGACCCGGATCTAAACACAACTTCTTCTTCTTGTGCTTCCTGTGGGAGGAGGGAGTCCGGCTCTTTTTGGCCGACAGGACACGCCTGTCCGCCGGGTCGTTGGGGGTCAGGTTGCTGACATCTCTGAGGGCGTCAAACTGGTGGAGGTCCTCGAAGGACTTGATGGGGGTGGAGGTAAACTGGTTTTCTTTGTCCGCCTCCAAACCCAGGCTGTGGCGGTGGGTGGAGCGGCGACCGCTGGAGTGGCGGCGCTTCGGCTTGGGGCCGCGAGGGGTGTCGCTGGGGGCGGCGGAGGTGGATTGGCGGCGGGGGGCGTCCGCGTCACGTCGGGCCATCACGGACCACTTCAGCATGGCTGCTGCAAATAGAAAGAAATGTTGATACAGCCTACTACTCGTGTTTACTAAGGGGTGCTCTAATCCACACACGGCGATAATTTTATTTACCAAACAGAACCCGTAAAAATTGTCAGCAACCCCAGAAGACTGTTTACTTAGGATAAATCTAATCTCGGAACTGTAACAATTGTGTTTTCCAAACATCCGACAATTATTAATGTGACTTAATAAAACATTAAACGCATTCCTCGAAAAGTCGTTAATTCGAAACCCCGGCAAGGTGCAAGCCGAGTTTGAAATCAGCCCCTTTGCGTGTCGACTTTTCCCATGCCGTTTTGCGTCCGGCAGGTTTCTTTTTCGGGACCCTTCCAACGACAAAGGGTCCCGTTTGAGAATGTTTCCTTCCCGAGATCTAGTTTTGATTGCGTCGATTTTTACCCGCCGGTGACGCGACATAAATCTCTCTTTCTGTTACTTTAACTTGTTCTGTGTGGTGGTTTCATATACAGGGTGATGCACGCACAATATTTTTTATCCACTATTTCCAGGAATGATTAATTACCGACTGATATATTCTAGAAAGAAAAGTGGTTTTGGGAAGATTGTAGAAATTTTTTTGTATGCAACACGTGCAAAAAGTTGCATCCGGCGTTCGGCCTTGGGGGATGATTTTCACGTCGTGAGCGATCAACAGAAATTTGAGCTATGTAAAAACATCTACATAAAATTTTGTATGCGACTCGTCCGTAATGCTCTCATAATTTATGAAAAACATATTTTAACACTGAGTATATTTATAGTTCCCTTCTATGACTTCTTTCAGCATTCGTACAGATTTACAGAGGTAAAAATTTACTGGCGGTAATATCGGTATATTATTTGTAATATTGGACCGATTGTAGAAAAAGTGTTGTATCTAACACATGCAAAAAGCTGTATGACAATTCGGCAACATTATCACCTGACATGTGATTAGGAGATGTTCTCTATTGAATTTATTGCACATATGAATCCCTTCAAATAGTAGATAAAATATGTTGTGCTGTAAGTCCTACCTGCATCGGCCTGAATATTAAACTACCATATAAATACTCAACATTCAAAAAATATTTTTCCTATTATATATTACACGAGTTGCATACAGAATTTTATTTAGACGTTTTTAATTAACGAGCCATTAAAACCAAATTAATTTGGTAATTTCGCTTTCTGCTTATTACACGCCACGTGAAAACTATCATGCGGGGCCGAAAGCCGAATATGTATATCACATTTTGCACGTGTTGCATACAACGTTTTTTCTACAATCGTACCGAAACTCACTTTTCTGGAGAATATAGCAATATTCCTGTCAGTGATTTCCAAACGAAAGAGATACTAATGAAAATGAAAATTTTTTCAGAAAAATTAGTTTTGGACCGATTGTAGAAAAAATCTTGTATCTAACACATGCAAAACCTGTATTACAATTCGGTCTTCGGTCTGGTATGGGACAATTTAGATGTCGCATTTAATAAGCAGAAGTTAAAGAAAGGAACTTCAAAATATAGTCAGTACGTATTTAAAAATTTTCTATAGATTATCAGAAGATTATGGATCAGTTGCATACAAAATTTTATGTGAGAATTTTTAAATAACGAACCTAACAAACCAAATTAATTTGAGAAATTACGTTTCTGTTTAGTGCACGTGTTGCATACGTTTTTTTCTACAACCGTTCCGGAATTCACCTTTCTGCAGAATATACCAATATTACTGTAAGTAATTTTAAAACCATAGAGATAGTAATGTTGAAAACAAAAAATTTACACATTACTATTTTATAACAATTTCTTATTGCAACAGTGCAATAAAGAAGTAATTTTTGCACTACATGCAAACATGATCACCTGACATGTGATTAGGAAATGTTCTTAGAGGCAAACTCTTTTGAATTGCATTTATGAATCCCTACAAATATATAAAATATTATGTTGTGCTATAAAGTCCTGCCTGTATCAGCCTACATTTAAACCACCATATAAATACCCAGGATTAAAAAAGAATTTTTTAGACGAGTTGCATACAACATTTTATGTGGACGTTTTTAAATAACGAACCAATAAAACCAAATTAATTTGGTAATTTCTTTTTCTTTCTGTTTCTTACACGCCACGTGAAAACTATCATGCGGGGCCGAAAGCCGAATGTGTATACCACATTTTGCATGTGTTGCATACAACGTTTTTTCTACAATCGTACCGAAACTCACTTTTCTGGAGAATATAGCAATATTGAATATTTAATAATTTATAATACACTATGTGGATCAAGCTATATATTTTAAACCAGAAATTAAACACTCAGTATTAAAAAAATTAACATTGCGGACGAGCTGCATACAAAATCTTATGCAGGATTTTTTAAATATCGTATACCTAAGAAACCAACTGAATTTGAGAAATTCTGTTTGTTGTGAAGAATTTTATATTCTCCTCCTATATAACGGATTTTGTGAAAAGAAGAAACGTAAAAATGCCAAAAGCGATATCAAATATCTAACTCAGTTAATGAAAAAAAATTGCTGTCTAGTAGGACATTGGTCCACAGGTCACGTGGCTAAAAACCGACATGCATTTGTGACGTCACGGCGCCAGAGCAAACTTTTGCTTTTTGTAATTTGCTTTTAATTTTCAAATCGGTCGATTAGGACCCCAAATAGGAAGTCTACCCCAGCGTCTCCGTCCTCTCCATAACGGAAATCTCGCCAGTTCCGCAAGAGCTGGGAAGGAATAAAAGAGTGCAGTTTTTGCAACCGTGTATTTTTTTCCATCCTGCAGCAGCCTCCAGTCTTGGCGGCGAAAAGCGCCCTTACGTCTCCCCGCTTAAGGAAGAGGGTCACTCGACGACCCACCAGGTGATGGGACTCGTCTAAGCTAACCTGACCTAACCTTCTTACCCTCGCAGGCTAACAATACGTGATCTAATTTTAAATAACACAATACTGACAAAAAGGCATGAATATTTTGAAACCAATCACTTTCTCACGAACGGTAACGATTCCTGTAGGATGGGGGGCTTTAGAAAATTAGCGCGGGGAAATCGATAGTGTTGTGATCCAGTTCTTAATTCGGTGGGCTAATGATGCGGAGGACCACCCCTGTATAGCAGAAACACATAAATTTCGGGTCGGTATTGTCGGGTAATGAAAAAGCGTTTTTATTGTCGTCCGGACGAGTGGATGGACGTATTAGGATCGTTAAAATTGTAATGTGGGCAGTGGCGGGGTCGCAAGGGATTATTATTTTTCAATTCAAATCGTACAAGTTTTTTTAATGTGTAGCATTGACCAATTAGAATTTTAAGTACTAATTAATTTAATTTGTATTCTAACACTAACGTCTATCTAAATTAGATACACATATTAACATTGGGGTCATCTAGATCTAGGGCTTGTTTGGTGAATTTCTATTTTGTAGATTTTTTTACACTCAATTTTCAAAATTATTATTACTGTTCTCTACACGTTTTTACAAAATACGACCACCCCTGATTTATTCAAATTCAAATTACTCATTCGAAACACCCCCTGCGTGTCGTTTTAAAAACCACTCTTTTCTGTTTTCGGTGCCGTAATTAACATTCTCTCCGGCATATGGCACTTAACGTTACCTGATACGCAATTTACATACAAAAGTCAAATCGGCGATATCTCCATGTCATGGTGGTTACCCAGGCCATATGGCACAATTCCCCGTAAATTATCGACTACTGCACTCACAAGACGTGTCCGTACCTACGAATTCGTCTTGTCGCAAAAAAGTTGTGGACAACGCAGCTGGAAAGCGTTTTTACGCACTCCTTTTATCGCTCGGGTGGGCAGCTCGGCCGGTAAAACACTCCGATAAATATTTATTAACCACCCGAAAACGCCGATATGTAAATTAATTTGGACTAGACGTTACACACACGTGTTTTTCGCCCCAGTCTGCTAAAAGCCGAATCTAAATTTCAAATTGGCGGTAAAAAAAAACATGTCAAATTAAAGACACAAGTAAGTTGTGGAAACGGGGCTCCAACGGTGGGTGTTGTTGGATTTAGGACAGCTGCCCCGAAATCCACTTCCTAGCCACCTGCTGACACATTCAATCATTTAAATGCATTTACTCCTTTATTATTCACATTTCACGTATTATCCGAAAGGGGTGAAACGTCCAAACGTCCCTCATTAAATCAAGTCTGGGTATTTATTTACGTAATTATTTCACAAATACTGGAACAATGAGTGACATTAATGAATTTTCAAGAGACGGACAGGTGATCGGGTCGGCGCTCTACACCTGTTAGAAAATTGTAGATTTGTGAGATTAATTTCTGTCTAGTCAAACATAAACACCCGGCCGAAAACGAAAAACCCACGGAATTATGGAGCTATTAACGGCACATGGCGCATGAAAAGGCTCTAACCTGCTAACAGCGATCCAATTTGTTAGCACAAGTGCCTGAATCCTAATAGAATTTGGGCGTGAAGAACGGATTCTTCGATAGAAATTCTTGCCATTGAATTAACGTCATCGCAGTTAGCTGAGCTCATCTAATGGTATAATCGGTTTTAATATCACAAGAGCATAGAAAATAATCGAGTCATGAGACGTGTTCCGCGAAACACCACGAGGAGGCTTTGGCAGCTATCCGGAAGATCTTTAACAAACATAAAAAAATTGTTACCTACTATGACAAAGTTCATTATTGGACCCATCCGAAAAACGGTCAAGGGTCTAATCGCTTATCCATACACAGTAAATACTGTAAAATCTGTAATTGCTATTTGCTCAATTTATTATGTTCCCTCAAGGATCCCATTTAAATCCACTTTTACTCTCAATAGATTCAGGTGTGCATTGAATAATCTGCTTTAATTTTAATCCGAAACCCCTTCAGCGAGAGTAAATAGTCAAAATTGTGTTTTGAACAGTCGAGTGGAAAACGTCTTTTCAGCACGAGTTGTACACTATACTTTTTGAAGCACCACTCGTTAACACCTTTGTTGTGCACCTCTGATTCGATTGTTTCAACAGTGGCACTGTGCTTTAGCTATTGTGTGCACTTCTTTATTATAAAGTTATTCCAACGTTGATATCCTAAACCATCGTCAATGAAAGTATCCAAAATTGTATAGCATATCATATTCAATATCGAAAATTAAAAATCCAAGATCAAGCCTCCAAATTCTTGATTCTGGATTATAGATGTTTTTTTTTTTCTTGATTGATTTTGTTTTCAAATCCTGGGAATCTGAATCTGAACTGTTCAAATCTGAAACATTGTATTCATTCAATCCTTCAGTAAATTCTGGAGATTTGAATGCTGAAACTGAAAAAAATATTGTACTCATAATTGATTTCAAATTTCTTAGTGAATTCTGGAGATCAAAAATTTGAAATTGTGTTTAAATCTGGAGAATATTGTATTCAGTATTGAATTAAAATTCTTTTGTGAATTCTGAAGATCAGAATTTTGAAATTGTTTTGATATCTTGTATACAAAATTTATTTCAATTTTTTACTGAATTGTGGAGATCTGAAATTTGAAATTGTGTTGAAATCTGGAAAATATTGTATTCAGCATTGAATTCAAATTCTTTAGTAAATTCTGGAGATCAGGATCTTGAAATTGTGTTGAACTCTAGTCAATATTGTATTCAGAATTGATTTCATATTCTTTAGTGAATTCTGGAGATCAGAATCTTGAAATTGTTTTGATATCTTGTATACAGAATTTATTTCAAATTCTTTACTGAATTATGGAGATCAGGATCTTGAAATTGCATTGAAATCTGGAGAATATTGTTTTCAGAATTGATTTTATATTCTTTAGTAAATTCTGGAAATCAGAATCTTGAAATTTTTTTGATATCTTGTATACAGAGTTTATTCCAAATTCTTTACTGAATTCTGGAGATCAAAAATTTAAAATTGTGGTGAAATCTGGAGAATATTGTATTCAGAATTGATTTTATATTCTTTAGTAAATTCTGGAGATCAGAATTTTGAAATTTTTTTGATATTTTGTATACATAATTTATTTCAAATTCTTTACCGAATTGTGGAAATCAGAAATTGTGTGGAATCTGGAGAATATTGTATTCAGAATTGATTTTATATTCTTTAGTAAATTCTGGAGATCAGAATTTTTAAATTGTTTTGATATCTTGTATACAGAATTTATTTCAAATTCTTTACTGAATTGTGGAGATCAGAAATTTGAAATTGTGTGGAATCTGGAGAATATTGTATTCAGAATTGATTTTATATTCTTTAGTAAATTCTGGAGATCAGAATTTTGAAATTGTTTTGATATTTTGTATACAGAATTTATTTCAAATTCTTTACTGAATTGTGGAAATCAGAAATTGTGTGGAATCTGGAGAATATTGTATTCAGAATTGATTTTATATTCTTTAGTGAATTCTGGAGATCATAATCTTGAAATTGTTTTGATATCTTGCATACAGAATTTATTCCAAATTCTTTACTGAATTCTTGAGATCAGAAATATTAAATTGTGTTGAAATCTGAAGAATATTGTATTCAATATTGAAGTCAAATTCTTTAGTGAATTCTGGAGATCAGGATCTTGAAATAGTGTTGAAATCTGGAGAATATTGTATTCAGAATTGATTTTATATTCTTTAGTGAATTCTGGAGATCATAATCTGGAAACTGTTTTGATATCTTGCATACAGAATTTATTCCAAATTCTTTACTGAATTCTTGAGATCACAAATATTAAATTGTGTTGAAATCTGAAGAATATTGTATTCAATATTGAAGTCAAATTCTTTAGTGAATTCTGGAGATCAGGATCTTGAAATTGTGTTGAAATCTGGAGAATATTGTATTCAGAATTCATTTTTTATTCTTTAGTGAATTCTGGAGATCAGAATCTTGAAATTGTTTTGATATCTTGCATACAGAATTTATTCCAAATTCTTTACTGAATTCTTGAGATCAGAAATATTAAATTGTGTTGAAATCTGAAGAATATTGTATTCAATATTGAAGTCAAATTCTTTAGTGAATTCTGGAGATCAGGATCTTGAAATTGTGTTGAAATCTGGAGAATATTGTATCCAGAATTGATTTTATATTCTTTAGTGAATTCTGGAGATCAGAATCTCGAAATTGTTTTGATATCTTACATACAGAATTTATTCCAAATTCTTTACTAAATTCTGGAGATCAGAAATTTGAAATTGTGTTGAAATCTGGAGAATACTGTATTCAATATTGAAGTCAAATTCTTTAGTGAATTCTGGAGATCAGGATCTTGAAATTGTGTTGAAATCTGGAGAATATTGTATTCAGAATTGATTTTATATTCTTTAGTAAATTCTGGAGATCAGAATCTCGAAATTGTTTTGATATCTTGCATACAGAATTTATTCCAAATTCTTTACTGAATTCTGGAGATCAGAAATTTGAAATTGTGTTGAAATCTGGAGAATACTGTATTCAATATTGAAGTCAAATTCTTTAGTGAATTCTGGAGATCAGGATCTTGAAATTGTGTTGAAATCTGGAAAATATTGTATTCAGCATTGAATTCAAATACTTTAGTGAATTCTGGAATCAGGATCTTGAAATTGTGTTAAAATCTGGAGAATTTTGTATTGAAAATTGATTTCAAATTCTTTAGCGAATTCTGGAGATCAGAAATTTGAAATTGTGCTGAAACCTGGAGAATTTTGTAGTCAAAATTTATTTCAAATCTATTCAACCTTAAAAATTTTAAGTTTCCACCAAATACAACTTTTTTATTTGTTTTAAACAGTTATTTATTTTAAATTAAAATTTAAATATATCTAAATCGAAGTTATTTATTTAGCTGGGACCGTTATCGCCATTTTTTGCGATGGTTGTACACTATATTTTTTCTACAATGCCTAATACTATAGAGTTGTACTATATCGGGGCAGTCTGGAATTATCTTAGGAATCAGTGTTACAAAGTTACGTATTTCACTTTTGGTGGATAGATTACGTGTCAATATTAAGATCTTTGCTGTTTTATGCTATGATATATAATGTGACTTAATATAATAGGGCTTAAGCAGCCATTACAGCTTATTGTAATTTCAATTTTTTAAGTAAATTCTTTATAATCTTCAGAAGTTAACAGGAATTTCCACCAAGCACACTATTTTTTAATTACAGTTTTATTTCTTACTGGACGTAGGAAAAACATAGTTTACAACTAGTGCTGGAAAGTTGATATCTAGGACGGGCTGTGGCCGTTATCGCTATCGGTCGGGCTAAATCGAACCAATTTAAATAATTCGTTTTTGGCACTGGTTGTACACTATGTTATTTCTACTACGTCACAAAGTTAAGAATTTTGGTGGATAAATAACGTTCCACAAGTGTCAATTTTAGAACCTTTGCTGTTTTTTGTCATTGATAAACAAACCTCCGGGCACTCCACGATAATAGCAATTCACGTCCAACATGCAACGCCCACGTGCTATTGGTCGTACTGGTTTGAAATTTAGAGGTCAGCAGGTATCCAAATTCCTGCCTTTTAATTAAGCGCAGCTGTAACTGCCCGGAAAATTTAATCGACTCGAAGGCCCAAATTTTGACACTTTTAGTGTCATCAGTAAACTCACCGAATTCTAGTCCAATCAATGTCAGAAACACAACACTGGATCACAGAAACTCGCGAAGAGCATTCTCCCGCCCGATTTCTTCAGCACGAACCACCCGAAACGAGAGAGCGAAGTGAGCGCGAAGAGATCCGGCAAGTGTCTGCGCGCCGTTACCTGGGGTACCTGGTCCTGTCGACCTACCTATACCTCGTGTTGTCTGCCGACCCTCTTGTCACCCCTGGTGTCCCCACCACCGTCCGAAGCGGCGAATGCAGAATGGCGACCTTGTCCGAGGATGATGGGTGCATCCAGGATCCCGCGATTTTTGCTCCTTGGAGACAGCGAAGACTCGTTGGTACCGACAGGTTCACGGGGCGGAACCTGTCGCGTGGTTCGCGATAACGGTCGAAGGGGTCGACGGGACGCTTCGTAAGGAGTGGGTGGAACCCGAAATAAATTCGAACACCCCGAGAACGGGCGAAGGGTACCATAAAGAATACTGTTGTCGTTACATTAAATATAAATCGACGCGGTCGGAAGACCGGACAAGTGTTCATAAAAACCAGGGGTGTGGAGCTGCTTATCTCCGTTTTTTTCATTTCGGGGGTTGGCAAGATAGTATCCTTCGTCCAACCCCTTTGTGCTCCCATTCTGTTACTTTTTATGCAAGAGAACTCGTCTAGGAGAAGGTAGAGTACGTTTTCTAGACCGCATGTCGGTAATTGAAGGGCGTGGATTTTCGAGATTTGTAACAATGTCGCCGCTAGTCCAAACAAGGGGGGTGGTCTGGCTGATTAGCGGGGTAATTCGATGGGTTCGGGCGGTTTTTATGGGCAAGGGTGGACGTGGGTTTAACTGTGGAACTGCTTTTAATTCATTGTCATTTCATGTCAGGGCGGATTGTTGGCGACTCCACCATTTTTCACACCTTCTCCAGGTTTCATTTACATACTTCTGGGAGACGCCAAAATGGTTGAGAAAAAGAGAATCGTTTCCGGACTGGAAGTTCTTAATTTTAGAAATGAGTGTCATCAATCAAGAATCTATTTTGAAAGAGCGCATCCACCAATTTTACATTCTAGAAGTGACACAGAAGTACATGTAATTTGTTTCTCACAGGTAACATTATGCAGTTTCTAGAACTGAAATATTTTAATGAAAACACAACATTTCTCAACAAAATTGTTGTGTTCAGTGCGCGAAAAGAAAAAGTGAATCGCAAGGCCTTTCTTTTGAAACAGTGAAACCCTTTAGAAATTCGATTAACAACAGCATCCTAACAAGACGTCAGAATTGAAACGCAGACAAAACCCAATTGTAACTTCTTGTGCGAACCTCGAATTTCAATAAAAACGCGTCCACCCCAATGCGGCAGCAGCCGTTCGGACCTCCGATGCGGAACCGGGGTTCCTCCAGATCTGCTCCAAATTTCTTTATCCCCATTGTCCCTTGCACAATTTTATCCGGCTTTCAACACAAAACTGGCGGTGCGTTATGTTATGGCAAATCAATATAAAAACACCTGGTCCCGGTTTCTTGCGTAACAGTCCGTCTTTCATGGCAGTCTGCAGTCCTCATTGTACGACGACACAAAAGGATGTGTGCGTTCCAGGATGAGAATTCCGCCGGGAGCGAGTCAGGACGCCGCCATCCTTTCGCGCTCAACAGTTCCATCTCATGTTGGGAAGGTGGATGCACATACGAGAAAAAGGTCTTTGGAAGTTCTTAGACCGGTCGAGGGACGAAGGGAGAGGCGAGCACGCGCCGTTGCATTTCCGTGTGGACCTACATATCATTATCTCACGGCGGAAATTTTCGGACTAGAATTATTTTCCTTGTAATTTACGAGCGGGAAAGGGTGGTACTGGAGACAATGGCTGGGGCCGTGGAATTGTTCCGTCTTTGGTTCTTCGGTTGGGGCAGGCTCCGGTTCTATTGAAAATTAACACCTCCAGTACCTGGTGTGGGTGGCTCGAGGGTCTCTTGTAACCGAAACGACAAGGTGATTGATGAATGTCAGTGAAAACAATGGGTGGAGCTGTGGCAGCAAATTCATTTGGTCCGCTTAATTTTGCTTTAGTGCAGGCGAGTCAAATTTCGGTAACACAATTGACGAAATTAATTGTAGAACATTCATGTAATTGGTTGCAAAATTAACAAAGAATCGACTCACATCACTGTCGAGTCGACTAGAATAACTGTTAATTGTATACGGATTTTTCAACTCCGTATTTATACTGATGGAATTGTGAGAACTGTATCATTATGGAATATCACTTGTAAGTTCCATTTCTGAGTTCCTGGAACTTTAAAATTCATGTCGTCAGTTCCAAAATTAACAAAGAGTCGACTCAGATCACTGTCGAGTTGATTAATGTAACCGTTAATTGTGTACAAATTTTTATACTCCGTATTTATACTGATGGAATAGTGAGAACTGTATCATAATGGAATATCACATGTAAGTTCCATTTCTGAGTTTCTGGAACTTTAAAATTCATGTCGTCAGTTCCAAAATTGACAAAGAGTCGACTCAGATCACTGTCGAGTCGATTAAAGTAACCGTTAATTGTGTACGAATTTTTAAACTCCGTATTTATACTGATGGAATTGTGAGAACTGTATCATTGTGGAATATCACTTGTAAGTTCCATTTCTGAGTTCCTGGAACGTGAAAATTCATGTCGTCAGTTCCAAAATTGACAAAGAGTCGACTCAGATCACTGTCGAGTCGACTAGAATAACCGTTAATTGTATACGAATTTTTAAACTCCGTCTTTATACTGATGGAATTGTGAGAACTGTATCATTATGGAATATCACTTGTAAGTTCCATTTCTGAGTTCCTGGAACCTTAAAATTTATGTCGTCAGTTCCAAAATTAACAAAGAGTCGACTCAGATCACTGTCGAGTTGATTAAAGTAACCGTTAATTGTGTACGAATTTTTAAACTCCGTATTTATACTGATGGAATTGTGAGAACTGTATCATTATGGAATATCACTTGTAAGTTCCATTTCTGAGTTCCTGGAACGTGAAAATTCATGTCGTCAGTTCCAAAATTAACAAAGAGTCGACTCAGATCACTGTCGAGTTGATTAAAGTAACCGTTAAGTGTGTACGAATTTTTAAACTCCGTCTTTATACTGATGGAATTGTGAGAACTGTGTCATTATGGAATATCACTTGTAAGTTCCATTTCTGAGTTCCTGGAACCTTAAAATTCATGTTGTCAGTTCCAAAATTAACAAGTAGTCGACTCAGATCACTGTCAAGTCGATTAATGTAACCGTTAATTGTGTACAAATTTTTAAACTCCGTATTTATACTGATGGAATTGTGAGAACTGTATCATTATGGAATATCACTTGTAAGTTCCATTTCTGAGTTCCTGGAACGTTAAAATTCATGTCGTCAGTTCCAAAATTAACAAAGAGTCGACTCAGATCACTGACGAGTTGATTAAAGTAACCGTTAATTGTGTACGAATTTTTAAACACCGCTTTTATACTGATGGAATTGTGAGAACTGTATCATTATGGAATATCACTTGTAAGTTCCATTTCTGAGTTCCTGGAACGTTAAAATTCATGTCGTCAGTTCCAAAATTAACAAAGAGTCGACTCAGATGACTGTCGAGTTGATTAATGTAACCGTTAATTGTGTACGAATTTTTATACTCCGTATTTATACTGATGGAATAGTGAGAACTGTATCATAATGGAATATCACTTGTAAGTTCCATTTCTGAGTTCCTGGAACTTTAAAATTCATGTCGTCAGTTCCAAAATTAACAAAGAGTCGACTCAGATCACTGTCAAGTCGATTAATGTAACCGTTAATTGTGTACGAATTTTTAAACTCCGTATTTATACTGATGGAATTGTGAGAACTGTATCATAATGGAATATCACTTGTAAGTTCCATTTCTGAGTTCCTGGAACTTTAGAATCCATGTCGTCAGTTCCAAAATTAACAAAGAGTCGACTCAGATGACTGTCGAGTTGATTAAAGTAACCGTTAATTGTGTACGAATTTTTAAACTCCGTATTTATACTGATGGAATTGTGAGAACTGTATCATTATGGAATATCACTTGTAAGTTCCATTTCTGAGTTCCTGGAACGTTAAAATTCATGTCGTCAGTTCCAAAATTAACAAAGAGTCGACTCAGATGACTGTCGAGTTGATTAATGTAACCGCTAATTGTGTACGAATTTTTCAACTCCGTATTTATACTGATGGAATTGTGAGAACTGTATCATTATGGAATATCACTTGTAAGTTCCATTTCTGAGTTCCTGGAACGTGAAAATTCATGTCGTCAGTTCCAAAATTAACAAAGAGTCGACTCAGATCACTGACGAGTTGATTAAAGTAACCGTTAATTGTGTACGAATTTTTAAACACCGCTTTTATACTGATGGAATTGTGAGAACTGTATCATTATGGAATATCACTTGTAAGTTCCATTTCTGAGTTCCTGGAACTTTAAAATTCATGTCGTCAGTTCCAAAATTAACAAAGAGTCGACTCAGATCACTGTCAAGTCGATTAATGTAACCGTTAATTGTGTACGAATTTTTAAACTCCGTATTTATACTGATGGAATTGTGAGAACTGTATCATAATGGAATATCACTTGTAAGTTCCATTTCTGAGTTCCTGGAACGTGAAAATTCATGTCGTCAGTTCCAAAATTGACAAAGAGTCGACTCAGATCACTGTCGAGTCGACTAGAATAACCGTTAATTGTATACGGATTTTTCAACTCCGTATTTATACTGATGGAATTGTGAGAACTGTATCATTATGGAATATCACTTGTAAGTTCCATTTCTGAGTTCCTGGAACGTGAAAATTCATGTCGTCAGTTCCAAAATTAACAAAGAGTCGACTCAGATCACTGACGAGTTGATTAAAGTAACCGTTAATTGTGTACGAATTTTTAAACACCGCTTTTATACTGATGGAATTGTGAGAACTGTATCATTATGGAATATCACTTGTAAGTTCCATGTCTGAGTTCCTGGAACGTTAAAATTCATGTCGTCAGTTCCAAAATTAACAAAGAGTCGACTCAGATGACTGTCGAGTTGATTAATGTAACCGTTAATTGTGTACGAATTTTTATACTCCGTATTTATACTGATGGAATAGTGAGAACTGTATCATAATGGAATATCACTTGTAAGTTCCATTTCTGAGTTCCTGGAACGTTAAAATTCATGTCGTCAGTTCCAAAATTAACAAAGAGTCGACTCAGATGACTGTCGAGTTGATTAATGTAACCGTTAATTGTGTACGAATTTTTCAACTCCGTATTTATACTGATGGAATTGTGAGAACTGTATCATTATGGAATATCACTTGTAAGTTCCATTTCTGAGTTCCTGGAACGTGAAAATTCATGTCGTCAGTTCCAAAATTAACAAAGAGTCGACTCAGATCACCGACGAGTTGATTAAAGTAACCGTTAATTGTGTACGAATTTTTAAACACCGCTTTTATACTGATGGAATTGTGAGAACTGTATCATTATGGAATATCACTTGTAAGTTCCATTTCTGAGTTCCTGGAACGTTAAAATTCATGTCGTCAGTTCCAAAATTAACAAAGAGTCGACTCAGATGACTGTCAAGTCGATTAATGTAACCGTTAATTGTGTACGAATTTTTAAACTCCGTATTTATACTGATGGAATTGTGAGAACTGTATCATAATGGAATATCACTTGTAAGTTCCATTTCTGAGTTCCTGGAACTTTAGAATCCATGTCGTCAGTTCCAAAATTAACAAAGAGTCGACTCAGATGACTGTCGAGTTGATTAAAGTAACCGTTAATTGTGTACGAATTTTTAAACACCGCTTTTATACTGATGGAATTGTGAGAACTGTATCATTATGGAATATCACTTGTAAGTTCCATTTCTGAGTTCCTGGAACGTTAAAATTCATGTCGTCAGTTCCAAAATTAACAAAGAGTCGACTCAGATCACTGTCAAGTCGATTAATGTAACCGTTAATTGTGTACGAATTTTTAAACTCCGTATTTATACTGATGGAATTGTGAGAACTGTATCATAATGGAATATCACTTGTAAGTTCCATTTCTGAGTTCCTGGAACGTGAAAATTCATGTCGTCAGTTCCAAAATTGACAAAGAGTCGACTCAGATCACTGTCGAGTCGACTAGAATAACCGTTAATTGTATACGGATTTTTCAACTCCGTATTTATACTGATGGAATTGTGAGAACTGTATCATTATGGAATATCACTTGTAAGTTCCATTTCTGAGTTCCTGGAACGTGAAAATTCATGTCGTCAGTTCCAAAATTAACAAAGAGTCGACTCAGATCACTGACGAGTTGATTAAAGTAACCGTTAATTGTGTACGAATTTTTAAACACCGCTTTTATACTGATGGAATTGTGAGAACTGTATCATTATGGAATATCACTTGTAAGTTCCATGTCTGAGTTCCTGGAACGTTAAAATTCATGTCGTCAGTTCCAAAATTAACAAAGAGTCGACTCAGATGACTGTCGAGTTGATTAATGTAACCGTTAATTGTGTACGAATTTTTATACTCCGTATTTATACTGATGGAATAGTGAGAACTGTATCATAATGGAATATCACTTGTAAGTTCCATTTCTGAGTTCCTGGAACGTTTAAATTCATGTCGTCAGTTCCAAAATTAACAAAGAGTCGACTCAGATGACTGTCGAGTTGATTAATGTAACCGTTAATTGTGTACGAATTTTTCAACTCCGTATTTATACTGATGGAATTGTGAGAACTGTATCATTATGGAATATCACTTGTAAGTTCCATTTCTGAGTTCCTGGAACGTGAAAATTCATGTCGTCAGTTCCAAAATTAACAAAGAGTCGACTCAGATCACCGACGAGTTGATTAAAGTAACCGTTAATTGTGTACGAATTTTTAAACACCGCTTTTATACTGATGGAATTGTGAGAACTGTATCATTATGGAATATCACTTGTAAGTTCCATTTCTGAGTTCCTGGAACGTTAAAATTCATGTCGTCAGTTCCAAAATTAACAAAGAGTCGACTCAGATGACTGTCAAGTCGATTAATGTAACCGTTAATTGTGTACGAATTTTTAAACTCCGTATTTATACTGATGGAATTGTGAGAACTGTATCATAATGGAATATCACTTGTAAGTTCCATTTCTGAGTTCCTGGAACTTTAGAATCCATGTCGTCAGTTCCAAAATTAACAAAGAGTCGACTCAGATGACTGTCGAGTTGATTAAAGTAACCGTTAATTGTGTACGAATTTTTAAACTCCGTATTTATACTGATGGAATTGTGAGAACTGTATCATTGTGGAATATCACTTGTAAGTTCCATTTCTGAGTTCCTGGAACGTGAAAATTCATGTCGTCAGTTCCAAAATTAACAAAGAGTCGACTCAGATCACTGACGAGTTGATTAAAGTAACCGTTAATTGTGTACGAATTTTTAAACTCCGTCTTTATACTGATGGAATTGTGAGAACTGTATCATTATGGAATATCACTTGTAAGTTCCATTTCTGAGTTCCTGGAACGTTAAAATTTATGTCGTCAGTTCCAAAATTAACAAAGAGTCGACTTAGATCACTGTCGAGTTGATTAAACTAACCGTTAATTGTGTACGAATTTTTAAACTCCGTTTTTATACTGATGGAATTGTGAGAACTGTATCATTGTGGAATATCACTTGTAAGTTAAATTTCTGAGTTCCTGGAACGTTAAAATTTATGTCGTCAGTTCCAAAATTAACAAAGAGTCGACTCAGATCACTGTCGAGTTGATTAAACTAACCGTTAATTGTGTACGAATTTTTAAACTCCGTTTTTATACTGATGGAATTGTGAGAACTGTATCATTGTGGAATATCACTTGTAAGTTAAATTTCTGAGTTCCTGGAGCGTTAAAATTCATGTTGTCAGTTCCAAAATTGACAAAGAGTCGACTCAGATCACTGTCGAGTCGATTAAAGTAACCGTTAATTGTGTACAAATTTTTAAACTCCGTATTTATACTGATGGAATTGTGAGAACTGTATCATTATGGAATATCACTTGTAAGTTCCATTTCTGAGTTCCTGGAACTTTAAAATTCATGTCGTCAGTTCCAAAATTAACAAAGAGTCGACTCAGATCACTGTCGAGTTGATTAAAGTAACCGTTAATTGTGTACGAATTTTTAAACTCCGCTTTTATACTGATGGAATTGTGAGAACTGTATCATTATGGAATATCACTTGTAAGTTCCATTTCTGAGTTCCTGGAACGTGAAAATTCATCAGTATAAAAGCGGAGTATAAAAATTTGTACACAATTAACGGTTACATTAATCAACTCGACAGTCATCTGAGTCGACTCTTTGTTAATTTTGGAACTGACGACATGAATTTTAAAGTTCCAGGAACTCAGAAATGGAAATTACAAGTGATATTCCATAATGATACAGTTCTCACAATTCCATCAGTATAAATACGGAGTTAGGAAATTCGTACACAATTAACGGTCACCTTAATCAACTCGACAGTGATCTGAGTCGACTCTTTGTTAATTTTGGAGCTGACAACATGAATTTTAACGTTCCTGGAACTCAGAAATGGAAATTACAAGTGATATTCCATAATGATACAGTTCTCACAATTCCATCAGTATAAATACGGAGTTAGGAAATTCGTACACAATTAACGGTCACCTTAATCAACTCGACAGTGATCTGAGTCGACTCTTTGTTAATTTTGGAACTGACGACGTCGAGTTGATTAAAGTAACCGTTAATTGTGTACGAATTTTTAAACTCCGCTTTTATACTGATGGAATTGTGAGAACTGTATCATTATGGAATATCACTTGTAAGTTCCATTTCTGAGTTCCTGGAACGTGAAAATTCATGTCGTCAGTTCCAAAATTAACAAAGAGTCGACTCAGATCACTGTCGTGTTGATTAAAGTAACCGTTAATTGTGTACGAATTTTTAAACTCCGCTTTTATACTGATGGAATTGTGAGAACTGTATCATTATGGAATATCACTTGTAAGTTCCATTTCTGAGTTCCTGGAACGTGAAAATTCATCAGTATAAAAGCGGAGTATAAAAATTTGTACACAATTAACGGTTACATTAATCAACTCGACAGTCATCTGAGTCGACTCTTTGTTAATTTTGGAACTGACGACATGAATTTTAAAGTTCCAGGAACTCAGAAATGGAAATTACAAGTGATATTCCATAATGATACAGTTCTCACAATTCCATCAGTATAAATACGGAGTTAGGAAATTCGTACACAATTAACGGTCACCTTAATCAACTCGACAGTGATCTGAGTCGACTCTTTGTTAATTTTGGAGCTGACAACATGAATTTTAACGTTCCTGGAACTCAGAAATGGAAATTACAAGTGATATTCCATAATGATACAGTTCTCACAATTCCATCAGTATAAATACGGAGTTAGGAAATTCGTACACAATTAACGGTCACCTTAATCAACTCGACAGTGATCTGAGTCGACTCTTTGTTAATTTTGGAACTGACGACGTCGAGTTGATTAAAGTAACCGTTAATTGTGTACGAATTTTTAAACTCCGCTTTTATACTGATGGAATTGTGAGAACTGTATCATTATGGAATATCACTTGTAAGTTCCATTTCTGAGTTCCTGGAACGTGAAAATTCATGTCGTCAGTTCCAAAATTAACAAAGAGTCGACTCAGATCACTGTCGAGTTGATTAAAGTAACCGTTAATTGTGTACGAATTTTTAAACTCCGCTTTTATACTGATGGAATTGTGAGAACTGTATCATTATGGAATATCACTTGTAAGTTCCATTTCTGAGTTCCTGGAACGTGAAAATTCATGTCGTCAGTTCCAAAATTAACAAAGAGTCGACTCAGATCACTGTCGTGTTGATTAAAGTAACCGTTAATTGTGTACAAATTTTTAAACTCCGTATTTATACTGATGGAATAGTGAGAACTGTATCATAATGGAATATCACTTGTAAGTTCCATTTCTGAGTTCCTGGAACTTTAAAATTCATGTCGTCAGTTCCAAAATTAACAAAGAGTCGACTCAGATCACTGTCAAGTCGATTAATGTAACCGTTAATTGTGTACGAATTTTTAAACTCCGTATTTATACTGATGGAATAGTGAGAACTGTATCATAATGGAATATCAATTGCAAATTCCATTTTTGAGTCCTTATAACTGTAAAATTTATGTTGTCAGTTCCAAAATTAACGAAGAATCGATTCAGATCACTGTCGAGTTGATTAATGTAACCGTTAATTGTGTACGAATTTCTTAACTCAATATTTATATTCATGAAACTGTCACAACTGAATCATTATGGAATATCACTTATAATTTCCATTTCTGAGTTCCTGGAACTTTAAAATTCATGTTGTTAGTTCCAAAATTAACGAAGAGTCGACTCAGACCACTGTCGAGTCGATTTGAGTAACCCTTAATTGTGTACGAATTTCCTAACTCAGCATTTATACTAATGAAATTGTCAGAACTGCATCTTTATGGAATATCACTTGCAATTTCCATTTTTGAGTCCCTATAACAGTAAAATTCATGTTGTCAGTTCCAAAATTAACGAAGAGTCGTGTCGGAGCACTGTCAAGTCGATTAAAGTAACCGTTAATTGTGTACGAATTTCTTAACTCAATATTTATATTCATGAAACTGTCACAACTGAATCATTATGGAATATCACTTATAATTTCCATTTCTGAGTTCCTGGAACTTTAAAATTCATGTTGTTAGTTCCAAAATTAACGAAGAGTCGACTCAGACCACTGTCGAGTCGATTTGAGTAACCGTCAATTGTGTACCTAGAATTGCAAAATTCATCATCAGATCATTGTACCGACTGCGCCAGTTAAATTCTCGTTTTAAAAATAATTATTGATAAAACGGAGCCTGGTAATACAAATGATTTGTAGATGCAAGACCAGCGGAAGCAATATTTTATTGGGGTGATCCATCAAACGGTTTTTCGGTTGATTTAGTCTTACATTAAGAAACGACTTTATAATGTATGGAATTAAGACACGTGTAATTGTTTGGCATATGACGAAGCAATACAATTTGTTGTGGTCGAATTACAGTTTAACAAACGTTGGAAATATACATTACATTGGTCATCTGCAAGCAATTTTCAATAAAAATTAAATTACAACGAAATGTTCACTTATTGTACTGTTGCTCCGCCTCTACTACGTCTCCGTCTTGCAGTCTGCAAACGCGATTTTCTGGCCTAGTGATCCAAACCACTAATCAAATTTTCTTTCACATCTCCCAGCAGTCCGGTCCGAAATTGGTAGATGCAACAACCCGTTGCACTCGTTCAAAGCCCTCCTCCTCCCATTCGCAAACCGCTATTTACCATCCCAAGGCTTACAAATCGCACGCAGGTGTCCACGCCAGATTTCCTCCGCACAATTAATTTGTTTATAGTAAAACGCTGTAAGTAATCCCGCTTAATAAATAACCACGTCTCACGCTCGACTGCTCCACGATGCTAATTATTCTGCTCGAGGGCCCCAGCATATGTCCAAATTAAATTTCGAGATGCGCCCGCAATTAAAGCTCGCGTTAACTCATCGAAAGAGTTAATTTGCGTAATTCGTGACATGTGTGATTTCGATTATGAGCAGCGTACGTCCCGTTCGGTTATTAATACGTTAAAGCGTGAAGACACGTGAGGTTATTGTTTTGGATGGTTAGCGGGATGAGTGGCTCACAAATTGCGCCGCGGGGACGTTGCCAACTGTATTGTAATTAATAACATGTGTCGCAGACGACGACCTACTTATTCTGTACTCATTTGGTTGTAACGACAAAAATTGTTAATAACGTGGAGGGCGTATAAAATTCATCCCACTTCTGAAAGTGGCGCATCCACCATTTTTCGATTTTCCTCAACTAGACAATTTCTCGTGCAAATAAATCGCTCCGGTTCGACCCGTTTGTGAAATCGGAACGTAAACACCGTTTTTTAATCTGGAGGCGCCGGTTCGCGGATCTTTGATGTGAGAATCGGAGCGACAGGTGCGGGGGTTCACCTGCCGCGCCGTGTCAATCCGACGTCTTCGGAAAACTGCAGAAACCCCACACCACATCAGAGGCAACGATGACTAATTACTACACAACATCCTCGAAGCCGTAAAAAACGGGACGAGATTTTTCAGCGGTGTTTGTGACAGGATCTGAAGTTGATTAATGGAAAACGCCGCGTCGTTCGTAACTCAAACCGCCAATTACGACTTAATTTTAATTTCATTAGTGTTACCGCCGAATTACATAATTCCCGTGCGAAACGGCTTTTCGAAAATCAGGTTCCGGTTCCGGTGAGAACACCCCGACCGAATTGTTTCCGAAAAGTCGTTGTCGCTCTCGACGCAAAGACGTACATCTCGTTATTTACCAGTTTCGTGCACCATATGGGAATATAATTGGCCGGACCCTGCACAACCAGGTACGGTGGTTAAATAGTCAATTTCCCTCATTATTTGCGGATTATAAGCATGGCCGTTGATGTGCATAAAGTAAATACGTTGCAAGGATTCAATGCGAACTCGGTTTCTTTACGCCAGACTTTACTCTGCTAACAACATAATTTATTTTCGATGCATTCAAAGAGGTGAGTGTTAACGGGCTATTCCAGATGTTTGGTGATGGTACGACAAGATTTCTTTTATATCTCTGTTCATCTGGGAGATATTGCATTAAAATCACACAGAAAGATAGAGAAAGCTGAAAGCCCAACAGAAAAAAAAATCAATTTTCAGAATCCAAGACCGAGCTCCACAAAAACGTGCTAACTTCTTGCAGCTTCAGCCACAATGTCTGCCTTATTTTAAGTCTCTTTGTGCCGACTTGGCGCACGGCTAAGTTCCGGACCGCCCACTGTCGGTCGGCCTCTTGGATTACCAGCAAAATCTGTCAACAAGTGTTTCTAAATGGATTGAACGTTTCACAAAACCGCTAACATGCAGCATACTTGTTTTCGGGCCGACATCAAAGAATACTCGGACTTTATAAACCCCATTCGAAACGGTAGTCCATCCATTACCGTATACAATCGCTCCTGAACGATCACTCATTGTTCTTAAAATACCCAAGTTGCGATTCCGGGAGCGGGTCGATATGGTACCGTTGGTATTAACAGTTTAATGGGTGGATGCGGGCATATTTACATTAAAAGCTGGTATTTATTTCGTCAAGGTGCAGTGTCTTGTTGAAAATGGCACGTGCGGGGCCGGGTGTTGACTAGTAGCCATCGGTAATAATATTGGTACCTACATAATTTTCTCCGTTTTTTTCTTTACAGAAAGAAAGGCGAATATTTATGTTACAAAGGCTATTTTCTATAAATTGACCACTTTTAGCTACTCCGCCGTGATTTACGCCCGGTTTTAAACCGACCGAACCCGAATAAAATTAACGCACACCCATGAAATTTATCGGTAAGCTAGCTCCTTAATGAAATATAAATTAAGAGCATTTTATGTGACGATAAATATTTAAGTGTATGTAGGAACATCCTGCCGTGGTAAAATTAATTTACGATAATTTACGGACGAGGTACCCGAAATAGCCGGAATTCGTGCCAAAATGGCCATTTTCTTTTGGGGTGGCGAAAGCTTCAGTTGAAGACACTACCTGCTGTTTTTTACCGAGTGGAAACTAGTAGAGGTGCATAAAAAATGATAGTAAACGGTCTCGCTATTGTTGGCGAACAATGGACGTGTACCCGCGTTTTTATGAGGTGCGAGTTTTGTCGTTACAGTAGTTTTTCGGTGTGTCGGAATTAAAAAAATGTTTTTAAATATTTTTACGGTATCTAGGACGACGAATAAATATTTTACAATTTTTGCAATACAGCTGTGCACAAAAAAAAACTAATTCCGTAAAGCTCAAAAAACAATATGCTTCTGTGGGAGCTTTTCCGCCAACAGTCGATCATTTGTGCACATTTTGGAACTTGCTGAATCGAATTCTGGTCTAATTTGGAACACTCGAGCTTTGGTTTAAAATTTACAATATGAAAGCCTCTGACTAAAACTAGCAAAAACCGAATTTCTGATTTTAAAAGCTCATAACTCAGAAACTAAGCGAAATATTGAAGTTCTGCTTGTGGCATCCGATTTGGCCATCATCTTTTTATATTCATCCTAAATTACAAAGATCTAGGAAAACGAATAAATATTTTACAATTTTTGAAATCCAACTGTGCACAAAAAAATCTGATTCAGCAGAAGCTCGAAAAACAATGTGCTTCTGTTGGAGCTTTTCCGCCAACTCTCGATCATTTGTACACATTTTGAAACTCGCTGAGTGAAATTCTGAACCAATTTGTAACACTTGAGGTTTCATTAAAAATTTACAATTTGAAAGCCTCTGACTAAAACTAACGAAAACAGAATTTGCGATTTTAAGAGCTCATAACTCAGAAACTAAACAAAATATTGAAGTTCTGCTTGGGGCATCCGATTTGGCCATCATTTTTTTATATTTGTTGTAGATTACAAAGATCTAGGAAAACGAATAAATATTTTACAATTTTTGCAATCCAACTGTGCACAAAAAGAAATTATTTAGTAGAAGCTCGAGAAACAGACTGGGTCTGGGAGCTTTTTCGCCAACTGTCGATCATTTCTGCACATTTCGGAACTCGCTGAATCAAATTCTGGACCAATTTGGAACACTCGAGCTTTAGTTAAAAATTTACAATTTGAAAGCCTCTGACTAAAGTAACGAAAACAGAATTTGTGATTTTAAAATCTCATAACTCAGAAACTAAACAAAATATCGAAGTTCTGCTTGTGGCATCCGATTTGGCCATATCTTTTTTATATTTGTCTTAAATTACAAAGATCTAGGAAGACGAATAAATATTTTACAATTTTTGAAATCCAACTGTCCACAAAAAAATCTGATTCAGTAGAAGCTCGAAAAACAATGTGCTTCTGTTGGAGCTTTTCCGCCAACTCTCGATCATTTGTACACATTTTGAAACTCGCTGAGTGAAATTCTGAACCAATTTGTAACACTTGAGGTTTCATTAAAAATTTACAATTTGAAAGCCTCTGACTAAAACTAACGAAAACAGAATTTGCGATTTTAAGAGCTCATAACTCAGAAACTAAACAAAATATTGAAGTTCTGCTTGGGGCATCCGATTTGGCCATCATTTTTTTATATTTGTTGCAGATTACAAAGATCTAGGAAAACGAATAAATATTTTACAATTTTTGCAAACCAACTGTGCACAAAAAAAATTAATTTAGTAGAAGCTCGAGAAACAGACTGGGTCTGGGAGCTTTTTCGCCAACTGTGGATTATTTCTGCACATTTCGGAACTCGCTGAATCAAATTCTGGACTAATTTGGAACACTCGAGCTTTCGTTCAAAATTTACAATATGAAAGCCTCTGACTAAATCTAACGAAAACCAAATTTGGGATTTTAAAAGCTCATAACTCAGAAACTAAACAAAATATCGAAGTTCTGCTTGTGGCATCGGATTTGGCCATTATTTTTTTATATTCGTCCTAAACTACAAAGATCTAGGAAGACGAATAAATATTTTACAATTTTTGAAATCCAACTGTGCACAACAAAAATCTGATTCAGTAGAAGGTCGAAAAATAATGTGCTTCTGTGGGAGCTTTACGGCCAACTGTCGATCATTTTGGAACTCGATGAATCAAATTCTGGACCAATTTGGAACACTTGAGCTTTCGTTAAAAATTTACAATATGAAAGCCTCTGACTAAAACTAACGAAAACAGAATTTGTGATTTTAAAAGCTCATAACTCAAAAACTAAACAAAATATCGAAGTTCTGCTTGTGGCATCCGATTTGGGCATCATTTTTTTATATTCGTCCTAAATTACAAAGATCTAGAAAAACGAATAAAAATTTTACAATTTTTGAAATCCAACTGTGCACAAAAAAATCTGATTCAGTAGAAGCTCGAAAAACAATGTGCTTCTGTGGGAGCTTTTCCGCCAACTGTCGATCATTTCTGCACATTTCGGAACTCGCTGAATCAAATTCTGGACTAATTTGGAACACTCGAGCTTTCGTTCAAAATTTACAATATGAAAGCCTCTGACTAAATCTAACGAAAACCAAATTTGGGATTTTAAAAGCTCATAACTCAGAAACTAAACAAAATATCGAAGTTCTGCTTGTGGCATCCGATTTGGCCATCATTTTTTTATATTCGTCCTAAATTACAAAGATCTAGAAAGACGAATAAATATTTTACAATTTTTGAAATCCAACTGTGCACAAAAAAATCTGATTCCGTAGAAGCTCGAAAAACAATGTGCTTCTGTGGGAGCTTTTCCGCCAACTGTCGATCATTTCTGCACATTTTGGAACTCGCTGAATCAAATTCTGGACCAATTTGGAACACTTGAGCTTTCGTTAAAAATTTACAATTTGAAAGCCTCTGACTAAAACTAACAAAAACAGAATTTTTGATTTTAAAAGCTCATAACTCAGAAACTAAACAAAATATCAAAGTTCTGCTTGTGGCATCCGATTTGGCCATATTTTTTTTATATTTGTCCTAAATTACAAAGGTCTAGGAAGATGAATAAATATTTTACAATTTTTGAAATCCAACTGTGCACAAAAAAATCTGATTCCGTAGAAGCTCGAAAAACAATGTGCTTCTGTGGGAGCTTCTCCGCCAACTGTCGATCATTTCTGCACATTTTGGAACTCGCTGAATCAAATTCTGGACCAATTTGGAACACTTGAGCTTTCGTTAAAAATTTACAATTTGAAAGCCTCTGACTAAAACTAACGAAAACAGAATTTTTGATTTTAAAAGCTCATAACTCAAAAACTAAACAAAATATTGAAGTTCTGCTTGTGGCATCCGATTTGGCCATCATTTTTTTATATTCGTCCTAAATTACAAAGATCTAGGAAGACGAATAAATATTTTACAATATTTGAAATCCAATAGCACAAAAAAATCTGATTCAGTAGAAGCTCGAAAAACAATGTGCTTTTGTTGGAGCTTTTCCGCCAACTGTCGATCATTTGTGCACATTTTGAAACTCGCTGAATCAAATTCTGGACTAATTTGGAACACTCGAGCTTTCGTTCAAAATTTAGAATTTGAAAGCCTCCGACTAGAACTAACGAAAACCGGATCTCTGATTTTAAAAGCTCATAACTCAGAAACTAAACAAAATATCGAAGTTCTGCTTGTGGCATCCGATCTTTCAATCAGTCAATTTCGACATCTCTTGATGGTCTCTCTTTTTCTGCAGCAGTCTCTTTATGTCTTTCTCAGCCCTCTGGTTCCTTTCAGCCTTTTTTTGTTTCTCTCCATGTCTTCTAGTCTCTTTCGTCTGTGTCTCTGAATCTCTGTCAGTGTTTATCTCTGTTTTTCACAAGCTCTCCTGAATCTTTTTCTGTTTGTTTCAGTCCTTTTTGTATGTCTCAATCTCTTTTAGTCTCTTTGAGTCTCTTCAGTTTGTCTCACAACGAAAAATCTTGAAATGGTAATTTATGCAACAAGTGTAAAAATTGACTGTTTATTGCACACCACGGGGCCGAAAGCTGAGTTGGACAACACACGTCAAGTGCTACACCACTTTTTGCACGTGTTGCATGTAACATTTTTTCTACAGTCGTTTCAAACGTACCTACTTACTTAAACTGCATTCAGCATTTACCAACGAAGCACATACTTGTGAATTAGAACAGTTATTATTGCACTAGTGCCAAAATCAACTGTTCAACACAGGGACTTAATACCACTGTCTACATATATCATCATTCGTTTGTTTCTTTTCTCTTCATGAAGCTTTGGCGCATTTTTTCTACTATTCTTTTTATGTTTTAATTTATCGTCGAACTGGCTCTTTTGATCATTTCGATTTGCAGTCATCGTCTTTTTTCTCAGAGCTAACCTCGTTCTTATTACGGTCTTCCACTTTATTCTCTTCGCCATCCAAGAGCTGGCAAAAATACCAGCCGAAGACACCGACACCGGCAGTCTTCCCCGATGCCTTTTTTCGTACGGATATAGCCGACACCCAGCGACAGATACAGATGTGGCATTTAACAGCACCGAAAAGACAAGACGAATAGAGGTCCACGACAAGACAGAGCGGTCCGCTGATTGGCGCAAATTACGTAAACGAGCCAACGACGCCATTACTCACCCCGTCAACGCACACACGTGATATGAAGAAACACTCCACTAAATCATAAAACTAATGAATGATCGCTTGCTCTCGCCTAATTTACTGCGGCGTTTGAGGCTGACGTTTTAATAAAGATCTGACGCTCTTGAATTATTTCAAGTGCACTTCCTCTGTGAAAAACTCGAGGAGAATTATGGGGTCGGAGCGTCTTAGGTGTGATAACATTCTAGATCTGTATCGTTGCGACAAGGTCGAAAAGTCTGTTGGTATCTAATCGATAGGTGGTGATTTCGCTTGATCAGTCTTGCATGTTCAGTCGGGTTCCCACGGATTGTTATCGTAACATAAAGATGCAAGATAAGAAGAGTCTAATTAGTTAATTGTGCAGAAGCACCCCGATTGTTAGAGAATTACTTCCTACACGGTCAACAATGTTAAAACCCAATTAAAGAAACGTACAACGGTTGCAACAATTCCGCTGTCACGTTGGTCGGTTTTTATTTAGGCAGGGCGAGCGATTGGCAAAGGCGTCTTGGTGCCGAGACCGGCCCCCGGCGGGCGGAACGCGACACATCAAGCCCATGCCAGAACATCCTCGGAGTCAGTCGAGCATGTAGATCTCGGAAAACTGTCTCAGTCTCATGTCTAAGTAACCACATATGCTGAACCGTGTTGGACTTAAATTACCAACTCGAGCGTTGCGACGGCAAGCAGCCGGAATGTCTCTTCGAAGTGTTAACGATTTGTTGGAATTTATTGTGATATTGCTTCAAAAACGGACCAACAAATTAAAGCTACTCAACATTTTATTATTTATTGGGAGGAGGGCTTAAGATAGGTCAGTTTGCATTTTGCAACTATCATTCTACATCTGTCGCAGTAACTCAACTTGTTAATGGCACACTTAATGCATTCCGCAAAAATCAAATGAGTTCTTCACATTCCTTTGCTTGCATTTGCTGAAAGCACAGTTATGTAAGTATTAAAAAATATATATTATATAAATATTGTTACCAAACAAGATGTGTCTCTGGGTTCCGATTTAGGACCAATATTGTTTGCATTAAAATTTTAACTGAACACTTTCGAACGATTTAATTTCTTTTCAAACGATTAAAACCAGTATATTTACGGACCTCAAAAATTGTAAAATATTCATTCATCATCGTAGATCCTTGTAATTTACGAGACAGATGTTCAAAAACAATGGTCAAATCGATTGCCACCACCTAAACTTAGTTATTTTGTTCAGTTCTTGAGTTACGAGCTTTTAAAATCACAAATTCTGTTTTCGTTAGTTTTAGTCAGAGGCTTTCATATTGTAAATTTTAAACCAAAGCTCGAATGTTCCAAATTAGTCCAGAATTTGATTCAACGAGTTCCAAAATGTGCAGAAATGATCGACAGTTGGCGGAAAAGCTCACAGAAGCACACTATTTTTCGAGATTTTACTGAATTAGATTTTTTTGTGGACAGTTGGATTTCAAAAATTGTAAAATATTCATTCGTCGCCCTAGGTCTTTGTAATTCACGACAAATATTCAAAAATGATGGCCAAATCGGATGCCACAAGCAGAACTTCAATATTTTGTTTAGTTTCTGAGTTATGAGCTTTCAAAATCACAAATTTGATTTTCGTTAGTTCTAGCCTTAGGCTTTCAAATTCTAAATTTTGAACGAAAGCTCGAGTGTTCCAAATTAGTCCAGAATTTGATTCAGCGAGTTCCAAAATGTACAAATGATCGACAGTTGGCGGAAAAGCTCCCACAGAAGCACATTGTTTTTCGAGCTTCTACTGAATAAGATTTTTTGTGCACAGTTGGATTTCAAAAATTGTAAAATATTTATTCGTCCTCCTAGATCTTTGTAATTTAGGACGAATATAAAAAAATGATGGCCAAATCGGATGCCACAAGCAGAACTTCAATATTTTGTTTAGTTTCTGAGTTATGAGCTTTCAAAATCACAAAATCTGTTTTCGTTAGTTTCAGTCAGAGGCTTTCAAATTGTAAATTTTTAACGAAAGCTCAAGTGTTCCAAATTGGTCCAGAATTTGATTCAGCGAGTTCCAAAATGTGCACAAATGATCGACAGTTGGCGAAAAAGCTCCCACAGAAGCACATTGTTTTTCGAGCTTCTACTGAATAAGATTTTTTGTGCACAGTTGGATTTCAAAAATTGTAAAATATTTATTCGTCCTCCTAGATCTTTGTAATTTAGGACGAATATAAAAAAATGATGGCCAAATCGGATGCCACAAGCAGAAATTCAATCTTTTGTTTAGTTTCTGAGTTATGAGCTTTCAAAATCACAAATTCTGTTTTCGTTAGTTTTAGTCAGAGGCTTTCAAATTGTAAATTTTTAACGGAAGCTCAAGTGTTCCAAATTGGTCCAGAATTTGATTCAGCGAGTTCCAAAATGTGCACAAATCATCGACAGTTGGCGAAAAAGCTCCCACAGAAGCACATTGTTTTTCGAGCTTCTACTGAATCAGATTTTTTTGTGCACAGTTGGATTTCAAAAATTGTAAAATATTTATTCGTCTTCCTAGATTTTTTTTAATATAGGACGAATATAAAAAGATGATGGCCAAATCGGATGCCACAAGCAGAACTTCGATATTTTGTTTAGTTTCTGAGTTATGAGCTTTCAAAATCACAAAATCTGTTTTCGTTAGTTTTAGTCAGACGCTTCCAAATTGTAAATTTTTAACGAAAGCTCAAGTGTTCCAAATTGGTCCAGAATTTGATTCAGCGAGTTCCAAAATGTGCACAAACGATCGACAGTTGGCGGAAAAGCTCCAACAGAAGCACATTGTTTTTCGAGCTTCTACTGAATCAGATTTTTTTGTGCACAGTTGGATTTCAAAAATTGTAAAATATTTATTCGTCCTCCTAGATCTTTGTAATTTAGGACGAATATAAAAAAAAATGATGGCCAAATCGGATGCCACAAGCAGAACTTCGATATTTTGTTTAGTTTCTGAGTTATGAGCTTTCAAAATCACAAATTCGGTTTTTGTTAGTTTTAGTCAAAGGCTTTCAAATTGTAAATTTTTAAGAAAAGCTCAAGTGTTCCAAATTGGTCCAGAATTTGATTCAGCGAGTTCCAAAATGTGCACAAATGATCGACAGTTGGCGGAAAAGCCCCCACGGAAGCACATTGTTTTTCGAGCTTCTACTGAATCAGATTTTTTTGTGCACAGTTGGATTTCAAAAATTGTAAAACATTTATTCGTCTTCCTAGATTTTTTTAATTTACGATGAATATTCAAAAATGATGGCCAAATCGGATGCCACAAGCAGAACTTCAATATTTTGTTTAGTTTCTGAGTTATGAGCTTTCAAAATCACAAATTCGGTTTTTGTTAGTTTTAGTCAAAGGCTTTCAAATTGTAAATTTTTAACGAAAGCTCAAGTGTTCCAAATTGGTCCAGAATTTGATTCAGCGAGTTCCAAAATGTGCACAAATGATCGACAGTTGGCGAAAAAGCTCCCACAGAAGCACATTGTTTTTCGAGCTTCTACTGAATCAGATTTTTTTGCGCACAGTTGGATTTCAAAAATTGTAAAATATTTATTCGTCTTCCTAGATCTTTGTAATTTACGACGAATATAAAAAAAATGATGGCCAAATCGGATGCCACAAGCAGAACTTCGATATTTTGTTTAGTTTTTGAGTTATGAGCTTTTAAAATCACAAATTCTGTTTTCGTTAGTTTTAGTCAGAGGCTTTCAAATTGTAAATTTTTAACCAAAGCTCAAGTGTTCCAAATTGGTCCAGAATTTGATTCAGCGAGTTCCAAAATGTGCACAAATGATCGACAGTTGGCGGAAAAGCTCCAACAGAAGCACATTGTTTTTCGAGCTTCTACTGAATAAGATTTTTTGTGCACAGTAGGATTTCAAAAATTGTAAAATATTTATTCGTCCTCCTAGATCTTTGTAATTTAGGACGAATATAAAAAAATGATGGCCAAATCGGATGCCACAAGCAGAACTTCGATATTTTGTTTAGTTTCTGAGTTATGAGCTTTCAAAATCACAAAATCTGTTTTCGTTAGTTCTAGTCAGGGCTTTCAAATTCTAAATTTTGAACGAAAGCTCGAGTGTTCCAAATTAGTCCAGAATTTGATTCAGCGAGTTCCAAAATGTGCACAAATGATCGACAGTTGGCGGAAAAGCTCCAACAGAAGCACATTGTTTTTCGAGCTTCTACTGAATCAGATTTTTTTGTGCACAGTTGAATTTCAAAAATTGTAAAATATTTATTCGTCCTCCTACATCTTTGTAATTTAGGACAAATATAAAAAAATGATGGCCAAATCGGATGCCACAAGCAGAACTTCGATATTTTGTTTAGTTTCTGAGTTATGAGCTTTGAATATCACAAATTCGGTTTCCGTTAGTTCTAGTCGGAGGCTTTCAAATTCTAAATTTTGAACGAAAGCTCGACTGCTCCAAATTAGTACCAAATTTGATTCAACGAGTTCCAAAATGTGCAGAAATGAAGAAGAAGTAGACTATCTTTCGAGATTTTACTGAATTAGATTTTTTTGTTTACAGTTGGATTTCAAAAATTGTAAAATATGCATTCCTCGTCCTAGGTCTTTGTAATTTACGACAAATATTCAAAAATGATGGCCAAATCGGATGCCACAAGCAGAAATTCTATATTTTGTTCAATTTCTGAGTTCTGAGCGTTTGAGAGATTGGGACAAAGTGGCTGAAAGTGACTGAAGTGGAAAACTGCCAAACAAATGAGAGTGAAGGAGACTGAGAGAGACCCAGAAATGCAAACGTTGGAAACCTACTGGATGTATGAATCATTTATGAAGACCCTGTAGATTATTTTTCCTTATAAGTTGTCTTTTAGCCAATGTAAACTGTATAGTTTACGTTGCATTTACAAATTATTTACTCAATTATATCTATTATTTGTTTCTTTTTTCTCCTCATTATTTTTCAGTTTGTTGGTAGTATAGCTTGATCTCAATAACAATTTTTTTTTTTTCTTGTTGTAAGTAATGATGACCACTTGTTATTCACCAGCTCATTACAAATTCAAGTCCAATAACTGCACACTGTTAATACAAACATTAATCCTCATAATTGCATTTCCTAATGAGACCAACCAAAGGAAACGTTGTGGGAACCCCCTCGACCTAATTAAGCCCCGATCGGCATAATTTTCACGGGCAATAAAAACGATATACGATCGTTTAAACAGGAATCCGCTTCCTGCAGAATCACAGCCGTCAACACCATTATCCCCAATTACCGTGGCCATAACTCGGTCGGACGATCGGAGGCGCCACTTAACGTCTTAATCCCGGTTCGACTTAAATCCGCCCCCTTTTAAATTAAGTCATTTTGGTGGGGACGGCACGAGACGTCGCCGAGAAATGTGGAGGATCTAAAAGCTCCTGCCAGATTCCCGTTAGTCGGATCTTAGCGGTCGCATTATTAGATTAGCGCATACATAAACAAACATTAATTTTCATTTGGATTCACGTCGGAGATGGAGTGCGTCCAGGATGGGTTTTGATTTTCGATTTCGTTGAGATGTTCGGGTATGAGGAGCAGTTGGGCGGTTTGGGGGCGGTTGCCGATTTTAATGGGAGACTTGGTGGTGGTGTCGGTGGTGGTGGCGGCAATTCGAGGCAGTTTTCGGTCACGAGTTTGTTGAGGCTGGGGCAGAAGAGGAGGAATTCGGATGAGTCCAATGAAGGTGAGAGATTTTTAGATATTAATTTTTTTATTTCACCCTGTATTTGCTTCTTTTGTTTTCTCTTCTCATCCGGCCTTTTTGACCATTTTGTTTTCACTACGTTAAACTTTCAGTTTCTCCTTTACATCCCACGGGTCTAAGACTGTCTTCTTATGTTTCGTCTACTCGATTAGGATTTACCAATAATTTCTTGTTCTTCAAAAGTTGAGAGTGTTTAAGGTTCTTCAGCACCGTTTAGAACTCTTCAGGCTCCTTTAGAAACCTTTCCTCATGGTTTCTAAGGACTCTTTAAGAGTCTTCAGATATTCAAAAGTTCTTCGAGACTTCTCAGGAGAATTTTGTGCTCTTCAAAATGCCTTCTAATAATCTATAACATTTTTCGGGACTCAGGGTTCTTTTGGAACTCTTCAGTACTCCTCAGGGATTTGTTGATCTTGGCTTTCTCTAGATCATTAATCATTTATGTTCTGTCGTGGACCTCCCGAGTTCTTCGAATTTCTCGAAATTCTTGGATTTTTTGGTATTCTTAAATTTTTAATTTTTTGATTCTTTGTTCCTGAAAACTGAACGAATGATGTTATTGTTATTTTTTATTGCGATTTTCTAGAAAGGCAATGCGTCTGGCATTTAACGACCAAATGAAGTGTTAATTAACCGAGAATTTACATCCACAATCGCACATAACTCAACTTTATGCTCAATCCGAATCACCTCTTCGTCCGCTGCCATTCTCGGAAAATACCAGCCGGTCGGTTTTCACAAATTACCATACACTTTCCACCATTTAATCGCCAATCCCATAAAAGGCGACCATAAAATATTAATTAAAAATAGATTTACTTCCAAGGTCCTCGTGAGAACGGATGTTTGTACACTATTCGCCGATGATTCCGATAAAATCATCGAGTTAAAGTTAGTTGGAGACATGTGTGCTGTTTATACGGCAATGCATCTTGCAATTAGAAATGATAAACGTGGACCGGTGCGACCGACCGGAATATCTCAAACTCACGGATCAAAGGACAGATCAAAGACGTCTCTGTCTGTTTCAATGAGTCGTTTGTTGGAGCGTAATTCGATATTTCAGACTGCTTCCAAGCTGCATGCATCACAAAAGACAGCCGAATTTTTTTAGTGCAGATCTATCTCGTTTGCATCTGCTGCAAAGGCAAAATTTTGTGTTTTCAAATCCTATCTGTTCAGAGGTCTTCTCTTTTTAATTATTCGGTTGGTATACATGCTGAATAGTAGTGGCCCTAAACTATCCCCCTGTTTTGTTCCCATGTGGATCTTAAATTCGACTGATCTTTCTACACCTATCTGTACCTTTGCACATTTTTATATTTTATTCCCACAATTTGTTTTATTTGCTTTAGTAGCTCTTTTAAACCTCCATATTCTTCTCCTCAAGTTGCTTCTCTATCTATTCGCCTTTATTTTCTGTATGCTGTTTGTTCTTTTAGTTTGGATTCAAATATTTTTCTAGTCCTCCCTTCCATTATTCTTGTATACTTGAACACCAATTTCGATAAACAGACAGCTTTGTAGTTATTACATTCCAACTCATCCCCCTTGGTACTATTATATTGTTTCCCCAATCTTTTGGAATTGTTTTTGTTTTCCAAAGTTCTTTGAGGATTTCTAGCAAGCACTCGCTTTTGTCGGAGCGTAATTCTATCTCCCAAACGGATTCGCGGCCTCGTTTGCATCCGCAAAAATTTGAGCAACAACAATTAGTCGCGAGGAGCAGGATTGCCGCAAAAATAAACTTCTTGGAAGCGTCCAGTCGTTAAGCCATCAAACGTGAGTTATTTTATTGCACGGAGCACATTTAACATGTAAATTAAACGCAGATAAAATAACAGTTAGGATTTGTTTTAAAGGGAGGTCGTAATTTAGGTGTCGGAGCGACTTTACGGCCGTGTTCACCTAGCAAAGAGCCGAAATTATGGTTGTTGTTGCAGTTGTTGGAGTTGTCAGTAGAGATGTCGGGACTATTTCTATAACGAGGTTTAGTGTCTTGCTTTGTTACCACATCTTTTTTTATTATCTCCTTGGTTAAAACTGTCATCCGCCCAGGATCGACCTCGGAAGCCTCCAGGAGCGACGAGAAGGCCAAGAAGCCCCGCAGAAACCGCACCACTTTCACCACCGTCCAACTGGCGGCCCTGGAGAAAGTCTTCGAGAAGACCCACTACCCCGACGCCTTCGTCAGAGAAGACCTGGCAGCCAAAGTCAGTCTCAGCGAAGCCCGAGTCCAAGTAACTATTCCGCGTGCCCCCTAATACCAAACTGACCGAATCATTCCAGGTGTGGTTCCAAAACCGACGCGCCAAATTCCGAAGGAACGAGCGCAGCCTCAGCCTCCAACAGGCGGCCCCCACGAAACTGTCCTGCAACAAACCCATGCCTGCGATCGCATCCAGGACCGACTGCGTGGAAAAGCAGTTGTTTAGCCACCAGAGCGTGATACCCACTCATCCAGCCTCCGAATTACAATACGTAGTGCCTTGGAAGTGCCAGTACGGACAGCCCGATTTGTATTCGAGCAACTTTAATACAGCGATGACGGCCCAGACGTGCCCCTTTTTGTCGACGCCCCCGTTCAATTACTGTTCTTCCAATGTGACGTCCAGCAGCATGTGCAATCGGTTCGATGTGAATTCGTTGAGATATCGACACCAAGAATTTACTTTGTAGTGTAGGGAGCCAAGCCAAATTAGGATAGATGTGTAAATTAATTGTATGTTATTAAAGAGATTAGAAATAAGAGGTCTTTATTGACAGGTATGCAACCCGTTATACGCATTAAACGCATTTGGGGCACTTTTTGCCAAAAACAACATTTAAATAAGACATTATAGGCAACCCACAATCTATCTTATCTGTCAGTGACAGTTCAAAAAGTGGGGTTAGCATCCACCGATGTTTACCCACAAAACCGTGTTTTGAACCCACAAAACCATCAACCATCAATCGCAATGGATGGTTTTGACGACTACGATTTCACCCCATCATCGAGGTACACAATTCCCTATCATTTCCCAAACCGAAACCTTGTAATTTCAGCTCGAATTTGCGCTCGCTCTTCGACAGCTCCATGACCACTTCCGGGGCCCCAAGCCTGACTTACACGGCCCCCAAGCAGCCCAAAACCGGCCCTCCGCCTGAGACCCCGAAATCCGACACCAGCGTCGTTTGTGCTAGAGTGGTTCAGGTTTGGAAGCTGTAAGTCTTTTATTATTTATGACTTGTTGTTACTGAATCCGTTGTAGGGATGGCGGAAAGTACGTTGGGATAGGTAAGCTCGGTCTCGCTGTAATTGTGTCTTCAGTGCAAGAGTCCTGTGAGATGATTCTGTACAAAGACAAGACAGATGTGATTGTGAGGGTTAAAGTAAATCAGGATTTTGAAATCTGCTTGAAGAAGGACGATTTTGCGTCATTTTATGACTGTGATGAAGTCAATTGGTTGGTCAAGTTTAACAGCAAGGAGGACAGTGGGGCTGTGGCAACCCACATTAAAAAATACAGTGCCCAAATTAGGCCTGAAAGCACTGAAAAAGTGCACAATAATGTTGCAACAACCCATGAAGAGGTAGTCCAAACCTCAGATAGCAAGAGGGCTGACATTCTCACCAGGATTGCCAAAATGGGGCAGTCAATGCTCCCCAATAAGACTGAAGAAGAACCTGACATTCCTGAAACTACATTGACTCCAGCTAAATTTGTACCCCCTGAAAGACAATTACAGAATGTTCCAAACACAGTTGTGATGACACAGAATGTTCCAAATGCTGCTGTTGTGGCCCAACCTGTGGGATACTACCCCATGGAGGTCTACATGACTGAGAATCGCGCCCAAAATTGTGAGCTCAGAATGAACTTATCCCACATTTCTGAAAAGCTGAACAGCATTATGAAGTTTGTAGAGAATGGAAAATCTGGTAGTGACGAGGGTCAGGCTCTTGCCAGTAGGATCAAAGTGCTGGAGTTACAAAGAGAAAACTTGCTGAGGGAGCTGAGTAACACCCAGGAGGAAAATGCCCTGTTGAAATCACACCTGGATCAGCAAAAAGCTGCTGTGAAAAATAATGAAGAGAGTGATTTGAAGTTGAAGCAATTAGAGCTAGAAATGAGGGTGAAAACAGAAGAAATGCGACAACAAGAGGGTAATATTGAAAAGCAAAGAAATGAGATTGAAAAGTTGCAACAACAGGTGCAGATATATAAAGACAAAGTGGGGGAAATCCCCAAATTGGAAAACAGAATTTCTGAGTTACAACAACAGCTGGATGAGGCTCACAACCAACAAACTCAGCCTAATTTCGCGGCAGTCCTCAAAGAAGGCATGAATGAGCTCTATGCCACCCTCACTGACAACTTTCAGGATGACCAACACAAAGCAGTGATTGCCCAAAGCATCAAGGCCACAACCCTGAAAATCATACACAACTTTCAGCCAGAAAAGTGACACTTCCAACCCACATGTGATATAATATTTATTTATAAAACTATATTTAAGACAAACTTTTATACAAAACACTTACAACTCAATGTGCCTCTGCATGATCCTAGTCTCCAAGTCTAAGTGTATCTTCTCCACCTTCCTTGCATGTTTCTTAATTGTGTCCTCCATCAACAGCATCCCGTCGGTCTTCGCCCCGGCCAGGTCGATCTTCTTCTTGTGGAAGTCCTCTTTCAGTGCTGCCTCTGCTTGGAGGTGTCTGAGTTTCAGTAGTCTGTTTTCATAATGTAACAGCTCCACTCTTAAGGATTCTAATTCCTGGGGTTTGAAGTTTGACTCTAGTGCTATTTTCCAGAGGCCCTGGACTTTGGGCTCGACGAACTCTTTGCTACCCGGCCCCTTGGAGGCCAAGAGGTTGAGTCGGTCAAAGTCGTCGCGGATGTACCTGTGTTGGTCCCGCAGCTGGTTGACTTTGTCCAAGTAGTCTTTCTTGGGGGTGTCTTCGAGAGTCTCGATGGTGTTGAATTTGTCCAGGTTGTCGTCGATCGAATCTGGGGGGTTAAAACGGATGTATGTTTGGTTGCCTACCCTTACTGACATAAGTTAGTTCCAAAGGCACTATGCATTTTAATTGATGATAAAATCTTGGAACTTACTAGCAGCCCCGTCATCTGGGTCCTCCTCCTTCACATCATGCAACAGGGAGTAATACTGGTCAACCTTGTCCTGGTGGTGGTTGAACTCCTCTTTCAGGGCCTCCAGCTCCTCAGGGGTGAACCCGGCTGTCTCTGCCTTCTCCCACAACTTGTTCAGTTTTTTGTCTTTGAACAAACTCTTGTTTATATACTTGTCAGAAGCCTCATTCAATGGTTTGTGGGCCCTATACTTATCAACATCCTCAACATCATCTGCTTGATCCAACAAGTTATAATTGCCCATAATTGTAAGCAATTTCCTTCTAAGCTCAGCCTCCTTCAGGCCATCCTTGTCTTTTCCCTCAGACTTCAGGTGCTTCAAAGTAATTTCCTCCTTGTCATGCAACTTGAGTTCCCCAAAAATGGACTTCAGCTTCTGTTCTGAGAGTCTCTATAACAATTTCATCATCACAATGAAGTTCTAGCAACAAATAAACTTACCACTACGGCTTTGGACCACAACAGGTTTAATTTAGCCATCCGGAATGGTTTGTTTAGATGTTTAAGGGTCACTGGCCGAAAATCTAAATCATCGTTTTTTGGGGCGTTCGCTTGGGCTGAGTACTTATTTACGCACTGCGAGAGTGGAACGAACACCACCATTAGTGCGACTATTGTGACCACAGAAATGCCCATTTTAAAATTAAAATTCGAGAAAACCGGCCCAAAAATTTTAAATGGCACTTGACAGTGACAGCCTTCTGGCAGATGACAGCACTGGTTGCAAGTTTTTGACAGATGATAGCGTCCTTGCAACAGTTGCAACTGCTTTTTGCAACACAACGTAGATTCTCGTAGCCGTTATTTACTAGCGTGTTTATAACGTGAATATCAAAATTCCAAAATTTCCAGTTTTCCCACAACCAGAGGTGGAAATTCGCCCCCATCGTCCATGCGGAACCGTGTCACCGGACCCCGCTTGAGGAAAATGCATGGACACGCACCACTTGACGAAAATGGCGAATTGAACCAATTTTAAGGAAATTGGAGGAAATGCAGCGATAAATCCGATAAGTGACGGCATGGGCGTAACTGGATGCACCCGCGGGACACCAGGAACATATTCTGTTTCGTTTGAGAGTTGAGATTTTAGCGCAATGTTGGAAATGCTTGAGTGATATGTACAGTTTAGTTAAGTTTTAAAAATGTCAAGAGGATATGGAAAATATCGTCGAGGAAGTTCACATGCAAGTTTCCACTTCGATAACCTGTTCAAGGAAAACGCCAACAAGCCTTCTGCTGCCAAGTCCGCGGCTACAGTGGGCAAGTGGGGCATAACCTCTTTCACTTCCATCCGTACTATCAATGGTGAGTAGGGTGTTTTAGGCGAGGGACAGTCTTGTTACTAAAGGGGGTCCAGAAAATAGGGGCTCCAGTCAGCACAGACTTTGGTCTGGCCAATCAGAAAGCCGGATTTGTACCACGTGACGGTTTTGGAAAATTGGTGACAGTTGGGGTTGAATTTTTTTCCCTTCAGTTTAACTGGATTTTCCACCATTGGTGTTGATTGTGCCAGAATTTTAATGCTAATTTGGTTAAAACAACGTGAAATATGAATTTAGTGTTACTACTGGGGCAAATCTGGGGATACATTTAAAACAGTTTTAAATCCTGGAACAATCTAGTTGGCGTATCTTTGAAAGTCTGGTAACTTTTGGATTGTTGTGATGGTGGCATGTTGGAGTTTGAAGAATTCAGAAAAGTTTTTGTTAAAATGTTTTATTTTCACCAAGAAAAGTGCCCAGCAGTGAGGCTGAATGCGTCATTTTGGTACAAATCCCACCCTAGATTTCAGCTTCTCAGAAATTTATTTTTCGCAGGTTTGGCCCGCGACGGAAAGTCAGGCCCCGTCGAGGGGGACTCCACTCCCAAACCCAAGAAGTTCTTCAAGAGCCGCAACACCGACCCCCCCGACCCGTCCACCCCCGACATGGCCTACGGCAGCGTGACGAAGAAGCTGAAGATGGTGAACGACCCCCCCGACCGGGTCGCCAAGCCCGCTCCGCGTAAGTTCTTCTCGTCGCGCGGCGCCTCCCCCGAAAAGACTGTCCTAAGTCCGAATGTAAATAACTCCAAGCGAGCAGAAACAAAACCCCCCATAGTTTTAAGGATATGCCGAGGCAAGTCCCAGCTGGTGAACGACTCGGACGAGTCGGAGAGCACACCCACGCCTTCCAGCACGCCCTCCACGTCCACGGCGACGTCTCCCCGGGGGCTGCGGGACGCCAACCAGCGATCCCCCAACTGTCGGATCACGCGGTCGGCGCGCCGCAGCATGCAGCAGGACCCGAGCAGTAGCCCCGCTACGGCGGACACTCCCGGAGAGTTTTCGCTGTTCACCTCGCCCAAGCAGGAGGCGGACCTATCGCCGCAGTACATACCGGCCGAAAAGTACGAGCTGGAACGGAGGGCCATGTACGACAATCTGTTGCGACCCAACTCGCCCACGGAGGACGCGCAAAAAGGTGAGGACGTCACGGATCTGGTGATTGATAGCGGCATCTCCGTCGAGAAGGAGACGGTGGATGAGTTCTTCCGAAACGAGGATAGCGAAGACAAGAGTCAGTTGAGCGGGAGCGTGGGCAACGAGGACGACGAGGTGCCCAGGGGTGCCGAGGGAAGGCCGCCCGACGAGGCTGTGCCCGTAGACGCGCCGGTCAAGGAGTGCAGGTCCATTGAGGAGGAGTGGGACACGGACTCGAACAGCAACAGCACGGAGCCCACGGAACAAGTGGAGATGCCACCAGCGGAAGAACACAAGGAGGTAGTAATAGCACACTGAAATTACATGTCGTTATCGAGTAATTAATTCTTGTCAGGAGGAGGAGTACGAGGAAGAGGAGGAGGAGACTGCACCGAGCAAGGACGTTTCCAGCGCACCCCCCATGAAATTGGTGATATCTAAGAAAAAGGGTAGTATATTCAAAAGTAGGCCGTTAGTGACGGACGTGACGAAAAAACGACGCGCGTTATACAGACACAAGTGGAGTGACGACAAAGACGCGACCCAGAAACCGGGAGAAACACCGACGAGTAGTGGGGGCCCGCCCGGTTCGGTCTACGACGAGTTCGGGTTCAACGACGACCCGTTGACCAGGGTGACCACCTCGGGGACTGACGACGAGAACGATGGTGTTACTAGCATCAAATGTACCAAAAGTGACAAAGGAGTGAGTACTTTTTCATGTCGAGGTCGAATTTGTAACCTCTCGTTCCAGTACTACACGGTCGTCAGGAACGTCAAGAAAGCCCACCAGATCCAGGAGATCGGAGAGTTCCAGGAGTTCAACGACGACGTGGAGTACATCCTGGACGCCTTGCAGGACAACAATCCCATCAGTACCAGGTGCCTGTCGGCCATCACTCTGGCGTCCAAGTGCATGGTGCCGGCCTTCAGGATGCACGTGCGCGCGCACGGCACCGTAGCGAAGTTCTTCAAGGCTTTGCACGACGCTACCAAAGATCAGGTACACCAACAGGTCCAATTTGACCTTTCAGTATACTTCTTCTTCCAGAGCCTGGGCTTGTGTACGGCCACAGTGATGTTCGTGCTGAGTCAGGACCGGCTCAACATGGACTTGGACCGCGACTGCTTGGAGCTGATGCTGAACCTCCTCGAGTCCGACGTGAGCTATCAGCAGGCTCTGGACGTCTGCGGACTGAGTTCCGCGCAACTCGAGAAGAACAAGCAGAAGGTGCGCGAGCTGTGCGCGGAGATCCAGAGTCAAGGACACGCGATGCACCTGAATTTGGACAACATCACCGTGGGGCAGCTGGCGATGGAGACCTTGCTGAGTCTGACATCGAAAAGAGCCGGCGAGTGGTTCAAGGAGGAGCTGCGCGAGTTGGGCGGCCTGGAGCACATCATGAAGACGATCTGCGAATGCTGCAGACAAGTTTCCGACTATGTGGTATCGTGGACAGATACGTTGTTGGACAAGCTTCGGAAGGTCGACAGGTGTTTACGGGTGTTGGAGAATGTAAGTTGGGTGTCGCAGTAGTTCTGTCAACCTGAAAGACTCATTCTTTCCAGGTTACACACAACAATGAAGAAAATCAAATGTACCTGCTAAAGTATAATGACGGAGTAATTTTAGATACGCTTGTTAATTTGTACAAACTATGTGATGGAGAAATTCCTCTCTACCCCGTGACCGACATACTAGACAAAGTCTCCACGGGGACCATTATAAGGGAGGCCCTTCTTGTGACTTTGAAAGTATTAATAAATCTAACTCACCATTTCAACAAGCAATGTGAGTTGATTTCCGCCTGTAAGTTCACTGTTTTAATTGTCTTGCTATAGCGATGGGCAGCGCGCTTATCGGGTCCCGCGCGGGGATCATTGAGACCAGTTTGCACTTGCTCCTGCAGGTTCCTCACTATATTCCAGAGCAGAAGAAGTTCGAACTCGGGGTTTTGGTAAGTAACTTTTAATTGTTGTCGACGTTGATTTGTAAATATCCATATACTGTTCTTGTAGGTCCTTATGCTGTTGATCAACCTCATCCAAGACAATGAGCCCAACAAGAAGTTGCTAATGGACGCCAAAGCGCCATCCAAGTCGGAAAGCATTTATTCTCGTACGTATAAAACTGTTTGTTTACATCTTTTGTGCAACATACTAGATACATTACATCCAGTTTTGTTACAACTAGTTGACAAATTCTCTGTCTAGGTGAAGAAGGCGCAGTGGAAGCCCTAATCGCCCAATTCTACCACTGGGAAGGCTGCGCCAAAATCGCCGAAAAACGTACCAACGCCATCTTAGACGGCGAAAAAGACACCGACAGTACGCCCGTACAATACAAATCCAACGAGGAATTCATAGAGGAAACGGTGGCAAAACGTAAGTCTTGAACACCTCTCTTTACAGCCCATGTACTGTAAATTTCGATTGCAGTACTCCAGAAGGCCGGCACCCACATGGAGTACACATTCCTAGCATCGTACATCGTCATGCTCGCCGGGTTCCTCATAATGGACAACAAGGAGTACCAATACAACGTGCGCTCCTTCCTGAAAGGTAACAACTTCGCCGACATGGTGGAGCTGCTGAAGAAGTTCTTCAACTTCATGAACCTCACCGCATCTGTAAGAATGAATGGTCGTTGTTTTGAATGAGTATTAACGTTGTCGTTCCAGACGGAAGCCTCCAGCGTGTGCGCCATCAAGGCCACCGAAAAAGTGATCAAGTTTCTGGAGGATTGCGACGCTCCGCCCCCCGAGGAGAAGGAGAAAGTGGGCTACACTGAATGCATGGATCTTAGCTACACAATGGCACACTAGCATTTAAAAACTTGTAAAGATGGAGTTTTGGTAAATTGTAAGGACGTTTGCATATGGGGATTTTGACCGCACCCTTGTAGTACTTACTGTTTACTGAAATCACTAGGTAGGTTAAAGAATTACAAAAGATAGTCATACTACCTATATATATAATTATATATAGTTGGACTTAGATTACTGAACTGAAATATATTTCTTTACTTTGTTTCTGTTAGTATTATTAAGTGCTAAGTTTTACAGATACACTTAAGGTGCAGTATATTTTATATTTTTATTGTGTCAAGTTTATTTTTGCAATTTTCTTGTGTATATATTTGTCTACTGTACATGTTTAATTTATTTCTTTATTGTCATCAACATACTGTTATCTGGATTGTTTAATATGATGTACATAATAAATACTGATACTTTTTAGGGTAGTGTTTTATAGAATGTTTTCACCTTACTTTTAATTAACAAATTTGAATGGTGTGATAAGACGATGAAAATATTAATTGTTTTTAAATTGTCGCGCCATGATTAGCGCCGGTAGCCATGGTGACGTCAACGCCACCAATTAACAGGTGGGTGATAACCTCAACTTTGCACGTGTCAAAACAATTGGACAAATTAGGCCCTTTTCGTGTGTTTTCCAAATTTTCGGACAATGGAGTCGACTCGGGACGAATTCACGACCGGCCTGACCCACGAGTGCGGCGTCTTTGCCGCTATCGGGGGCATGGACTGGCCTCTCAACTCCGAGATAGCCCAAATTATCTGCATCGGCTTGGAGGCCCTCCAACATCGGTGAGTTCAACAGGTTATCATTCGGTGTGTCATTACTGTGATAACAGGGGTCAGGAGTCATGCGGCGTTGTCACGAGTGACGGCAGTAACGACTTCCATATCTACAAAGGCATGGGTTTGGTCAAAAACGTCTTCAATAAAGACAACATCGCAACTTTGAAAGGAACTCTGGGAATCGGACACACTCGGTATGCCACCAGGGCCGCCTCGGCCGCCGTGAATTGTCAGCCGTTCGTGGTGCACTCCATGCATGGATCTCTAGCCACGGCACATAATGGAGAGTTGGTAAACTGCTCTAGTCTGCGCAAAAGGGTCTTGGACCGTGGAGTGGGTCTTTCCACCCACTCTGACAGCGAAATAATCACCCAGGCTCTGTGCCTGATCCCCCCAGAAGGTGAAGTCAACGGCCCCGACTGGCCGGCCAGAATCAGACACTTGATGCAGTTGGCCCCCTTGAGCTACTCCGTCGTCTTGTTGCTCCGAGACCGCATCTACGCCATGCGGGACCCCTACGGCAACCGACCTCTCTGTCTGGGCAAAATCTTATCGAGCAGCGACGAGAACGCCCAAACTGAAGGGTGGCTGGTGTCTTCAGAGTCCTGCGCTTTCTTGACCATCACCCGCTACGTGAGGGAGGTGCTTCCGGGGGAGATCATCGAGATGACCCGACAAGGGGTGCGCACTGTCGACATCGTCTCGCGGCCGGCGGATAAGCGCCTGGCTTTTTGCATCTTTGAGTACATTTATTTCGCGAGGCCTAACACTATTTTCGAGGGGCAGGAGGTGTACACGGTGAGGTCACAATGTGGCCGACAGCTGGCAATCGAACACCCCGTGGAGGCCGACGTGGTGGGGTCGGTGCCGGAATCGGGAAACGCGGCCGCCTTTGGGTACTCCAAGCAGTCGAACATCCCTATGGGGGAGGTGCTCACTAAGAACACGTATGTGGGGAGGACGTTCATCCAGCCCACGAATCGGCTGCGTCAGCTGAACGTGGCCCTCAAATTCAGTGAGTAAGAAAAAGTGTTGATTACAAGATAAAATAAGTAAAACTTCTAGGCCCCATTGCAATGAACGTCAGAGGAAAAAGAATCATCCTTATAGACGACTCAATAGTGCGAGGCAACACCATCGGCCCAATCATCAAACTGCTGCGCAGGGCCGGCGCCAAGGAGGTCCACATTCGCGTTGCCAGTCCGCCCCTGAAGTACCCCTGCTACATGGGCATCAACATTCCAACAAGGGAAGAACTCATAGCCAATGATTTGGACTCCAAGAGCTTGGCTAGTAAAGTTGGGGCTGACAGCTTGGAGTATTTGAGCGTGGAGGGGCTGGTCAAGGCCGTGGAGAGAAACATCGAGAAGGGGGCGGATAAGGGCCACTGTACTGCCTGTCTGACAGGGGAGTATCCTGAGCAGATCCCTAATGAATTAGAGTGGTAAAACCATGATTCTTGTATTAAGTTCTTATTAACTTATGTAACTAAAAACAGTTTTATTTACAATTTATTAATTAGGGGTGAGAGAACATATAAGTAGAATTAAGACTAGAATTAAATGTGATATTCCAAGGCTCTCAACGGCAGTATTTGAACCATGTCTCAGTTTATCAATAAAAATTATTTTCCATTAACATTTTCACGCCAATAACTTTGCCCTGAAGTTCACTGCATAGTAGCAAATCACCAACGAGACCGCCACGGCCAAGCACTCGCAGCTGATCCAGGGCCCCTTGTAAGCCCCCGGATGGTTAACAGTAATGCTGCCGAAAGCCGGGACCCCACTCAAATCCTCGCCTGTCCTCTGGGCCTTCCTCAGTAAGGTGTAGCCGTCATCGTCGTAAATATTAACAGTGATGTCGCCACTTCGGGCGTGCTTCACGTCTTCCGTCCAGCTGATCTGGTAGGTGCCCTCTCCGGTGCTCCCGATGGGCTGGATCACATCCCCCATGAGGAGGTACAGGTTGGGGGCTGTCCCCGATTTGCAGGTCACACTGAACTCGGAGATGTAGCCGATATGAGTTAGGATTGTGGCGTCATAGGTGGTGTAAGTTGTTGAGTTGATCTGGGGGTTGTCGCAGGTGGAGTGGATGGGGGCGGTGTGAAGGAGCAGGAGGAGGAGGGCGGAGGCCCAGTTGTGCGTTTTGTGCATCTCTGCGGAGCGCTTTAATACAGGAAAGTTTGAGTATTGTTTATTTTTGGTTGTGTACAGAGAGTGAGGTTATGTCAAGTTGACAGAAACATCAGCTGGCTGAAATATAACCTATAAGTTGTCCACAGCGCGGAAGTGGAATAAAAATTATAATGGTTTGAAGGGTCCGTTTTATTTCAAATCCATGATTTGTTTAATTTCAGACCAAAATTAAAGATTTGGCGCAATGTAAGCACCCAAACAGTCGGAAGACCAACGCACTCGTCAGGCAAATAAAAAAGTAAGTTTCTCAACTCAAAAGCAATGAAAGACACTTTTCCCTGTAGAAACAAGAGTCGGGAGAAATCCAAGCAGTCGACCAACATCAAGTTGAATTTATTGGGAGAGAAGCTGCTGTGGTTCAGAAACAATTTGGAAGCAAATTGTTTGACATACACACCAGGACAAACTTTACAAATAGTCAATAAGTACTTGTCAAGGTTCAACGAGGAGCTAGAGCAAATAAGGATCAAACACTCAATAGGGGGTCGCAAAAATCGTCAACATGCAAACAGGGAAGACATCATTAAGTTGACCATAAAGTCTGAAGCTGAAGAGTTCAATACTTGTGGTTTAGGCAAGTATAGAAGTGGTTGTTTTGTTGTTATAATATCTATTTACTGTTGTAGAAATCCCTGACTTGCTGTGTGCCACCCAGTTTGACCTCCTCAGGAACTGGACTGGCGAATTACGATTTTTGCCAAAATTTAAACTAAAAAGATACAGTAGGACCCAGCTCGAGAGACATCCCATTAGTAAAAGTGTAGAAGTGGCGATGGACAGTAGCTGTTAACTCATGTTTTGTAACATTAAATAAATAAAATTTTGGTCTGGTTTAGTTTTGAGGTTATGTCGGCCGTTTGACAGCGCCCGATCTGTCATTAGTCCCAGTGAAATGATAACAAAAATTAATAAATAACGTTAAAAACATGTTAAAAAGGGGAAGTATTGAGTTGTTGGATATGGATAGCAATCATTACGGTAAAAATCTCACTCTGGACACGTTCAGGTCGGATTCGAAGCCCAACCTGATGGGGGCCAAACCGGAAGCTGTGAGTAATCCAAGTGTTGGTTGACTTGTCCATGATTTGCGGTTTTTAGACCAACTGGGGCAAGACTTCACCCAGTAAGAGTTACTGCTCTTCTAGCTCCACCTCGACTGAGAATGTGGTATCTACTTTGGAAAGAAAGAAGGTAATACTAAATAGGGGAACCGGGGTAAGTTGTGATGAGGGGGCGATCAGATTGATGGTGCAGTGACTACCACGTTGTAGACTTTATTAGAAAGTAAAACAAAAATTAGGGGTGTTTATGTATGTCACGTGTATTTTGGGTTGCCTATCTACAAGAAATCTTCTCTTAAAGGCCGCCTCCTTCGAAGCCAACACCCCAAACCGTCCCGACGACCCGCCGCTGCTTCCCGGAGAGAAAGTCACCGGTCAGGCAAGAGACGTAACATATCTTTGTCCTTACTACGGGCCCGCTCGGGGTGTCCTAACTGTCACCAACTACAAGCTGTACTTCCGTTCAGCCGATAAAGACACCCCCAACATGATAGAGGTGCCTCTGGGAGTTGTAAGTCGTTCTCTTCAAACTCCCCTCTCGCTACAATTAGTGTTGCAGGTGTCGCGAATAGAGAAGGTCGGGGGGGCGTCGTCGCGCGGAGAAAACGCCTACGGAATCGAGGTCTTCTGTAAAGACATGCGGAATCTACGTTTTGCCCACAAACAGGAAAACCACTCTCGGAGGGACGTGTTCGAAAAGTTGCAGCAATTCGCGTTTCCGCTCTCTCACAAGATCAAACTGTTTGCGTTTGAGTACTCAGAGAGCTTTCCAGAGAATGGTTGGGCGATCTACGAGCCCATCGCGGAATTGAAGAGAATGGTGTGTTTGTAATGATGTAATCAGTCCGATGTAATAAGTGTGTCTAGGGTGTCAACAACGACATGTGGAAGATATCGAGGATCAACGAGCAGTACGAGATTTGCGACAGTTACCCGGCGGTGTGGGCCATCCCCGCCCAAGCCACCGACGAGGAGATCAAAGCAGTGGCTAACTACCGCAGCAGGGGGCGGATACCTGTGCTGAGTTGGATTCACACTGAGTCGCAGGCCACTATCACCAGGTGCTCCCAGCCCCTCGTCGGGGTAAGTTGGGAAAACGAAAACTCGTTTCATCAAATGGGTGATGTAACCACATAAAAATTGTTATTAGGTGAGCGGCAAGAAATGTCGCGAAGACGAGAGGTACATCCAGCTGATAATGGACGCCAACGCCCAATCGCACAAGATGTTCATCATGGACGCCAGGCCCAGCGCCAACGCCATCGCTAACAAGGCCAAGGGCGGCGGGTACTTCCCCTCGATGTAATTTCAACAAAACTGAAATCATTCTTGTAGATACGAATCTGAAGACGCCTACCAAAACGCCGAACTCGTCTTCCTGGACATCCACAACATCCACGTGATGAGAGAGTCCCTCAGGAAGCTCAAGGAGCTCTGTTATCCCAACATTGAAGAGACGAAGTGGCTGTCCGGGGTCGAGTCGACTTACTGGCTCAAACATATCAAATGTATTTTAGCCGGGGCCGTCCGAATCGTCGATAAAGTGGAGAACCACAAGACTTCTGTTTTGGTCCACTGCTCTGATGGCTGGGACCGCACCGCCCAACTCACTGCTCTGCCCATGCTGATGCTGGATCCTTATTATCGCACCATCAAGGGGTTCGAGGTGCTGGTGGAGAAAGAGTGGGCGTCGTTTGGCCACAAGTTCCAACAGGTAACCCGCCGTACAGCAGAGTGTATTTTGGGTTGCGTTTAACTGTGGTAATTTCCAGCGGATTGGACACGGTGATGACCACCATTCGGACGCCGACAGGTCTCCTGTGTTCCTTCAGTTCATTGATTGCGTCTGGCAGATAACACAACAGTTCCCTAACGCTTTCGAGTTTAACGACTACTTCTTGATGACCATTCTTGACCACTTGTACTCTTGTAGGTTTGGGACGTTCCTGTGTAACAGCGAGAGGGAGAGAGCGCAAGAGAGTAAGTGTCGCCCCCAGATTTACACTGGTTGACAATTTGGGTTGCAGAGCTGAAGGAGCAGACTGTCTCTTTATGGTCCTACACCAACAGTCAATTGGATCTCTACAAGAACCCCTTGTACTGGGCTAACAACAGCCAGCAGAGGGTATTGATCCCGATTGCGAGTATCCGGCATATCAAGCTGTGGAAGGCGTACTACTGCAGGTGGAACCCTAGCATGCGCACCCAGGTAATTTTACCATGGTACCACGACAACATGTGACTAAGAAATGTTTCAGGACCCAGTGTACCAAAGAATAAGAGAGCTGTTGATTTTGAAAGAGCAGCTGCAGCACACGGCCGAGGAGTGCCTCAAGGAGCAGCAATCGCGGATGCAGAGGAGCAACGCCACCCCCGCATAGTGTCTCTAAATATCGCCCCACAAGCACATAACTAATTTTACAAAGTAACAGTATTACATTGTAATAATTTTCTAACGAACGTACCAATCTGAATCATGTTTGTTTTTATCGACTTTGTAACCACAAGTGTATCGTATTAATAAAACTGTACGCAATCCGTTGTTATCATTCGAGATAAGTCCCCCGAATTTGAATTCGTGCCATCTTCGCGGTCTGAGTTCACGTACGGCAGGTGGCGCCACAACAATAACTTTGGGTGACGTCATGTATTGATTAGAAGTGCCGTAGTCGGCGTACGCCATTTTGACTTAAGTGAAAAAGTTTACGTAGAGTGGCGAAAACAAGCTGAAATCTGTGATCATCCGTCCCCATTTTCGTTTTATCGGATCTATTTATTGTTGGTTACTGTTTACCCATCTGGACGGACCACGGTAGGTGTTTATTTAACGGTTTCCATTTTGTACGTACTAGATTTCATAATCCGATGTTTTCGCTGCTGTCGCCGACAAAGCGGATTCTGTACCGTTACGTGCTTGAACGTTCCGCGTCTCGCGTTCGGGGCCCCAATTTCTGTCGTCTGGGTCACTCAGATTAGCAGGTAACGGAGCCGCTTTTGGGGCTGGGCTGTGACTGCTTACGTTGGGATTGTTTGGGGGACCAGCCCGCTTTGTTGTCTCACCTTGAGGTTTGCAGTCGGTGCGATTATTGGTACGGCACACACCAACCGTAATTCTCGTCTCGGCGATCGTTTTGTTCCAGTTCGTGCAGTGTAGGTGCGATCTGTTCAGTGCCCTTGATGCTGGGAGTTGGGAGTGAGTGCGTTTGCCCCGATGGTTTTCGGTTGAAGAAACGGTTGTCCCAAATGGTTATAACCATACTGCTGTGATTATAGTGTGTTATGAATACCTGTGACTGATGCATCGTCGATACGATCTAGTTTTGTTGCGTTTTTGCCAAAGCACACAGTGGGGGTCCCCTTTTGGTAACTATCTGAGTTCCTTGTAGTTTGGATCTTCCCGACATGTCTCCCATCGCTAGAAAGGTATGAGGAAGGAGGACCTTGAACTAACGGGGATACAAACAACTTGAAATTTTTCCATAGGACTTCATCTCGTCCATTGATAACTCTTTTTGTGGGCAAATTGCTTTTCATTTGCACTCTGACCTAACATCGCAAAGTTTGTTGAGATATAAGGACTAGTAAGCTGTGCATATCTACCATTTTGACGAACTTTGTCACATCGTCGTTATTTTTGTATTTTGGGGCTCAGAACCTGGAAAAAAGCGATGTCTTGGCTGTGTTCGTATACCTTCAGTGATTGTCGTTCTACCTTTTAATCTTCTGCAGACAGTGCAGAAATAAAATGTGTGATGAATGTTTTCAAAACAGAGTTGGGGACACGAATTTTCCGTAGAAATTCATTTTTGGTTAGTGATTACTTTTATGTGGCCCACAAAGCACTGTTAGAATGTTTGTACTGTGACATTGTAGTGTTTTAGTAATTTTTTTGGGATGATCTCGCATTGTAGACACAATTTCGTGTCCTGGCCTGGCTGTTCCCAATTTGCACCAAGGTATGGGTCAATCTGTATTTTATTGTCACTCATAAACACAAGTAGGCTGTGGAAGTCAGCCATTTTGACTTGTGTCACATGAAATTGTTTCTTTTATTTTTGTGTTATGTCATATAAAAAATCGCTTTTATGTCTTTGTGTCTGTTCAGTGAACCATTGCTTTTCCCAAATTTTGGACTGTCAAGAACATAAAAAGGGGCCCCACATTTGTCACCATCTCCCAAGATGCATCTCCTTGAGCATGAGCTTTGCGACAACAGTTGTGATTATTGTTTACACCTTCCTTGCACAACTCTGTTCTCCAATCGCTAATGGTTCCTAATACTCCAAACTCTATTTAAAGAAATGATTGACGTTGTACAGGCCGCTCGTTATTGGCGAGAAGCGGGGCACCCCGAAAACTTGTTCGGGACATTCCGACATTCAGTAAGGTCATAAATCGGCAAATTGAAAAATCAAAAAGTTTGTGGTTTCTTAGCATTATTCTAACACCTACATCATACAGACGTAAAACCTGATGTGGATTTCTTTCCAGGAAAAAGGTTCGTTCGCTGGGTCCTGAAGATCTAAATGGTTGCGTGCAGACAGCATGTCTACTTTGCCAGGTCTGGCCTCCAAGGGGGAGAAATCAAAATCAAAGTTCCAGTCGTTAGATATAAATAACTTGTACAGAGTGAGCAGGGTGAGTCTTCCCGTCCCTCCAGTCCTATCTTAAACACACCTGCCGACTTTTCCAGGGCGAGAACTTGGAGAAACAACAACAGAAGAGCACGTTCACATACAAACATGGCATGCAAAGTTTGGGAAAGGTGCCCAATGCGCGTAGGGCGCCAGCGAATCTACCTTCTTTGAAATCGGAACACAGCGGAACCGACGCGTCTGTACCTCTAGTACCACCAGGCGGACCAGGATGGGGAAAGCAAGAATCGACCTCTGCGACTTCCACCACTTCTTCGACGGTGAGTAATTGCTTTGTCTACTCGGATGCACTTTTATCATTATGTAAATTGCTTTGGTTTTGTTGGGTTAGTCATGATAAACAAAGCGGGAAGTGTCTGTGTTAATGCGAGTGTTTGCACACAGGAGATTAATGGAACATCTGTGTACGTTAGCACGAGTGCTCGTTGAAGAATGGTGATTTGCCAGACAAAGGGCTTAAATGCATTCTACTTCTGATGTTAATCAGTTTATTTGCATTAATCATCTATTTTTGTTCGTAGTTTTTGCGTGTTTGGTTTACATTTTACTTTTCTCTTGCATTTCTCTACTTTCACTTTGCAGCTATAAATTTGTTTCTCTTGATCAAAATGTCGCTTTAAACCGTGGTAAACATATGTCGCAACACTGCATAACAAAAGTTTCGATTTGAAGGTTCCATAAATGACGTTACTGTAGCCAATTAAATTTAAGTTACCATTTTAAGTTTCGCTATACGCTTCACATATAAATTTTTTTTTTGTGTCCTAGTAGTGGAATTAAATACTTCCTATTTCCATTTATTAATAAATTAGAAATTTTGTTTTATCTAATGCACATTTATTTTCTATTCGATTTAAGTGGTTAAAAAACGACCCAAGTATGGAAATTTGCTTAAAAGAAATCATAATTGACTTCCACGTAAAACACAATAAATCGATCTTATCAGAATAGATAAAATATTTTTCTGTTCATAATCGTAAAAATATAACGACTTATTAAATTTTAGTATTTTCGTGTTCATAGGAATTGTAATAACCTTGCTGCGACGAATTAAATTTTAAGTTAGCATTTTAGGTTTCTCTGCACGTATTAAATATTTGTTGTCTTAATGGGAAGAGGAGCAAACATGGAATATAAATAAAACATGATGTAAATTTCATTAAAAACATTTGCGAGTTCAGAATATTTTTTGTTAGTGACTAGTTTTTTACATATTGCTTATCATCGTTTGGTAAATATTTAAAAATAATTGTCTTATCTGAGACAAGTTGTGAAATTTTGTACAAAACAAATTAAAACAACCTAATATTATTAAACAATCAATCAAATTTATGACTCATATGTCATGGTTATATTAATCGGTGCCGACATCGCAGCACTAAAAAGCATAACCTTTTCAGACAACCACAACAGCTACAACTCCGAACAGCCAACCCTCCCCCCAGTTGAGTTCCCACCAAGCTGCAATTGCCCTACCGGTGACGACCACGATACCTCCGCCGAACAAACATGCAACACCTTCTGTAACGCCTGCTACCACAGACAAGTCATGGAGTGCCGTCATGAGCGGTCCAGACCCCACGCATCCGCCACTGTATCAGAGTCCGCAGTTCCAGCACGAGTTCCCCAGCTTGTCCGTTGGCGATGGAGGCCCCACACGTACTGGTTCGGATGTTCAGTACGCGCCAGGGCTAAGCCTGCGCCCTCAGACCGAGGGCTCCTGGATACAGGGTGGATCGCGACCAGGCGCCGAAGGTCCGCCGAGGAGCAGCTCGGTCCCCTTGGGGGCCCCACCACAGCTAGCGGCCCAGGTCGGCCTGCCCCAGCAACCGCTGCCGCCGCAATTTCGTGCGGTCATGCCAACTTTTGTGAGTTCTTCCTGTCTTTTTTTATCACGTTTTACATAATTATTGATTTGTTCCAGATGTACAAAGGTAGCTTCGCCGCTGGTGCAACTGGTGCTCCTACTCAAACTCCTCCTCCTATGAACGGACGTAATCGGCCGGAGGGTCGGCCGCCACCGCGACTGGTGGACCCGGAGGAAATCACCCCCAGACCTATCATCAAAGAAGAAGAATTGAGTCGCATGGATGAAATCGACAAGGACATGGGCTGGACTTGTCACGATGATATTGATTACAATCAAAAGTTGGCATTTAGCGACGACGAATCAGGTGGCGAGAAACCTTCAAAAAAAGAAACAAAAATCGCACCAACTGCCCCGGCAGCAGCACCTGTCGCGTCCGCCGCTCCCCAACAAAAGGATCACGAGAAACCCGAACCTCATCCGAGTGAATCTCAACCCCGCAACTGGAATAACAGCAACCTGACTGTCGCGAGACAACGGTCCTCCGAGGAGGAACTGTGGAAACAACGTCGGCAACACAACAAGGACCTGGAGCTGACCGTTCAAAGAGCCAAGCAGCGCAAAGAGGAAGAAGAGAAGCGCTTCAATGAGGCGACGAAACAGGGTGCCGCCAAGAAGCTGATGGAACTCGAAGAGAAAATGAGCAAGCGAAACCGCGAGGAAGAAGGAGCGGGCACGATCAACCCCTCGGTGGTGCCACCCAAGCCGATCGTGCCGGCCGACATTCCGCTCCCCGACTTTCAGAGAGACAAAGAGAGAGACCGCGACAGCAGATCGCGTACCCCCAACGACCCCGGCAGCGATGACAAGAATCGGGAGAGTTCCTTTCGACAACTCACCCAGATCGAAGGCAAGAACTTCGCCCCGAGGAAGCACATCAAGACCGGTGAAAGAGACCGCGACGTCCGCGACCAGAACGGGCCCAGCTTCTCGAGACACTTTCAGAGTCAGCTCCCGCCGAGGTTCCAGAAGCAGCGGAACAATTCCAGCTCGTCGATGCAGGGCCAGATGCATTTCGCGCAGAGCTTCGACAACCGCTGGGCGCAAGGCGGACAGGGTTTGTCCAAGAGACACGACAGTCCGGATCGCGATCTGGACGACGACCGGAGGGATTACAAGAGACAGAGTTCGGAAGACAGTCACCGGAGCTCGACGCACAAGACCACCGAGAATCGTTTCGACGATGTACACGACTACAGGCATCAGGAGTACGAATACAATCGGAAGAATAAAGAGGAGGAGAAGTGGAAGGAGAACGAGAAGCGGGCTAGCGAGGATTGGCACGACAGGCGGGACAAGTACAGAGAGGATAAGGAAAGGCACGAGAGACCGCAGCGACCAGACAGTCGCGACTCGCGAGCTTCGCGGGATTCCCGGCATTCGCGTGATTCGACCCGCGATTCGGAGCCCAGGGATCACATCGGGTCGTGGGCCGAGGCGATGTTCGAGCCCACGTACGAGGAGAAGAGGCGGGAGCATATCAGGGAAGACAGGAGACAGGTATGCAATGAAATTTTAAATGCCTTTTGGTTATATTAAACGTCTTTTTTCATAGGTACCTGGACCTATCACCAAGGAACGCATGGAAGCGGAAGACCTCAGAAACGAGAAACGTGGTTTGACCCAACTGAAGAGAGGACAGATTCCCGAAAAGAAGGTCCCCGAAAAGAAGGAGGAAAAAATCCAAGAGGAACCTATGTCAGAGCAAAAAATTCCTGAGCAGATTCCCGATTCCGGTAGCAAGGCTTGGGCGGACGCCGTCTCACCCAACCTCGTGGACACGGGCAACGAAAAGTTCGATGACGTTTTCGATAAAAAGACGTCTAGCTCGGAAGCTTTGAAGCAGGACGAGGCAAAGAAGTCCGACAAGTCGGACTCTGAATTCAAGGACAAAGATGATAAGCGCGGAAGCCGAAGCAGGAATTACGGTAGTGGCAAAGGCTGGGGTAGCAATGAGTACCACAGGTCCAATTGGTCAAAGAGACAGACCGGAAGAGGTGGACGTTCCGGAGGTTCCCAGTTTCATGGGACCGATTCGGAAGGCTCCTTGGACGATGTTAACATAGACGCTGCTGGAAAGAGTCCAAAAACCGTGAAGAAATCAGACAAGGATGACAAGAATAAGGAGATCAAGCAGCACGAGAAGGGCACCCTAGAAAGAAACAAGGAGAAGGCAGAGAATGGGGGCAACCCCAAAAGAGACAACTACATCCCGCGAGGGGAGCCCTCGAGACACGGACGAGGCGCTGGTAATTTCCGAACCAGGGGAGGACTCAGTAAAAGGATCGATGGTTACGGCCCCCCTCCTGCGAAGAGTCCATTTGGTCATCACGACGACAAGGAGAAGAAATTGTCGAGTGACGAGAACTCGACCGAAGTTGCTTCTGCTGAGGATAAAGCGAAATTAAACCAGCAGGCACTGTCGGCTGGAATTACCGGTAGAAAGGATGGCGTCCTAAAACCCGACGATAAGTCGAAGAATCGGAAACCGGACTCGAGAAGAGGGAAGTCTAAGACGAAAAACGACGGTAAAAGAGACGATGAAACGGTAGACTCCAACTCAGATAATTCCGACGATAGGGACGGCAAAGGTGTTAGAAAACTGCAACAAAACAAAGTAAACGCCCCGCCCAGAGGTGTCCCAGGTCCTAGCCAACCTCGGCGCAGCAATGCCCCCCCGAGACTGACCGGCGACAAGAAGCCCTACCCCCCTCGAACTGACAACCCAATCCCCAGACAGAACTCCAGCGGAACTTTACGTTCACAAAGTGCAATAAAGAAGGACGACAAGTCCACCGATCAAGCCAGTCTTTGTAATGCGATCGCGGATATCTCCCTCAAGAACAAAACCGACACCGAAGCGGAAGACGGCGACGAGAAAGTCTCACAACAAGGTGATTCGGACGGATTCCAAGAAGTAAAGAGCAAGAAAACCGGAAAAGAACGGCTGAACAAGCCCCCCGAGGAGAAACCCGGAAAACTCCCCCCGAAAACCGAAAAGGAACCCATCAAAAAAATGAAGCCCAACCTGGTGACGACCCAGATGACGCAACAACAGATCTCCAACATTCCCCCCTTGATGGCCACTCCTGTGAATCCCCCGCCGGTTCTGCCGCCGACCAACAAGAGTCAGTTTGAGCGGCCGCGACAGAGCAAGTTGGCTCCCAGATTCGCGAAGCAACGCGAGAACAACAGACTCCAGAAGGCGCAGATGCAGCAGCAGAATTTGTGTGACGTGAACGACATGAACAAAGTGAACCAAAACATGAACGTTTACGGTATGAAAGACCCTTCGAGTGTGGTGCCGCTGTCGAACGCTTGGGACAAGTCATCTCTGGGCAGCCAGTTGAGGAGTATCGACTCGGAGAGCGTCGTACTCGGGGTGGCCGGGGACGGCTGCAAGGGCATGGAGCACGTGCAGGCGGTCAGTCAGAGCAACAGCCCCAATAACGATAAGGTAATTAAAACTTCAATTGTGTCGTCTGTTTCTATTGAGGCATTTTCCAGATTATCGGAAAAGGAAGTCAGCTGCAAGACAAGGCCATCCTAGACGGAACGACGCCCCCCGTGAACACCATCATATTCGAGAACACGAACTTCAAGTCGGCTCCCGGCTCGCGAAACCCCCGAGCCGACAAGCCGCGTTCCAAGCTGGAAGAGGGCATCGACAGTTCCGTGGTCTCAGGCTTTAACAAACCTATATCAGATCTGCTTTGTAAGAACGACAAACAGTCGGAGTCCATACAGATCCCGCTATCTTTCAAGGAGGACAACGCGGACATAAAACTCGATTTTTTTGATTCGGAGTTGTTAACCGAGGAGAAGACCTCGAAGAACCTGTGCATGCCGCGGTCCATGCACCCGATCACGGCGGCGAATAACACGATCTCGACCGCCGACGCCTTGAACTTCAAGATACAGTCGGTGAAGAAGATGTGGGAGACACCCAACGATCACAACGTGGGGCAGGACGACGGCAGTTCTAGTTTCTCGAGCTCTTTCGTCTCGGATCCGAACACCCTGGACCCCAACGCTTTCGGGAAGGGGAACGACACTCCCGACGACAACCACGATGGGTACAGCCCCTCTCCGAGCCAAGTGGCGGCGAACAACACGACAAATGTGTGTAAAGTAAGTTCGTTTTAACCGGTTTATTTGATTGTTGAGGTTGCTTTGACCTCTCAGGTGAAGCCTACCCAGCAGGTATCGGGTGGTGGGGGCCAAGCCGTGTTGAACTCCACGAACCACCAACAGCATGGCATCATGGGTCCGAGTCTGATGGGCAACCCCTTGTCGCCGCCTCCGTTGCAGCCCGTGATCGGGACCGGGGTGAATTTGGCCCAACCCCCTCAACAGTACACCGCGAATCAACATATAAGCTACCAAGTAATTATTAAAACACTCGTTTTTGGTTGGTTTTTAATTTAATACGTTGCAGGCGGGGCTTGGCGGAAGCAACCAGTATGGCATCTCAGCCATTCCGTCTCCTCCGACCGTCATGTACAACTCCACCCAGCAGATTCAGCAGACGGGGCTGTACGGGGCTTTCCAGATCGATCAGTCGGGGGTGTTGGGTGGTCAAGGGCGCTCTCAGTACTCCCAATATCCCAACCACTATGGGCTGGGTCAGACGGCGTCCAGTCCCTATTCTACCCAGTCGGTGTATTTGCAGACCCAGCATCCACCGCCCACGGCACAAGCGCCCCCAGATCTCTACCAGAATATCAGTAATTATAGGCTGTCGGCCACGGGACCGTTCGGACAGAATCAACAGTTAAATAATCCCACCACTGTACTCATATCCTCGACTTCAAATTCGTTGATGTCCGCGTCAGTCAAGCCGAGCAGTCAGCAGATTAGTGCTATTGGTAAGTAAAGGGTGTTTTTGGCGGTAATGCTGTGTAAGGTTAAGGGTCAGAAACATTTAAAATCACTAATCATATTTGCATCCTGTCTATTTTTTATCATTTGAGCAACAGTACAGTAAGAACTCAATTCCAACAACAATTTTGTAAGGAGTTATGCAATGTTAGTTGGAAAAAATTCTCTAAAATGCCGGCAAAAATTAGGCGTCTGAAAATTCTGTAGTCACGGGATGCGATTTAAAGAGAGCGGGCGTGCTTTTGCACAATGTCGCAACACCGATTCCGTCGGCCAATAGTGACGCAGCAACCGTCGTCGCTTTCGAACACAGCCCTGATGAGTAGGGGAGAGTGGGGCAAAGCGGAATAGAAAAAATAGCATTCAACATTTTATCACATTAATCATTACTTCCATTATTATTATCTAGGATATTTGCAAAGCCGTATCTGTGTAGAGAAAAAATTAGGACCTATTTTGTTGGCTTTTATTAATTTTTCCATAACAAAGAACAGTAAATTTGTTAGGAACACCTAGGATTTCCGACATAAAAATTAAGCTTTGATCTCCAACCTCTGGAAATACATACAAAAATGTCATCATCTCTATATTTCCTCATAAATGTTGTTTCAAATTTCCACTCTGCCCCATTATCAATGAAATAAGTGTAAAAGAATTTAAAATTGCTGAACAGAACCTGAATAAAACATGCTTAGCAAGAACAGACAGCCAATACCCCAGTATGTTTTATAAAATAATAATTATCAAAATACCAATCTTTATTATGACATAAAAGTTATCAAACTTACCTCAATATTTTACAAGGATCACCTCAAATAACACATTAATAATAATTTATCGCGGAGTTATTATCTTTAAGGTGACAAATATAGCGGGGTTGAATAAATGAGAAACAACTTTGCGTGCACTCCGTCCGCTTTATTCGGCACTCTTCACAACAATGAACTTTTAGACGTTCCCCCTCATCTTATCGGTAAAATACGTAACGAACCGTTTTTATACATTAGACAAAAAATAAGTGCAAACGATCAGACTTTATGATTCATCCCGTTTACATAACAATGATTAACTATTAACTACTTGAACTAAATTGATGCGTTACAAATTATAAAAACCACATGCGTTGTAGTTTACTCAAGAAACCGGTAATATTACAGTGTGCTTAGTTACCGATTACATCTGGAAAATGAAACGAGCAACAGTTGACTAATTTTAAAATCCGCACATATTGCTTTGCCACACTCTCCACTAATCAAAACGCAGTGTCCATCACATTCATCGATGCGGCGCTGCCAATCGCCAATCGCTGCCATCGATGTGACGTCACCGACACAGACGATGAAGAGGAGGCGGGGCTTACGGGTGAACTTTGACATTTTTTTAAACAAAAACTACCCATCGTAACTCAAAATCCTTTTGCACATGCAATCTGTATAATTATATAAGTGCACCATTTGGCCACTTTTGCAAAAAGTGTATTATACCCCATTCATATAATAAAATATTCAAAATGTTAAAGTTGGTGACTACTGGCGGCTAGAGGACACTTCTTGCACAATGGGGGCCTTACAAATCGTGAGAACAAAAAGGTTAAAAGGGTTACAGTTTGAGTTTGAAATTTATATTATTATTTTTTTTGCGTGAAAACAACCTCACACAGTTTTACCAAAAAGTTCGTACAACAATGTGGTTTGTTTTTTGTTTTTTTGCTTTAAAATGCTGCAAAAGCCAGATTTTCCGTGATTTTGATGACGTTCAAAGGTACGAAAGCCGGCGGTGTGGGACAGGCCTACCAGCAGCAATCCCAGCAAAGCCAGCAGGTGTACATGGCCTACGAGCCGGCCCTGCAAGCGAACTACTTGCAGAGCGCGGCGGGCGTGATGCAGAGGGGGCCCACGGGCCCCGTGCAGAACAACGTGGTGCCGACTCTGCAGCCCTCATCGTCCTACTATTCAGGATCGACAGGTACTTCCAAAGCTTATAATTCTTCGTGGAATTTACACTAATGTGCTTTTTGGGTTAAGCTTTTATTTTCTCTTTGAAGAGTATTGGTGTGGTGATCAGTAAATGGACCAATTTCCGCAATTTTTTTTTTGCCAGTATCACTAGATGTACAGTTATGTTTATTTCGAGTAACGTAGTCACAGTTCTTCCCTATCGACGCTTCTTTGTTTGGTTAACCTTGTATAGGCTGCAATTTTGTTTAGTAGAGTTTGATGTATTAGTTTCTCCATCTTTTAGCTTTACTTTTGTAGTTAGAATGTAGACAGTTGTGAAATAAACAGTTTTTGTAATTATGTGTATTCTTTGGCATGCTTTACTGTGGTGTTGTGCAGCGACGGATAATTTTAAGCCAACTTGATTGTTACAACAGCTAAAGCCAGTTACTGGTGTAATTTATAGGTCAGACAGGGTATTTCCAACAACCTGGAAGTTCTACTATTCAGTCTGCTCAGTTACAGCAACATCAAGCTGGATATGGACTTCAGGGAAACGTCTTTGGTACCCACAATCAATCACATACTAACGCCGGCTTGCAGAGTTTCAATTCCCATTTTTTATCTACTCCAATGATAGCTGCAGCCATAAACGCGCAACAGCAGCAGTTTCGCTCCGGCTTGCCGACGCAGTACATGAAGGGGGTCGGCAGCCAGAGCATGGGCGACCAGACCGGAAGGTCGCAGCAGCTCAAGAGTCCGGGAAGTCAGGAGGTGCTGTCGTCGGTCTTCAATTCTGGTTAGTTCGTCTCTAGTCCGTGCGATATTGGCCTGTTTATCCGTTGTCTGTAGCGTTCTGCTTTCCAGGCTCCCAGATTTCTTCCCCCAAGCTCAGACAAAACTGCAAGCAGCCTCCGCCGCAGCCCAGCCCCACGGCGCAGCACAAGTACAACTTATATCAGGCGGTCGGGAATCAGCAGACTGGAAATGTAAGTACATAATTATGAAGTTAGTTTATCGTGCTGCTCAGAGCACAGTTGCGAGAAAACCTCGTCCGCGTCGAATTTAACAAATTTTTAAAGGCGCGAAAAGAGTCCAATGATGACGTTTGCCGTTTCCAGATGCAGAGGTATCCCCCTCCAATCCAGAGACCGGTGAATTTCCAGCAAAATTTGGGCTCCATGCAGCAAAACAGCAATCCCACCAACAGCCAAAAACACCGTGCGAACTCAAACAATAAGCCCCCTTCGCGGCAATACTACCAAAGTGAGAATTCGCCTCCCAAAGTGTTTCCTGATTTGCAATCTTAATTTTCCAGACAACTCGATTTCGACCCAGAATGAGAAGATAGAAGACTCTAAACTGAATGACGCCCCGTTGACCAACAGCAGCTCCACCAATGTGACCGCCGTTGTCAACAAAACCGCCGCTCCGGCAGTGAATTCGTCCGCGGAAATTCCCAAGGACGCCATCAACATTGAAGAAACCGCTACTCTAAAGGACTAAGTGTCGTCTCTTGTTTTAAGCTCTAAAAAGTTTTGTATCGTTTAAATGTGTTAACTACTTTCCAAATTTTGTACATTACTTACTAATCGAGATGAATCCCAAAAGTGTATTTATTTTTCCATTATATTAAGTCGAGAATTTGATTGTATTACTAATTAGTAGTTATTTATTGTTTCCTGTGGTTCTGGGACTCTGGCCGCTATCAATATTCACCTCTTGTGCACCGACTTAGGACTGCTAGTTAGTTATCAAGTTTATGCTTTGCCTGACATATTCCTAGGACTTTTGAATAAGATGTATCTAGCAGGAGCTAGTAGTTTTTTTACCGTCGGGGCGCTTTCCCATTTCTCTCGAGATCGCGGAGGTTTTCCATGCGGTGCAGCTTGCCTATACGTTTACCGCCTGTGGAACTCCCCGGTCTCTAAGTAAGTTAGCTCGTTAGCAGTGTTAGTAAATCGTAGCCAGCATGGAATGTATCGTGTAAATTATTCAAGTGAGTGAAAAACTGCACTAATTTTTGTCATACAGACTCCAAGCTTCTTAAACCTCAGTGTTATCGGAATTTTGACTGAAAAGACTGCGATTCGAAAGTTCATGTGAAGTGTGTGATCTAAAAGACTTTGGATTCGCTCTTTTGGTTCTATACCGGCATCAGCAATTACTCAGAATTATTGACTTGAAACTGTATATCCTTGGTTAAGATATTTAATTCTATGATTATTGATTCGTATAAAATAAATGGTTTAAATATACGTCTGATCCTTGTGACTGGGGTGTGCGGGATGCGGGAAATTGTATCTTCTTTCATTTTAGTAAGAAAAGGTAAATGGTTTGAATGTGATCAGTGCGGATGGTGCTGACAGAAGTCGAGGTTACTCCAGATGCAGTTCCGATTTCACACTACCGATTTCAAGTGGTATAAATGTGATCGGCAGGACGTAATTACAATATTAGATACATTTACGGTTTATTTCTTATACAGATACAAAATTACGGCTTCCAAAGCCGGACGAGTCCATCCTCGCTATACGAGCATATCAAGTTCTGGTGTGGGTGGTGTGCAATCCCAATAACGTCTTTCTCGTGAATCTACAAACAAGCCATTACGCTCTAGTCACCCCTTCCTTCGCGAAACTTACGTTCAGCGTCCTCTCTAGTTTGCCGGAATTGGTGGAGAAGCAATACAGCACCAGATCTTCACCGACGCAGTAGATCCAGTCACCTCGGGGGGAAACGGTCGAGCACACGAAGTCGCCGCCCTCTCGTTTACCGCTCGAAAAAGACCTGACGATCTGCAACCAACAATTTTATGTTGCCTTGACAAAATAAGAAGGGAGCCAAACCTGCCCCTGGAGGTTCATAATGACCGCGGTGTTGCTGCGATTGCACACCACGAAATGCTCGGGGTTCTTCGCGAAGTTGTGAATATTGTTGACTGTGGTGTCGCCGGCCCCCAGTGTCTTGAACGTGTTGATGCACTCGGCCGCACGGATGCTCCAGACTTTCACCGTGCCGTCAGAAGACGCACTAGAAGTGTGGACTTAGATGCGGTTTTAAGGAGTGATTGTTTACCTTAGGACGTTGTGACCATCTTGTGTGAAGATGACCTCGTTGACGAAGGAGGTGTGGCCGCGGAACTCCTTCAGGATCTTACCGGATTTGAGGCCGTGTAGTCTGATGGAGTGGTCGAAGGAGGCGCTGAGCACCTGGCTGTTGTCTCTGGAGAATTGCAAGCATGTGATACCTTTGGAGTGCGCCTTCTCGATTTTGCGAAGACACTGCCCCGAACTGATGCGCCATACTTTGACGCGCCCCGTTTGCGACCCCGTGACCAACATCTCGCTGTCCCTCGAGAACGCCATGCATAACACCGCGTGCTCCATCATCATAAAGTTCTCCTGAATGTCCAAGGATAGTACAAAATAAAGAGAAGTGACTACAAACCTGAGCCTGGTATTTCAAATCCTTTCTGATCTTGCCGGTGGTGAAATTCCACACCTCGATGATGCCGTCGATGCTTCCGGTTACCAGGTACTGACCGTCTGGCGAAAATCGGGCACACTCCACGTGTGACTTTTGTCCAAACTTGATCTGTTTCGCCATCTGGGTGGGGAACTGCTCGTCCTCCTGGTCCCTGATGGCCGCCTTGCCTCTGAACAAGTCAATGGTGGTCCCCGGGGGCAGCAGTCCTTGGTGCTGCTGCCACTTCAGGGCCTGTCCCAGGAGGGCCAACAACCGTGAAGAGGGCACCACCGAGACCTCGCCAGAGAGGGCGTGAGCAATGGCGGCACGGCGCTTCTCTTTGCTACCCCCGTCGGGATACGCCTCCCTGGGGTCAAAATAAGACCTGGCCAAGAGATTTTCTAAAATTCACCAAATGAATACACTCAATCAGAGGGCCGCACAACGTACCCAAGTGGATGTAGCGCTCCGGCTCGTTCTGCTTCATCATGATCATGGGATCGGTTTGTCGGAGGAGGGACCGAGCGGCCCCCAGCTCTCTCAACTCGATCAGCTCTAGAACAATCTACACAATACCCAAAGGCTGATAGGGATTAAATGTACATACTTGTTCGTACAAGTCGATGAGCTTCTTATCGGGGAGCTTCAGGGACTGAATGGCTTTGAGGACTGTGTCCCAGTGCCCATTGTTGATGTCTGCACAGAATCCATCAACACTATCCACAGTGTTTAGGGTGACGCCTGTCTCTTCCTGGAGGGTGTGGAGGGTCCGCAGCAAGTTGGACTCCTTCAGGTATTGCTGGATCAAACGGATAACGCTGAAATTTGGTTGAGATACACAAATGGAAATGTGAGGTTAGGTTGCGCTCACTCCGCCGACTCGATCTCTATGGACATGTTGCTCTACGTCCGGGGGGTCACTACTCGAAAGAGAGACACTTTTACGACTAGAAGGGGGCCCAATTCACTTCTAGTCACTATTTCGGCCTCGTGAACTATTTGTGACTTGTGGACAAAACATGCAGATTGACAGTTGACAGAAAAACATTGATCAAATTTATAATTAAAATTTCAAATTACTTTAAAACGTTATTTCAGATATGATAGACACTCTGGCGTCAACAAACGATACACTTGCTGTCTCGTAGACCCTAATCAAAGTATCTTGCAATCATAACCTCATTCATAACCTCAAACGCTCCAACAACATCATGAAACTAGACAAGATCTGCCGTACCTGTTTATTGGAAAAGGCTGCCCTGAAGCCCCTCTTTGGGGCCTGCGTGGCCAACATGCTAATGTCCTGTGCGGCTATTCAGGTGCTCCTCCCTTTTTCGTTTCCTGTCTACATATATGTGTGCCCCCAGGTGATCGAAGGAGACGGCCTACCCTGCCAGATCTGCACCCAATGTCTTCAAATGGTAAACCGCGCCTACAGCTTCAAGCAACAATGCGAGAAGTCCGACGCCACATTAAGACAGTACGTGAACAGCGTGGGGCTCCAAGCAATGCCTCTACAGAACGACTCGACCATCATGATTAGCGACATGAAGGCCGACCAGTTGTTCGGCATGCAGCAGTCGTCGATCTTCCAGGACATTTTCAATGATGCCACCTCACATACTCTGGTTGACAATTTTACAAGTCAGAATGCTAGTACTGGTGAGTAGGGAGAGAATCACGATCGTGGGGGCAATGACGGAATGTTTTAGTCGTGTCGGACTTGGCGGAGACAATGCAGAGCCTCCAGACCATAGCGGAGCAGTGCTTGCCAGAAGCCTGGGAGACAGACTCTCAGATCATGTCTTGTCAGAGCACGTCGCAGGAGACCACTAATTGTAGTAATTTTGACCTCAGCTTGTACCGGTGCCAGTTCTGTGAGGATATTTTTAAAGGTGGGTTGATGGATTTAAAAAGTGGGGTAATGTTGTTGATTAATTCTGTTTTCTCCGAGGTGTAGTTTATGTATTAATATTTGTCTACTTTTTAATGTTGGTTGTCTAACAAATTACAGATTGTTAACTGTTTTAGATGAATGGTGCCTTGGGGAGCACATGAAGATCCACACAGGCCAAAGCAAATACTTCTGTTCCATATGCGGCAAAGGTTGTGCAACCCCCCCGCTCCTAGACAAACACATCATGGAGCACTCCCTGGACAAACCTCCCCCTGAAGAGAAAAAACTGTGCAATAACTTCATGTGCAATGTAGATTTGTAGTCCTCATTTAGCTCCCCATTGTGACCCCTCTGTTGCAGATCTGCGACCGGACGTTCACCGACGAGAAGTTCCTAAAAAAGCACCTGAAAGACGTCCACTTCGGCGCTCTCGACGACCTGAACGACTCTGACCGCAAGCACGTGTGCTCAATCTGTAATAAAAGTTACAAACAAAACAAACTGTTGATCATGCACATGAGGTCTCACACTGGCGAGAGACCTCTCAGTTGCGAGGTGTGCGGACGCACCTTCGCGTTGCCCAGCTCGTTGTACAAACACAGAAACATCCATTGTACCGAAAAGAAATACTGCTGTACCGTTTGCGGCAAGAAGTTCAACCAGTCTTCGAATTTGGCCGCGCATTTGCGCACGCATACAGGTATGAGTATAATTACATCCCTGACTCGGTTCCGATAATGTAGAGTTATTACAGGGGAGAAACCGTACATCTGCAACATCTGCGGCAAAGCCTGTGCCTCCAGCGTGAACCGCGACATACACATGCGCACCCACACCGGGGAGAAGCCCTATAAATGTGTCGGATGCAACAGCGCTTTCGCCAGTAATACCTAAATACACCTTCTTGTTGCAACACTGTCTGATCCTTTGACTTTCAGCAAGCTCTCAGCTGAAGAAACACAACTTGAAGCACACCGGGGAAAAACCGTACCATTGTTGGCAGTGTGGCAAATCGTTCAGACAGAAAGAAACTAGGGACACCCACGTGAGGTACCACACCGGTGAGCGGCCCTATTGCTGCGCCTTGTGTCCCAAGAAGTACATCGCTGCCAGTCACCTGAGGGTGGGTGGTTAACGAGTTTACAACCGGGACGACGCTAATCCATCGCTGGTTGTAGGTGCACATGAAAAATCACAACGACGACCGCAAATACCACTGCCACATCTGCATGAAGAAGTTCGTGGAGGCGCGAATTTTGAAGAGCCACATTTTGACCCACACCGGCCAGAAGCCGTACTCGTGCGAGTTCTGCGGCAGCCAATTTTCGCAGTCGGGCTCCCTGAACAATCATATAAAGAGCAAGCACAAGTAGCGGTGGAAATGATAAACAAGTTGTAAGAAAAGCGATATAAAAGCGTATATTATGTTTGTAGAAAAGCGGTAACATCTTAGAAATACAATTTCATTTAGGTAAACCGCTGGAGATGCGAGAGGGCTTCGCGGGCAGCGGCGGCTTGATATCGAAGGGGTTTCTCGGCACCGGTGGAGCCCTTTTGGGTACCGATACGTTTTGCAGCTCCATCAGATGCAGGACCAGGTCCATTCGTACCAACTCGTTCAGCTCTTCCGTGAAGTACGAGCTGCGGTTGTCTTTGCCTGTGAACACTGGAATTGTAGAGGCCACTAAGATGTACAGGATGTTGCGAGATCAAGTAGAATAAACGGAGAAGCTCTGTCACCTGCAGAGTAAGGTGGCGACTTACCCAGTAGTAAATTCAGAGCGTCGCACCAGTATGCGGCCATTTTTGCGTCTGCTGCTTTGAAATTTATGTAGTAATGTTTGTTCTGGTCGCCAGGCACGGCGACAGTAAAGGCCACTTTGGGGTCCTTGATCCTAAATTGGAGAATGCGAAGTGAGATCGGCGAATGTCTCAAAATTTTGAGCAACGACGCTACGGCTTTGGGAGATAATAACTCACGCGTTATTTTTGACGAGGGGACAAGCCTTTCCTTCTATAACATATCGGATGTCAGCCAAGGCAAACGTCTCCAATTTGCCATGTGACCTCCTATGGACGTCGTAGTCACTTATGAGTAGGTATCTGCAATCCTTTGAGAGCTTGGCATAGAAATTCCCATTTATTTTCTAAAATAAGTCTTAAGAGGACACTGCTAACACGGGGGAAGCACCTGCCTTATCGTTGAATTTCGGGAACGAGGATCCGTTTTTCACATAATTCATCCTCTGTTCGAAGACCAGCTCCTCGTTCTCTGCAGAGAAGCGCTCTTTCAGGACCTTAACGCTGGGGTTTTCCGAAAACATGTTTCTGAGCTCTTCTTCTTTTTCTTTCTGGAAGGTGGATGGTTTAATAAGGGATCTAGTGTCGTACAATGTTGGTACCCGAAACGCACCTGCCATATCTGCATGACCGTCTGGTAAGTCGTCTCCGCGAACTTCTGGGTCATTTTCTTCAAATCGGCCGGCTTTTCCTCCAGCACTAGTTTGACCTGCTTGGCCAATACGTACATTACCTGAAAAGTACTTAAAAGGGCTGGTTTCGGGCTCATCGTACAACCTTATTGTAGTCATCGAGAGTGGAGGCCTTCATTTCTCTTCTGGTCTTGGACAGCAGCCACATGACCCTCGAAAACAGCTCGAAAAAGAAAGGACTAGAGCTGGATGAGCACGTGAAGACTGTCGGTTGATAACAGGTGCTGGTTTTGTCGGGATCAGCTCCGATGTCCAGGATCTCCGCCAAGAGTCGGACGACTCTACAGGATTAGGGACGATAGCCTTGGTTGTAAGAATGCTCGACCGGTTTTACCTTTCGCTAGACGTAATTATACCTGGTTGGTAGATCGCCTCCTCGACTTGGCTTTGGCAGAAGTTCTTTTGGTGGTGTCTTTTGTAGTGTCCTAAAAATTACTTATTAATCTCTCAATTAAAAGTAGCAGCTAGACTACTAATTAGCATTCTTACTCAGCGCCTCGATGGTCAACAGACTGGGCTTTATATTATCAATCTCTACACCGTCTTGCCCGACAGCGCTCTGCGCCCGCGAAGAATACCGGGAGTCTTCGCTGTACCTTGACGACATAGATGCCAGGGAGATTCTGATGTCGTTATACTCCACTAAATTCTCCAGAGACTTCGTCTTGTTTCTCACCGCAGGTTCCTCGAAGTCCATCAAGATCGTCATTTTTTTTATCTCGCTGTCGGGGGGTGTGAATTCGTCCGGCAAGTACGCTCCTGTGATGGGGGCGATGGTGTTGAGGGTCTCTGCGTGAAGGCTGCAAGACACTTTTTATCTCAATTTGTTTTTTTTTTTATATTGCCTTAATATGTATCATTATACCCAATATTATTATCTTATCTTCATTCCTTCTTCCTCCGGATACAAAGAGTATCGAAAAAAAAATGCCAAGAACCGCTAATAACAAATTTATTTGGCTATAATTTATAACTAAAAATGAGAGTAACTAAGCTAGCATTGCAATAAAACGCAAATGCTAAAAATTTGTCTAATATTATGCAAGTAACATCCGGGAAAGTTTGCCCTTGACCAAACCACTACGCCGCCACTGGTCAGGCTGGTCAGTCCATCTCGAACTCCCTACCTTATCGACCGCGCCCTTCCATTTCTTGTATTGACGTTGCTGTCAACTCGAGCAAATTAAAATTTGGAAATTACGCTCAGTTTGTGACTTCAACCCATAAATTGCCCAATTCTAACCAGCTTGACTGATTCCACCACCGAAACCCGTAAGTACCTACCGGAGCCCCCATGTCGATACACCCATATCTGGGTCTTTACCATTCCAGTTACCACCAAGAATCGCTCACGTGAGTCGTATTAGTACACCGTAACTCGTGATTCCGCCCATAAAGAACCCAACCATTCCAGCGCCACCCTAGACGCGGCCACAATTAATTATCCAACCTAGACAGGTGAGTCTGTACTAACAAAGTAATTTTAATTAAGCAATTGATCTAGTTGTTTAGAATGAGGGCAATCCTGGGCTACACCTTCGTGGGCACCTCCACCCTGGTCGTCACCATCCTGACCCTCTACCACGTCCTGACGGGCAAAGGGGAGCGGATCAGCGTCGGCTGGTTCCTGGAGAACACCTCGCCCTACATGTGGGCCACCATCGGCATCGGCCTCGCCGTCGCTCTGTCGGTCGTGGGGGCGGCCGTGGGGATCCACACCACCGGGGTCAGCATCATCGGCGGGGGTGTGAAGGCCCCCCGCATCAAGACGAAGAATTTAATCTCGGTCATTTTCTGCGAGGCCGTGGCTATCTACGGCCTCATCACTGCCATCGTCCTATCCGGCTACCTGGAGGAGTTCTCCTACGCCAAGGCCGCCACTAGCGTGGACATCAGATCGAGGAATTGGCACGCGGGGTACCTCATGTTCGGTGCGGGGGTGGCCGTGGGGCTGGTGAATCTCTTTTGCGGTATCGCGGTAGGCATCGTGGGGTCGGGGGCGGCCCTGGCGGACGCCGCCAACGCGGCCCTGTTTGTGAAGATCCTCATCGTCGAGATTTTCGGGAGCGCGATCGGGCTGTTCGGGCTCATCGTGGGGATCTACATGGTGTCGAAGGTCTCCATGGGGGATAAGTCGTCCTAAGTATTTTATCGTGTGATACGCTCCGTAAACTTACTTATGTGTATATACTGTGTAATTATGAGATTTATTTAAGTCAGTTTAGGCTAATTGGGGCTTTAGGAATTTAATGCAACCGTGAATCTCACATTCTGCTGTTGTTTTATCCAAGAAAGATTGTTGTTTATGTAATTATTTTTATTGTATAGGGGGATTCATTCAAGAGACAGGTGTCAGCACTGAGGTTAGGCGGAACTGGTCCGCCCTTGGGTGAATCACACTGTATATTTGTTACTGTTGACCGCAGTATGTAGCATAAATCTATGAATAAAATTCTAGACAAGTACCTACAAGATCTACGGTATGTTTTATTTATTATTTCTTCCTTGTCGTGAAAGTGAGGTTAGGTTCATTTTTGCAACTTCAATATTGTGCGCGGGAAATACAAAACTCATGACACTTACCTCAACAGATGCCATTGGTAGATGTACAACTCGTGGGCCATGGTCTTACTCAGCCCTTTAGGAGTTATGATATTCTCATAAATGGTGTCTTTACATCCTCCGGACGCAATTTCCTTGATCAACTGCAGTCGTTTGTCCCCTTTGCAGGACCTGACCAACGAATTTATCACCAACAAAGCTCCATAGTTTAAGTCGAAATTATGATTGGCCTTTATGATGTCCATCATGTCCCTTATTGTAAGTGCTTTTATCGTCTAAAAATTGTTAGTCATCAGGATAGAAACTTGAAGTACAGCTTTACCTCTTCTTTCCACCGTGCGAAATTCTTGCCTCGATGGAGCAAGATTTTGTGAACTACGGATAGGGCAAACTGAAGAAGTTCACCGGTTTTGCCCGATTTTATTATCGAGATGATCTTGTCTAAGAACTCCTGAGTTATATCAGTGATGTGGTGTTTTTGGAACAAGTGGACGATGGCGATCAGACAAGCTGTAGCTTCGTAGTCTGTGCGGTTCGTGTTGGTGAAGAGCTCCAGGAGTACGGTGTGCTTTTCCGCTTTTACTAGAAGAGAATCGTTTGTTTTTTCAAAATTCTTTGGCAGATGTCATTGATTAAGAAGTTCTTTCGGTCTTTTAGTTATTTATTCCTAGGATAACTAAAATTTCGAAAGGATTCTAGAAACACAATAATTTTTTTTTTTTGTGAAGAGACTGTTTTAGCTAGTGCGAAATTATTCATATCAGAATAAAAACAACTAAATATTCTATGAAATTGCTAATTTTCATTGTGCTAAATTAAAAGACTTAAAAGTTTGAAATTTTTGAACTGAGAATTAAAATCTAGACGCACAAAATGAATACTTCTAGAGAAGGAGAAGAAAATTGATACGAGTGGGTAGTAATAACAAACACAAAGAAGAGAACGATGAGTGATGAAATTATTGTGCCATTTAGTGTACAGAATGAACGAAATAAAAAGATAAAAATGCCTGAAACGATTTAACAATAAATAGCTGTGAAAATAAAAGCCAAAATGGAAATAATCATAATATTTTGGAAATGCAAGAAATCAGAGAACAAAAATAAGAATAAGATAAACTGTAGTAAAAAACTAAAGAGTCCAATATTTGCATATCACGTGTAATCAACACACTGAACATAAATAACCTAATCTTCAAACTCAACCGGAAAACCTGATAAAACCCACTTCCTCCTATCGGAATTTAGGTAACGACTACCAGGAAAACGACTCACCAATTTCTTTTATAAATTCCGGATCGACGCTCAACTCGTACAAATCCTGGAAGCTCCTCTCCTTGTAATCGTTGTCGATGTTCTCGAAGATCCTCTTTATCAAATAACCGAGCGAATACACAATCTTCAGAAAATACCCATCTTTAACTTCGTCGAAATTATCCCGGGTGATGTAAGTATACAAAGATTTCCCATCGTTCCGATTCAGAATCTTCAACCCGAAGAGCCCGGGCGTGTAAGGCTACAAAATTTAGTCACCTGACTGTTGTTCTACTATAGATTTGCACACACCATTTCGAATTTGTCACAAACGTCTTTGATGAGGTCCTCGAGGGTGCGGGTGGTCTCCAGTTCGTACAAACTCTTGTCGGTACCATCTAAGGTCTCTATGGATACTTTCAGCTTGGGCATCTCCACGGTTTTTGGCACGACCGCGAGCGAATTCAAATGTGTAATAACGTTATCTCGGTGATAACGAACTGGGAGTTGCTTGGTTTGAGATCGATTATCTCTAATGAAAAGTAAACGTGATGTAATGTTTATTGTTTGAACAATGCGTATAAGAAGGTGTTAGTTCTTGCGGACCGGATGGATGGGGTGGGTCATGTGGCTCAGATCCGGGGGGTTCTTCTCGAAGTGGCTGATTTCTTTGCGGCCGCCTTCCACGATGGCCCACAGGTCCGGGTGCTCCTTCTTGTAGGTGTTGTACCACGTGGAGACGAGTGCGTAGGAAGAGAAGTCGAAGTCGATGGCTTCGAGGCACATGGTGGCTGTTACTAGTTGGAAGTCGGCGATGGTGATGTTGTCTAGATGTCGGATACAGTATATTTTTGCAAGACCAATTCTCCCACGACTCACCAGAAGCTGCATACTTCTTCCCAAGCCGTTGCAAATAAGTGTCGAAGTTGTCCAAAGCGATGTGGACTTTCTTCAAGCTCAACGGAGTTCTCTGATAGTCAAAGAAGATCGGCGCCATCTGAAATATTTTTTTTTAGAAAAAATACGACCCTACATGAAAAATACTTACGACATGTTCGGAAATGTAGCGATAATAAGTGGAGAGATTGAAACAGAGCCGGTGGTTGACGATGGCCCTGGTATTCAAGTCTTTGGGGTAGAGCTTGTCGTCCTCTCCGTACTTATCGGCCAAATACTGCAGAATAGCATTGCTGCAAAAAAAAAAAAAAAATTTGTTGTAAACAGATGTGTTGAAGACATTCGATCCGCATGTCGCATTGAATTGCAGATGTTAATTATTGTGTAATCTAACTAAGGTCACCTTTCACCCAGAAAGAATCCGTCGTCATCCAACACCGGTATTTCTTTTTGGGGGTTTTTCTGCAAAAAAATCGTATAATCCGGAAGAATCTTTCTGTGTCAGCTCACTTTTGCGTACTCATCCGTCATGTGCTCCCCTAATCCAAAATCAACATTGATAAGCTTGTAGTCAACATTCAGGGCTTGGAGGCACTGTCTTACGGCCAGGGACGGGGGGCCATCGGAAACAGAGTACAGGGTCACAGGCATCCTAAAAAATTCGCTTAAGCCGGTATCAATTAAAGAAGAATTCAAACACTAAGAATGACTTAAGTAGTACTTGAAAAAAATTAATTAGATTGCTTACTTGGATTCAGAAGATAAAAGTATTGACTTAGAGGCGGTTGGAAGCGTTGTAAATATAATTGTGGACAAGATAGAATGATGTGAAAGGAGTTCAAGGTCGTTCTGCTACTTAGCTTTCCGGGAATAATTAAGTGCGGTGCTTAAGATATGCAACACATTGTACGCCAGTATATAACGTGTTGAAGACATTTTCTCTTTCAAAAATAGCACCGAGCCACGGATGCAGCCTTGTGACACCCACGGACCCGGTACCAAAATCACACCTTTCCAACAGCTCCGTAATTCTCTATTTCCTCATTTCCGGAATTTACAGCCGTTTCGCGAAATAATAGCAATTTAGCCGAAGTATCCAAATTACAGCTTGTACATGTGTAATTTCTGCGCTTTCTAGATGGTCCAAAATTCCTTTTTATTCCAAGTATCAAAAAGTATATTATCTTGAAACGCTGAAAGCTTCCTTATTTTTATCCGGGTATTTGCTATTACATCATTGCGTGCACACACGTAAATTATAACAATGGACACGTTTACACACTTAAATTCAAAATAAAATTCTAATTAGCGCTCCAGCAGGTAATTGCTATTTTGTGATTTGTCTTTGTAGTATCTATTTTATTACAAAATAGTGAGCGAAAAAGGTGTTTTCTTCCATGGAAATGCGATTATAAATCAGTTGACCATACTTTGGAAACGTGTAAAAGAAAGTAGTTTTATGTAACACCTGTAAATGGGCTTCTGTAATTAGGAAAAATATTTTTTCTACTAGTGTAAAAATAGGTCGTTAGGTAAAAAATATTTCATTATTGCACAAGAGAAGAAGTACTTATCTATTGCACTTCAATAAAAGGCTGTATGACATTTGAAGTGTTGTCTAACTCGTGCTTCGGTCTCGTTGAATATTTTTTACATCTATCTCAATCTATTGAGCTGGAATTTAAAAAAAATATTTTTGAATTATCGAATTTGGATTACTTTTACACAATTTTACACTTGTTGTTTGTTTTACTGTATCTTTTACCGTTTACAAAATATGATCTTCAAAACAATAAAATACTATTAATAAATATCAAAAATTATTTTTTCTGAAGAACCTAAAAAAATGCCTGAGTGTATCACAATACTCAAATTCGGCATTTTCAACCGACCAGGGCAATCAACAGTGTATTTTTGGCAATTTCAAAATTTTGGAACCCGAAAATATTTTTTGAACCATCGAGTTGGTACTCGCTTTATACATTTTCGAACCTGAGAAATTTATCTGACGTGTTTGTTTTACTGAATCTTTTTTCGTTTACGAGATACGACCTTCAAAACAATCGAATTGTCACAAAAAATTACAAATGTAACTCTTTGCCCGAACTTCATAAAACGCCTCTCAGTGTACCACAGTACCCAAATTTGTCAGTTCTAACCGGCAAATGTAAAATCTGTAAGCTAGTTTTGGAAAATTTTGGAACCCACAAATATTTTTTGAACCATCGAGTTGGTACTCGTTTTATACATTTTAGGACCTGAGAAATTTACCAGAGTTGTTTGTTTTACTGTATCTTTAGCCCTTTACAAAATATGACATTCAAAACAATAAAATATGAAATAATATCATTTTTTTTAAACAGTGTATCACAATACTCAAATTCGGCATTTTCAACCGACCAGGGCAATCAACAAGCTATTTATGGTAAATTTCAAAATTTTGGAACCATAAAATATTTTTTAAACCATCAAGTTGGTACTCGTTTTATACATTTTCGGACCTGAGGAATTCACCAGAGTTGTTTGTTTTACTGTATCTTCTATCGTTTACAAAATATGACCTTCAAAACAATAATATATGAAAAAATATCAAAAATTATTGCTTCTTCAGAACCTATAGAAATACCTGTAAGTGTATCATAATACTCAAATTCGGCATTTTTAACCGACCAGGCTATTTTTGGAAGTTTCAAAATTTTGGAACCCGAAAATATTTTTTGAACCATCCAGTTGGTACTCGTTTTATATATTTTCGGACCTGAGGAATTCACCAAAGTTGTTTGTTTTATTGTATCTTTAACCGTTTACAAAATATGACCTTCAAAACAAATAAAATATAAAAAAATTTAAAAAGATATTTTTTCTTAAAAACCTATAAAAATGCATGTGAGTGTATCACAATACTCAAATTCGGCATTTTCAACCGACCAGGGCAATCAACAAGCTATTTATGGTAAATTTCAAAATTTTGGAACCATAAAATATTTTTTAAACCATCAAGTTGGTACTCGTTTTATACATTTTCGGACCTGAGGAATTCACCAGAGTTGTTTGTTTTACTGTATCTTCTATCGTTTACAAAATATGACCTTCAAAACAATAATATATGAAAAAATATCAAAAATTATTGCTTCTTCAAAACCTATAGAAATACCTGTAAGTGTATCATAATACTCAAATTCGGCATTTTTAACCGACCAGGCTATTTTTGGAAGTTTCAAAATTTTGGAACCCAAAAATATTTTTTGAACCATCGAGTTGGTACTCGTTTTATATATTTTCGGACCTGAGGAATTCACCAAAGTTGTTTGTTTTACTGTATCTTTAACCGTTTACAAAATATGACCTTCAAAACAAATAAAATATAAAAAAATTTAAAAAGATATTTTTTCTTAAAAACCTATAAAAATGCATGTGAGTGTATCACAATACTCAAATTCGGTATTTTCAACCGACTAGGGCAATCAACAGGCTATTTATGGTAAATTTCAAAATTTTGGAACCAGAAAATATTTTTTAAACCATCAAGTTGGTACTCGTTTTATACATTTTCGGACTTGAGGAATTCACCAGAGTTGTTTGTTTTACTGCATCTTCTACCGTTTACAAAATATGACCTTAAAAACAATAAAATATTATGAAAAAACATCAAAAATTATTTCTTCTTAAGAACCTATAAAAATGCCTGTAAGTGTATCACAATACTCAAATTCGGCATTTTCAACCGACCAGGGCAATCATTTTTTGGAGATTTCAAAATTTTGAATTTTTTTTGGACCATCGAGTTTAGGCTCATTTTATACATTTTCGGACATGAGAAATTCACCTGCGTCGTTTATTTTTTTGTATCTTTCTTCGTTCACGAATTACGAATTTCAAAATCATTAAATTATCACGAAGCTGCAACTTTTATAAAACGATTCCGAGCTAAAAATTCCAAGTCATGTGTGATAGATGAGCACTGTTGGCACAAGTGGGGATCCTATAATATCCATATAAGAAGTGGGTCACCAACAGTGCAATTGCTCGAAGTGAGAGTGAATAGTCGCGTTTAGAGTGAACGGTGTCTTCACGAGTGTCGGCTTGTGTGTGTGCATGACCTGGACCTAGACTTTGCCAATATGAAGGTGAGTTCGTCTTGATTGTGTTGTTGAAAATTGGGCGAACCGGCTTTGACCCGAGTCTTTTGGTCGTACCGACCCAATTTGAAAGTCGCTACTCGGAAGTGGAAATTAATTTGTCAAGTGTGAAGGTACAAGCACTTGAGCATTGTTAGCTCTTCCACTTTTAATTTGTCGTTTTTTCACTTTCTTCAGTTATTATTTGTGGTTCATGTGTTCGAGTGTCGGGTCTGCATGGATTACATCCGAGCTTTCTTCCCGGCTTCGGACAATGTCTCCTTCATGCTTCTGACCACGTCCGTCAAAAATACTTGCGTCTTTCCAAAACGCATCCACCATGCAGACGGCGCTTTTCAGGTTTATGTGTCGTGTTGAAATTTGTTTTTCTTCGAACTTTCACCACAAGGCAGAAAGAGCATCGACCGTGACCCGCGACCAAGAGCTGTTCTGCAATTCGGATGAGTGTCAATGTTAAGGACTGCACCCTTTTACTTTCTTCGGCGCTATCTTCCGCTAATGAATTGATGGAAATCCAGTCGCTTCCATTAGTAGAGAAAGATAATAAGATACGACACAAAAAAATTAGAAGAGCAGTTATGGTTTCTACAAATTTAAAATTTAGATGATGTAATTTAGTAGAGCTTCACTGTAATATTTATAGTGTTCTTCTTCCAGGTAGCTCTTCTGTTCGCCTACACAGTCATTGTTCTGACCACCAGAAGAGCATCCTGTGCGGCCGTCCAAGCCCCCCTGGGCGTGATTTCAATGGACGACATCACCGAAACAGACAGACGAACCTTGGAATTTTTAAACAGTTTGTCCGACCACAACCCGAGACCCAAAAGATCGGGCCAAGATGCGCTGAGTGCCCTGAAGGCTTCGATCGGATATGGGATCAAGAACAAATTGGGACAACTTGCGAAGGGTTCAGCTTCGGCGAGTTCGCACTTCAGCAGCAGCAGCAGCGGAGGACATTACCATCATGATGTTCAGCCGGATGTAAGTCATCAAAGAACATCTTTCTAAATTCTTGTCTACCAACTGTTTGAGTTTGAACCTAAATTCTCAATGGAAAGCTTTACTCGTTTTTAATTGGGCAGGATGGTAAAAATCACGACCGGGGTCTGACGATCCCAACAGCTGTAAATAGAAATGACTATTTCGCAACCTGAAGGACTTTCTAGATGTTACTGCATTTAATATAACTTGTTTAGAGTAGGTGTGTCTACATTTCCACCGTGCATCGTTTTGACTTAATTGAAAAAATATTGTTTGCAATACATGTAAAAATAGTAGGTATGCCGTTTGATGTTCACTTCGCGTGGAATAATCAATCATTGTGCGAGATTTAGATAACTAGTTAAGACACGAGTTACTAACATAACTTTTTTCACGTCAGTCGGTACACTTACTATTGTAACTCCCATTTATCAGGTCCGGTTTAGCGAGAACCACACAAAATAAAAACAATTTTAAAGAAAGTGCAAACCGATAACTTCACCCACTTTCATTCGAAGAGATAATAAAAACATTTATGGCTACAATTTTTGCAAATCTCTGAAAGTGTTCTCAATACTCGATCGCTTGCAGTTCGACCACCACAAATCCTTCGACTTCTGGTCCCTGAAGAAGTCCATCCTCAACACCCTCCTGCAGGCCGTCAAGGCCATCAAAGGCGGGGTCATCGCCATCAAAGGACAGCTCATCAAGGGCAGCGGCTACCTCATATCAGCCAAAGGCAAACTGATAAGCAACAAGGGAGAGGCCATAACGAACCTCGGGAAGAGCATTGCGACGTCTGCGGTGTTGAGTCCCACCAATGGGCACGGTGAAGGTATGTGACCCATTTGGGTGTTCTTATCACCGATGGCGTAACACGTAATGATAGCGGACAAGGAAATTGTCGTTTCGTCTAAGCGTAACAATTTGTGTGTTGAAATTGGGTATCGGTCGCGAGGAAGTTGCCGCTTTTTCACGGGCTGGTGCGTTCTTGTGTTCATCCTGAGTAGACATAAACGTATTGTCAATTTTTCAGAAATCAGCCATGGTCACTACCACCATGGAGTTCCGGACGAGTTTGGGTCCCCATCGGCTCCGGGACCGGAATATGAGGTGCCAGACCACAATTTCCATCACCATCCTGGACATCATGAAGGTAAATCAACCTCCACGTCGAAATGCAACCAGTTAAGACCGCCCTGCTCATTACGTCCGATTTGCCTAATTAATCATAATTCCGAATCACTTAATAAGCTCAAACTGGCAGAAATACAAACGATTACACGGGTGAAAGCTGTAATTCCCCTTTTACACACACACAAAATTTCCGCGAACGAACGGTGAGGTCAATGTAACGTAAAAACAACACAGTCGAAACATTTCTTTTCCAAACTTGGTCCGTTTCGAGGTGTAGAAAATGACAAATGTGCCACACTGTTTCGCTGAGTGACTCCAACCCCGGAATTAACTCCTTACGTACTCAGCTGCTTTCTTCACATAAACCTAATACGAGTCATTACAGAAAAGAAATTCCTTCCAGCCGATACCCAATATTATCGACGAATACATTTTTTCTCTCGATTGAGCGAAAGTGATTATTTACGACAGCATTAGGCAGAGGTGCGCACTTTCGTTTTTTGGGCGACGAAAGGTCGTGAAAGTATCCTTAACCTTGGTCAGGTTGGGTTTGTTGATCAGATTGAGAAATGCGTGTGTTGTTGTGTTGGAGCCATTAAGAGGTTTAATTGGATGTGGATAAGAAGTGAAACGGGCGTCCAAATTTGAGACAAGAACGAAGGGTATTGTTGTCAGTCTTGAGTGACGAGAGTGTGGGTTTCATCTAGATTTTCAACCTTGAATTCACAACTTCATCCGTGCTTTAAATTATCTATTGCTAATTTTGGTTATCATCAGTTCAAAAAGTGCCAAATTCTACTTTTAAGTTAAATATTTCATATAATTTTTAGTTGTCTTTCTTCTGATATCAATAATATCGCTCTAACTAAAACAGTCTCCTCACAAAAAATTCAAAATAATTATTGTGCTTCTAGCATTCTTTCGAAATTATAGTTATCAGTTCTAAATTTTTTAACTTTTAAGTCTTTTAATTTAGCACAATGAAAATTAGTCATCTTATAGAATGTTCAGTTGTCTTTCTTCTGATATCAACATTATCGCTCTAACTAAAACAGTCTCTTCACAAAAAAAAAAAACAAAATAATTATTGTGCTTTTAGCATTCTTTCGAAATTATAGTTATCAGTTCTAAAATTTCTAACTCTTAAGTCTTTTAATATAGCACAATAAAAATTAGTCACTTTATAGAATGTTTATTTGTCTTTCTTCTGATATCAATAATATCGCTCTAACTAAAACAGTCTCTTCACAAAAAAATCAAAATAATTATTGTGCTTCTAGCATTCTTTCGAAATTATAGTTATCAGTTCTAAATTTTCTAACTTTTAAGTCTTTTAATTTAGCACAATGAAAATTAGTCATTTTATAGAATGTTCAGTTGTCTTTCTTCTGATATCAATAATATCGCTCTAACTAAAACAGTCTCCTCACAAAAAATTCAAAATAATTATTGTGCTTCTAGCCTCCTTTTGAAATTATAGTTATCAGTTCTAAAATTTCTAACTTTTAGGTCTTTTAATTTAGCACAATGAAAATTAGTCATTTTATAGAATGTTCAGTTGTCTTTATTCTGATATCAATAATATCGCTCTAACTAAAACAGTCTCTTCACAAAAAAATCAAAATAATTATTGTGCTTCTAGCATCTTTTCGAAATTATAGTTATCAGTTCTAAAATTTCTAACTCTTAAGTCTTTTAATATAGCACAATAAAAATTAGTCACTTTATAGAATGTTTATTTGTCTTTCTTCTGATATCAATAATATCGCTCTAACTAAAACAGTCTCTTTACAAAAAATTCAAAAGAATTATTGTGTCTCTAGCATCCTTTCGAAATTTTAGTTATCAGTTCAAAAATTTCTAACTTTTAAGTCTTTTAATTTAGCACAATGAAAATTAGTCATTTCATAGAATCTTCAAAATAATTATTGTGCTTCTAGCATTCTTTCGAAATTATAGTTATCAGTTCTAAATTTTCTAACTTTTAAGTCTTTTAATTTAGCACAATGAAAATTAGTCATTTTATAGAATGTTCAGTTGTCTTTCTTCTGATATCAATAATATCGCTTTAACTAAAACAGTCTCTTCACAAAAAAATCAAAATAATTATTGTGCTTGTAGCATCCTTTCGAAATTATAGTTATGAGTTCAAAAATTTCTAACTTTTAAGTCTTTTAATTTAGCACAATGAAAATTAGCTATATCATAGAATGTTCAGTTGTCTTTCTTCTGATATCAATAATATAACTCTAACTAAAATAGTCTCTTCACAAAAAAATCAAAATAATTATTGTGCTTCTAGCGTCCTTTCGAAATTATAGTTATCAGTTCAAAAATTTCTAACTTTTAGGTCTTTTAATTTAGCACAATGAAAATTAGTCATTTTATAGAATGTTCAGTTGTCTTTCTTCTGATATCAATAATATCGCTCTAACTAAAACAGACTCTTCACAAAAAAAAAACAAAATAACTATTGTGCTTCTAGCATTCTTTCGAAATTATAGTTATCAGTTCTAAAATTTCTAACTCTTAAGTCTTTTAATATAGCACAATAAAAATTAGTCACTTTATAGAATGTTTATTTGTCTTTCTTCTGATATCAATAATATCGCTCTAACTAAAACAGTCTCTTTACAAAAAATTCAAAAGAATTATTGTGTCTCTAGCATCCTTGCGAAATTTTAGTTATCAGTTCTAAAATTTCTAACTTTTAAGTTTTTTAATTTAGCACAATGAAAATTAGTCACTTTATAGAATGTTCAGTTGTCTTTCTTCTGATATCAATAATATTGCTCTAACTAAAACAGTCTCTTCACAAAAAAAAAAAAACAAAATAATTATTGTGCTTCTAGCATTCTTTCGAAATTATAGTTATCAGTTCTAAAATTTCTAACTCTTAAGTCTTTTAATATAGCACAATAAAAATTAGTCACTTTATAGAATGTTTATTTGTCTTTCTTCTGATATCAATAATATCGCTCTAACTAAAACAGTCTCTTTACAAAAAATTCAAAAGAATTATTGTGTCTCTAGCATCCTTTCGAAATTTTAGTTATCAGTTCTAAAATTTCTAACTTTTAAGTCTTTTAATTTAGCACAATGAAAATTAGTCATTTCATAGAATCTTCAGTTGTCTTTCTTCTGATATCAATAATATCGCTCTAACTAAAACAGTCTCTTCACAAAAAAATCAAAATAATTATTGTGCTTCTAGCATCTTTTTGAAATTATAGTTATCAGTTCTAAAGTTTCTAACTTTTAAGACTTTTAATTTAGCACAATGGAAATTAGCTATTTAATAGAATGTTCAGTTGTCTTTATTCTGATATCAATAATATCGCTCTAACTAAAACAGTCTCTTCACAAAAAAATCAAAATAATTATTGTGCTTCTAGCATCCTTTCGAAATTTTAGTTATGAGTTCAAAAATTTTTAACTTTTAGGTCTTTTAATTTAGCACAATGAAAATTAGTCATTTTATAGAATGTTCAGTTGTCTTTCTTCTGATATCAATAATATCACTCTAACTAAAACAGTCTCTTCACAAAAAAATCGAAATAATTATTGTGCTTGTAGCATCCTTTCGAAATTATAGTTATCAGTTCTAAAATTTCTAACTTTTAGGTCTTTAAATTTAGCACAATGAAAATTAGTCATTTTATAGAATGTTCAGTTGTCTTTCTTCTGATATCAATAATATCGCTCTAACTAAAACAGTCTCCTCACAAAAAATTCAAAATAATTATTGTGCTTCTAGCCTCCTTTTGAAATTATAGTTATCAGTTCTAAAATTTCTAACTTTTAGGTCTTTTAATTTAGCACAATGAAAATTAGTCATTTTATAGAATATTCAGTTGTCTTTCTTCTGATATCAATAATATCGCTCTAACTAAAACAGTCTCTTCACAAAAAAATCAAAATAATTATTGTGCTTCTAGCATCTTTTCGAAATTTTAGTTATGAGTTCAAAAATTTCTAACTTTTAGGTCTTTTAATTTAGCACAATGAAAATTAGTCATTTTATAGAATGTTCAGTTGTCTTTCTTCTGATATCAATAATATCGCTCTAACTAAAACAGTCTCTTCACAAAAAAAATCAAAATAATTATTGTGTCTCTAGCATCCTTTCGAAATTTTAGTTATCAGTTCAAAAATTTCTAACTTTTAAGTCTTTTAATTTAGCACAATGAAAATTAGTCATTTCATAGAATCTTCAGTTGTCTTTCTTCTGATATCAATAATATTGCTCTAACTAAAACAGTCTCTTCACAAAAAAATCAAAAATAATTATTGTGCTTCTAGCATCCTTTCGAAATTTTAGTTATCAGTTCAAAAATTTCTAACTTTTAAGTCTTTTAATTTAGCACAATGAAAATTAGTCATTTTATAGAATGTTCAGTTGTCTTTCTTCTGATATCAATATTATCGCCCTAACTAAAACAGTCTCTTCACAAAAAAAAAAAAAAACAAAATAACTATTGTGCTTCTAGCATTCTTTCGAAATTATAGTTATCAGTTATAAAATTTCTAACTCTTAAGTCTTTTAATATAGCACAATAAAAATTAGTCACTCTATAGAATGTTTATTTGTCTTTCTTCTGATATCAATAATATCGCTCTAACTAAAACAGTCTCTTTACAAAAAATTCAAAAGAATTATTGTGTCTCTAGCATCCTTTCGAAATTTTAGTTATCAGTTCTAAAATTTCTAACTTTTAAGTCTTTTAATTTAGCACAATGAAAATTAGCCGTTTCATAGAATCTTCAGTTGTCTTTCTTCTGATATCAATAATATCGCTCTAACTAAAGCAGTCTCTTCACAAAAAAATCAAAATTATTATTGTGCTTCTAGCATCCTTTCGAAATTTTAGTTATCAGTTCAAAAATTTCTAACTTTTAAGTCTTTTAATTTAGCACAATGAAAATTAGTCATTTTATAGAATGTTCAGTTGTCTTTCTTCTGATATCAATATTATCGCTCTAACTAAAACAGTCTCTTCACAAAAAAAAAAACAAAATAATTATTGTGCTTCTAGCATTCTTTCGAAATTATAGTTATCAGTTCTAAAATTTCTAACTCTTAAGTCTTTTAATATAGCACAATAAAAATTAGTCACTTTATAGAATGTTTATTTGTCTTTCTTCTGATATCAATAATATCGCTCTAACTAAAACAGTCTCTTCACAAAAAAATCAAAATAATTATTGTGCTTCTAGCATCCTTTCGAAATTATAGTTATTAGTTCTAAAATTTCTAACTTTTAAGTCTTTTAATTTAGCACAATGAAAATTAGTCATTTTATAGAATGTACAGTTGTCTTTTTTTTATATCAATAATATCGCTCTAATTAAAACAGTCTCTTCACAAAAAAATCAAAATAATTATTGTGCTTCTAGCATCCTTTCGAAATTTTAGTTATGAGTTCAAAAATGTCTAACTTTTAGGTCTTTTAATTTAGCACAATGAAAATTAGTCATTTTATAGAATGTTCAGTTGTCTTTCTTCTGATATCAATAAAATCGCTCTAACTAAGACACTGTCTTCACAAAAAAATCAAAATAATTATTGTGCTTCTAGCATCTTTTCGAAATTATAGTTATCAGTTCTAAAATTTCTAACTTTTAAGTCTTTTAATTTAGCACAATGGAAATTAGCTATTTAATAGAATGTTCAGTTGTCTTTATTCTGATATCAATAATATCGCTCTAACTAAAACAGTCTCTTCACAAAAAAATCAAAATAATTATTGTGCTTCTAGCATCCTTTCGAAATTTTAGTTATGAGTTCAAAATTTTTTAACTTTTAGGTCTTTTAATTTAGCACAATGAAAATTAATCATTTTATAGAATATTCAGTTGTCTTTCTTTTGATATCAATAATATCGCTCTAACTAAAACAGTCTCTTCACAAAAAAATCAAAATAATTATTGTGCTTCTAGCATCCTTTCGAAATTTTAGTTATGAGTTCAAAAATTTTTAACTTTTAGGTCTTTTAATTTAGCACAATGAAAATTAGTCATTTTATAGAATGTTCAGTTGTCTTTCTTCTGATATCAATAATATTGCTCTAACTAAAACAGTCTCTTCACAAAAAAAAAAACAAAATAATTATTGTGCTTCTAGCATTCTTTCGAAATTATAGTTATCAGTTCTAAAATTTCTAACTCTTAAGTCTTTTAATATAGCACAATAAAAATTAGTCACTTTATAGAATGTTTATTTGTCTTTCTTCTGATATCAATAATATCGCTCTAACTAAAACAGTCTCTTTACAAAAAATTCAAAAGAATTATTGTGTCTCTAGCATCCTTTCGAAATTTTAGTTATCAGTTCTAAAATTTCTAACTTTTAAGTCTTTTAATTTAGCACAATGAAAATTAGTCATTTCATAGAATCTTCAGTTGTCTTTCTTCTGATATCAATAATATCGCTCTAACTAAAACAGTCTCTTCACAAAAAAATCAAAATAATTATTGTGCTTCTAGCATCTTTTTGAAATTATAGTTATCAGTTCTAAAGTTTCTAACTTTTAAGACTTTTAATTTAGCACAATGGAAATTAGCTATTTAATAGAATGTTCAGTTGTCTTTATTCTGATATCAATAATATCGCTCTAACTAAAACAGTCTCTTCACAAAAAAATCAAAATAATTATTGTGCTTCTAGCATCCTTTCGAAATTTTAGTTATGAGTTCAAAATTTTTTAACTTTTAGGTCTTTTAATTTAGCACAATGAAAATTAGTCATTTTATAGAATGTTCAGTTGTCTTTCTTCTGATATCAATAATATCACTCTAACTAAAACAGTCTCTTCACAAAAAAATCGAAATAATTATTGTGCTTGTAGCATCCTTTCGAAATTATAGTTATCAGTTCTAAAATTTCTAACTTTTAGGTCTTTAAATTTAGCACAATGAAAATTAGTCATTTTATAGAATGTTCAGTTGTCTTTCTTCTGATATCAATAATATCGCTCTAACTAAAACAGTCTCCTCACAAAAAATTCAAAATAATTATTGTGCTTCTAGCCTCCTTTTGAAATTATAGTTATCAGTTCTAAAATTTCTAACTTTTAGGTCTTTTAATTTAGCACAATGAAAATTAGTCATTTTATAGAATATTCAGTTGTCTTTCTTCTGATATCAATAATATCGCTCTAACTAAAACAGTCTCTTCACAAAAAAATCAAAATAATTATTGTGCTTCTAGCATCCTTTCGAAATTTTAGTTATGAGTTCAAAAATTTCTAACTTTTAGGTCTTTTAATTTAGCACAATGAAAATTAGTCATTTTATAGAATGTTCAGTTGTCTTTCTTCTGATATCAATAATATCGCTCTAACTAAAACAGTCTCTTCACAAAAAAAATCAAAATAATTATTGTGTCTCTAGCATCCTTTCGAAATTTTAGTTATCAGTTCAAAAATTTCTAACTTTTAAGTCTTTTAATTTAGCACAATGAAAATTAGTCATTTCATAGAATCTTCAGTTGTCTTTCTTCTGATATCAATAATATTGCTCTAACTAAAACAGTCTCTTCACAAAAAAATCAAAAATAATTATTGTGCTTCTAGCATCCTTTCGAAATTTTAGTTATCAGTTCAAAAATTTCTAACTTTTAAGTCTTTTAATTTAGCACAATGAAAATTAGTCATTTTATAGAATGTTCAGTTGTCTTTCTTCTGATATCAATATTATCGCCCTAACTAAAACAGTCTCTTCACAAAAAAAAAAAAAACAAAATAACTATTGTGCTTCTAGCATTCTTTCGAAATTATAGTTATCAGTTATAAAATTTCTAACTCTTAAGTCTTTTAATATAGCACAATAAAAATTAGTCACTTTATAGAATGTTTATTTGTCTTTCTTCTGATATCAATAATATCGCTCTAACTAAAACAGTCTCTTTACAAAAAATTCAAAAGAATTATTGTGTCTCTAGCATCCTTTCGAAATTTTAGTTATCAGTTCTAAAATTTCTAACTTTTAAGTCTTTTAATTTAGCACAATGAAAATTAGCCGTTTCATAGAATCTTCAGTTGTCTTTCTTCTGATATCAATAATATCGCTCTAACTAAAGCAGTCTCTTCACAAAAAAATCAAAATTATTATTGTGCTTCTAGCATCCTTTCGAAATTTTAGTTATCAGTTCAAAAATTTCTAACTTTTAAGTCTTTTAATTTAGCACAATGAAAATTAGTCATTTTATAGAATGTTCAGTTGTCTTTCTTCTGATATCAATATTATCGCTCTAACTAAAACAGTCTCTTCACAAAAAAAAAAACAAAATAATTATTGTGCTTCTAGCATTCTTTCGAAATTATAGTTATCAGTTCTAAAATTTCTAACTCTTAAGTCTTTTAATATAGCACAATAAAAATTAGTCACTTTATAGAATGTTTATTTGTCTTTCTTCTGATATCAATAATATCGCTCTAACTAAAACAGTCTCTTTACAAAAAATTCAAAAGAATTATTGTGTCTCTAGCATCCTTTCGAAATTTTAGTTATCAGTTCTAAAATTTCTAACTTTTAAGTCTTTTAATTTAGCACAATGAAAATTAGTCATTTCATAGAATCTTCAGTTGTCTTTCTTCTGATATCAATAATATCGCTCTAACTAAAACAGTCTCTTCACAAAAAAATCAAAATAATTATTGTGCTTCTAGCATCCTTTCGAAATTATAGTTATTAGTTCTAAAATTTCTAACTTTTAAGTCTTTTAATTTAGCACAATGAAAATTAGTCATTTTATAGAATGTACAGTTGTCTTTTTTTTATATCAATAATATCGCTCTAATTAAAACAGTCTCTTCACAAAAAAATCAAAATAATTATTGTGCTTCTAGCATCCTTTCGAAATTTTAGTTATGAGTTCAAAAATGTCTAACTTTTAGGTCTTTTAATTTAGCACAATGAAAATTAGTCATTTTATAGAATGTTCAGTTGTCTTTCTTCTGATATCAATAAAATCGCTCTAACTAAGACACTGTCTTCACAAAAAAATCAAAATAATTATTGTGCTTCTAGCATCTTTTCGAAATTATAGTTATCAGTTCTAAAATTTCTAACTTTTAAGTCTTTTAATTTAGCACAATGGAAATTAGCTATTTAATAGAATGTTCAGTTGTCTTTATTCTGATATCAATAATATCGCTCTAACTAAAACAGTCTCTTCACAAAAAAATCAAAATAATTATTGTGCTTCTAGCATCCTTTCGAAATTTTAGTTATGAGTTCAAAATTTTTTAACTTTTAGGTCCTTTAATTTAGCACAATGAAAATTAGTCATTTTATAGAATATTCAGTTGTCTTTCTTTTGATATCAATAATATCGCTCTAACTAAAACAGTCTCTTCACAAAAAAATCAAAATAATTATTGTGCTTCTAGCATCCTTTCGAAATTTTAGTTATGAGTTCAAAAATTTTTAACTTTTAGGTCTTTTAATTTAGCACAATGAAAATTAGTCATTTTATAGAATGTTCAGTTGTCTTTCTTCTGATATCAATAATATCGCTCTAACTAAAACAGTCTCCTCACAAAAAAATCAAAATAATTATTGTGCTTCTAGCCTCTTTTTGAAATTATAGTTATCAGTTCTAAAATTTCTAACTTTTAGGTCTTTTAATTTAGCACAATGAAAATTAGTCAATTTATAGAATATTCAGTTGTCTTTCTTCTGATATCAATAACATCGCTCTAACTAAAACAGTCTCTTCACAAAAAAATAAAAATAATTATTGTGCTTCTAGCCTCCTTTTGAAATTATAGTTATCAGTTCTAAAATTTCTAACTTTTAGGTCTTTTAATTTAGCACAATGAAAATTAGTCATTTTATAGAATATTCAGTTGTCTTTCTTCTGATATCAATAATATCGCTCTAACTAAAACAGTCTTCACAAAAAAATCAAAATAATTATTGTGCTTCTAGCATTCTTTCGAAATTATAGTTATCAGTTCTAAATTTTTTAACTTTTAAGTCTTTTAATTTAGCACAATGAAAAGTAGTCATTTCATAGAATGTTCAGTTGTCTTTCTTCTGATATCAATATTATCGCTCTAACTAAAACAGTCTCTTCACACAAAAAAAAAACAAAATAATTATTGTGCTTCTAGCATTCTTTGGAAATTATAGTTATCAGTTCTAAAATTTTTAACTCTTAAGTCTTTTAATATAGCACAATAAAAATTAGTCACTTTATAGAATGTTTATTTGTCTTTCTTCTGATATCAATAATATCGCTCTAACTAAAACAGTCTCTTTACAAAAAATTCAAAAGAATTATTGTGTCTCTAGCATCCTTTCGAAATTTTAGTTATCAGTTCTAAAATTTCTAACTTTTAAGTCTTTTAATTTAGCACAATGAAAATTAGTCATTTCATAGAATCTTCAGTTGTCTTTCTTCTGATATCAATAATATCGCTCTAACTAAAACAGTCTCTTCACAAAAAAATCAAAATAATTATTGTGCTTCTAGCATCCTTTCGAAATTTTAGTTATGAGTTCAAAAATTTTTAACTTTTAGGTCTTTTAATTTAGCACAATGAAAATTAGTCATTTTGTAGAATGTTCAGTTGTCTTTCTTCTGATATCAATAATATCGCTCTAACTAAAACAGTCTCCTCACAAAAAATTCAAAATAATTATTGTGCTTCTAGCCTCCTTTTGAAATTATAGTTATCAGTTCTAAAATTTCTAACTTTTAGGTCTTTTAATTTAGCACAATGAAAATTAGGCACTTTATAGAATATTCAGTTGTCTTTCTTCTGATATCAATAATATCGCTCTAACTAAAACAGTCTCTTCACAAAAAAATCAAAATAATTATTGTGCTTCTAGCATTCTTTCGAAATTATAGTTATCAGTTCTAAATTTTTTAACTTTTAAGTCTTTTAATTTAGCACAATGAAAATTAGTCATTTTATAGAATGTTCAGTTGTCTTTCTTCTGATATCAATATTATCGCCCCAACTAAAACAGTCTCTTCACAAAAAAAAAACAAAATAATTATTGTGCTTCTAGCATTCTTTGGAAATTATAGTTATCAGTTCTAAAATTTTTAACTCTTAAGTCTTTTAATATAGCACAATAAAAATTAGTCACTTTATAGAATGTTTATTTGTCTTTCTTCTGATATCAATAATATCGCTCTAACTAAAACAGTCTCTTTACAAAAAATTCAAAAGAATTATTGTGTCTCTAGCATCCTTTCGAAATTTTAGTTATCAGTTCTAAAATTTCTAACTTTTAAGTCTTTTAATTTAGCACAATGAAAATTGGTCATTTCATAGAATCTTCAGTTGTCTTTCTTCTGATATCAATAATATCGCTCTAACTAAAACAGTCTCTTCACAAAAAAATCAAAATAATTATTGTGCTTCTAGCATCCTTTCGAAATTTTAGTTATCAGTTCAAAAATTTCTAACTTTTAAGTCTTTTAATTTAGCACAATGAAAATTGGTCATTTTATAGAATGTTCAGTTGTCTTTCTTCTGATATCAATAATATCGCTCTAACTAAAACAGTCTCTTCACAAAAAAATCAAAATAATTATTGTGCTTCTAGCATCCTTTCGAAATTTTAGTTATGAGTTCAAAAATTTTTAACTTTTAGGTCTTTTAATTTAGCACAATGAAAATTAGTCATTTTATAGAATGTTCAGTTGTCTTTCTTCTGATATCAATAATATCGCTCTAACTAAAACAGTCTCTTCACAAAAAAAATCAAAATAATTATTGTGCTTGTTGCATCCTTTCGAAATTTTAGTTATCAGTTCAAAAATTTCTAACTTTTAAGTCTTTTAATTTAGCACAATGAAAATTAGTCATTTTATAGAATGTTCAGTTGTCTTTCTTCTGATATCAATAATATCGCTCTAACTAAAACAGACTCTTCACAAAAAAATCAAAATTATTATTGTGCTTCTAGCATTCTTTCGAAATTTTAGTTATCAGTTCAAAAGTTTCTAACTTTTAAGTCTTTTAATTTAGCACAATGAAAATTAGTCATTTTATAGAATGTTCAGTTGTCTTTCTTCTGATATCAATATTATCGCTCTAACTAAAACAGTCTCTTCACAAAAAAAAAAACAAAATAATTATTGTGCTTCTAGCATTCTTTCGAAATTATAGTTATCAGTTCTAAAATTTCTAACTCTTAAGTCTTTTAATATAGCACAATAAAAATTAGTCACTTTATAGAATGTTTATTTGTCTTTCTTCTGATATCAATAATATCGCTCTAACTAAAACAGTCTCTTTACAAAAAATTCAAAAGAATTATTGTGTCTCTAGCATCCTTTCGAAATTTTAGTTATCAGTTCTAAAATTTCTAACTTTTAAGTCTTTTAATTTAGCACAATGAAAATTAGTCATTTCATAGAATCTTCAAAATAATTATTGTGCTTCTAGCATTCTTTCGAAATTATAGTTATCAGTTCTAAATTTTCTAACTTTTAAGTCTTTTAATTTAGCACAATGAAAATTAGTCATTTTATAGAATGTTCAGTTGTCTTTCTTCTGATATCAATAATATCGCTTTAACTAAAACAGTCTCTTCACAAAAAAATCAAAATAATTATTGTGCTTGTAGCATCCTTTCGAAATTATAGTTATGAGTTCAAAAATTTCTAACTTTTAAGTCTTTTAATTTAGCACAATGAAAATTAGCTATATCATAGAATGTTCAGTTGTCTTTCTTCTGATATCAATAATATAACTCTAACTAAAATAGTCTCTTCACAAAAAAATCAAAATAATTATTGTGTTTCTAGCGTCCTTTCGAAATTATAGTTATCAGTTCAAAAATTTCTAACTTTTAAGTCTTTTAATTTAGCACAATGGAAATTAGCTATTTAATAGAATGTTCAGTTGTCTTTCTTCTGATATCAATAATATCGCTCTAACTAAAACAGTCTCTTCACAAAAAAATCAAAATAATTATTGTGCTTCTAGCATCCTTTCGAAATTATAGTTATCAGTTCTAAAATTTCTAACTTCTAAGTCTTTTAATTTAGCACAATGGAAATTAGCTATTTAATAGAATGTTTAGTTGTCTTTCTTCTGATATCAATAATATCGCTTTAACTAAAACAGTCTCTTCACAAAAAAATCAAAATAATTATTGTGCTTGTAGCATCCTTTCGAAATTATAGTTATGAGTTCAAAAATTTCTAACTTTTAAGTCTTTTAATTTAGCACAATGAAAATTAGCTATATCATAGAATGTTCAGTTGTCTTTCTTCTGATATCAATAATATAACTCTAACTAAAATAGTCTCTTCACAAAAAAATCAAAATAATTATTGTGCTTCTAGCATCCTTTCGAAATTATAGTTATCAGTTCTAAAATTTCTAACTTTTAAGTCTTTTAATTTAGCACAATGAGAATTAGCTATTTAATAGAATGTTTAGTTGTCTTTCTTCTGATATGAATAATGTCGCTCTAGCTAAAACAGTTTTATCACAAAAAAAAAACAAAATATTTATTGTGTTTCTAGGATGCTTTCGATCAGTTTCTACTTTTTATTAAACTAAAGTTATTTTTGTGGCACACCGAAAATTGGTTATTTCATAAAAGGTCTAGCTGTCTGTCTCTAGATATTAATAATGCAGTAACAAGAAATTCACAGTTTCTAAAATTGTCCTTAATGTAAATAAAGAAACCTTCCTGACACTTACTGACACGACTTTGACTTTTAAGACTCCCCGGACCTCGACCACGCCGGTATCTTAATACTGAAGAAGATCCCAGTGCACGACCACCATTCCGAGCACCTTCCAGTCGAGCACAAAGTCCCAGACTTCAAACCCATCGACCACACGGGACCCACCTTCGGAGAGATCATCGGCAGATTCTTCTCCGCCTCCACTTCCCTAAAACCAGGGGAACCCGCGCCCTTCGGTGATGATCATCATCACATAGTGCACCATCACGAAGATGATCATCACCACCATACCGCCTATCATTCCGACATCGACCACCACCAATCTAGTCACGACCTCCCTAGTCCCGACGACAGTCACCACGAATTCTCGCCTCCTTCTAAAGAGCCCGAAGGCCCCTTCGAGGCCGCCCCCGATTTCCTCAACCTCCCGGAGTACGCCTCCGAGTCCAAAGGCAGCCACCAGACGGCCCCTCCGCCCGCCGAGCCCAAACCCGAGGCCCAAAAGCTCCAGGGTCCCATCAAGTTCGACGAGGTCCGACCTTTGAGTAGCTTCTCCAACGTGGGCTTCGACCCTCAGTCCAACTTTCCGGCCGTAGATTTCGGGGCATTCCCCAACCCCGGTTTCGACGCCGGCGTGAAGTACCTCACGGCCCCCAACGTGGGCCCGCAGGTTTTCCCCCATCCCGATTACCCCGTCTCGGTTAAGCACCACGCTTATATCGACAACCTGCAGTCTTCGGCCCTGAAAAGACCCACCCGTAGCAAACACTACACCCACAAAAGACCCGTGTACCCGTCCCGGACGTTCATGAAAGCGCTGGTAGGCGATTTCGGACCTAGTCGACCAAAGAGATCATAGACTGACGAACTGACTGTACAGGTAATGGTTGCCTGATCAATGTGATTCGTAATTGGGGTTGTAGGTAATTTGTCGTTTTCTTTTCAGGTTATTATCATTACTACGAGCACTTCGATCCTTACTTCTTGTGAAGTTGAGTCATCCGCATCTCTCTACTGTAAATAATTTAGCGAATAGGATGTTTTAGGTTTAAGAGAAAAGAAATTTTATTACCTATTTATTGTTATACTTCTGTAGATATCTGTTTGTGCAGTGTATGAAGTGTTAATAATAAATACATTTTATGTTGGTTTTAAGAAATTGTTTTGATCTTTGATGTACTGGAATTAAAACAGCTATTTTGAGACAGTCTAGAAATAACTTTTCATTTGTCAAATTCTTAGGTTCCTAAAACCTTTAATTACAAATTTTTAGATTTTCGACTCAGATTTAATAGTTTTCCGAAACACATACCACCAGCAATGAGAGAGAGCTACTAGGAAATAAAAAACATGTAAATATTACAATAAAAAAATAATAATTTTTGACAACACTTTGACACTCTAATGTGGTTGACAAAACTGTAGAAATTACCAGTTTTCGTTATGTTTTAAATTATTTCGTCCAAGAGTCATGGATGGGGCAAGCAACAACTCGCAGAAGGTTCGTTTACACGACCCCCACCCTTCCATTCTGTCCGTAATTTTAAGGCGAAAGAGCTGGAAGTTGAGGTATGCTGCGACCGACGCGAACTCAAGCTGAAAGAAGCCGAGAAGACCATAGCCAACAAAGATGTGATCATCCAGATGCTGCAGTGTCAGGTGAAGAAGCTAGAGAACTCGTACAAGCAGAACCTGGAGCAGACGGAAGCTTTTCGGTATAAATTCTACCTGGCGTCGGAGCAGATGAAGAGGCTCAGGCAAGGATGTCTTAGGGTGCTGCTAGTTATGCGTTTTCGTCTTGGGTAACATTACTGTTATGTTCCAGACGAGGGAGAAACCTAGGCACTGTCGGGAAGCCAAGTGTGACTCCGACAAGTAAATTATGGATACTCTTACTGATTAGTAATAACGGTCGAGTTTAGGTGCGACTCTTCCGACCGGGAGCCCCCTCCGTCGAGATGCAAGTACCTACAGCAAATTAAAAACGTTGAGAAGGCGATGAATGACCACAACGAGATGCTCAAGACGGTCCTGAGCCGTATCTCCTCCAAGATGAAAGACGAACCGAGACCGCCGGAAACCACCGACACAAGCGATTTAGTAAAGAAAATTGCCGAGCTGCAAGACGAAATATCTCGTCTGAAAGAGGAAAACACAAAGATGCAACAGAGTCCGTCGGGATGCGAAGAGTCCGTACAGATTCCCACAATCAGAGACAGTCTCCTCGACACCTACAGACGCACCAACTCCATGCTGTTCAAGAAGATGAGCATTTTGCTGGAGAGCGCCGAACAAGAAGGCATCATCTTCAACGTGGTGGACGACGAGGCACTGCAGTCACCTGCCGACATCGAAGGCCGGAAAGTCAGCTTTCCTCTCGTGGCCGACGAAATCGACAGACTCGTGGAGCTCAAGGGGGCCGATCCGGCTGACGACGACAAGTCGCTTCTGAAAGGCATCTGCGGCACCAACAAGAAACTCGTCATCGTCGGCCAACGACCAAGAGATGGAGAAACTGTCGACGAGATGTTTTCCGAGATCTCCTCGATGAAAGAAAAGGGAAGCTGCTTCAGCGAGAGGAGATTGGAGTCTGCGAGAGCAAGCGATGTGGGCGACGAGCCCTTGCAGAAACTTGACGTTCTTAAGCAGCGCGTGGAAGAAATTCTGGACAAGCAGGAGCACACCCACGATGAGTTGGAGGTGTTGAAGACGGAGGTGAGCAACATCCGGAAAGTGACGGATCGGGAGACGCTGCTGGAGGTGAGCGAGGAGGTGAAGGAGTTGTCGGAGAAGATAGACGCGCTTTTGAGGCACTTTGGAGTGAAGAGTTCAGAGAAGGACGACAGTATGGACCTGTGCGTGCAGAATTTCGGTGCTCAGATGGTGGAGAGTACCCCGATGTACCAAGATGTTGGGAGTAATGAGATTAAAGAGACTGAGGGCGAGAAGGAAGAATCTGTTGCTAACAGTAAGTTCTCACTGTCCATAAGATTGTTCTACAAGCTAAAGTATGTGTTTTTAATTATTTCCACAGGTGAAGGAGCCAAAGCAGCAACAGAATCCATAAAAAGTGAAGAAATAGCGGTAGTTGGTATGGAAAAATTGCAACAAGACGATATTCAGCCTAAGCAAAGCAAGGAGGCAGCAGGTATGGTTAAGACGACTTGCTCAAGACCATCTTGTCCCAAGTACAAAGCATTGCTAGAACAGGCAAAAATTGAAGAAGAGGAGAGACGGACGAAAAGTAAAGAAGAAGAAGAAGAAGAAGAAAGACGAGGATCCGAAGCGAAAAGAGTGAAACTAAAAGAGGAAGAAGAAAAGGCAAAAAGAGAAGAGGAAGAAAGGAAGGCGGCCGAAGCGGAAAGAGCGAGATTAGAAGAGGAGGAACGAAGGGCGAAAATAGAAGAGGAAGAGGCAGAAATGGCGAGAAAAGAAGAAGAAAAAAGAGCATTCGAAGCGGAAAAGGCGCGACTAGAAGAAGAAGAAAGAAGGGCAAAAGTAGAAGAAGAGAGAAGGGCTCGAATAGAAGAGGAAGAACGAAGACGACAAGAAGAAGAAAGAAAACGACAAGAAGAAGAGGAGGCAAGAAGGCGACAAGAAGAAGAGGAGACAAAAAGGCGACAACAAGAAGAGGAACGGGCAAAAAGAGAAGAAGCAGAAAGACGAGCATCCGAGGCCGCGCGCCTAGCAGAAGAACAAGAAAAGGAAACCATCAAGTCCAGCGAATGCGACCCGGGCGACCCGGAGTGCGTCTGCGCGGAACTGGAGGAGGTAAGCAAACTCAAGGATCACCAGATCGAAACCGTAAACAACCTCATTTCTTACTACAACAACGTCCTTCGCCTGTGCCAGCCCCCCAAAGACGACCTCCAGGGCTACATCGAGAAGGTCCGCGACGAGAACATCAAGCTCAGGAGCACCATCAGCGCCGTCATCGAGAACCTCAACGCGAAGATCAACGAGTTGAAGGCCGCCAGGAACCAGGAGAGTTTCCACTCGCGGTCGGAACTGTCGTGCCACTCGTCGGACTGCGTCTGCGGTCCGCGGCCCGACATCGAGGACGTCTACCGCGTGGTGCGGAGGACCCTCACGTCGCAGTGCCAGCCCCCGGTCAGCTCCTCGGGGTTGTGCGTCTGCCACAAGATCAACACGAAGATGTCGTACGACTGTTGCTCGCAGGAGGGTAGCACGCACGACTCGGACGTGTGTCCCTACGTGTTGTACGACAAGAAGTCGGAGCAGATCGAGGCGGAGATCGTCGAGTCTTGCAGTCAAGGGGACGACAACCTGGTGTCCAACTTGGAGTCGTACTTGAAGTATTTGAACGAGCAGCTGAGGACGATCACGGCCATCGAGAACCGCATCGCCGACTTGAGGGCCAACATGAAGACGTCGTGATTACAACACCGATAAAATTTATTAGTTAGATATAACTACAAACTACGTAAATACAGTCTGGTTTGTGTAAATTTACTTGTGGATTTTAATGTTTGGAATAAACTGTGCCGAAAGCAACGACTGCAGTTTGTTTTTTATCGCCAGGGAGTTGTTGGCGAGCGATTTGAGAGACGTCACGGCGTTCTGCACGGTCAGTTGGGACTTGATGAGGTGCTGGTCGATGGCGCTCAGACTTTTCCCGGCCTCCCCTACGACGCCGTTGCAGAGGGTCTCCAGGTCGTGGTGCAGCTTCCCGTTGCACTCGCCTAGAATGTCGGTGAATTACCGGAAAACAAATTCTGAATACGCACGTAGTTTCTGATGGACCAGCGAGTCGTTGGTGGGCCCCTTCGGGCTCTCTGCCAAGGCGGAGACGGCGCTGCAGATGCTGGCGTCGTTCTCTGGAAACAGGGGATGAAAAAGTGACAAAATCACGTTGGTTGTTACCGTTTTCGGACTCCGAGTCCTCTCCAGTCACCGCGGCCCCTTGAATGGGTGATGTCTTTTTTGGGAGCTGTGAAATAACGATGAGGCCGGTGACAGTTGAGGTTATGTCTTACTTGCCTGTTTGGGGGCCTCGTCTTCGCTCTCCGTCTCGGAGGCTTCGCCGCTGATGATGTTGGGCTTGTTCATTGCGATTTGTGGGTTCGGTCTGTTTTGGAAGGCCCTACAAAACTGACAACTTGGATGACATGTAAACAAAGGACGTGATTGGTTGGAGTAATGGCTGGGCATTGGTGGGTCAATTGTATCAGATGGTGATTGGCTGTCTAGCCCCCGCTTTATTCAAAATGTATAAGTTAACAAAAACGACTCTCCTACTTTGTAAGACTTTATATAATTATGTCCCCATATCACAATTTCATCCGCGCTCAACAGGAAAACTCTCGGTTGTCTCGCAGGACCCCCACGGGCCCGTCCGTGTGCTCGCACAACCCCAGCTTCTTCGCCAGCACGCACCCGCTCTTGGCGTTGCCCCAACGCCCCTTGAAAAATAGCCACTTCGGGGTGGCCTCTTCCAGAGAGAACACCTTCAAGTTGCGCCAGGTTTCCCACGGAACTCCATAGCCGCACTTGTCCGTCAGCCGCGGTATCTTCACAAACTCGTGTTCCCCAGGAGCCGGCCAGAAGCCGTGGGAGCCGAGGGCGGCGAACAGCACGGGGTGACTCCCTTGGATTTTGATCACCGGAGGTAGTTGCGCTCTCTGCAGTCCCCTGGTTTTCTTCCGGGGGTTTAGATGGAAGTGACGGCGGTTGCGGTCGAACTTGTAGTAGCCGCCGGTGTCGTGGATGGCGATGAACAGGTCTGAAGGGTAGGGGTTGCCCTTGAAGAAAAGAGTGACGTGCTCCCAGTCGCCGACGTGGGAGCCGATGGTTCGGCGGTGACCCAAGCAGCGGCCGAAGAGGGTGACACAAGGAACCTTGCCTGGGAAAGACGTGGTGATGCAAGCGATGACGAGAGTGGTTACTTACCGATGAAACAGATGTCTTTGCCCCTGTTGTAGGGGTAGAAAACCCAGTAGGAGACGGTGAAGTGGAACTTGAGGGTGCACGATGATATCATGGCGTACATGGGCACGGGGTGTGCCTTCGGGTTATGGCCATTGAGAAAGGAGTGTTTGTCGCGCAACAGACCGTCTGGAAAATGTTACAATTTTAACATCTAATAATTATTAAATTATCTATCTGACCTAAGCTGCGATTCGTGACTAGATAGAGGTTCTTGGTGCTGATCTGAGGGAAATGCGTCTCGTTGATGGCGACCATCACCGTCTTGCCGATCTCGTTCGCCAGGTGCACATTCTCCAAGAAGTGGTCAACTCCGGAAGGAAAATACTGTTCTTCGGGGGACATCCACACCAAGGGCGCCCATCGCAGCGCAAGTTGCTTCACTGGAACAGTTTTGGCAATGACACACAATGCCGGAAATACGCGTAACAATACTTTTACCTGAAGAAAGTTTGTTTGTGCTGTTAATGTATTCAATTCGCGGATTCGTGTTACGTAAATTTGAAGAGGGACGAAATCGTGTGTTCGTTGAATAACAAAACAGTTATAATACAAAATAACTTTACTAAGCCCATAAATAATAATCTCAATAGTACCAGAACTAAAACTCACATTGTTCGAAATCAGTTCCACGGACTAATCCCACCAGCAGAACTAGCACCACACATCGCAGCATCGCACCATGACTCTGACCTCGCTAATCTCACTACTTAATCCAATATCCTCCACCTACACGGTGTTATCTCCGTGCACTCCAACACCCGCAATTACCGAACGCGTACTGCAGCCGGTACCATCACCGACGAATATGACCTGGTTCCGACCCGGTTCTCGCTCGCGCCCGCAGGGTACTCGTCCACTCGACGGTACTCTTGCATCCGACACTTCCGTGCCATCGTGACGGGCGAGTGGGAGGGTTCCGAGCGTGTTATCACGCCGCATTGTTTTTGGTGAAGAAAGTGGCCGCTGGTGTCGTTCACCTGTTCTAATTGTTTTTGGTACTTGTAGTTCTTGTTCCAGTGTCGGTTCGAACACAAGAAGCAGCCGATGGTTCTTCGGAACCAAATTTTCACACCGGTGACTATAATTAAGGTTGTAACAACATTTATGTTTTTAGGACAAATTTCTCCGAGTGTTGCAACGAGCTGGGCCGTGTATGGCGGGCTTAATAAAATATCAAAAGCGATTTTGTAAAATTTAATATCTCTTCATGGCCTGTATCACATATTTTTTTCCGTTCTTGCGATCCAAAAGATTCCTGATATTTTGCTTTTTTAAAACTTTATTACATTAATTACTGTCACTACCAATTTCACTCATTCTTCTTTAATTCATCTAAACGTATTTTATTCTTTCGGTCCATCTGCTCTGTTGCCCTTTTCTATACTTAACTGGTAACAATACTATTCTCTCTAGGGTTTTTGATGTAATCGATAATAATAATAATTGGACAATTAAATTCTGGAAAATTTATTCCTTTACTTCACAATTTTAGTAATTAAGTAACACAGATTGATTAATATTTCAGTTGGTATATTGTCTTTAAGTTGGCGGAATGTTTCGTGCAACTACTCTCGTTTGGTTGTCTAAACTGCTGTAAATCATCCAAAAAGTGTCATAAAAGTTCCTTGCCGGACGAGGAAATATTTATTGACAGTATTCCAACTGACAGTGGACCCGATTCAAAAAAATCATAAGTCATTCCGACTTTGCAAGAATGTCTAACAAAGCTCCCTATTAATTGGTTCATATTGTCACGAATAGAATGGCATGGCCATATAAAACAAATTCTAGTAAATAATCAATCTCTGGTACAAATAATACAAACAAGCTTTTAAAAAGGCGAGGCCATAAAATAAAAATATGGCGGCTACGTTTACGACATGACGCCGCGCTAAACACGTGATTGAAACCGACGGTAAAATTTTAATTATTTAGCAGAGAATTTCATATACGAACAGAAAAACAATCGTTTGCAATTTACACTCACGTGTACTTACGATGAATTTAACAAATCTATGAAGCTGAGAATATAAAAATCTGATATCTGATGAGTAGCTAACTTCCAGAGAGAAACTGAAAACCGTAAAATCAGAAAATTGGAGAACCTCTGTATCTGGGAATTTGAATATCAAAAAATCTGGAAATACGAGCACTTGAGAATACTACAAATTTAAAAACCATCGAATAGAAAATTGAAGAATCATCTGACCCTCTGAAATGGGAGACATTGAGAAAATCTTATAGAAGCTGAAATAAAAAGTTTCTGAAAGGAGAGAAGTGTCCATGTTCTTCTTCCAACGATTATATAAAACACCCGATTGGAGCTCTGACTAAAATACAGTCCATTTAATACATACATTCCAGCCGTCTATTTTCCATCGCCTTGACGTCCGACTGTAACCTAGGAATAATAAAAAAATTGGGTGGATGCGTTCTTATCGTTAAATATTTGATCAAATTTTGCAAGTCGAATTTTGCAAGCTTAATTTCGTTCTCGGGTTTTCAGGTTCTTAGATTTTTAGTTTTTCATATTTCAGGTTTCCAGGTTTTCAGGTTCTTCGGTTTTCCGGTTCCCAGTAGGTTTTCAGGTTTTCAGGATTTCAAGTTCTCAGATTTTCAATTTTTCAGGTTTCAAGGATTTCAGCTTCGCATGTTTTCAGTATCTCAGGTTTTCAGGTTTACATGTTGTTAGGTTTTGATGTTTTCCCGTATTCGGGTTTTCAGATTTTCAGGTCCTCGAGATTTCAGGTTCTCAGTTTTTCAGGTTTAAAGGTTTTCAGGTTTTTTGTTTTTCCGGTTCTCAGATTCTCGGGTTTTCTGAATTTCAGTTTCGCATATTTTCAGGTTTTCAAATTTTCACGTATTCAGGTCGTCAGGTTTTGAGGTTCTCAGATTTTCAGGGCCTCGATTCTTCAATTTCGTCGGTTTTCAGGTTCGAAGGATTTCAAGTTCTCAGATTTTCAGGTTCTCAATTTTTCAGGTTTCCAGGATTTCAGGTTCGCATGTTTTCAGGTTTATATGTTTTTAGGTTTTGATGTTTTCACGAATTCGGGTTTTCAGGTCCTCAGGTTTTCAGGTTCTTAGATTTTTAGTTTCTCAGTTTTTCAGGTTTTCAGGTTTTTTGTTTTTCCGGTTCTCAGATTTTCATTTTTTCACGTTTTGATGTTTTCAGATGTTCAGGAACTCAGGTTTTCAGTTTTTCAGGTTTTCAAGTTCTCAGATTTCCGGGTTTTCAATTTTTCAGGTTTCCAGAATTTCCGGTTCGCATGTTTTCAGTTTCTCAGGTTTTCAGGTATACATGTTTTTAGGTTTTTTTGTTTTCACGTATTCGGGTTTTCAGATTTTCATGTCCTCAGGTTTTCAGGTTCTCAGTTTTTCATGTTTCCAGGCTCTCAGGTTCTTTGATCTTCCGGTTCTCAGATTTTCGGCGGGTTTTCCGGATTTCAGGTTCGCATGTTTTCAGGTTTTCAGTTTCGCATGTTTTCAGGTTTTCAAGTTTTCACGTATTCAGGTCCTCAGGTTTTGAGGTTCTCAGATTTTCAGGGTCTCAATTCTTCAGGTTCCCAGGTTTTCAGGTTCGAAGGATTTCAAGTTCTCAGATTTTCAGGTTCTCAATTTTTCAGGTTTCCAGGATTTCACGTTGGCATGTTTTCAGGTTTTCATGTTTTCAAGTATTATAGTTTTCAGGTTTTCAGGTCCTCAGGTTTTCAGGTTCTCAAATTCCGGTTTTCAGATTTTCAGGTTTTTACGTTTTGAGGTTTTCGGGCCTTCAGCATACCAGGTTCTTAAGTTCTCAGGTTTTCAGTTTTTCAAGTTTTCAAGTTCTTAGATTTCCAGGTTTTAAATTTTTCAGGTTTCCAGAATTTCAGGTTCGCATGTTTTCAGTTTCTCAGATTTTCAGGTTTACATGATTTTAGTTTTTTTTTTGTTTTTACGTATTCGGGTTTTCAGATTTTCAGGTCCTTAGGTTTTCAGGTTCTCAGTTTTTCAGGTTTCCAGGCTTTCAGGTTTTTTGATCTTTCAGTTCTCAGATTTTCGGGTTTTCCGGATTTCAGGTTCGCATGTTTTCAGGTTTTCAAGTTTCCACGTATTCAGGTCCTCAGGTTTTGAGGTTCTCAGATTTTCAGGGTCTCAATTCTTCAGGTTCCCAGGTTTTCAGGTTCGAAGGATTTCAAGTTCTCAGATTTTCAGGTTCTCAATTTTTCAGGTTTCCAGGATTTCACGTTAGCATGTTTTCAGGTTTTCATGTTTTCAAGTATTATGGTTTTCAGGTCCTCAGGTTTTCAGGTTCTCAAATTCCGGTTTTCAGATTTTCAGGTTTTTACGTTTTGAGGTTTTCGGGCCTTCAGCATACCAGGTTCTTAAGTTCTCAGGTTTTCAGTTTTTCAAGTTTTCAAGTTCTTAGATTTCCAGGTTTTCAATTTTTCAGGTTTCCAGAATTTCAGGTTCGCATGTTTTCAGTTTCTTAGATTTTCAGGTTTACATGATTTTAGGTTTTTTTTGTTTTAGCGTATTCGGGTTTTCAGATTTTCAGGTCCTCAAGTTTTCAGGTTCCTAGGTTTTCAGGTTTGCAAGATTTCGAGTTCTCAAATTTTGAGGTTCGCATGTTTTCAGGTTTTCAAGTTTTCACGTATTCAAGTCCTCATGTTTTGAGGTTCTCAAATTCTCAGGTTTTCACGTTTTGAGATTCTCGGGTCTTCAGAATCTCAGGTTTTTCAGGTTCTCAAGATTTCACGTATTCAGGTCTTCAGGTTTTGAGATTCTCTCAGATTTTCAGGGCCTCAATTTTTTAGGTTTGCAAGATTTCGAGTTCTCAGATTTTCGGGTTCTCAATTTTTCAGGTTCCCATGTTTTCAGTTTTTCAGGTTTTCACGTATTCAAGTCCTCAGGTTTTGAGGTTCTCATATTTTCAGGGTCTCAATTTTTTAAGGTTTAAAGGTTTTTAAGTTTTTAGTTTTCCCGGTTCTCAGATTTTCAGGTTTTCACGTTTTGGGGTTTTCAGTTTCTCAAGATTTAAGTTTATCAGTTTTTCAGGCTCTCAAAATGCTCCTTACTGTAGAGCGTTCAAAAAGTGTGTTGAAAACTCTTCAACTGGCTAAAAAATGTAAATGTAAACAATAAAAAGTTTCCAACGTATTCTGATTTTAAAAGCTCTCTTTTGATACGCCTAACTGAAAAGAGATTCTAACAAAGGAAAAACTTAAAGAGCTGAAAACCTCAAAACCTGAGAACCTGAAAACTTGAGAACCTGCATAATGGGAGATTTCACTTTGAGTGCGGACAAAGTCGTTGATATCTAGGAATCGTGGCAGTGAAGAATTTAAAACATGTCATAAAAGTTTTTCAGGACAGTAAACAATGCACACTAAGAACCTGAAAAGCTGTGAACCGGAAAATATGAGAACTCGAAAATCTGATAACCTGATAGGTTAAAAAATAAAGAACCTGAGAAACTGAAATCTCCAGAACCTGAAAACCTGCGAACTTTAAAACGTGAAAATTTGAAAACAGAACCTGAAATCCTGAAAACCTGAAAACCTAAGAACCAGGAACCGTGAAAACATGAAAACCTGGAAACCTGCAAACCTGAAAATGTAAAAACCTGAAAATATAGAACTTGAAAACCTGAAATCTGACAACCTAAAAACCTGAAAACCTAAAATCTTGAAAACCTGAAAATATGAGAACTCGAAAAGAAGAAGAAGAACCGAAAAGTCAAAGAATCTCAGAACCTGAGAGGTTGCAAATTTGTGAACCTGAGAAACTGAAATCCCGAGAACCTGAAAACCTGCGAATTTTAAAACGTGAAAACTTGAAAGCATGAACTTGAAAATGGGAAATTTTACTTTGAGCGCAGACAGTGTCATTAGACTGTTAGGAATTATAAAAAAAACAACCCTGGATGCGTAGCAGTGAAGAATTCAAAAAGAGTCATGAAAGCTTTTCAGGAAAGTAAAAACTTCGTGTAACACTGAGAGCCTGAAAATTTGGGAACCTGAGAATCTGAAAATGTGAAAACCTGAAAACATAGAACTTGAACCTGAAAACTTAAGAACCTTGAAAAAACAACGATGGATGCGTTCTTATTGTTAAACATTTGATCTGATTTGGAAGACGAATAAAATTGAAAAAGCTTTATTTTGATTATCGTCGCGAAGAATTCATAAAAGCTTTTCAAGAAAGTATTTTGGAATAATATTATCTTCAGTGATGACTTTATATTTTGTTTCAATTGCGTTTGCTTTTTTATTGCGTTTTGTTTAACGACGGTGTAACGGATATGGGGCATTATACACGTTGGAAGCTTAGTGCTTCACGTTATTTTGATAATTTCGTAAAACACGTACCCTAGTTTAAAACTTTTCAGGAGCAGTTTTTCAACAAGACCTCAGAGATTCTTTAGATAAAAATAATGGCAATACTTTACCTTGGCCTCCCGAATTGCTGGTCACACATTTGAGACAACTACCTCATCCCACGAACACTATTGAAGATTTATGTCAACGGCTGCAGATTGATTGTAATTATTATAATTAATTAATTTAATTTTAATTTTTATAAGTATTATTTTTAGCTTCCTGTTTGTGTGTAAGTCAAAGTTATTTTTAAAATTTGAAAAGGAGGAAAAGTTCTTGCTGCAGATATGTGAAAGTATTGAGAATATAAATGAATATGGAAAAATTAGCAAATTATGTACAAAATAAAAGTGCCAAAATATATGAAATATGGAAATGTAAATTATTGAAATTGTATAACTCAATACAAAATTTAAAGAACAAAGAATAGAAGCGACAAAGTCTTAAAAAGCCCTGGAGCTGTATTAAAAAATAAACCTCGCCCGGCGCATCCACCATTTCACCCACCGACACAAAAGACACCACCGACCGCACCGTGTGACCCGACCGACTCCACCCCAACTGTCTTTGCACAAACGGCATTTAATATTAACAGTAAATGTTTCATCGTTTTACCTGGCCCAATTAGAGAATTCCAGGTTTCGTGTCATCCGAGTCTTTAATCTAAACTCTTTGATCAAAAATTAATATCCGTATGGCTCCGAAAGAATCCCAACTATATAACCGGAGGGGATGCAGTCGCTTGTTCATTCCGTTGCAATGGGGGGCGTGATAACGGACAGTTTTCATCTGAATCTGACGGTGATGAGGGCGTTTGGGTTCTTCGGCCCCGATGAAAGTCGCTTATCGTACAGGTTTTTCGCATGTGTGTTGTACGTGGTTTTGTTGCTGCCGGTTCCTTTGTTGGGGTGTCTTAATTTAGTTTTGAACGACGTCGATCTGGTTAGAGTGTCGGAGAACGCGTTTCTTCTTGCGGAGATGGGCTGTTACATCGTCAAGTTCTCGCCGTTCCTGACTAACTCGAAGAAAATAAAGGAGTGTATACTTTATTTCGATGGCTTTGTGGGCGTCGACTGTAGTCAGAAGAAAATCATCGAGAAATGCACGGCAATTTGCAGGAGGAACACCAAAATATTTCTGTTTTCGGTCACGGGGGGGGTTATCAGTTGGGCTATACAGCCGCTGTTTTGGAAGGATTACAGGCTGCCTGTAGACCTGTGGCTGCCGCTTGACCCCACAGCTGCTCTTTCAGTTTACTACCCGATTTATGCATATGTGGTAATACGTAAGTACACGCCGCTTTATTTTAAATGGTCAATTACGTTACGACGTGTTAGAGGTGTTGTATGCCGCCTATAGCAGCGGCGTGGTGGACCCCTTGATTGCCGGCCTGGCCTGCCAAGCTTCTGGTCAGTTTCAAGTGTTAAAACACAACCTTCGACAGCTCTCACAGAGCCCGGACGTCTACCATGAAATCAGAAAGTGTATACAACATCATGATGCAATAATCAAGTGAGGAAAGACAACCTCACTGAGCCAAAAACTGAAGAGTTTTTTCCAGGTTCGTAAAGACTTACGAGGAGTGCTTCTCCCTTGCGGTTTTCAGCCAGTTTGTCGGTAGCGTCATCGTCATCTGCGTTTCCTGTCTGCAACTGACCATGGTATTTCGCCAATTTTAGACCCCACTGACATTAATATTCTCTCCGCAGATGGAGCCCCTCAGCTTTAACTTCTTCTCGATGACGATGTATCTGATCACGATGCTTTTAGAGATCTACTTGTTTTGTTACTACGGAACCACTCTCACGGACGATGTAGGTACAAGAACTAATTTAACTCCCCAGTAATAGAAATTTCTAGAGCGCCACCATCATCGAGTCCATCTACATGGGTGAGTGGTACGACCTCGACAAGAACTCAAAGAAGGCTTTGCTCGTATTGATGGAGAGGTCCAAGGAGCCCGTGGTGGTAACGGCCGGCAGGATCTTGGACTTGTCCTTGCAGACATTTATGACTGTCAGTTGAACCTTTTTTGTAATTTTTACCGACTTTTTGCTTTAGATACTGAGGAGGTCTTACTCTCTACTGGCGGTGTTGCAAAACTACCGGTAGATGTGCGTGTATATGTTGGTGTAAAATGATCTACAGTCTGTGACGCAAAATACAGTTGTTTGACCCGTGTTTGTTTCTATAAGTATTCCTAACCATTTTGTTCTTTTTTTTTGAACAAAGACGATAGAAACCGCTCGCTCAGTCAGGGAAGCCTGGACTCTTACCTGGAGGAAAAAAAAGAAAGAGAAAAGGGGAGGGTAGAACAGAAAAACAAGAAGAGGAAGAAGAGAATTTTTTTCAAAAAAGTAAAAAGACGGCGAGGTCTCCTGGAGTAAAGAACACACAGAAGACATCAGAGAAAGAGAAGGAAGCGGACACAGAGATGGAGAAAAAAATATCGGAGCTGTTGCAAGAGTTGAAGAAGGAGATGAAAGAAATAAGACGAGAAAACAAGGAACTCAAGAGAGAGATAGAGAGGCAGAGAGAAGAATTTAAAGAGAAGGAGAAGAGATGGGAAGGAGAGAGAGACTGGTGGAAGGAGAGAGTGGAAAAGCTGGAAGAGAGAATGGAAAGCGAAGAGAGAAGAAAAAGGAAGAACAACATCGTGATAACAGGATGGGACGGGGAAAGAAAAAGTCATGTAAAAAAAGAGGATGTAGAGAAGTTTTTGAAGGGAAATGTAGAGGATAGTAAAGTAAAAGATTGTTACAGGATTAACAAGGACCAAGTATTGGTGGAGATGGAGGGATGGGGTGAGAAAGAAAGAGTAATGAAGCACAAAGGAAAATTGAGGGAGAAGAGGGAAACAAGGGGGATATACATAGACAACGACCTCACAAAGAAAGAATGAGATTTACAGAAGAAACTAAGAAGTATGGCGAAGGAAAAAAGGGAAGAAGGAAAAGAAGTAAGAGTGGGATACAGGAAATTAATAGTGGACGGGGAGCAATGGAGATGGAATGAAAAGAGAGAGAGACTAGAGGTTTTCCAATAAAAAGAAGAAGGGGAGGAGGGAAAAAGGGGGACAACGGCAAAGTAAAAAGGACAATAAAACGGGAAAAAAGAAACAAAGAAGGAAGTAGGAGGGAAACTAAAGAAGGAAGGGGGAAATCAAAGAAGGTAACGAGAAAAACAGGGGTGAGGGCACTATTTTGGAATGTAGCGGGACTAGGGAAAAAAGAAGAAGATTTTTGGGACTATGTGAAGGAGTTCGATATTGTTGGATTAACAGAAACATGGTCAGAAAGCTGGGAAAAAATAGAAAAACTGTTACCAAAGGAGTTCAAGTGGGAATGGCAAGGGGCGAGAAGGGGAAATAAAAAAGGAAGAGCAGCAGGGGGAATAATAACAGGGGTAAAAAAAGGAATAAAAGAGAATACTAAAAAGAAGGGAGAAGAGGAAGGTCACATGGTGAGAAACTTTAAAATAGACAGTAAATGGTGGAAAATAGTGACAGTGTACAGCAAAGAGATGAAAGAAACAATAAGCAAGATAGAAGAAACATTAAAAGACAACAGGGAAGAATATCTGCTTCTGGGAGGGGATTTTAACGGGAGAATTGGGGAAAGAGGAGCCAGGGATTGGGAAGAAGAGAGAGGAGAGGGAAAAAGAAAATCCAAAGACAAGAAAGAAAACGCGGAAAGGAAGAAGTTGATGGAATGGATAGAAGAAAAAGGATGGGAAGTGCTGAATGGAAATAAACAAGGGGACGAAGAAGGAGAATGGACCTACATAGGCGGTAGAGGAGACACGGTGATAGACTACGGAATAGTAAACGATGAAGCATGAGAAGAAGTCCAAGAATAGGGGAAATAGTAGAGTCAGACCATCTGCCTATAGAGATAAGTATAGGTAGAGGGAGAGAGAAGAGAGGAGGAGAAGAAATAATAGAGGAAATGCTGAAGGTAATAATAATTAAAGTATGGGACGACCAAGGGGTGGAAGAGTATAAGAGAAGACTGGAAAAAGCAAGATTTAAAGAACAAGAAGTAGGGAAAATGGAGAAAGAATTGGTAGAAATACTGGAAAAAGCAGCGACAAAAAGAGAAATAACAGTAAGATTTGGAGGAACAAAAAGAAAGAATAAATGGTGGGACAAAGAATGTGAGCAACGTAAAAAGGAAGCAATAAAAGAACTAAGAAAGTGGAGAAAGACTAAAGGGAACAGAAGTGGCTTTGTAGAAGCGAAAAGAAGATACAGAGAGACATGCAGGGAGAAGAAGAGGCAGAAGAAGGAGAGAGAGGAGGAAGAGATAAAAGCAATAAGAACAGAGAAGGATGGAACTATATTAATAGAGAGAGAAAGAAAAAAGAAAATGTGAGCGAGGAGATAACGATGAATGAGTGGGAGGAGTACTTCATGAGGCTGCTGGAGGGAGAAAAGGAAAAAAGAAAACGGAAATAGAGACGAAGAGAAACCGAGTAGAACCTGAAGGAGAAGAAATTACAATGGAAGAGGTGGAGAGGCATGTGAAGAAACTGAGGAAAGGGAAGGCACCAGGAAGGGATAGAATACAGAATGAGTCGTGGATGTATGGGACGAGAAGAGTGCTAGAGAGGCTGGTGGAGGTAATGAATGGGGTGTGGAGAGGAGAAGGATTCCCGGTAGGGTGGAGAGAGGGGGTAATTTACCCCATTTACAAAAAAGGGGAGAAAAATAAAGTAGAAAATTACCGAGGGATAACTCTCCTAAACACAGGGTACAAGTCGTATGCATCAATTCTGAATGAAAGGAAGAGCAGAGAGATAGAGGAAAAGGGAGCATTACCAGACACCCAAGCAGGATTTAGAGAGGGGAGGGGAACTATGGATAATGTATACATCCTGGACCATTTGACGAAGAGTGAGTTAAAGAAGAAAGGGGGGAGGGTGTATGCATTATTCGTAGACGTCAAAGCGGCTTTTGACAAGGTGGACAGAGAGAGGATGTTTGAGTGCCTGAGGGAGAAAGGGGTAAATGAATGGCTGGTAAGAAAGTTGGAGGAGATATATGAGAAGACAAAAAGTAAAGTGAAGGTAGGGGAGAGGGAAAGTGAATGGTTTGTGACAACAAAGGGAGTGAGGCAATGTTGCCCGCTCAGCCCCTTGTTGTTCACGATGTATGTGGCAGATATGGACGGAATGTCAGAGAGAGCACAAGCGAGGGGGTGTGTGGTAGATAGAAAAAAAGTGTGGAGCCTGGCGTTTGCGGATGATGTGGTAATGGTGGCAAAGAGTGAAAGAGAAATGAAGGAAATGATAAAGAGTTTAGGAAAATATGTGAAGAAGAAAAGACTAGAAGTGAATGTAGAGAAAACAAAAATGCTGGTGTTCAATAAGAGAAAGAGGAAGAACGAAGAGAGTGATTGGAGGTGGGAGGGAGAAGTAATAGAACAAGTAAAAGAATTCAAATACTTGAGGTATGTGTTCAATGAAAGAGCCACAGATAAGGCACATATTAGAGAACTGGCAAGAAAAGCGAACAAGGTGATAGGATGTGTATGGGGAATAGGAAAGAGAAGGTGGGGAGGCGATTTTAAGAGGAGAATGATGATGTTTGAAAGTCTTATTGAAAGCGTGTTGTTGTACGGAGCAGAGATCTGGGGATGGAAAGAACAAGAGGAGATAGAAAGGGTGCAAGAGAAATATCTGAGGTGGGTGCTAGGGGTGAAGAGAGAAACGCCAGGGTACATAGTGAGAGAGGAATGCAAGAGGAATAGGTTGAGAGTGAAAGCGGGAAAAAGAGCGGTCAAGTTCGAAGACAGGATGAAAGGGAGGAAAGAATGTGGGATACTAAAGGAGTGCTGGAGAGAAAAAAAGAAGAATTTAGAGGAGAATAATAAGGAAGAATTACTACAGGAGGAATGGGTATGCAAGCAAAGAAATAGAGAAACTGAGAGAAAGAGGCGTGTGGATGAATGTAGAACTAAGTGAAAGAGATAAGGATACGGATAGACAAGAGAGGAGAGAAAGAATTAGAGAATCCAGATACAACGGGAAGTACGGAAGATGCATGATCGAGGAAGTACCGAAGTATTTGGGGAGGTAGAGCGAGAAAGAAAGAAAGATGATGGCGAGGTTTAGGTGCGGAAAATAGGTATCGGGCAGAAGATGGAGGAAGAATGTGTAGAATGTGCTACGAGGAAAGAGAGACGATTGAGCATATGTGGAACGAATGCAGTGAGATGAAACAAAGAGAGAGGAAAGAAAGAGAGGAAATACTGAATGTAGATGGAAGGGAAATTAAATGGATGAAAGAGGTATGGAAGAGGAGGGAGAAGGGAGAAGAGGAAAGGGGAGGGGAGAAGAAATAGATAATTTTATTTAGTTTTTTTTTTATTATTATAATTGTTAAGTTTACTTGTATATGTATAGGAATCAGAAAGCCCGTAGGGCAAATAAAGATTAATAATAATAATGAACTATAATGTCTAGATTACTCTGGAACAATGGAAAATCCAGCAACTTTTATTGTTAGTTTGTAGAAATTTATCAAATAAATTTGTAAGAATAATGTCACTGTTTACCTGTAATAAGCATTGCACGCGTGTGATCTAAATGCAGACATGACTTGAAGATTCCAAGGCTTGCTTCGTCTCGATTTTTGTTAGAAAATGAGAATTCAAAACCATGACAATTTAAAAATGTATGAACTCAAAAAAAAAATAAACCACGATTAGAAATTTAAGAACAGAAAGACTAAGAACTTAAGAACCTCCTAATTGAGATACCGACACAAATTAGGAGAAGAAATTTTTTTGGGTGCAAAAACAAGCTCTTTGATACCAGCAAAACAGATAGCTATTTTTGACCATAATGCAGATTGGAATTTTGCCTCAACAATCGATGGTCTTGGTTAGTGTTCCCGATTAAAAGAACTGCATTATATTAATGAATAACTATATTTGAGGCTTCATAGTCTGGTAATGCGCTTATCTATTATGTAATGCTTGTCTGGATGAATAAAAAGCTTATAATCTAAATTTGCATCTTTATGCGCTCACATTTATGTAAAAAACACTTAATGCAGGCGATATAATATTGTGCTAGGTTATTATTTTTTGATCGTGAAGAATGTAATTAGTAACGGCGCATTCACCATTCGACACTTGTGGAAACATCTAAATATGGTTGCAGCGGTGTCCACTTAAGCAAATTCTATGTTCTCCAGAACGGCCAACAGTGAGTACGACCTTCTCAGTATCTGAAACACAAACATCTCAGCTTCCGACAAGAACCTCCGCTACCCACCATGGTGAACGTGACCAAAGACATGTCGAAGATTTTCCCGACGCTGATGGTCATAGGTCTCTTTGCGCGTTCCATCAACAGCACCAACATCCTCCTGGTACCCACGTCGAACTCGTACCACCTACTCAAATACACGGCTGTGTTGATTGAGGCGTTCTGAAACAGTTCTTTTAGTGGCGGGTCGTACAAGACACAGGTTAACACTTCTTCGAATAAAACAGTTCCGAAGTGGCAGTACAGGTAGACCTCTGCGACCATCGCGATCAAGAACATTAGCATCGCCAGGAAATTGAAGCTTAAAACGTCCATCTAAAGACAATTAGACCAAAATAAACATTATTGGGACTACTTACGATGGTGAGTTGGAGGCAAGAAACGCAAAAGATGACGATGCCGCCAGAGAACTGGCTGAAGGCCATTTGGGAAAAACACCTTTCGTACTCTTTGACAAAGCTACAATCAACTTGGCAGACTGTGTTACCATTAATCTGTTATTCTTACTCAAGTATGAGGTTGTGATGGACGACACACCTTTTGACCTTCTCTTGTAGCAGCTGTGACCTCACTGACTCCTCGTCAGGACCCACTTCCTCATCCGCTTGTTCCCCCAGAAATTGCAAGTTATTCTTCAAAATTTTAATCTGAATTGTGGCCTGATAAGCCAACCCCGCTATCAAAGACTCTACAGCTGCACAGCTGTAAGCCCCATATCCTACAGCTGCAACACAATTACCAAACTGTACCAAAACAACGACCAGAATGTTACCCAAAACGAGGTACACATAAACAAAGACGTTGTAGTACCACGGGGCCGTCGGAGCATCGAAAGGCAGCCACACGTTCGTGGGGAACATATGGCCCTCCCACGCGATGGGTCTGCTGGACCAGCTCACGAACCCGGAACTCACACAAGCCAGGAATATGGCCGTGGTAGCTCGACAGACTTTAACCCCCTCATCCACAATCTCAAGGTGTTCGTTTCTGGTAACGTGGAAAACTTCTCGGTCAAAATAGTGTATGCACCTCTTTATCCTTTCACCGTTGTTGAGAAACGGCCAAAATTTCGGTACGTAACACCCCACCTCCGCTATCAAAAAAGTTGTGTCTGCAACCTCCTTGAAACTCAGATCTTTTTGCATGTACAGATAGAGACATTGCAGGATCGGAACCGGAACTATTAACAGAAAATATAGTAAATACGTTCGTATTCTGTACGACAACTTGTGGTGTTCAGGCGGATAAAAGCCAAAAAGTTTCATAGCACGAAGGTTGAGGCCAAAGCTGCGATCTGCCACTTCCGGCATTTTTAACACTAGTGTCCCTTAGTCTGTGCTGGGGACCTATTTTTATTTTTACTTGTAAATTTTTAATCAAAGGCATGTAGGGGTTAAAATTAAAATTCCAAGACGGTAGGGAGAGACTATAATTATCTTTTATAGTTGAAGTTCGATAAAAAAAGTTCTTCTCATTTGTGATTCCGTTTGTGGGATAGAGTGACGTCACGGACGTTTTCGGCGAGGGTCGCGGAAGGGCATGAACTGTTAGATTGTGGGAGAGATGAGAGCGAGTGTTTATTTATTATAATTGTTGATTATATTATTAACTGGAGAAGTTTACCTACGACACTGATTGTTTATCTATGACATTTTGTTTCTACAGAAATGCGTGAGCGTCCAAATTTTCCCCTTAACTTCAATGAGCGTCAAAATTCACATCATGGAGAACAAAAAGAAGAAGTTCAAACCGTGTAAAGTTCCCAGGTATCTAATCGGATCCACCAGCCCCCAAGTCATAAACACGGACCTGCAGGAGTACAACGCCCATAGATACAAGGTGAATACTGCCTTTTGAGAGCGACCCGTTTGACAGGAACGGTTAGGTATTTACAGCAAAGACGAGGACGGACACGAAGCCCCCCAAGATGAACCCCTACACCTACATCAACTATAGGAAGCTGCGCGCGGATGCCGAAAGACTGGCTTTCATCGATGCCGAGAACAAGCAGTTGTTGAAGAAGATCACGATCATCAACCGGACGATCGTGAGTTTCTTAAAAATTTCTTGCTGCATCTTCGTCCGTAATTTAATTCAGGGCAGGATCGACTCCTACAAACCCGAAGCTTACGCCTGCAAATCCAATTGGGGCGGCCACCTGCTCCGCATAAAGCAGATCGGGGTCAAAAACAAGACCATTTTCCGCAAGATCGTCTCTGCTGTAAGTCCGCCCAAAGTCAAACCCAAATTTCTAGTACTCCGTCAAATTCGTAGACCTCCAGCTACAGCAACAAGGCCATGACCACCTTCTGGCTGGGCATCATCACTAAGCTAGAGCGGTCGGCGCGCTACCCCCTGGTGATCCTCCAGAAGTCCTCGGTGGACGCCGAGCTGGCGAAGCTGCCGTCCATCAGTTGCGGCCTCGACAAGCTGTCTTCTAGACCCATGCAAGTCTCCAGAGTAGTTTGTACCATCTTAGTGTGGGCTGTTGCAGGTGCTTTTTGGAGTTCCAAGTCGTCGGAGGGAGCGCGTTGGGGCGAGTCGAGGTGGAGCTGTACCATGACCACGTCCCAGTAACCGTGCAGAACTTTCTGGGGATCTGTTCGGGGGAGAACAAGTTGGGGCTGAGTTATAAGAATTGCTTGGTGTATCGGATCGTTCCGGGGAGGTTTCTGGAGACGGGGGACATCACGAAGGATACGGGGAGAGGAGGGATGTCTGTATATGGGAGACAGTTCGAGGAGGAGGGGCACAAGTTGAGGCACACCAAGGCTGGTGAGTAATTTATCTTCTGATTCTTTGTTTCTTATTTATTATTGTTATTGTTTTTACTATCTAACGATAGATAACATATCTTACAGACGTGTAGAGCGGAGTGCCTACATCACATATTTTTCTTAAGTTAACGAAATACTTTATTATGTAGTAGTAGTAGTGGTAGCTGGAAGCATTTACTCTAAACAAGAAAACTGTGTAGGGGTCCTGTCGATGGTGCGAGTGGGGCAACACAACAACAACTCGCGCTTCTGCATCACCTTCAACAACATGGAATCGCTGGACAAGCAGAACGTGGTCTTCGGCAAGATAACAAAGGGGGCGGACATCCTGTCCAAAATCGAGGGCTACGGGAGGCACCTCGGACGGCCACTGATGCCCATTATCATTTCGAACTGCGGCAATTTGTATTCCGCCGCCGAAACCTAGGGACTTTTGTAGCGTCTCGTTGGCGGCGACAGTAATAAATGGCCGACAGTTTCCATTTTGTTGTTCAACAATCCGAATTGTGAGCCCCCATAGTGAAATAAAGTCTCAAAACTGCACAAGTCCTTTCATTTTGAATAAATCGAACAAGATGCTGTACTTAGAGGACTATCTAGAGAGTGAGTGGCATTTTTTCGGTGGCGTGGTCACCACTCGCAAGGGCGGCAAATTCAAGTTTTCTTGCAGTGATCGAGCATCTGCCCCAGGAGCTCCGGGACAGGTTTACCGAGATGAGGGAGCTGGATCTGACTGTACAAAGTGAGTAGTGGCCTCGAATGTCTTTACAAAAATTGGACGTTAAATCTGGACAGATAACATGGACGAGCTGGAGAAACGTGTGAAAGTCTTCTTCAACGACTGCAAGCGGTGCCAGGGCGAGCTCCCCCCAACCACAAAGTCAGAGTTCGACTGCATAGGTAAAGAGTACAAAAGCACCCTCGAAGACGCCGACGAAAAGGTAACTAAACGAGCCACAATTCCCCCAATTATGCACGTCTCCCAAGGTGCACCTAGCAAACCAAATGTACGAGCTCGTCGATAAATACTTGCGCCGTCTCGACACAGAGCTCCACAAGTTCAAGTGCGAGCTCGAAGCCGACAATAAGGGCATAACCGAGGTCCTGGAAAAGCGCTCGCTGGAACTCGACACCCCCGTCAACTCCACCAGCCTGTCTTCGCAACAACAGAAAGAGAACCGCTACGAGAGGTACTCCCATGCCTCTCCATACATTGCTCATTCAAATCAAAGTTCCAGCACGTTCCGATACAGACCGAGGAGCGAAAAACGCCGCGACAGCAGCAACTCGCTGCCGCCGTCGTTCGCCGAGAAGCGACAGGCTGTGGCCCCCATTCCGCTCGTGGAGACCCGACACAGTTCGGTCAGTCAGACCACGCCTCCGGCACAGTCGAATATCTCTTACAATTTGGGGCACATTGGGGCGGGGCCCGCGATCGCGGCGGCGGCGTCGCAGGCCATCGCGGCGACACAACAAGTGAGTATCTATGGGCAAGGGGGCACTGTTGTGATGATAGTTGTTGTTTAGATGCAGCAAGGAAGGAGAACGGCCAGTCTCAAGGCGTCGTACGAGGCTATAAACACGGGGGGGCCGGGACACGAATTTAGCATCGGGAGGGAGCTGGCGGGGGCGGCGCAGACGGCGATTCAGGCCATCCAGCAGGACCATGCGAACAACAAAAAGAAACAAAAGTGAGTACAATTTGGGGGCCTGTATTTAAAATTAATTTTGAGTTGTATGTTCTCATCTTCACTGTATTTTTTTTTTGTGTCAGGAAATGGTCCAGCAGCAGCTCGGGGACCCCGTCGGCGGCTTCAGCAGTCCAGGCGATGCTCGCCGCTCCCTTGGCGGCCTCCGCCCCCGAGTCTCCTTCCATCGACGTATCTTCCCAAGGGGCGGAGGTCACGGACGGGGAGTGGACCTACGACCCCAACGAGCCCAGATACTGCTTGTGCAACCAGGTGTCTTATGGAGACATGGTGGCGTGCGACAACGATGAAGTGAGTATAAATTATTAAATATTATCACTTCTGAAAGAACATTCCATTAATGTCATACTCAAATTAAATACACAAATTGTTTCAGTGCCCTACAGAGTGGTTCCATTACCCCTGTGTCGGCATATCAGCGCCGCCCAAAGGGAAGTGGTACTGTCCGCAGTGTCTGGCGTCCATGAAGCGGCGAGGAGGGCGGAAAAACTGAAACGAGCCACGGGAAAATATAAACTAATTTCAAAATAGTGAATGTTCAGACCGCTGCTAACTGCGCATGTGTTGTACTTACAGGGACCTACTTTACCAGCCTGGCGGTGACCTGAAATCTAGAAATGAGTAAATTGCAATGTAACTTGATGCCAATTTATGATTTAAACAGATTAAATATTTTGAAAGCGTGTCTGGGAGTGTCCATCGAAGCCCTTAGAGACTGTCTTTCCTCTTTTGTTTCAATCATCGTGTCTTTAATCCGCAACCAAACATACACGGGTGTACTGTAGGTTGCGTTATGACCAATCGTTTGAATTACATTGTGCACAATTTGTCTCTTTTAAAACATAACATTCCAAATTACTAACTGGCTATATTTCAAAACCCTCTCACGGAACGACAGCCCCACAAATCACGACTCCAGTAAGAACCAGAATTGCACCCACGTTCGCAATTAAGGGTCAATAAATCGGACCGTTGCGAAAGCGGCAAGGTCAAAATTGTTTTATTTCTTGTACCACCTGTACCACTTTCGATGGAAGGTAAAGAGTGCGGTGCACTCACCCGAGCGGTGCATTGTCAGGGCTGCGGTGTTGATATCGACTCGGAAATGCGAAACGAATCACGGTAATCAGTGGTGTTCTTAGGTTTTTTATTTGGGCATAAAAATCTATGAAATGTATTTAATGTTTTAGGTATAATACCGATAAGAAGAATGATTGAATTGGCTAATAAATGGGGTGGGAATAGAAAACTTAAATATGTCAATTTTATAATATTTTTTGTTGCTTTAATTTTTTAGATATTTGAGATAATATGTATACAAATTAAGGAGTGTTTTTCCTAAACTAGAAAAAAAAAAAAAAAAACTAAACCGCGAGAAAACAGGTTCACTTGGTGTGGGCTGCCAATGACTTCAGCACGATAATCTTTTGTGTGAAGCATGAACTCGAAAGGCTGACTTAAACTATCCTACATTTACATTTAACGTTCTGTTCATACTTAATGAGTAAGTGCCGCGGACACGGGAGCAAAAGTTCCCGAATGATTACTTTTTGAATAGCAGGACGTAATTATTGTAATTTCCAGTGCAAGCTGCACATCAAGGAACGCCACTGTCCGACATCTCACACAGGTCGGTTTTAATACAATGTATGAACATAATTCGGAGTACTGGTGCATTTTGCAACAAGGAAGTATGCGGTGGAATCCTCGTATTGTCTGAAATATCGCGAACCGGTGAAAATTGAACGTGTGAAGTGGCAGCGGGGTATTTTCGCATCGTCGATGCAGGTATGTATTGATCAATTGATGAAACGTCTGTTTTCCTGAAACAATGTGAATTGTTAGTTTATGCTCACCTTACTTACAGGTGATTGCAAATTCGGTCCCTACTCGTAGAGTGACACATGTTTTAAAGCACCCTGTAAAAAACCGTTATTGACTGAACCGCTCCTGCAAACACATCCATAAAATATACCGACTTGCTAATTTTGCCTGCACATGCCATTATCGCCAAAAGGAGCTTTATCAACTTAAGTAAACTAACGTAAATGTGCACTGCCGCAGTAATTGGATTTCTCCGCAGTTGCATTAAAACACAATAACCCCGATGCATAAACTTTGACTACAAAGCGGTTACTTAGTGTTCCCGGTCGTAGACCGATGCAACATGATTTGCAGCGTTATATGTACAATTTTCTAATTGCAATGAACGCACATGGTACTTTCACAGAAATTAGTGCAGGTCACTTTGGTGCAGACAGTAAAATTTTATAAATGCAACGGCTGAAATAAATGTGAGTGGGACTCGATAGAAAGGTAATAACGTGTTTTTTATTATTATTTCTATGATGCAACTGCATTTCACTCCTTTCACTGATGTTCCCCAGCTTCAACACCTTGCTAGTTTTTGGCAGTGTCCAAGCAGACGTGTCCCAGTTTTTTTGCGAGCAGTGTAACTAGAACCGACTATTTTTCCACCTTATTTCCGACGACCCCAAAACAGTGCCACTTTACTTGGAACTTGCATTTACTTTTTTGCTAAAACTACCTCGCTAATTGTATAATTAAAATCGAAACCAAACCGCAACATTTTTTTTTGTGCGCGGTTACGAAACTGACGAATAAGAACCCCGGCAACGATAATGCACTTTTCTCCGTTTACCCCTGCCGTGCACTGGCCTGGTTCTCCGTACCGCATTGGTGCTATTATTTAACAGTTCAAATCGCGATTTGACCCCACACGGAATGGCTGCAACGGATTTTTTGTTCGTGTGTTTGCTCAGTGCCCTTCCCGGTATGTCGCTGTTATTTAATAGCCGCTCTCATTAAAATTCCAAAAAGATACGGTAGTCTGTGCTTTCTCCGAGATAATTTCATAGAGGATTGATTTCAGGTCCGTTGAGAATCAGTTTTGACGATTCGATTCTCCAGCTCTTCCCCATCAATAAGCACAAGTGTCATAAGATTGATCCCATTAGAGACATCGGGTTCCAACTGTATACAAAGTGAGTCTTTATGCTATTTTTCTCTTACTAAAAAAAGTAGAAACGATGGTAAAAGTGTATCAAATCACAAACATTTAGTAGATCGAGATGGAAAAAAATGAGTTAAAGTTGTCTATGTACGAAAAACCGCTTGTCTTAGTTTAAAATAATCAATTATTTATTAAACTGTAGTAAACAATGACAAATAAATACAATGTATAAGCATAATATAAATGAAAATTTGGTCGATTTCATAAATGCTTGTAAAACTAACAGATGACTATACTAGGTTATTTTTTTTGACCTTATGTAAATAAAATATAACCAACTTCACAATAAAAAACACAACAATAACAGCCCAAGTTTGTGTAAATGTTAAGAAGCTCGAAGTGTTGAAATGAGATATCTCACATTACATAATGCATATCTACCATACTTTATGTGACAAGAGTTCGAGTTATTTAATCCTCGTTGGTGTTTCACAACGTTATTTCAACAGTACCACTTTTTAGTTGCAACGGTAGGCATTTCGGGCACTCTTCCAAATAATATTTTTCACACTCCAGCCGCAACCCCCTTCAGCCTCAGAACCTCATAGCCGGGGACGACAAACTCTTAGCCGAATCGTACTTTAATTTCTCCCAGCCGACAGTCTTCTACTTTCACGCCTTCTTCGAGTCTTCCAGCACGACGTCTGCAATTCTAATGCGAACAGGTGAGGCTAATGCAGGCTTGCATTCTCTGATTATGCAGAATGTCGACAATCAAGTTCAATGCGACGGTTTGTCTTAGCGTATTTGCAACGCGGAGGTCACAACATCATTTTGCTGAATGCGCCCAGGTTGGAGGCTGGTCCGTGGTACTATACCGCTGCGAGGAACACCCAAGTCGTTGGTAAGAATCAAACAACTTTCTTAATAACTAATTTTCATATCGTATCTAGGTGAGTACACCGCCCGGTTCATCGACTACCTCGTCTCTCGCGGAATGTACCTTCCCAGCCTCCACCTTATCGGGCTCAGTCTGGGGGCCCAAATGGCGGGGGTGTGCGGACAGAACGTCAAAAGCGGCCGCGTTTCCAGGATAACAGGGTTGGATCCGGCGGGGCCCCTCTTCAAAAAATGGCCCAAGGATTTGCGACTCGACAGCACCGACGCGGAGTTCGTGGACGTCATCCATACGGACGCCGGAATTTTCGGGTTTCCCCGAAGTTTGGGTCACGTGGACTTTTGGCCCAATCGGGGCATCTCCCCGCAGCCGGGGTGCACCAAGCCGGAGGTCAAGAAGACTCTTCCGGACAATAGTGTTGCGCTGCGTAAGTGTAAAAGGCCGTAATCCCGCTTCTGATGTTAGAGAGCATTAAGTATTCAGACACCCCAAAACCCTGCTCTGCGCCTATTTTGAGTTAGAAGCATGATTTTATTCCACTTCTGAGGTTGGGGAAAGTACATGTACATGGACTGTACAGTTCCTTTGAGCTATATTTATGAAATCAAACATTTTACAGTTTTCTGTAGCCACTGGCGGTCCTACCAATTCTACGCCGAGAGTGTGGTTAACCCAAATGGGTTCGTGTCGATCCCATGTGAATCCTGGGACAAGTATTGGCATGAGCAGTGTCAGTCGGAAGGCTCGGTCAGCAATATGGGGTTCAACGTCGATTACAAGTAAGCGTAGGGACAGATGGCACTGTTTCTGGTTTAGGTTTAGTACCGTTGATTTTTTTAGGTTAAGGTACGGTAATGATTTATATTTTTTGTTTGTTTGAAAATGTATTTCAATTTGAAATCAAATTGTTTTGTGTAAAAATATCTTGGGAGTGTGCAGCAACAGGTGGTAGATAACTTAGATATTAATCGAAACTAATTTCGCAGAGCCAGAGGAAACTATTTTCTGACGACGGCGCTTCAATCGCCCTTTTCCCGGGAGTGATTCGGGCTTTCTCCTGATCCAGTGTGAATATGGCGGACTTTCCACATTAAAAGACTTTTGAGCATAATCGAAACGGAGAATTTAATTGTTATTTATGTTCAATTGAATTTCATGGCTGCTTTGATTTTAGAAACAATAGCCGATGGACTGTACATTGTATGTGTGTATATTATTTCATAATTTATTTAATGTAAAATAATGGATTGTTTGCTGTTGTAGAGTAATAAATTGTTTAAGTAGCTTTGGTATTGGCTGTTTCCCGGAAAATCTATTTCCAATAGTTGGTGCTAAAACAGAACGGAACACTGTGTGATCAAATAAAAATATGAAACAATTGACACATAAGCAATCACTAACCATTAGGCTTAATGACTCATGGTTATAACAAACTCGGATGAAGGTAATAAGAGTGTAACCTGAAATTATCCCACAGCCACCAAACTACGTCTGCTTCAAAGTCGTGATCATGCTGTTGACAATTTGCACGTCCCTAGTCGACAACGAGCTCGAATTGATATCGCGGAACTCCCACCGTGACGACACCTGGGCCCACACCCTGTCGACGCTCAGTCCCATTGCGGTCCGCAACAAGCTGTTCCAATTGGGCTGCCATTCTCCAGTTAGCAGCTGCACCACAAGTGTTAAAAACGAAATGGGAACCACAGATGGTTACCTGGTCGAATGGTCGATAACCGATATGAAACATGGTATGTAGGAGAGGACATGTGCCTGCAGTGACCCTGTTGGACTGCACAGGTTCGGGGTTCTCGCTCACTCCTAATTTTTGGAAGAACCATTCGCTGTTGTTCTTCAGGAAGTGGTGGAGAGTCTGTGGGAAAACATCTACATGAAGGGACTACCATTGTGGGGGTTACTCTACTTTGAGACTTTTTTTCCCATGTGCGGTCATAAGGATGTCACTGACTAATACTTCCGCGATTTGCTGGGTCCCTTCAACTCTCCCCGCTCCTTCGGCCGAGGTCTCTAGGTACTCTTTAACCTGGTCCAGAAGCTCCTCGATCTGATCCGTGTGTTTGTTGTCTTCGTCGATGCTGCAAAGTGATTCGGCTACGGCCAGTGCTATGTCCGAACTAGAGCTGAAAACGGCATCAAAGCTCGATGCTGAAGTCTTTGGTTGAGTAGACTTTGCGGGAGACTGACTAGATGCGTCGGAAAATCGTACCGCTTTGCTTTTGTCAAGCTCGGATTGCCGTAACAGTTCCGAGTACAACGCCCCTATGAGGATCTGCACGAGAGCCGAGTGACTAAGAGGAGTCACTTCACTGGGAAGGATGTCTTGTATCAACCCCGCGACTCTGGGCAAAGCCACATCGACGCAGTCCCACAACTGGCTGTAGGACCCCAAAATGATGAGCATAGCCTGGTAGATGCTGGCCCCGGTTTGGACTGCGTTGATGACAGTTTTGGTGATGATGGGAAGGACTGGTTGGATGAGGTACAAAATGCACTCGTACCAAGGTGGTCGGATTTGGTTCCACACCTTGAAACACCTTCAAGACATAACTATGCATATAGCACGAAGCCACCTACGTTCCGTCTGTCGAAACACTTTGCCCAATTACTCTGGTGAGTAACACCCGAAAAGAGAACGTCCATCAAGTCCTCGTTGTTCCCTATTGACAACACTACCCAGGTTGCAGAAAAAACCAAGTTGTAATAGTGTAAAGACGTCAAATAAGTCGTGGAGGTGTCTATACACCTGCAAGTGCCATCACTGGAACACAGGAAGAACCCGCAGGACTCAGTTTTGATTTTTGGACGTTGGATTTCGCCCGGGAAGTTTTTCAGAGAAGAGTCCAAGATCAGTTTCAGAAGTTTACAGCTCTTCATTCCGACTACCTAAAAAAGGGGGCGTTAACAATAGCGCTTTTGGAGACGTGGTCTCACCTTGAGCAGCAAGGCCCAATTCGGCTGAGGCTGAGCCAATAACACTGTTAAATCTAGAGCTATGGCTATCTCTGGGGGCAAATCTGACATTTTTTGGACCGTTTTCGTGTTCTTGAAGATGTGAGGCAGTGCGAAGATGATCCACTGCGCGGGGCCTGGACTCTTTGATTTGAAGAGGTCGACGTTTTCTATGCCTTTGCGGAAGACCTCGGGGTCAAAAGAACAAGTTAGATTATATAATATAGATAGCTTAATATAAAAGAGTCTGTTTAATCGAGAAGTCCTTATATAGTTCACAAAATAAAGCAAAATTCTGCAGCGCCGTTATTTCTAAACTGATTTTAATAGTGAGTCAGAGTCTCAAAGGAGATTTAGAGATTTTAAAAAGCAACTATAATCCCACCAACCTTGTGAAGCACATCAAGAGAAGCCCCCCTCAACACCAGGCAGTTCAACAGCTCCTGACACTTCGTATGGATGTCCCTCAATATCTTGCTCTGCCCGTTCACATTCAACCCGATCAGATCCTCGGCCCTCTCGCATATACTCGGCAGCAACTGAGCCGTACACAACAGCAAATTGCTAATATCCACCACCAGCAGCTTGCTCCTAGCTTCAGAGGGACAAGACTGAAACCCGTTCAAGCAGCGTCAACATTAATTACTTCCGCCCGAAATACCTGCGTGTATCGAACCGTCAGAATCGTTAACGACTCGTTTAGCATCCCTGAAAAAACCCTTTGAGCCATTTTCGGCGGCACGGTGCTCCACAAGTCCTCTTTCGTTCCTTCAAAGGAAGTTTAACTTAGTGAAAACAGAGAATGGCAACGAGATGTTTACCGTGCATGTACAGCCACCACATCTGGATGACGTAGGAGCCCCGTTCCGATTCGCAGAAGGGTTTCTGGTTGTCCCAGTCCAAGGAGTCGGCTTCCTGGAGGATGTAGAGGGATAGGAGGCGGCAGTGGAGGTCCAAGAGGCGCTCGGCGAGGGCTTCGCCCATTTCTTGGTATTTCTTGTGGCTGACGTGGAGGAGTTCCATTTGGCTGCTTTTGGTCTCGGCGATGGATTGCAGGTAGAACCAGAGGCAGTTTTTGAGGAGGGTCGCGGCGCCGATCGTGCCTGTGAGGACGGCGAGGTCGGCGTGGTCTAGGGCTTCCTGGGTTAACACGTGTAGGTGTTCTAAATGGGCATCTACTCATACCAGCACGTATGAATTTCAAACCTCCCTACTAACCTAAAAGCTGCTCTGCCGACTTATGAATGAGACCGACGAATTTCGCAGGATCGGAGGACTTAACGATCCCCCCGCAGCCCCCAGACGTGCCCATGCTCTGATCGGGAACGTCTCGAACTTGTAGAAACCCGGAATTCTTGCGGTACGCGGCGACGTATTCTTCTTCCCACCACAAGACGATCTTCATCGAAGCAAACGACACGGATCTGGGGAAGTCCAGGCGGCCGCCGACTATTCCGGGACAAATGGTTTCCTGCAGGATCGTTTGGTGCGTCTACGAGTGAATGTTAGAACAATAAAGAAGAGGAAGAATGTTACCTTGTAGTACTCCATGTCTCTTTGGATGAGAATGTTGACCTTGTCCATGAGGTTACCATCTTCCATCACCTCCATGGTCGAAAATTATTTGCAGATGCACCGGTTGCGGTTTAAAATACGATTCGACCAAACAGTATGTTTGGGTTGCCATGACGACGACCAGCCCTGCATGACCGACCAGTGCCCGCCAAATACAAACCTAAACTCCGTCGATAAATGTCCGCTAAATTTAAAAACGAATCGATCACTTCTATTTGTCAAAGTCCTATTTCTCGCCGGCTGCAATCTTTCATAATATCGCGTGTACGAAGCATTTGTGGCCCTTCCGTTCCGTCTAATCTGCTTAAATGAACTGATACGTTTACAAGGCAGTAAGACGTTTACCGTCTGTACACACTCGCATATTACGGCAGGAAGTTTGAATGGACTTATGAGCTTGCCGGCGAGATTTGTCAGTGTCAACTGGAACAAATAGTTCGGCAAGTTAGTGTTAATTTAGGACTCGACGATATTGCTGGAGTGGGATGTGAGCAGGGGCGGCGCAAGGTTCGGCACGGCGGTGTTGATTGACGGAATTTAGTACAGACATCTCATGCGAAGTATTCATTTAATCTTCGGTAACTTTTTCTTTTGATAACCGCCATCTGGGAGATAGGGGCCTGTTTTTTTTTTTTTTTTGTAGAGTAAATATCGATCGATCAATTAGCCCTCATCGAGAAGTTGTAGCTACATCTCGGGAAATGAAAGACGAGAGCGCCTCGCAACTTTCAAGATCTTGTCTGTGTCTGTACCTTGAAAGTTTTTCGATAAAGTCCCGGGCAAATATTTGCGAACCGGGCCCTACTTGTGCTTATCGTCGACCACCGGATATCAGTTTTTCGGATACGAGAGCGCGGCCATTGTCATCGTCGATGTTTATTTCGGCTTTTATCTAAATTGAAAATACCGCTGCGAAAGACTTTCCGAAGTGGCGACTCGCCCCGCGCATCCACCATTTTTACTAGATACCGATCTGTACCGGATTCGTTTCGCTTCCACACAGACCCTTTATGCATGACCCACTAATCAAAGACCCAGTTCGTTCGGATAATCACGGCGCAAATTGGCGGAAGGGCAGGTGCTAAAAATAATAAAGTCCTTCATGTGTATTCGAGATTGTTCTGCATCAGCACGGACCCGTCCATGCGGCAAATGCGCCCCCTTCCCCGCCGCCGATACATTAGCACTCATGTGTTCATCCGGCAGATAACGTAAGCAGACTGCACGTTTGTGTGTTCTTCGGGGAGCTAAGGGACGCCCCGATAACGTCACTCACGGAAAAGGCGGTTTCCATTCATAACAAGACGTTTCGACGCACACACAGATAAATCCCCGCTCACGTCTGGGTGCATTTAAAGCGGGACGTTTAGCAGCGGCGGCGCGACGAAGTGGGCATTTCAAATTGGCACGTAGGTCGTAGATAATGCCCGTTACCTTAATCGCGTCACCTATAAAGTCAGAAGCAGAATTGAAACCAAAATCGGAATCAAAAACCAATTTCTTTTTGACCTCGATTCAGGATGGCCGTGTGAAATTTCCCAAGACAAGGACAATTGCTCCACCTTCAGGTTTTAATTTCTTTTTTCAAGTTCTTTGTATGAATATTATGTTTTCAGCTTCTTAAGATTTCAGACTGTCAGGTTCTCAAGTCTTACATTTTCAGGATTTCAGTTTCTTGAATTCCCAAGTTTCAAGATTTTAGATTGTCAAGTCCTTTTTCAGGTTTTCAAGTCGTCTCTATTTTAGGTTTTCAGGCTGTTTTCAGATTTTAAAATTTTCGGGTTTTTAGGTTCTTAGAATTTCAAATTTTTACGATTTAAAGTTGTTAGGTTCTCAGGCCTTAGATTTTCAGGATTTTAAGTTTCTTGTTCTTCTGTCTTTTCAGGTTTTCAGCTTCCTCGGATTTCAAATTTTCATGATTTCGGGCTGTCAGGTTCTCAGGACTTACATTATCAGGATTTTTCAAGTTCAGATATCTCAGATGCTTGAATTCTCAAGTTTCAAGGTTTTAGATTGTCAAATCCTTTTTCAGGTTTTCAAGTTGTCTCTATTTTAGGTTTTCAAGCTGTTTTCAGATTTTAAATTCTCGGGTTTTCAAGTTCTTAGAATTTCACATTTTTACCATTTAAAGCTGTTAGGTTCTCAGGCCTTAGATTTTCAGGATTTTAAATTTCTTGTTTCTCTGTCTTTTCAGGTTTTCAGCTTCTTCGGATTTTAAATTTTCATGATTTCGGGCTGTGAGGTTCTCAGGACTTACATTATCAGGATTTTAAGTTCAGATATCTTCAGATGCTTGAATTATCCAGTTTCAAGGTTTTAGATTGTCAAATCCTTTTTCAGGTTTTTCGGGCTGTTTTCAGATTTTAAAATTCTGGGGTTTTCAAGTTCTTAGAATTTCAAATTTTTACTATTTAAAGCTGTTAGGTTCTCAGGCCTTAGATTTTCAGGATTTTAAGTTTCTTGTTCTTCTCTTTTCAGGGTTTCAGCTTCCTCGGATTTCAAATTTTCATGATTTTGGGCTGTAAGATTCTCAGGACTTACATTATCAGGATTTCAAGTTCAGATATCTTCAGGTGCTTGAATTCGCAAGTTTCAAGATTTTACATTGTCAAATCCTTTTTCAGGTTTTCAAGTCGTCTCTATTTTAGGTTTTCAGGCTGCTTTCAGATTTTAAAATTCTCGGGTTTTGCAGGTTCCTAGAATTTCAAATTTTTACGATTTAAAGCTGTCAGGTTCTCAGGTCTTAGATTTTTAGGATTTTAACTTTCTTGTTTCTCTGTCTTTTCAGGGTTTCAGCTTCCTCGGATTTCAAATTTTCATGATTTCGGGCTGTCAGGTTCCCAGGACTTACATTATCAGGATTTCAAGTTCAGATATCTTCGGATGCTTGAATTCGCAAGTTTCAAGATTTTAGATTGTCAAATCCTCTTTCAGGTTTTCAAGTCGTCTCTATTTTAGGTTTTCAGGCTGTTTTCAGATTTAAAAATTCTTGGGTTTTCAGGTTCTTAGAATTTCAAATTTTTACGATTTAAAGCTGTCAGGTTCTCAGGCCTTAGATTTTTAGGATTTTAAGTTTCTTGTTCTTCTGTCTTTTCAGGGTATCAGCTTCCTCGGATTTCAAATTTTCATGATTTCGAGCTGTCAGGTTCTCAGGACTTACATTATCAGGATTTCAAGTTCAGATATCTTCCGATTCTTGAATTCTCAAGTTTTCAGATTTTTACGATTTTAGGCTGTCAGGGTCTCAGAACTTACATTTTCAGGATTTTAAATTTCTTAAATTTTTAAGTTTCCTGGTTTCAGGTTGTCAAATCATTTTTTAGATTTTCAAGCTGTCTATTTTAGGCTTTCAGGCTGTTTTGAGATTTTAAAATTCTCGGGTGTTCAGGTTCTTAAAATTTCAACTTTTATGATTTAAAGCTTTTAGGTTCTCAGGCCTTAGATTTTCAGGATTTTAAATTTCTTGTTTTTCTGTCTTTTCAGGTTTTCAGCTTCCTCGGATTTAAAATTTTTATGATGTCGGGCTGTCAGGTTCTCAGAACTTACATTATCAGGATTTCAAGTTCAGATATCTTCAGATGTTTGAATTCCCAAGTTTCAAGATTTTAGATTGTCAAATCCTTTTTCAGGTTTTCAAGTTGTCTATATTATAGGTTTTCAGGCTGTTTTCAGATTTTGAAATTCTGGGGTTTTCAGGTTCTTAGAATTTCAAATTTTTACGATTTAAAGCTGTCAGGTTCTCAGGCTTTAGGTTTTCAAGATTTTAAATTTCTTGTTCTTCTATCTTTTCAGGGTTTCAGCTTCCTCGGATTTCAAATTTTCATTATTCAAATTTTTACGATTTAAAGCTGTCAGGTTCTCAGGCCTTAGATCTTCAGGATTTTAACTTTCTTGTTTTTCTGTGTTTTAAGGTTTTCAGCTTCGTCAGATTTCACATTTTCATGATTTCGGGCTGTCAGGTTCTCAGGACTTACATTATCAGGAATTCAAGTTCAGATATCTTCAGATGCTTGAATTCTCAAGTTTTAAGGTTCTTAGAATTTCAAATTTTTACGATTTAAAGCTGTCAGGTTCTCAGGCTTTAGGTTTTCAAGATTTTAAATTTCTTGTTCTTCTATCTTTTCAGGGTTTCAGCTTCCTCGGATTTCAAATTTTCATTATTTCGGGCTGTCAGGTTCTCAGGACTTACATTATCAGGATTTCAAGTTCAGATATCTTCGAATGTTTGAATTCGCAAGTTTCAAGATTTTAGATTGTCAAATCCTTTTTCAGGTTTTTCGGGCTGTTTTCAGATTTTAAAATTCTGGGGTTTTCAGGTTCTTAGAATTTCAAATTTTTACGATTTAAAGCTGTCAGCTTCTCAGGCTTTAGATTTTCAGGATTTTAAGTTTCTTGTTCTTCTGTCTTTTCAGGTTTTCAGCTTCCTCGGATTTCAAATTTTCATGATTTCGGGCTGACAGGTTCTCAGGACTTACTTTATCAGGATTTTTCAAGTTCAGATATCTCAGATGCTTGAATTCTCAAGTTTCAAGGTTTTAGATTGTCAAATCCTTTTTCAGGTTTTTCGGGCTGTTTTCAGATTTTAAAATTCTGGGGTTTTCAGGTTGTTAGAATTTCAAATTTTTACGATTTAAAGCTGTCAGCTTCTCAGGCTTTAGATTTTCAGGATTTTAAGTTTCTTGTTCTTCTGTCTTTTCAGGTTTTCAGCTTCCTCGGATTTCAAATTTTCATGATTTCGGGCTGACAGGTTCTCAGGACTTACTTTATCAGGATTTTTCAAGTTCAGATATCTCAGATGCTTGAATTCTCAAGTTTCAAGGTTTTAGATTGTCAAATCCTTTTTCAGGTTTTTCGGGCTGTTTTCAGATTTTAAAATTCTGGGGTTTTCAGGTTCTTAGAATTTCAAATTTTTACGATTTAAAGCTGTTAGGTTCTCAGGCCTTAGATTTTCAGGATTTTAAGTTTCTTGTTCTTCTCTTTTCAGGGTTTCAGCTTCCTCGGATTTCAAATTTTCATGATTTTGGGCTGTGAGATTCTCAGGACTTACATTATCAGGATTTCAAGTTCAGATATCTTCAGGTGCTTGAATTCGCAAGTTTCAAGATTTTACATTGTCAAATCCTTTTTCAGGTTTTCAAGTCGTCTCTATTTTAGGTTTTCAGGCTGTTTTCAGATTTTAAAATTCTCGGGTTTTGCAGGTTCCTAGAATTTCAAATTTTTACGATTTAAAGCTGTCAGGTTCTCAGGTCTTAGATTTTTAGGATTTTAACTTTCTTGTTTTTCTGTGTTTTAAGGTTTTCAGCTTCGTCAGATTTCACATTTTCATGATTTCGGGCTGTCAGGTTCTCAGGACTTACATTATCAGGAATTCAAGTTCAGATATCTTCAGATGCTTGAATTCTCAAGTTTTAAGGTTCTTAGAATTTCAAATTTTTACGATTTAAAGCTGTCAGGTTCTCAGGCTTTAGGTTTTCAAGATTTTAAATTTCTTGTTCTTCTATCTTTTCAGGGTTTCAGCTTCCTCGGATTTCAAATTTTCATTATTTCGGGCTGTCAGGTTCTCAGGACTTACATTATCAGGATTTCAAGTTCAGATATCTTCGAATGTTTGAATTCGCAAGTTTCAAGATTTTAGATTGTCAAATCCTTTTTCAGGTTTTTCGGGCTGTTTTCAGATTTTAAAATTCTGGGGTTTTCAGGTTCTTAGAATTTCAAATTTTTACGATTTAAAGCTGTCAGCTTCTCAGGCTTTAGATTTTCAGGATTTTAAGTTTCTTGTTCTTCTGTCTTTTCAGGTTTTCAGCTTCCTCGGATTTCAAATTTTCATGATTTCGGGCTGACAGGTTCTCAGGACTTACTTTATCAGGATTTTTCAAGTTCAGATATCTCAGATGCTTGAATTCTCAAGTTTCAAGGTTTTAGATTGTCAAATCCTTTTTCAGGTTTTTCGGGCTGTTTTCAGATTTTAAAATTCTGGGGTTTTCAGGTTCTTAGAATTTCAAATTTTTACGATTTAAAGCTGTTAGGTTCTCAGGCCTTAGATTTTCAGGATTTTAAGTTTCTTGTTCTTCTCTTTTCAGGGTTTCAGCTTCCTCGGATTTCAAATTTTCATGATTTTGGGCTGTGAGATTCTCAGGACTTACATTATCAGGATTTCAAGTTCAGATATCTTCAGGTGCTTGAATTCGCAAGTTTCAAGATTTTACATTGTCAAATCCTTTTTCAGGTTTTCAAGTCGTCTCTATTTTAGGTTTTCAGGCTGTTTTCAGATTTTAAAATTCTCGGGTTTTGCAGGTTCCTAAAATTTCAAATTTTTACGATTTAAAGCTGTCAGGTTCTCAGGTCTTAGATTTTTAGGATTTTAACTTTCTTGTTTTTCTGTCTTTTCAGGTTTTCAGCTTTCTCGGATTTCAAATTTTCATGATTTCGGGCTGTCAGGTTGTCAGAACTTACATTAGCAGGATTTCAAGTTCAGATATCTTCAGATGCTTGAATTCTCAAGTTTCAAAATTTTAGATTGTCAAATCCTTTTTTTGGTTTTCAAGTCGTCTCTATTTTAGGTTTTCAGGCTGTTTTGAGATTTTTAAATTCTTGGGTTTTCAGGTTCTTAGAATTTCAAATTTTTACGATTTAAAGCTGTCAGGTTCTCAGGCCTTAGATTCTTAGGATTTTAAGTTTCTTGTTCTTCTGTCTTTTCAGGGTTTCAGCTTCCTAGTATTTCAAACTTTCATGATTTCGAGCTGTCAGGTTCTCAGGACTTACATTATCAGGATTTCAAGTTCAGATATCTTCCGATTCTTGAATTCTCAAGTTTTCAGATTTTTACGATTTTAGGCTGTCAGGGTCTCAGAACTTACATTTTCAGAATTTTAAATTTCTTAAATTTTTAAGTTTCCTGGTTTCAGGTTGTCAAATCATTTTTTAGATTTTCAAGCTGTCTATTTTAGGCTTTCAGGCTGTTTTGAGATTTTAAAATTCTCGGGTGTTCAGGTTCTTAAAATTTCAACTTTTATGATTTAAAGCTTTTAGGTTCTCAGGCCTTAGATTTTCAGGATTTTAAATTTCTTGTTTTTCTGTCTTTTCAGGTTTTCAGCTTCCTCGGATTTAAAATTTTCATGATGTCGGGCTGTCAGGTTCTCAGAACTTACATTATCAGGATTTCAAGTTCAGATATCTTCAGATGTTTGAATTCCCAAGTTTCAAGATTTTAGATTGTCAAATCCTTTTTCAGGTTTTCAAGTTGTCTATATTATAGGTTTTCAGGCTGTTTTCAGATTTTGAAATTCTGGGGTTTTCAGGTTCTTAGAATTTCAAATTTTTACGATTTAAAGCTGTCAGCTTCTCAGGCTTTAGATTTTCAGGATTTTAAGTTTCTTGTTCTTCTGTCTTTTCAGGTTTTCAGCTTCCTCTGATTTCAAATTTTCATGATTTTGGGCTGACAGGTTCTCAGGACTTACATTATCAGGATTTCAAGTTCAGATATCTTCGAATGTTTGAATTCGCAAGTTTCAAGATTTTAGATTGTCAAATCCTTTTTCAGGTTTTTCGGGCTGTTTTCAGATTTTAAAATTCTGGGGTTTTCAGGTTCTTAGAATTTCAAATTTTTACGATTTAAAGCTGTCAGCTTCTCAGGCTTTAGATTTTCAGGATTTTAAGTTTCTTGTTCTTCTCTTTTCAGGGTTTCAGCTTCCTCGGATTTCAAATTTTCATGATTTTGGGCTGTAAGATTCTCAGGACTTACATTATCAGGATTTCAAGTTCAGATATCTTCAGGTGCTTGAATTCGCAAGTTTCAAGATTTTACATTGTCAAATCCTTTTTCAGGTTTTCAAGTCGTCTCTATTTTAGTTTTTCAGGCTGTTTTCAGATTTTAAAATTCTCGGGTTTTCAAGTTCTGAGAATTTCAAATTTTTACTATTTAAAGCTGTCAGGTTCTCAGGCTTTAGATTTTCAATATTTTAAGTTTCTTGTTTCTATGTCTTTTCAGGTTTTCAGCTTTCTCGGATTACAAATTTTTATGATTTCGGGCTGTCAGGTTCTCAGGATTTACATTGAATTTTCAAGTTTCAAAATTTTTATTGTAAAATCCTTTTTCAGATTTTCAAGTCGTCTCTATTTTAAGTTTTCAGGCTGTTTTCAGATTTTAAAATTCTCGGGTTTTGCAGGTTCCTAGAATTTCAAATTTTTACGATTTAAAGCTGTCAGGTTCTCAGGTCTTAGATTTTTAGGATTTTAACTTTCTTGTTTCTCTGTCTTTTCAGGTTTTCAGCTTTCTCGGATTTCAAATTTTCATGATTTCGGGCTGTCAGGTTGTCAGAACTTACATTAGCAGGATTTCAAGTTCAGATATCTTCAGATGCTTGAATTCTCAAGTTTCAAAATTTTAGATTGTCAAATCCTTTTTTTGGTTTTCAAGTCGTTTCTATTTTAGGTTTTCAGGCTGTTTTGAGATTTTTAAATTCTTGGGTTTTCAGGTTCTTAGAATTTCAAATTTTTACGATTTAAAGCTGTCAGGTTCTCAGGCCTTAGATTTTTAGGATTTTAAGTTTCTTGTTCTTCTGTCTTTTCAGGGTTTCAGCTTCCTAGTATTTCAAACTTTCATGATTTCGAGCTGTCAGGTTCTCAGGACTTACATTATCAGGATTTCAAGTTCAGATATCTTCCGATTCTTGAATTCTCAAGTTTTCAGATTTTTACGATTTTAGGCTGTCAGGGTCTCAGAACTTATATTTTCAGGATTTTAAATTTCTTAAATTTTTAAGTTTCCTGGTTTCAGGTTGTCAAATCATTTTTTAGATTTTCAAGCTGTCTATTTTAGGCTTTCAGGCTGTTTTGAGATTTTAAAATTCTCGGGTGTTCAGGTTTTTAAAATTTCAACTTTTATGATTTAAAGCTTTTAGGTTCTCAGGCCTTAGATTTTCAGGATTTTAAATTTCTTGTTTTTCTGTCTTTTCAGGTTTTCAGCTTCCTCGGATTTAAAATTTTCATGATGTCGGGCTGTCAGGTTCTCAGAACTTACATTATCAGGATTTCAAGTTCAGATATCTTCAGATGTTTGAATTCCCAAGTTTCAAGATTTTAGATTGTCAAATCCTTTTTCAGGTTTTCAAGTTGTCTATATTATAGGTTTTCAGGCTGTTTTCAGATTTTGAAATTCTGGGGTTTTCAGGTTCTTAGAATTTCAAATTTTTACGATTTAAAGCTGTCAGGTTCTCAGGCTTTAGGTTTTCAAGATTTTAAATTTCTTGTTCTTCGATCTTTTCAGGGTTTCAGCTTCCTCGGATTTCAAATTTTCATTATTTCGGGCTGTCAGGTTCTCAGGACTTACATTATCAGGATTTCAAGTTCAGATATCTTCCGATTCTTGAATTCTCAAGTTTTCAGATTTTTACGATTTTAGGCTGTCAGGGTCTCAGAACTTATATTTTCAGGATTTTAAATTTCTTAAATTTTTAAGTTTCCTGGTTTCAGGTTGTCAAATCATTTTTTAGATTTTCAAGCTGTCTATTTTAGGCTTTCAGGCTGTTTTGAGATTTTAAAATTCTCGGGTGTTCAGGTTTTTAAAATTTCAACTTTTATGATTTAAAGCTTTTAGGTTCTCAGGCCTTAGATTTTCAGGATTTTAAATTTCTTGTTTTTCTGTCTTTTCAGGTTTTCAGCTTCCTCGGATTTAAAATTTTCATGATGTCGGGCTGTCAGGTTCTCAGAACTTACATTATCAGGATTTCAAGTTCAGATATCTTCAGATGTTTGAATTCCCAAGTTTCAAGATTTTAGATTGTCAAATCCTTTTTCAGGTTTTCAAGTTGTCTATATTATAGGTTTTCAGGCTGTTTTCAGATTTTGAAATTCTGGGGTTTTCAGGTTCTTAGAATTTCAAATTTTTACGATTTAAAGCTGTCAGGTTCTCAGGCTTTAGGTTTTCAAGATTTTAAATTTCTTGTTCTTCGATCTTTTCAGGGTTTCAGCTTCCTCGGATTTCAAATTTTCATTATTTCGGGCTGTCAGGTTCTCAGGACTTACATTATCAGGATTTCAAGTTCAGATATCTTCCGATTCTTGAATTCTCAAGTTTTCAGATTTTTACGATTTTAGGCTGTCAGGGTCTCAGAACTTACATTTTGAGGATTTTAAATTTCTTAAATTTTTAAGTTTCCTGGTTTCAGGTTGTCAAATCATTTTTTAGATTTTCAAGCTGTCTATTTTAGGCTTTCAGGCTGTTTTGAGATTTTAAAATTCTCGGGTGTTCAAGTTCTTAAAATTTCAACTTTTATGATTTAAAGCTTTTAGGTTCTCAGGCCTTAGATTTTCAGGATTTTAAATTTCTTGTTTTTCTGTCTTTTCAGGTTTTCAGCTTCCTCGGATTTAAAATTTTCATGATGTCGGGCTGTCAGGTTCTCAGAACTTACATTATCAGGATTTCAAGTTCAGATATCTTCAGATGTTTGAATTCCCAAGTTTCAAGATTTTAGATTGTCAAATCCTTTTTCAGGTTTTTCGGGCTGTTTTCAGATTTTAAAATTCTGGGGTTTTCAGGTTCTTAGAATTTCAAATTTTTACGATTTAAAGCTGTCAGCTTCTCAGGCTTTAGATTTTCAGGATTTTAAGTTTCTTGTTCTTCTGTCTTTTCAGGTTTTCAGCTTCCTCGGATTTCAAATTTTCATGATTTCGGGCTGACAGGTTCTCAGGACTTACTTTATCAGGATTTTTCAAGTTCAGATATCTCAGATGCTTGAATTCTCAAGTTTCAAGGTTTTAGATTGTCAAATCCTTTTTCAGGTTTTTCGGGCTGTTTTCAGATTTTAAAATTCTGGGGTTTTCAGGTTCTTAGAATTTCAAATTTTTACGATTTAAAGCTGTTAGGTTCTCAGGCCTTAGATTTTCAGGATTTTAAGTTTCTTGTTCTTCTCTTTTCAGGGTTTCAGCTTCCTCGGATTTCAAATTTTCATGATTTTGGGCTGTGAGATTCTCAGGACTTACATTATCAGGATTTCAAGTTCAGATATCTTCAGGTGCTTGAATTTGCAAGTTTCAAGATTTTACATTGTCAAATCCTTTTTCAGGTTTTCAAGTCGTCTCTATTTTAGGTTTTCAGGCTGTTTTCAGATTTTAAAATTCTCGGGTTTTGAAGTTCTGAGAATTTCAAATTTTTACTATTTAAAGCTGTCAGGTTCTCAGGCTTTAGATTTTCAGTATTTTAAGTTTCTTGTTTCTATGTCTTTTCAGGTTTTCAGCTTTCTCGTATTACAAATTTTTATGATTTCGGGCTGTCAGGTTCTCAGGATTTACATTGAATTTTCAAGTTTCAAAATTTTTATTGTAAAATCCTTTTTCAGATTTTCAAGTCGTCTCTATTTTAGGTTTTCAGGCTGTTTTCAGATTTTAAAATTCTCGGGTTTTGCAGGTTCCTAGAATTTCAAATTTTTACGATTTAAAGCTGTCAGGTTCTCAGGTCTTAGATTTTTAGGATTTTAACTTTCTTGTTTCTCTGTCTTTTCAGGTTTTCAGCTTTCTCGGATTTCAAATTTTCATGATTTCGGGCTGTCAGGTTGTCAGAACTTACATTAGCAGGATTTCAAGTTCAGATATCTTCAGATGCTTGAATTCTCAAGTTTCAAAATTTTAGATTGTCAAATCCTTTTTTTGGTTTTCAAGTCGTCTCTATTTTAGGTTTTCAGGCTGTTTTCAGATTTTAAAATTTTCGGGTTTTCAGGTTCTTAGAATTTCAAATTTTTACGATTTAAAGTTGTTAGGTTCACAGGCTTTAGATTTTCAGGATTTTAAATTTCTTGTTTTTCTGTCTTTTCAGGTTTTCAGCTTCCTAGGATTTCAAATTTTCGTCATTTCGGGCTGTCAGGTTCTCAGGACTTACATTATCAGGAATTCAAGTTCAGATATCTTCAGATGCTTGAATTCTCAAGTTTTAAGGTTTTAAATTGTCAAGTCCTTTTTCAGGTTTTCAAGTTGTCTCTATTTTAGGTTTTCAGGCTGTTTTCAGATTTTAAAATTTTCGGGTTTTCAGGTTCTTAGAATTTCAAATTTTTACGATTTAAAGCTGTCAGGTTCTCAGACCTTAGATTTTCAAGAATTTAAATTTCTTGTTTTTCGGTCTTTTTCAAGTTTTCAGCTTCCTAGGATTTCAAATTTTCATGATTTTGGGCTGTCAGGTTCTCAGGACTTACATTATCAGGATTTCTAGTTTAGATATCTTCAGATGCTTGAATTCTCAAGTTTCAATTTTTTAAATTGTCAAATCCTTTTTCAGGCTTTCAAGTCGTCTCTATTTTAGGTTTTCAGGCTGTTTTCAGATTTTAAAATATTCGGGTTTTCAGGTTCTTAGAATTTCAAATTTTTACGACTTAAAGCTGTCAGGTTCGGAGGCTTTATATTTTCAGGATTTTAAGTTTCTTGGTTCTTTGTCTTTTCAGTTTCTTATAATTTAAACTTTTTATGATTTTGGGCTGTCAGGTTTTCAGGACTTGCATTTTAAGTTTAGTTTCCAGGATTCAGGTTGTCAAATCCTTTTTAACGTTTTCAAGTTTTTCCTCTTTTAGAATTAAAGGCTGTTTTCAGATTTTAGGATTTTCGGGTTTTTATGTTATCATGCTCTCAGGCTTTAAATTATCAGGACTTTAGGTTCCTATGTCTTCAAATTGTTGAACTTAAATTTTCGTGTTTTAGGTTACTCGATTTTTCCGGTCTGGGATAACCTCATAGTTCTAGAGTACAGACACCATATTCCATATTCTATGTTTTATGTATCCATAATATTATAAGATGTCCTAGATGACGTCTATGTTGAAAAATGGGCACCTTGTCGCTCTGCAAGAGCTTACTAAGTCTTCTTGGGCGACATGGTCACAATTCCAAATTAAACCAACAAATAAATAAGCCAGCCATCTCGTCGTATTTAGCCGTTGTTATTTCCCCCGAGTAGCTCCTCCGCCGCTTAAATATTTATTCTTCGCCCGTCCAAACTCCCCCGTCGCGGCCTCGCAAAGCCAACCGATATTAAAATAAATGTTAATTAGGAGTTTGCAAGCTGCTAATGAATTTACAGGAGCATTAAGGTCCATAATGCATTCCAGTGTTTACCGGAGATCTAATTAAGACAAACTTGTCTATTAGATTAGCGAAGTTTACGCGTATAAATGGACCGCGGTTAAAATGTCGCTTAATTAAACAATAGGACGGATCGGAAATAAAGGGCGAACTGACATCGGACGGGGATGAGAGGTTATGTTTGGAGAGCAGATAGGTAGTCGTCTGAAAGGTTCAAATCCAATTTCAGTGAATTAGTTCTGTTTGAATAGAGAATCCATCATGTAGAACGTGGAATCAACATGGACGGGGTTGGGGGTGGTTTGTTGCAGTTCAAGGCGATGTTCGTTAACTGGGAATTGCGAGGAAGCGCAGTTTTCTTTTATGGGTCATTAAAACTGGTACGATTGTAATTCTCTCACCTTTTTGTACTTAACGAAATGCTCCAGGTTCCCCTCCAGTCGAGTTTTTAATTTGTTTTCTATGTTTATTCTCACTCTCATATGAATTATTTTCTAGGTTTCTTCTACAACGCACTCCCTCAGTCTAATCTGGAGTCTTTTCAATTTCCTTTCGGTCTCAAACCCTTTTCAGTCTGGTCTCAGTGCCTGTGTTGGTTTTATCAAAACTTGATCTCAGTACCCTTTCTGAAACTGGAACTGAGGAACTGGATAATATTCTTCTACTGTAAACTGAAACTAAAAAAAAATATTGATAAACTTGGAAACTGGGATATTGGATTAAAATATTGAGAGGTGTAGATATTGTGAGTAAAACATCAGGATGACCGAGGGACTTGTGTGAGATACTGAGACACTGAGTAACGGGGAGATGGGGGAACCCAGAGGAGGAATAAGAAACTGAGAGAAGCTGAGTGCAATATCTGAAGACCGAAAAGCTGTGAAATTGAATAAAGCCTGTAACCAGACACATAACCAAAACAAAATATCCCCTTTTCAACTCCCCCTCGTACACAAACAAACCCGGTCGCCACGAGCTATTATTAACTTCCAGTTAGTCCTGGCAACTTCATATTCTCACTGCAAAAAGTCAAATGAAAACGACATCTCTGTTAATTAAAATAAACCGTCTCCGTGTACAACAGCGACTTCCCGACAAAAATTGCTCATTGTTTTCGACAATGGACAAGCTTAATTGGACATTCGTCCTCGCTGCCGGCGAGCAATAAATTACCTGAAGTCCCAGTTTATTTCGCAGATAGAGAAAATATTAAAATGTTCCCAAATTCAATAAAAATTTAATTGCGAAAATCATATTAAACCCCGTTTTTATGCTTTGTGCAGGCTCGAATACGTCTGCTAAAAAGCAATCGGTTTTTTATTCAAACTGGTTCTATTTTTGTCCGTTGGGAAATGAAGTTTTTATCAAATAAAATCCGTAAAAATCGCGATTCTATTTCATTTGAATTTATTGATAAAAGGTCTGAGTTTCCACAACCAAGACAGGTATCACGGCCGAAAATACATCCTCCAGTATACACGTTACGAAAGTTTACAACAATGCTGTTACATCGGACGTGGAGAAGAGCGCAAAACGAAATGTAAAACATCTCCCTCGTTAGCCCGGAAAAGTTTCATCTAATTATCGAAGCAAGGAAAAATGAAATTGGACGTCAAATTCGAAAAACTTGTTAGTGGGACCAAAAAAATTCCTCTGCGCCGGCAACCAGCAATACTGATTCTTGGACCAGATCGAACTGAAAAAATCGAATTCTAGACTTAATTAAATTTGCTCTACTCCAGACAGTTTTGTGACGTCATAAACTGCGACACTACTCTCATCCCGACGCAAATCTCCCAGGAGTTCCAGGAATTTCACACCGCGATATTGCATGTTCCGGATGGTTTGATGACTGTTAAATGAAAAATTTCAGAGACGTACGACGGTGTGTATTAGGCATTTATGAAAATTAACTCGCATGTGGCAGTAGCGATGAGTTATGTCGGCTATGCCGGGACAGATATTTTAATTAAAATTTCTCACCATCGGGTTTGTTTTCGGCTGTCGGTGGCAATTCCGCGGGAATCTGCTTCGTTTATGGAGGCTTTGCGGGACAACAAAACTGCCTGTTAATGTAATTAATAAAGGTAAATTGCTAGACCCGGTCACCACCATAATCTGTTGGTGTGGTAAAACCATGAAGAATGTTGAAAATGGTGATTTTTTTTTATGAGACCACCATGATAATATCAATCGAACCATGGACCACTCGAAATAAAAATTAAAAATCATAATGAGACCATAATTATACAATTGCAAAACCATAATGATACCACGAAACAATGATGGAACCATAAAATATCATACAGTCATGAGAAATCGATTAGTTTCTCAATTTCAATTTCTCAGTTCCAGTTTCTAAGTTTCAGTTTTTAAGCTCAGTATCTCAGCTTCAGTTTCTTCCTTTTATTTTCTCAGTTTCAGTTTCCCAATATAGTTCCTCGGTGCGTCAGTTTCTCAGCTCAGTTTCGTCTGTTTAGTTTCTCGGTTCCAGTCTCTCAATTTCAGTTTCTCAGTTCCAGTTTCTCAATTTCAGTTTTTCAGCCTCAGTTTCAGTTTCTCAATACACGTGTTTCTAAGTTCTTCGGTGTACTTGTCTCACTTTCTTATTGTGTCAGTGTCTAAGTTCAAATTTTTTGTATCTCTAATTAATAGACTCTCAGTGTCTTATTGTCAGTTTCTTACATTGTCAGTTCCAGTTTCTTAGTTTCAGTTTCTCAAGACAAGTTTCTCAATATACGTGTTTCCGTGTCCTAGTCTCACATTTTCATTGTGTTAGTTTCTCAGCTTCAGTTTCTCATTTCCAGTTTTCGATTCTCAATAAGAGTTTTTCAGTTCGTCGGTGTATCAGTTTCACTTTCTCAGCTCAAAGTATTTTTTTGGAATTAATAGTTTCTCAGTTTCAGTTTCATCTTTTCAGTTCTTCAGTTTCAGTGTCTCAGTTTCAGGTTCTCAGCTTCAGTTTCTCGGTTTCAGTTCCTCAGTTTCGCAGCTCAAACTTTCTCTCCGTAATTAATAATTTCACAGTGTTTTATTTACAGTTCCAGATTCTCAGCTTTAGTTTCTCATTTTCATTTTTTATTTTTCAGTTTCTCAGTTTCAGTTTTTCAGCTTCAATTTCTCAGTTTCTGTTTCCCAGTTTCAGTTTTTCAGCTTCAGTTTCAGTTTCTCAAAATACAAGTTTCTCACTTTCTCATTGTTTCCGTTTCTCAGCTCACAGTTTCATCTGTTCAGTTTTTCAGTTCCAGTTTCTAAGTTTCAGTTTCTCAAAATACAAGTTTCTCAATATACGTGTTTTTAAGTTCCTCGGTGTACTGGTCTCAGTTTCTCAGCTTACAGTTTCATCTGTGCAGTTTCTCACTTTCAGTTTTTCAGCCTCAGTTTCTCGGTTCCAGTTTCTCACTTTTAGTTTCTCAGATTTAGTTTCTTAGCTTCAGTCTCTCAGTTTTATCTTCTCAATATCAATTTTCCAGTTCCAGTTTCCCACTTTTAGGTCCTCAGTTTTATCCTCTTAATTTTAGTTTTTCAGTTTCACTTTCTCAGTTTCAGTATCTACAGTTGCAATTTCTCAGTTTCATCTTCTCGGTTGCAGTTTCTTAGTTTCAGTTTCTCGGTTCCAGATTCTCAGTTTTAGTTTCTCAACTTCAGTTTCCCAATTTCAGTTTCTCAGTTCCAGTTTCTCAAAGTAATTTCAGTAGTATTTATAAGTGAATTTTATAAGAGAAGGTTCGCCCTTTCTAAATTTACATCCTAGTGATTTAAAACGCTTTATGGCACCCCCTCGAGAGGTTCTAAGCCAGGGATTTCTTGCTTAAATAGTAAAGCGACCACGAGATTCCTGTATTACCGAGCTGAAGGTAAACACATGGTAGAGAGGTTAAGTAGCGAAAAATAGAGAAATAGAAGGTGATATAAAGAAAAAATTAGAGAAGATATTGAGAAAAGCGAGAAATGATATTAGAGAAAGGTAGGGCATGGAAGAGGAGATATAGTCAGGAAAAAGAATAAATCGGCGAAGCCGGAAGATAACGACATCTAGGAGGCGCCACAGGAAGCGGATGAACAAAGACGATAGAAACCGCTCGCTCAGTCAGGGAAGCCCGGACTCTTACCTGGAGGAAAGGAAAAGAAAAAGAAAAGGGGAGGGTAGAACAGAAAAACAAGAAGAGGAGGAAGAGAAATTTTTTCAAAAAAGTAAAAAAACGGCGAGGTCTCCTGGAGTAAAGAAAACACAGAAGACATCAGAGAAAGAGAAGAAAACGGACACAGAGATGGAGAAAAAAATATTGGAGCTGTTGCAAGAGTTGAAGGAGGAGATGAAAGAAATAAGACGAGAAAACTCAAGAGAGAGAAAGAGAGGCAGAGAGAAGAATTTAAAGAGAAGGAGAAGAGATGGGAAGGAGAGAGAGAGTGGTGGAAGGAGAGAGTGGAAAAGCTGGAAGAGAGAATGGAAATCGAAGAGAGAAGAAAGAGGAAGAACAACATCGTGATAACAGGATGGGACGGGGAAAGAAAAAGTCATGTAAAAAAAGAGGATGTAGAGAAGTTTTTGCAGGAAAATGTAGAGGATAGTAAAGTAAAAGATTGTTACAGGATTAACAAGGATCAAGTATTGGTGGAGATGGAGGGATGGGGTGAGAAGGAAAGAATAATGAAGCACAAAGGAAAATTGAGGGAGAAGAGGGAAACAAGGGGGATATACATAGACAACGACCTCACAAAGAAAGAAAGAGATTTACAGAAGAAACTAAGAAGTATAGCGAAGGAAAAAAGGGAAGAAGGGAAAGAAGTAAGAGTGGGACACAGGAAATTAATAGTGGACGGGGAGCAATGAAGATGGAATAAAAAGAGAGAGAGATTAGAGGTTTTCCAATAAGAAGAAGAAGGGGAGGAGGGAAAAATGGAGACAACGGCAAAGTAAAAAGGACAATGAAACGGGAAAAAAGAAACAAAGAAGGAAGTAGGAGGGAAACTAAGGAAGGAAGGGGGAAGTCAAAGAAGGTAACGAGAAAAACAGGGGTGAGGGCATTATTTTGGAATGTAGCGGGACTAGGGAAAAAAGAAGAAGATTTTTGGGACTATGTGAAGGAGTTCGATATTGTTGGATTAACAGAAACATGGTCAGAAAGCTCGGAGAAAATAGAAAAACTGTTACCAAAGGAGTTCAAGTGGGAATGGCAAGGGGCGAGAAGGGGAAATAAAAAAGGAAGAGCAGCAAGGGGAATAATAACAGGGGTAAAAAAAGGAATAAAAGAGAATACTAAAAAGAAGGGAGAAGAGGAAGGTCACATGGTGAGAAACGTTAAAATAGACAGTAAATGGTGGAAAATAGTGACAGTGTACAGTAAAGAGATGAAAGAAACAATAAGCAAGATAGAAGAAACATTAAAAGACAACAGGGAAGAATGTCTGCTTCTGGGAGGGGATTTTAACGGGAGAATTGGGGAAAGAGAAGACAGGGATTGGGAAGAAGAGAGAGGAGAGGGAAAAAGAAAATCCAAAGACAAGAAAGAAAACGCGGAAGGGAAGAAGTTGATGGAATGGATAGAAGAAAAAGGATGGGAAGTGCTGAATGGAAACAAACAAGGGGACGAAGAAGGAGAATGGACCTACATAGGCGGTAGAGGAGAGACGGTAATAGACTACGGAATAGTAAACGAAGAAGCATGGGAAGAAGTCGAAGAATTCAGAATAGGGGAAAGAGTAGAGTCAGCCCATCTGCCTATGGAGATAAGTATAGGAAGGAGGAGAGAGAAGAGAGGAGGAGAAGAAAAAATAGAGGAAATGCGGAAGGTGATAAGTAAAGTATGGGACAAGCAAGGGGTGGAAGAGTATAAGAGAAGACTGGAAAAAGCAAGATTTAAAGAACAAGAAGTAGGGAAAATGGAGAAAGGATTGGTAGAAATATTGGAAAAAGCAGCGACAAAAAGAGAAATAACAGTAAGAGGTGGAGGATAAAAAGAAAAAATAAATGGTGGGACAAAGAATGTGAGCAACGTAAAAAGGAAGCAATAAAAGAACTAAGAAAGTGGAGAAAGACTAAAGGGAACAGAAGTGGCTTTTTAGAAGCGAAAAGAAGATACAGAGAGACATGCAGGGAGAAGAAGAGGCAGAAGAAGGAGAGAGAGGAGGAAGAGATAAAAGCAATAAGAACAGAGAAGGAGGTATGGAACTATATTAATAGAGAGAGAAAGAAAAAAGAAAATGGGAGCGAGGAGATAACGATGAATGAGTGGGAGGAGTACTTCATGCGGCTGCTGGAGGGAGAAAAGGAAAAAAAAGAAAACGGAAATAGAGATGAAGAGAAACCGAGTAGAACCTGAAGGAGAAGAAATTACAATGGAAGAGGTGGAGAGGCATGTGAAGAAACTGAGGAAAGGGAAGGCACCAGGGAGGGATAGAATACAGAAGGAGTCGTGGATGTATGGGACGAGAAGAGTGTTAGAGAGGCTGGTGGAGGTAATGAATGGGGTGTGGAGAGGAGAAGGATTCCCGGTAGGGTGGAGAGAGGGGGTAATTTACCCCATTTACAAAAAAGGGGAGAAAAATAAAGTAGAAAATTACCGAGGGATAACTCTCCTAAACACAGGGTACAAGTTGTATGCATCAATTCTGAATGCAAGAATGAGCAGAGAGATAGAGGAAAAGGGGGCATTACCAGACAGCCAAGCAGGATTTACAGAGGGGAGGGGAACTATGGATAATGTATACATCCTGGACCACTTGACGAAGAGTGAGTTAAAGAAGAAAGGGGGGAGGGTGTATGCATTATTCGTAGACTTCAAGGCGGCTTTTGACAAGGTGGACAGAGAGAGGATGTTTGAGTGCCTGAGGGAGAAAGGGGTAAATGAATGGCTGGTAAGAAAGGTGGACGAGATATATGAGAAGACAAAAAGTAAAGTGAAGGTAGGGGAGAGGGAAAGTGAATGGTTTGTGACAACAAAGGGAGTGAGGCAAGGTTGCCCGCTCAGCCCCTTGTTGTTCACGATGTATGTGGCAAATATGGACGGAATGTTAGAGAGAGCACAAGCGGGGGGGTGTGTGGTAGATAGAAAAAAAGTGTGGAGCCTGGCGTTTGCGGATGACGTGGTAATGGTGGCAAAGAGTGAAAAAGAAATGAAGGAAATGATAAAGAGTTTAGGAAAATATGTGAAGAAGAAAAGACTAGAAGTGAATGTAGAGAAAGCAGAAATGCTGGTGTTCCATAAGAGAAAGAGGAAGAACGAAGAGAGTGATTGGAGCTGGGAGGGAGAAGTAATAGAACAAGTAAAAGAATTCAAATACTTGGGGTATGTGTTCAATGAAAGAGCCACAGATAAGGCACATATTAGAGAACTAGCAAGAAAAGCGAACAAGGTGATAGGAGGTGTATGGGGAATAGGAGAGAGAAGGTGGGGAGGCGATTTTAAGAGGAGAATGATGATGTTTGAAAGTCTTATTGAAAGCGTGTTGTTGTACGGAGCAGAGGTCTGGGTATGGAAAGAACAAGAGGTGATAGAGAGGGTGCAAGAGAAATATCTGAGGTGGGTGCTAGGGGTGGAGAGAGAAACGCCAGGGTACATAGTAAGAGAAGAATGCAAGAGGAATAGGTTGAGAGTGAAAGCGGGAAAAAGAGCGGTCAAGTTCGAAGACAGGATGGAAGGGAGGAAAGAATGTAGGATACTAAAGGAGTGAGAATTACTACAGGAGGAATGGGTATGCAAGCAAAGAAATAGAGATATTGAGAGGAAGAGGCGTGTGGATGAATGTAGAGCTAAGTGAAAGAGATAAGGATACGGATAGACAAGAGAGGAGAGAAAGAATTAGAGAATCCAGATACAACGGAAAGTACGGAAGATGCATGATCGAGGAAGTACCGAATTATTTGGGGAGGGAGAGCGAGAAAGATAGAAAGATGATGGCGAGGTTTAGGTGCGGAAATGAAGAGAGGGAAAATAGGTATTGGGCAGAAGATGGAGGAAGAATGTGTAGAATGTGCTATGAGGAAAGAGAGACGATTGAGCATATGTGGAACGAGTGCAGTGAGATGAAACAAAGAGAGAGGAAAGAAAGAGAGGAAATACTGAATGTAGATGGAAGGAAAATTAAATGGATGAAAGAGGTATGGAAGAGGAGGGAGAAGGGAGAAGAGGAAAGGGGAGGAGAGAAGAAATAGAGAATTTTATTTAGTTTTTTTATTATTATAATTGTTAAGTTTACTTGTATATGTATAGGAATCAGAAAGCCCGTAGGGCAAATAAAGATTTATTGGTAAAGGGACCACGTATTTACCAGTTTTCGAACGTTTATGACCGTCATTAAATATTCGCTCACAAAGAGAGTCGTTTTGGGTTAACTGTTTCGTTTTTAAAATTGATCCTTTTATATGAAAAGCAGGATCGGCTAGCTGAATATAATTTGGAAATTCCAAGTTAGTTTCAGAACCTTCTTCACCTCCCTAAAAACTGCATTATCGGCTGTACAAAGTCACTGTAGTTGTCGCAAGCACTCCTTTCCGCATCAAAAATAAAACATCCGTCTTACACGTCCGCCGTGGCGAGCCACACACAAATAATTGATTCCGGGGATCCCGGCAGAACACCATCTGTCGGTAAGGCGATTAAGCCGTGCTCCGTGTAGTGATAAATGAAAGCGTCCATTAGAAGCGGAATAAAAGCGAGCACGTGTTCAGATTTGATGAAAAATTAATCTCGCGAGCATTTTCGAAATCCTCTTAGCTCCGCAAACTTTCATTTTTAATATTTCGTCGCGGCAAACGAGAAGTGACGTCCGCGAGGAAAACTTCTCGTTGTGTAAAAGCCCTAAAGTGGTTCTAAACGGGTTTTTGAAAGTACGTCGGATGAAATTAACTCGGATCTTCGGTTTAGTCATGCATTAAAATTTCAACCGAGGCGCGGCCCCGTCTTCGCGAGAATCGAGCCGATTTGACAAACCGTTATCGGTCGGAGCTTCGGTCTTTGCCGCCTGCGAGAATGGCAGGTAGTCATGAGCGCAGACACTAACCGCATTATGCGGGGGTCGTAATAAGGTAAGCACTTCAAAACTTCATTTGAAACATGTCGGGCGCAAATTCCGACTTTACTTAGCAACTTCCGGTAAACATTAAAGTAATTAAATTAAACTCAACCGGAGGGGGGAGTGTGAAAGGCGGTGATCAAAAATGGCGGATGCGCCGGACGAATGTGAATTTTGGTGTCCAATTTAAGAATGCTAAATTTTTATTCAGTCGAGTTAGGCAACCAACAATTCACTTTCCTTATATATTCAATGAACCGGATGAAATGAAACACATAAAAAAGTCCAAAGAAACGGCACTGAGAACATAAAAAAAAACTACAATAAGATTTTAATGTGAGGGACGACATCCACTTTCGACTGTCTCAGACGGGCGTTTCGCGTCGTATTCGTAGCTTCTTTCCGAACGTAACAATATGCACCTTTCGCTTTAAGCCATTTTTCGTTACCGAATCGTTAAAAGGCGTGCGGTCGGTCTCGGAATCGTAAAGTCTAAAATCGAGAGGAGGGAATAAAAGTTGGCGTTCGAGAAGAGGGGCGGCCACATAAACCGCTCTCGAGAGTGGCTTCCGGAAGTTTATCGGTTCGACCGGTTTAAGGGCGCTTTGTAATCAAAAGTTTAATTGAACCGAATGTTTCTGTCGGAAGCTAATTTCAATTTTATTTCCATCTACATTTTAATACACTGTTGCGAACAGCCTAGTACCACCTGCCTGCCTGCCTGTCCGGAGATTCCGGAATCGACTGACAACGTTCGGTTTTGTTTTGGACACGTCTAGCATTGAAAAGCTGCTGTTGGGTGATCTCAAATAAATACATACAATATACAGAGAATTTATAAAAATATACAAAGCAAAATATTCATTCCAGCATAGGAAAAAAATTAAGCAAATGTCTCCAATAAAAAAAAAAGGAAATAATGAATTTTAACATACCACGGTACTGACATTTAAGTGATATACTGTAAGTTTTGTCTGGACTGGAAGTTATATTACACAGAAAAAGTGATGAAATATGTTCGTGAGGATCGTATTAACCACCCATATATATATATGTACCATCAATTTGATATTTAGCTGTTCCATTTTGCCGTCTCCAGTGTGTTCACTCCCCTGAATCCGTTTTGAGCCAAGTTTCGCACGAAATCCGGTGACCTGTAAAGCGGCATCGAGGTATTGCAAAATTCGAGGGGAGAGAAACAAAGTTCCAGCGATAAACATGTTCTTTGAAACAGGAAACATAACTCAAAATCGACACAAAGGGAGCGCTCCAACAATCTGATATCCGTCTAACGCAGACGGGAACTTTTGATTGACACCCCATAGCTCTCTGTAATTATGCGCACTAGGGCTTATTAAAAGCCATTTAATGGTCGCGGCGGGGGGTAACATATCAGTAAATTACACAGTTCTCATTTTTCGTCAGACAAACGTAAATCGCAACTCGCCGTGATTGACACACAATGGCCCAGCAATAATGGCCTCCCGGCAAAGTTTATTAAAACGCATTTAGCGTTAACGCAATGAAAGCGGTTCGTTTAAAATGGCCGGCTTAATAACAATATTAATTCGGTCGAACTTACATGATTAGGTAATGAAATAAAATTACAACTCGATGCGAGTGCATAAATTCAGTTGAGTGCCCCTGAATAGCAAATGTACTGTATGTGCGCCAGCTACGGCTGACAGATCTGAAATTAACTTTTCATTGGGAACGTTTGACGGGTGAAGGCCGGACGCATTGTTTGCAACCTGTTAGCTCTATAACATTGCGCCGCAAACCGAGCCAATTTTAGATGGAAAAATTGAATTGATGCCTCTTTTTTGTAATTCCTTACTTGAAATCAATGATGGATGGACTAAATATCTGTGTTCTCCCATGTCGTTGTGGAGAATAAAAAGTGCCGAATCTACAGGAATCTCTATTTTTCAGATCACAATATTTTATTGCACTATGCGGCAGAAGCTGTAAAATCTTAACTGTTAGTAAAGGTTCAGGCGGAAAAATTTCGTTGGGTGTTTCTTACGGTTTCTCAAGTTCATTGGGATCTTTAGTTTTTCTCGATTTCTTTCTTAACTTAATTTAGACGTCTCAAGATTTTTTTTTAAAATTTTTCTTGAATGATAGATTATTGTGTCCCAAATCTCTCAAATATCTTAAGTGCTCCGTTTATCAAGTGGGCCAAGTATTTTGTTTTTAATCTCAAGACTCGTTTAGGTTTTCTCAAGTTTCTTAAAGACTTTAGGTTCCTCAAAGATATCACAACTTTATATTTATTTTGTATTTCTAAGTTTCTCGAGTATCCCTACTTAAATTTCTTATGCTACTCAAATTTTTTAATATTTTAAAATTTCTTTAATTTCTCAAATTCTTAGATTTTCAAAGTTTCTCAGAGATCTCAATTCTTTCATATCTCTCAATGTTCTTCAGGTGTCCCAACTTCCGGTGCCCAATTTGGCCAACTTCAAATTGTTGGTTTAAGTTTATTGGGTGTCTCAACATAATGTCAAACAATTTCGGTTTCTCTTAGGCAGCTGAAATTTTTAAAATTTACTTCGTTTCTGCAATTCTTGTACTTCTTTTTTTTTGATATGTTTAGTTCAAATTTCCTAGCAATTTATGCGTGTCAACATATTTATTCAAGATTCCCAGATATTTCAATTTTTCAAAATATTATTGTATTATTATCATCTGTTTTGCTTCCCGTGGACAAATGGAGCATACCACGTTAAAAAACTGTCGCTCCAGGCATCTCGATCCAGAAAGAAAGATATTTTCTAAGGAGTACAAACAGTAACAGAAACACTTTCTAATCGCTGTTGTAAAACTATACAGTTCAATATATACATTCTAAGAGGGCGTTGTCAAACCCAACTCTATAAGAAATACTTTCTAAGAGGAGGTTGTCAAACTAAACACCAAAAAAAAGGACATTTTCTAAAGGCTTGTTGTCAAAGCGAACAAAAAAATAGACATTAACTGAGGGTGTGTTGTCAAACCCAACTGTTAGAGATATACTTTCTAAGTGGACGTTGTCAAACTAAACATCAAAAAGACCAATTCTAAGAAAAATACTTTCTAAGGGAATTTTGGCAAATCCAAGAGTAGGTAAGACACTTTCTAAAGAGGTGTTGTCAAATCCAAGAGTAGGAGCGATACTTTCCAAGGGGGTGTTGTCAAACCAAGTCTAAGAGAAATACTTTCTAAGAGAATTTTGTCAAATCCAAGAGTAGTGAGACACTTTCTAAAGAGGTGTTGTCAAATCCAAAAGTTTGAGAGACACTTTCTAAGGGACGTCGTCAAAACCAATAGCAAAAGAGTCACTTTCTGAGGAACTGTTGTCAAACTAAATAGTAAAAAAGACACTTTCCAAGATGGTGTTGTCAAACACAAGTCTACAAGAAATACTTTCTAAGGGGATGTTGTCAAATTTAAAAGTAGGAGAGACATTTTCCAAGGGGGTGTTGTCAAACGAAGTCTAAGAGAAATATTTTCTAAGGGGATGTTGACAAGTCTAAGAGTAGGAGAGACACTTTCTAAGGGACGTCGTCAAAACATGCAGCAAGAGAGACACTTTCTGAGGGACTGTTGTCAAACTAAATAGTAAAAAGACACATTGCAAGGGGGTGTTGTCAAACACAAGTCTAAGAGAAATACTTCCTAAGGGGATGTGTCGGAGAGACACTTTCTAAACTGGTGTTGTCAAATTAAAAAGCATGAGAGACACTTTCTAAGGGACTATCGTAAAAACCAACATTAAAAAAGACATTTTCTAAGGGACTATTGTCAAATCCAAAAGCAGGAGAGACACTTTTCAAAGGGGTGTTGTCAAACGAAGTCTAAGAGAAATATTTTCTAAGGGGATGTTGTCAAATTCAAGAGTGGGAGAGACACTTTCTAAACGGGTGTTGTCAAATCCAAAAGTAGGAAAGACACTTTTTATGGGACGTTGTCAAAACCAACATCAAGAGAGACACTTTCTAAGGGACTGTTGTCAAATCCAAAAGCAGCAGAGACCCTTTCCAAAGGGGTGTTGTCAAACCAAGTCTTAGAGAAATATTTTCTAATAGGATGTTGTCAAATCTAAGAGTCGGAGAGACACTTTCTAAACTGGTGTTGTCAAATTAAAAAGCATGAGAGACACTTTCTAAGGGACTATCGTCAA